>OX376172.1:14667528-15318657 GCA_947363495.1 Euzophera pinguis | reverse complement strand
CATAACCTAACATAACCTAACATAACCTAACATAACCTAACATAACCTAACATAACCTAACATAACCTAACATAACCTAACATAACCTAACATAACCTAACATAACCTAACATAACCTAACATAACCTAACATAACCTAACATAACCTAACATAACCTAACATAACCTAACATAACCTAACATAACCTAACATAACCTAACATAACCTAACATAACCTAACATAACCTAACATAACCTAACATAACCTAACATAACCTAACATAACCTAACATAACCTAACATAACCTAACATAACCTAACATAACCTAACATAACCTAACATAACCTAACATAACCTAACATAACCTAACATAACCTAACATAACCTAACATAACCTAACATAACCTAACATAACCTAACATAACCTAACATAACCTAACATAACCTAACATAACCTAACATAACCTAACATAACCTAACATAACCTAACATAACCTAACATAACCTAACATAACCTAACATAACCTAACATAACCTAACATAACCTAACATAACCTAACATGCCCGACCCAAAGCCCGGGGTTTATTTTGTACATCAGAACTTATATCTTTTTAATTATGCAAAACCATAGCGAGTTTCATTTTTGAACAACGCCATCTAGTGTTGTCGTAAAGAGAATTGGTTTTATGAAGCTGTTTTGTTTGTTGTTTTTTTTTTTCAGCACTCATCAGATGTGGCTTATATCAGTTATATTTTTTGCGACACTTTCATCTTTTTCTTCGGTCTTATATTTGTTTTATTCTATAGGTATTTTGAATTGTTATTTAGCGATTATTTATTTTATTGTTTTTTTTTTTTGTTTGTTTGAATTTATAGCATTATTTAATTAGTTCTGTTCGTCAGACTACGGCAAAGATAAAAGGATTGGTCATGATCAGGTTACGATGTAATTTACGTTTGTTGCACTCTATTGTCTAAACACTACTCTGGGACGAGTCGATAGAGCCATGTTTACACCATGGATGAGATGACACTCTGGAGCTAGCTTATACTTAATTTCATGGGACGAGTTGACACTTTTGGAATAGTTGACATATTGGTACGAGTTGACACATTTTGGGATGAGTTGAGACTCTGAAACGTGTTGATAAATAATTTAAAAATATATATATATATATATATTATATTTCGGGTTAAGTTATCACTCTGGGACGATTGGATAGGAACGACTTGACCAATTGGGACGAGATGACAAATTTGGACGTGTTGTCACTAGAGACTCGGGACGATTTGACACTGAAGGCATGGGACAAGTTGACTTTTTAGGGCAAGTTGACATATTGTTGCGTGTTGACACTCTGGAACAAGTTGACAATGTGAGACGAAATGATACATTAGGACAAGTTGACACTCTGGGACTAGGACACTATGATATCACCAAGTATCATAGTGTCCTAGTATAGTAGTAGTAGTATAATATATTATATACCCACCAAACCAAGAGACGGTGCTACCTGTTCTCCGTCATCTTGACATGCAACAATTAATTAGGTGACGTATCTACATACGTTACCTTAGCCCCGTTGTTAAGTCCGTCACTTTCGAAGTTCTTTTGTTGGAAAGGATTACTTAATAGTAATTATTAACAACCGGCTAACATACAACGAATGGAAACAGTACAACATATTTTCCATTTAGATGAATAAATGAACAACAAGTTGGTCGAAAGAAAGAAAGAAGAAGTCGATGTAGAGATAACCTCAGCGAATGGAGAATTACTGACGGCACACAAAACCAGTGCGAATGTGGCTTCTCCCCTCAAACTATGGCGCATCTGACTTGTACTTGGACTTTGACAGAGACGTTCAGGTGGTTTCTTACTGGATTGGGAGATGTAATGACATCGACACACAAAAAAATGAATAGATGAATGGATTTGGATAATGGATTAATGAATTATAAATGGATGAATGAATTAAATAATGAATAAATAAGTAAGCGAAGCTTATAATAGACTAGTTATGGTTAAGTTACCTTTCAGGAAGATAGTTTTCTTGGTACTTATTCTCAGTCTTTGTAATTATTTTTTTCTATTGTTTTTTTTATTTATTTATTTACTTTATTCATGTACACAATAAAAATGTAAAGGATTATACATAAGAGGAAAAGAAAGTACAAGGGAGCTGCTTATTTCTAAAGAAATTTCTTCCAGCAGACCCAAGAGAGGAAAAGACAAGAAAAGGGTAATTAGCGTGTACAAAAAAGAAAGGAAAAGTGAAGACTATACCTATAATATAAACACACATATTTTTTATTTATTTATTTTTTATTTATTTATTTGGTTTACCAGTGGTTACTACATCAATTCTTTTCAAAAGCCTTATTTATACTTAAGCTAAATGTGCTAACCTTTAAAGGTAAACACACAACACTATTACAAATAATACATACTTAATAAACTTACATATAAAATACCTATTAATATCTATTGTGCTAAGGACAGATAATACTCTTTAACTAGTTTCTTCAATATTGAGATAGTTTTCGAGTCTCGTATATCAGCTGGCAATGAATTCCACAATCTTACCGCTTGGACTGAAAAGGAGTGAGTGTAGGAATCGGAATGATGGATGGGAATATTGAGGAGGGTTCTAAGGTGGGAACGGCAAGGTGCATCAATCGGACGGGAGAAGGAGAAATCGGCGTAATCAAGAAGTGGCAATATAAGGGACTGGCATAAGTAAATTTTAGTTTCCAGAGGAAGAAAAGTCTGAAGGCATCTTAGATTGTGAAAGGTAAAGTGAACCCTACGACTAACTGCAGAAACGACCCGAGTCAATAACAACGCCCAAGTTCTTAGTGGTCTCTGCAAAATTGATAACGGTACCGTCCAGGAGAAGTGATGGAATAGCGCTTAGATCAAGTGAATTTCTCCAGTAACTACTACCTATGATCATTGCTTGGGATTTATTTGGATTTACTAGTAAACCGTATGACTCAGCCCATACACTCAACCTCTGTAGATCATCATTCATACAGTTAATGGCTGAATCTATTTCCCCTGGTAAAAACTGGCGATAGAGCTGCAAATCGTCTGCATAGAGATGGAAACTGGAAGATAGAATTTTAGTAACAGTATTAATGAAGATAGAAAAGAGGAGAGGTGAAAGTACGCCACCCTGAGGCACACCCGCCGTGAGCTCACACCAATCAGAGGTCACCTCCCTAAGGCGGACACACTGCGAGCGACCCCGAAGATACGACTCAAACCAAGAAAGAGTTGATGAAGTTACCTTTAGAGATCGGATAATTTCCAGCAGAACATCAAAATCGATAGAGTTAAAAGCACTACTGAAATCGAGAAGAACAAGTAAAGTAAGAGATTTATTTTCCATAGCCCAGCGGATGTCATCAGTAACATTAACTAGTGCAGTCACTGTGCTATGGCCTGCACGGAAGCCTGATTGGAATTCACTAATAATGTTATTGCGCAAGAGAAAGGCAGATAGTTGACTGTGGACAATTAGCTCAAGAACTTTTGAAAGAAAAATAAAATAGAAATAGGCCTGAGCTGAGAAAGAGAAGTGAGATTAGAGACTTTAGGCAACGGAATAATATAAGCTGATTTCCAGGCCGAAGGAAATAATCCTGACGAAATGGAGAAGTTAAGAATATGAGTGAGAATTGGAAGAACTACAGGAAGTAGTAGAGTAATCATTTTTGCCGAAATTTGATCATTACCCGCCGCATTAGAGGATACATGGAGAACCCATTTCTTAACTTCATCCTCTGTAACTGAAGATAGTTCAAGTGGAGAATATGGTGGAGTAGGTAGATTGGACAGTTGTGCCGGATTACCAATTTAATATTAGGAGATAATGAGACAGGAGGAAGAGAGAAATGTCTATTGATGTCATTCATTGTGTTGGCTATCATGCATACGGTACGCGAAAGATTAGTCATGCGGCTACCAAAGCCTATTTCATTAATGCTCCCGAAATCTTGAGAGTGCGCTGGCAAGGATATGCCATAGGTAGTTCTCATCTCAGTGGTTTCACTGTCTCTCTCACCCTTCAAACCGGAACACATGCGGCCCACCACGCACTTGTTCAATTTGATTTACAATAATATGTTATGTGTAAAATAAATTACGAGCTACTTTTATTGAGATACTACTATTATAGGCAATGCTGCAATTTATTTACAAGTAGCATTAATTCAGCACTTTGTTATCTTCAGCGTGTTTACTGATCAAACATAGTTAACGAAGTGGACATAGCTAATTGCGGTGGTAACGTTTTTTTGGCTGATAGAAACTAGTTGTTCTGTGAACGGTCGACATCGCGAACGTCCTCTAAATACAAAATATATGTATTTATAAAAGGAATAATTAAACCCCTCTAATTTAAGTTTAATTTTTACAACACCTGTGGGGAATTCGACATATTATTTTGCCCCCAAATAAGAAGAGCTTTCGAAAAAAACCAAATCAAGGAACACGAGTGCCAACTTTTGTACAAAAATTCGTTCAAAAATGGGATAGAGGTCACATTATAAAACAACAAACATATAGTTATTTTGGCTAGCCCGGAACAATAATTTACCCATAAAAGCATAATTTGGCTGATTTTAGCTTGCTCCGCTCGCTCAGACAATTACACATATTATGATTTCTCGTATAAAATGCGACATCAAATTATTTTTTCTTATGCCTAGGTAGATAAGTAAAATATGGATTAAAAATTATTGAAATATTGTTGTAGTCAAAGATTACAAAAATTAGGGAGTAGGTAACAGAAGTACTCGTAGGTAGGTATATCATTAATAGTCTACTTACTGCTAAAGTACTTTATAAGGGAAGCATTTGGTTTGGTATGATCAAAAAACATAACCTAATGAATCGAATACTCGACACGAGCCGTAGTAAGTATACAAACATCGCATCCGCCCAGTGGCCGCCTCGCCCGACGGACGGCTGCTGTCTCCTCACCCTGATTTGTTTATTTTCAGCGAAACATCTTTCTTGTTATTACGTCGTACATTACGTCGTGTTAGTGCTTCATTCACGGATCGCGGAGTCGTCTATCATGCGCGGCCGTTTGATAACTTACCATCCACTATGAATGCGAGTCATGTGCTCGAGTATTTCAATGAGAGTCAGTGGTTGTATTACATTCAGTCAGTAAAGGGAACGGACACAATGCACCTGGCGTACATAATGACGATGGCGGCGATCTTCGTTGTGGGCATGGTGGGCAATCTGGTGACGTGCGCGGTGATCTCCTGGGACCGCTCAATGCACACCGTCACCAATTACTATCTGTTCAACCTCGCCGTGACGGACCTGGTGTTACTGGTAGCTATGTTGGTGGAAATGGCCTTCTACAGCGGACAATTATCGTATACACAGGGCATAGTAGGAGTTGTGATTTGCAAAGTGAACGTGTTTATAGTGGGGGCTCTTTGGAACAACGGCATCCTTATCATAACAGCGGTAGCGGTCGAGAGGTACGCGGCGATCTTGCGTCCTCTAATAGTCAAGAAGAAGCGAGTGCGGCGGCGCGTGGCGCGAGTGATGGCGGGAGTGTGGAGCGTGGCCATGCTGGAGACGCTGCCGGACGTGTTCACCACGACAATCATCCAAACGCAACGGATGCCGGTCTGCTTCGTGACGCTGTCGTGGTACGCGCGCGTTGTCAACGGCGCGGCCGCAGTCGGCACCATCCTGCTGCCTCTGACTGTCATGCTGTATGTCTACGCCGCCATTGCAATTACAATCAACAGTAGACATAAGCACAATCTTCATGAGGACAACATATTTCATCATAGGAATAACAGAAAAAGAATCAACAATAATATTAGTACGTCTTTGATTTTCTTTTTACCTAGCTGTAACCTGTGCAATAAATAATCAGATTCAATAAACAAAATGAAGCGCCCTCTAGAGGACACCTGAATGAAGGAGTCATGATAAAAAAGTTTACTCATAAAATTATTCTAGGACATATTTATATTCATTTCATCTTTTGCCGACTACGCTAGTTTTTACACATCTCAGCATAATCTGAAAAAAAATTTCTGATGTCCAGTAGCACTGACGCTGTCGTTCCTGGTGTGCTGGCTGCCGTACTTCAGCCTGCGTGTGCTGTTGGCGTTCGGGGGCCCGCAATCTCTGCTCCTCATGGCGCAGGTATGCTCCTCTGTTTACCTAGATGACGGTATTTAAAAAACGTACTTAATTAAATCTTTCTGCGTATATATATATTTTTTATCTCTATTGCAGAATTGGGAACTGTGGTACAAAGCGGTGTGCGTGTGCTCGTGGTTCAGCTCGGTGCTTAACCCGCTGCTGTTCAGCCTCATGTCCAGCAAGTTCCGGAAGGCGCTCAAGGTACGATCAGTTTGGTGCATTATGATATTTACAGCTTGACATAATTATTACAATAATGTTTGACAATCATGCTAAGCACTCAGGTATACAACGGCTGATAAGAATAAATTGTATCCAAGATATTTAAGTCAAAAAAATATCTTTATTAATTATATCAATATATTTTGTATTTTTTAAAATAACTATAATATTATCTATTACCTAAGCATGCGATCCCCTGACGAAAGTTAAAACACAATAATATTTATTTTAGTAATTGTATAAAAAAATGTGTGTATAAATATGTACACAGTGATATCCAATTCACAATTTAACAAACTGGCCTTTTATAAATTTTTAATTTAAAATAATTGATTTCAGAACCTGTGGCACACAAAACTCCCAAGGAGGAGCATGAAGCGCGTACCTGTTTGGACTTAAACTCCAAAAAACAAAAATAATCAAAATTATTTACCCACCTACATTGACATTCTTTCATTCATTCTGGTTCTGATCCCGTCCCAATCTTATCCCACTGGTCCTCATCCAATCCTGATTCTAATTGAATCCACTTTTGCTCCGGTTCTGACTTGAACACATTTCTGAATTATTTCTTCGCCGGGTCACTGACACAATCCTATCCCGTTCTTGATCCGTTTCTGCTCCGGTAATGATCCGGTTGCCATCCGATCGTGTGCGCTACCTAACTTCGACCGATCTTTAGTTTAGTTACACACGCGAAAAACACTTAAATTTTAAATAATTAGTCATTTATTTTTATTTATATAGTATAGTTATTTATATACTAGCTGTTTTTGATCAAAATCGGTCCCGAGATTTAGCCGTAACACGTACAGTATACAACGTATAGACAACGTACAGATACACGGGTAGACAGACCGACTTTCGCATTTCTAATATTAATTATGGAAGCTTGGATATATTAATAGTATGGATTTTATAATGTTGTTTATACATAGGGCGCACTGTAAGTTTCCGGAACTGGCCACTTACATAAACAATATTTAAAAATTTATTGCAACATTTGAAAATAGAACTCTTTGGCTGTAGAATGCAGTTTGTTTCATCTGACTGTCTTTTGTTTTTACCTTGTGGCGCCATTTAAAAAATTGTGTGTCTGCATCAACATGGATTTAACTCGGGAAAATTTTCGTAGTATGATTTTCTACGATTTTAAGTGTAATTTGACAGCTCAACAGAGCATCGCTCGGCTTGCTTTTGGCAATGAAGCACCATGCAAGACAACTGTTTATAGCTGGTTTGCAGAATTCAAGCGTGGTCGTATCAATCTCAGTGACGAATCTCGCGATGGTCGGCCGTCCACCGCTGTGACCAACAAAAACATCAATGCTGTGCGCCGTATGATTGAAACAGACAGGCATGTGACCTACCATGAAATTCGCGCATCCTTAGAAATAGGCATGAGTCAAATACAATTAATCCTACACAAACATTTGGGTGTGAGAAAGCTGTGCTCGCGGTGGATCCCACACAACTTGACCGAGGCTCAAAAAACGGACCGCGTCACTTGGTGCAGTGCCATGCTTACCAGATTCAACGAAGGTGCGTAAAATTTGGTGTGGGACATAGTAACAGGTGACGAAACATGGATTTATTGCTACGATCCCAAAACAAAGCAGCAATCGAGCGTACGGGTCTTTCAAGATGAGCCGAAACCAACCAAAGTGGCGCGCGTGAAAAGTGCATCTAAGTGGATGATTGCTTCTTTTTTTAATAAAACTGGACACGTGGCTACTGTTGCTTTAGAGAATCGTCGTACAGTGAATAGTGACTGGTACACGACCATTTGTTTGCCGGAAGTTATTGACGAACTCCGTAAAAATAACCGTAAACGCCGTATCATCCTGCACCACGACAATGCTAGTTCTCACACGGCCAGACAGACAAACGACTTTTTGAAGGCGAAAAATGTAGAACTCATGAGTCATCCTGCATACAGTCCCGACCTGGCACCTTGTGACTTTTTTCTGTTCCCAAAAATTAAGAACCAATTACGCGGTCAACGATTTTCATCACCAGAAGAGGCTGTCGAGGAGTATGAAAAACACGTTTCAGAGGTCACCACAGAGGAGTGGCACAAAAGTTTTCAAAACTGGTTTCATCGAATGAAAAAGTGCATAGACGCCAAGGGAGATTATTTTGAAAAACAATAAATTAATTTTGTACCTTTAATAGTAGTTTTTCATATTCATTCCGGAAACTTATAGTGCGCCCCACGTACAATGCTACGAAAACTCCGTGCGACTCGTGCGAACCGAGTCCGGCTCGCATTTGGGCCGTTCTTAGAATTTTTGTCAGTTTGTAGTTAAGTTTATTCGCAAATATCTTGAAATCCACAAATCTTATTGATTTGGGTAAGATTTTCACGATTGTCATGAAAATTTTCAGTTTACATTTAGAAACTTTCATCAAAATGCCATTGAGAATATGTTTGGATCTAATTGGACTCTAAAATGGGTATACTATTACGGAGATTGTTTACTATTTACTAGACCTAGTGATTCATTAAACATTCTTGAGATTTCAACTCATTCATCATCTGCGTCACGCGGTCAAAGCCATATACTATAATGTAAAGGTTCTATTAATTTTTATTTACTGTACCTAAAAAAAAAGTTTAATAGCTATGTACTTAAATACAAAACAACTATTCACAAAACAAGTCGATGTAGGTGGGCTATCAGCCATTCCATACGAGCTATCAAATTAGGCAATCTTTATGGTTTCGCACGCGCAAGCCGTGAATTATTTATAGAAGCGATTCGTAATGTTAAAATAGCACAATAGAAACAATTAATAGGTTCATAATTTATTCAAGCAATCTCCTTACTTAACAATATTTTTTGTGATATTATATCTAGATGTTGCCTGCTGCATGGTTTCTTTGGATATTATTATTGTTGAAACAGTTAGAAACAGACAGACAAGTTTGTACAAAGCCTATGGTATGTTTTAATTAACTGTAAGCCCACGGCCCAGAAATGAGGACGATGATTTTTATAAATTTTAAGTTTAAGTTGTGGGCATCTTCTAATAATTTATATTTTGCACGCACAAAATTCATTTCTTATTAAAATTTCAAAAATAAATTAATATTTTTTAAATTACATATTTTCCAAATTCATAATTACCCACGTAAAATGTAACGCAATAAGAATCGTTGACCAGCAACTTCGCAGGCCTTCCTAAAGGAAAAAGTACATCGGCTGGTCCTGTTTACAATAATCTGTTTTACATTTTACAATAATCTTTCTTCAGTATCATATTACATAATAAATACATTAATCTAAACATATATTACATCAACTACATATAAATAAATATGAATAATTTTACTTATAAATTATTTAAATCGCAATATGTCAATTTGCTAATTTTTCCGCGTTAGATGCTGTGGGCACTTAACCTTAAATGTGATCCTCCAGCATCGACATTACATCGACATTACATTATAAGCCCAGCGCGCACTGCCCGACAAGGGAGCGCCTATTTGGCAGCCCCCATGAAGTATTACAGTAATCTCAATGCTTTGTTTATCTCGTAAAAAGAAAAGACACGAACGATATAAGTTTGTATCTTACCTGTCGTTACTGAACCAGAAACTCTCTACTGTGAGTGACAGAGATATACCACTAATGACCTGTCTTCTTGGTCATTATGAGCTACGGAACCCTAAAAGTAACATTTAATTTGCCAAATTACTTAGCTGCTATAGTGTTATTTTCAGCGAGTGAATTTACTGAACAAACATTGTTAGCGAATTGGACACTATCTCGGGAGGTAACGTTTATTTTTGTTTGCTCGGTATAATTATAAATGGTCACTTATTACAATTCTATACTCAGTGAAATAAGGAAGAAATAGAACATTAACATAAAACGCGTTTCAAGTACAGAAAAAAGGAGCAATTTAAAATAAAGAAATAGTCAGTAAAATCCCTATTAATAGTATTAAAGTTATATACATACTTTACTTATACCTACAACTATCACGCTTCTTGTAAGTTCATATAGAGTTACCTGTGTATATTCTTCTTCACTTATGAACAAAAACGTGTAAATCAAATCAAATCATTATACAGATGTCACAAAAGCTTTGTAACACTTCTCTTTTTCGTTCGGGGTTTAAAAATATAGCCGAACGATAAGGTTTTTTCGAAGTTGGTCAAAATCATTTATTTCTTATGATGCATTGGCTTCGGTAATGAAAACGTTACCTTACGGATGAAAACCTACGCACTTCCTACCTAGTATGGCATTCTGTAGTGTATTACTACGATCCACCGCAGCACGCCGAAGTGAGTCAACAAGCCGCGCAGTGTCCGCCCCGCGCCGCCTGGTGACTGCTGACTGCTTTGTTATTTTGTCAGCGGAACATCTGGACTGTGATTACGTTACGTTGTGTATCGCTTCATTCATGAAGCGCGGAGTCGGGCATTACGTGCTGAAGTTACTACAACGATGAATACGAGCCATCTGCCCGACTATTTCAATGAGACGCAATGGCTGAACTACTACTTCCAGTCGGTGCACGGGATGGACACAGTCCGCGCGGTGTACACCGTGTCCATAGTGGTGATCTTCGTTGCCGGCGTGCTGGGTAACGTGGTGACGTGCCTGGTGATCTACTGCGACCGCTCCATGCACACCGTCACCAACTACTACCTGTTCAACCTCGCCGTGTCGGATTTAGTGGTGCTAATAGCTATGGTGGTAGAAATGGCCTTCTACAACGGACATTTTTTATATCCAACTGATACGCTAGGAGATGTCCTTTGTAAAGTGAATGTTTTTATGGTGGGAACTATGTGGAATAACGGCATTCTGATCATGACGGCGTTGGCGGTGGAGCGGTACGCGGCGATAGTGCACCCGCTGTCGGCGCGGTCGCGGCGCGTGCCACGGCGCGTGGCGCGCGTGATGGCGGGCGTGTGGAGCGCCGCGGTGCTGGAGACGCTGCCCGATGTTTACACCGCTGCGTTAATCCAAACAAAAAATGCTCCGCTGTGCTTCGTGACGTTGTCGAGGTACGCGCGTGTCATCAGCGGCGCGGTCGCGGTCGGCACCT
Organism: Euzophera pinguis; assembly: GCA_947363495.1. Lineage (NCBI taxonomy): Eukaryota > Metazoa > Arthropoda > Insecta > Lepidoptera > Pyralidae > Euzophera > Euzophera pinguis. The sequence continues at coordinate 15,307,196 of OX376172.1, read as the reverse complement.
TCTTGCTGCCGCTGGTCGTCATGTTGTACTTTTATGTCGCCATCGCCGTCACAATCAACGCTAGACAAAAGAAAAAAAATGGTGATGATATCATATTTAATCATCCGAACCACAAGAAGAGAATCAATAAACTTTTAAGTACGTATTTTTACGCACGCTAGTTTAACACTTTTTCCTTTGCCAGTATTATCTATTCTGTACGTTTTCTTTACTGTCTTAGTTCTTGTTTACATTATATATGTCACCGGAAAATAGCAAGAATCGTGAGTTAATCAATTTTCAACTTTCGGAAAATAATATACTGCTGTTGAAATGTAGTATTTACAACAATCAATCAATCAATCGTTCAACCAATCAACGTGCACTTCGCCTTCGTCGGATCATTTAACGGCAAGACGCCGTAAATTAATCAATTTACTGAAATAAGTTTATTATATTCCGAGAGTTGATCAACTAACTCGTAAGTTAATCAATTATTAACTTACGATTCTTGTTATTTTCCGGTGATATATAATATATATAATCAGAAGAACTTGCATTATAACTTTTTTACAAGAACCTGAGACTTCCTACAACTGTCAACTGTTGTTTAACTGTTATTGTTGATTCCATTGTCCGGTGTCCAGTGGCGCTGACGCTGTCGTTCCTGGCGTGCTGGCTGCCATACTTCAGCCTGCGTCTGCTGGTGGCGCTGGGGGGCCCGCACATGCTGCTCGCCATGGCTCAGGTAAATTAATATTCCTATTGTACTGTGTAAACATTTATTCAAATAAAGTCATTTACAAGCAGAAAAGACAAAAATTACAATTACTCAAAAATTCCGCCCCGGATTGTCCCCGGTTCAAAGGTACCCATTACGCTAGCTGTGTTGCCTCTCTGAATAGCAATGGATAGGATATCCTTTGGACCAGGTACCATCTCAAGCGTTTGTCATAACCGCGGTCCCGTAAACAGCGCCCCATCTCACTAACAAAACTTTTGGCTTCAGAGTGCTTAGTGCGAGTCTTCAAAATGAACTCGAATTACTTCACCGTTGCGTTAAACGAATAAACAAACTGAGTAGTGAGCATCGATTTATTGTGAGTGCGAGCTACAATCGAGCGTTAACGTTTACTCACCGTGAACAGTGATTATATATATTTCTATGTTGGTAGCATTCTCACCGTGTATTCATTGCAGTGTGCCCAGACTTGGTGTTTTATTACCTTTTCGGCATATTTTATCAACTTTTCTGAGCATCTTTGTAGGTTAAGCGAAAGTCAGTATTTTTTTGTATATGTTGAAGAAAATGTTATCATAGTATCGCACTGATTTTCATTATTCGGGAATTTCCTTAAATGTTTTGTACGTTTTCATTATCATATAAATAGAAAGCGACTTTTTTTTATTTTTATCGAAGTTTTCATCCAAAAAATAAGTCTAGCGGTGGAAAGCTTAAAAAAGAGGTTTTATTGGTATATTTTCACAGAGCAAAAATGTGTGCTCTCAGTATTTTATTGATATCAATCGGTATTTTTGTAAAAAAAATTTGGTAACACTGACTCATTGTAAAATAATCTCGCTCTTTTCGTTGTCAGTCGGTGCCATTGTTTGTTTTGTGGTTGTTTATTTTGTAATTCGTTGATTTATTTAAAAAAATATACATATACTTTCTTAATTGTGAGTTAATGAATGAAAAATTAAGACAAGTCATCAACAATTTGAATTGTTAATTACCTACATGGAACAGCTGTAAGTAGATGAAATTACGTACAAAGATTTTTATTGTTAAACATCATTTTGAATTATACATTTAATTTTAGCCAAATTCAAGCCAAAAAATAATAAGCTGACATCGTTTCGTTACAGTTAAATCGCCTTTTAATAATATTTTTTACTTCCTTTACCTGTCTCTCACCATTAAATTCAAAGTGACGACTTTACTTTGCGAACGTGAGAACGTTTATCGAACGAGCTGTCAAACTTACACCTCGCACTCGCAGAATGTCCATAAACGCCCGTTAGACGCGGTCACTTGTCGATTGACGCCGCAGTTCGCTCGACCCAAAGTTTACTTTGTATCTCGCACTCGCATATTTTAATTCGCGTTGTGACCGCTAGGGGCGCTTATTCAACGCCATATATTTCTGAGTTAACGTAAACGCGGTGAGCACACAAGAAAATCTCGCACTAAGCACTCAGGACACCACGGGCCAACCATTTCCACAGCGACCGGAACAAATTCATATCTAGAAGTTAAATTTGCGTATTTACCTATTGTACTATGTTCTTAGTTGCATTTCAAACTTCTGAGACACTTAAAATATTTGACATAAGACGAGGCAAGCGATGCACAGACGGAAAAAAAACGTGTGGCACTCGGGGACTGCCACGGTAAAGCATAGCATTTTTTATCAACTTATGCAAATTTGCTTGTAAGCCTACATGGTAGGCGGAGTGAGGGGTGTTAGGTTTTATTTTCCTTACGGAATTTCTTGATTCGGTCGCCGCGCTCAAAGCCCGCGATAAAAGCTATGCAATAGCTTAAAAATCATACTCAATATTAGTTCTAAAACAAAGTTTTACAAAATAACATCGTTCCCTCCGGTTTCCAAGCTAAATATTTAGGGGAACCAGAAACTTTTAAAAAAACTATCGTTTTTAGAATTTTTTTTAAGTGATTTTCGGAACACTCGTAAGTTGGATCGTAAATGACAACATTCATGTAGAGCCAATACTAACTTGACAAACTTTACATATTAATTACGAGTATTACCTACATTAACTTTTATAGTAAAAAGGTGGTGAATATTTTTACGCAATATTGTATTATTTTTGAAATAAATTGAATGAAATTATTTCAAATTAAGGTAAAAATTTAATTCACAGTTCATTATTTTTTTATTATTATTGGCTATTTTTTTGTAAAATTGAGGCTTGGCAATTACTTAAGGCATTTAGAAGCTTGACTCTACATAAGTGGTTTGATATTTATTTGATAGTGCGAGTCATTATGGCGTCGTCTTAGTAATCCCTGGCAAAATAGAACATTGATTTATAAAATTCCAATTAATTTCCAAGCACGGCTAGGCAATATTTTCACAAATAAAATAAAATTGTCAAATAAAAAATCAAATTCCAGTTGATGGAATACGTCTCATACAAATATTTTATTGTTATATTTAAAGATATTTTGTAATATTGGCATGATTAGTTAGTTACTTAAATGGAAGAAGACCCTGGTATTCGAATCACAGCGCAAGCTATCTCGGAAACCAGAGGCTTCATTGTAATCGTTGTCAAACATATCTCAAATACAATTTATTTATTACGTTCGATTGCTTACCTACTATCCTTACATAATATTTATTTAATTATTTATTTAACACTTCTTTGCACACACTAAAATAAAAATTAAATATGTTACTTTTTATACAGTCGTTGCAGAGTTTGACACACAATCTTTAATGCTATTAAAATTATATATTATATATAAAAAATAGGAGGTCGCTATGTAAAATATTGCGACGGAATACTGTTTGGCATAAAAGAAAAAGTCAAACAATCGCGATTTATACATGAACATTGTCCACCCATAAACTCTTTTCAAACCTTTAAAATCATGATTCGGGTGTGAAAGGTTCATTGCCAACCACCAGTTGGTAGCAGGAATGCTAATCTTGAAATATACCTATTTTTAAGAAGTATTAATTTGATTCACCGGCTTCCGACTACAATATAGACTACATAACGTCTTTAAATAAACCATAAATAGGTATATTTCAAGGTGTTTCCAAAGAAAACTTTGACAACAGGGTGTGCAGGGTTGATTGACCATTGTAACCTACTCGATAAGAATGACTGAAAAGTCATAATAAAGAACCTACGTCAGAGGCCAAAAGGCGTCTCCGAAAAAACTCTGACACCAGGGTGTACAGGGTCGATTGGCCATGTAAACCAACTCGTAATATAGAACCCACATCAGAGGTCTTTCCATTTAGCGCGATTGGCCAAATTCTGCAACTCTTGCTAATTCAAAAAACATAATAATTCCGTGCTTCGGAAAGCACGTTAAGTCGTTTGTCCCGCCCGGCTACTGTCTGGCGGTCGTTAAAGGAACCATGTGAGAGGCCAGAGAGGATAATTCCGAAAAAACTTTATCACCTGGATGTGCATGGTCGATTGGCCATGTAACCCACTCGATGTAAATTAATGAAAAAAGAAAACATTTAAGTAACTACGTAATGAGATACATTTAAAAATAACTCACATTATGAACACCACCATCAATACTCCTATTACAAAGCGTGACAAAAAAAATCTGTCGTAAAGAAAAAAAAATCCATTTTTTTTTTGTTTCCCAAAATTAAATGTAGTACAGACACATAGAAAAGAATAGATATAGATAGATAGATTATTATTTCAGTACTGGGAGCTGTGGTATGAAGTGGTGTGCATGTGTGCGTGGTTCAGCTCGGTGCTTAACCCGCTGCTGTTCAGCCTCATGTCCACCAAGTTCCGGAAAGCACTGAAGGTATTACTTATATCAATTATAAAATAAATCATTATATCAAAGAAAATGGGCTCCGACAAATTATATAAAACCCTCTAACCTAATAATTTTCCCAAATACCTTATAAACCTATTCAGAAGATAGATCATTTTTGTAACTTCATTAGCTAGGTAAAAAATAAACAGAATTTTTTTTTTGTTTTTTGAATGATCAATTTTATATTTTGTAAATTTGAGCGATAAAATAAGGACATACATATTTGTTAACCGACTCCAGTTAACTTTATAAATTATTTTTATCTATCTCTCCTAACGTTACTAAAAAGGTTTGTTTGTTTTCAGAACCTGTGGTACACCAAGCTCCTGAGAAGAATGGAGCGCGTTTCAGTGTGGATTTGATTTGAGGGAATTCTGAAATGAGGATTGTAATCGAATCGTGTCCATTAGTTTGCAATAATCGTCGTGTAATATTATATAAAGAAAAAGTAAACGCTATGAAAGAAGATTTTCGAATTGAAGAACAAGCTACACAAATTGACGAATAATGTTTTCTTGAACACGTTTGAAAAATATGCAGCAACATAGACTCTACCAACTTGTGGAAACGCGAGTTTTCTAAATGGTACAGACAAATAAAATAAACCGGGAGAAAGAAGTCAAAGACTTTCGAAATCTGAATGGTACGAAGATTTTGCAAGTAAAACCTGATCGCTGAAGCTAAAGTTAGTCTTAACCTGTTTCGGATTTGTCCCGTTCCTTCGATCGGAACTCCGATTGGTAGGAGGAGCGGGAACATTCTCCTAAAAGTGTTGTTCGTAATACTTACCTAAGAGCAGGGGCTCGATGAACCAAACAACAATGACAAATAGAGTTCTGAAGCTATTATGTAGTAGCAATTGCAATATCCCGCAGTGTTCAAACGGAGTACTTAGTTAGCGGTAAAGTTAATTAATGAGTAGTTAAATGTATTATGTGCTGTTAAAATAAAGGAGCTGAGACTTATAAATATTTTCATTTATCGCACATATGAAAATTCTATAGATAGGTAGATACAGTCTGGGTGGATGCGATCTGCTCTACTCACTCTTGGTATTAATTCGCAAATAAGTATATTTCCAAAAAGCCAGGTGCTGGCATACTCGTACACCAAATGCTCAAAAGTATAGAAGAAAAATCAAAACATTTTACTCATGACGTTATTTGCGTTATAATTATAGGTGAAAATGGCTTTCTAAAGACTGAAAATTATATTCGAAGGAAAATATCTTTAGTACAGAACACAAATATAATTATTTGCTTACCATGCTACAAATGTTGTAACAAAACTTTATATAATAAAAGGGAAGAAGTATTCAAAAACGTAATATATTTGGATAATCTAACCCATGAGTATGCTTTTATATTAGATAGCAACAAAAACCTAACATTCGACACCTAAATGTTTAGCTATAAGACTGGTAACATTAATAATTTAGCTTTTAATGTAATATTTACTGACTTGATAAAACTAATAAATAAAATTACCACAATTAATGATGAACTGACTGCAGACTCAAATATGTCTGAATTTTTTCTTGAATAATAAATCTTTTCAGAGTAAAAAGATATTAGATAAACTAAGTCAGAATATGTGTGGCTTGCTTAGTTAAATAGATGGTCTCGAGATTGCCTTGATAACATAATTTCAAAACACGGAAATGTAGATGTGTTTGACAGAACATTTTGTCTTGAAAGGGCATGAACATAATGTACATCTAAATAATTATAATATTGCGACGTTCTATTAATAATAATAAAAATATTTTTAAAAAAACGGGTTGGTTTCATTATACTTATAAATAAAGGTATTGAATATAAAGAACTTATAGATTTAAAAACTTGCAATCACGTATGCATTCGAAACTTTGCGCTATAGAAATACCTACCTACTTACCAAACAAAGAATATATTGAAGTATTCTTTAGACAACTTGATAAAAACTGATCACCATAAACAACAAAAAGGTAATAATATGTAGGGATTTTAATATAAATGTTTTAATTGAAAATGCAAAAAGTAAAGAGTTTATAAAATCTAAATCATGTACCTATGTTTAACAAATAAATAAATTATTGATTGATTGATAAACTTGTTACAAAATTACAACAATTTAAGAAATAACTAGGCCAATCAGTTGAACATGTCCTAATAGTATTCTTCACAATTGTCGTGGTTGTAAAGGATAGGTTCTCCACCTTGGTATTTCAGACAACTCGGCACTTTTATTTATGTGTCCCATAAAAACGGACAAAAAAAGAAAATACCGCTATATTACAACACGTGACTATATTGAAAATTAAAAAAAAAAAAGTGTGGCACTCGGGGACTGCCGCAGTAAAGATGATATTAATTCAAGTTACACTTTTTGAGCGTGGTGACCGATAAGAAAACATTTTTTTTTCTTTTATTGAATAAATGAGAAGTTAATATCGTTTAAAATATTTTTATTATTTTACAATACATGTAGGTTATTCAAGAATGTTTATCATTGAAACTATAGGTAACTGAAATAAGAAACAAGTTTGAGACTTGATATCCTCTAAATATCTGGAAAATACCGCGTCAATGGTGGTCCCATATTTTGTTGTGGATTCTTGTGGATCATTATTAATTTTCAAATTCAATTTTTCCGAAAAAAAAGTTGTCAACCGCTCTGATTTTTTATCAGCGAAGTTGAAATCGCCAGCCAAGATAAGTGGAAATTTATTACCATTTGTAACAAGTATTTTCGACCCTTCTTCAGTGTACTCCAGTATAGCGCATTGAACAAAATGCTCTACCTCGTATAATTTTGAATTCGGAGAAATGTAAATTGCTACCATGACTATGTGTATTTATAAGTTTGCATAAGCACGCACAAATATCTCCAACAAATGAGCACCTAACATTAACATCGCTAACGTGTGCAATATTTATATCAATATTCGGAGTCATAATATTAGTAACATTATTATTATTTTGGTAAATAGCTACCCCACCTTTTGGAACAGAATCTCGTTTGAATATTTATAACATATAAAACATAAACCATGACCACCGGGGAAAACTAAACATAATAAATAAGCAATCTATCTAATAGGTGACATAAAAGCCCGCCGCCGGCGCCACCTACTACTTTTGTACGAGTTTGTAGTTTGCTAACGTTTCTCGGCAACCGGCGAGCGGCACAGCGGCGCGGCGTTGAAAGCCGTGCATCGTCTAACGTCGTTTCAGTTCGGCAGACTTCGGCACGTGTTTGTGTGCGTGCGACTAGACGTATGCGTGTAGACTAGCTACTAACTGCTCATAACTGATTCTATCTCTTTTAGACACGATGTGAGTGTGAGTAAGCAGCGGGTGTTAGGTTTTATTTTCGTTACGAAATTTCTTGATTCGGTCGCCGCGCTCAAAGCCCGCAATAAAAGCTATGCAATAGCTTAAAAAAAAGAATGCCTAAGATGTTTGTCTTTTAATTCTATTGTACGTATTGTTTTCGGTCGCTCAAGTATCATACTTTACCACCTAGCATTCAAGAGTCCCAAACTCTGTCCACATTTAAGAAGCTAGTAAGAGATCATTATTTCTCCTTAAACTCATAAATCGTATTATATATATACAAAACTATATTGATATATATATAAAATAAGTATATATATATATATATATATATAATAAGTAGAACCCTTGTACACAGTTTTCCTAATGTTAAGTTTCCAATGTATATTTACAGCGTGTACATGAAATAAATAAATAAATAAAAATTCAAATTCAACCCATTTAGAGCTTCGCCGCGTATACCGCACTTGCGAAGTTTTATTCTTAGATTAATAATTGCTTAAACTACACCGAATTCGGCGTACTCGCGGTGTACCCGCGTCAGTCACGCCGCAACCGATGAGTGAGTCGGACGTCTAAATAAATTTATAAAATTTAATGTAAAAGCAGAAGCTAAATAGCAGTTTGCGTAGTCAAACTGTGTAAGAATAATACTAAAAGAAATAAGAAAGATACTGGTATTACATACCATCAGTAAGTATTGTATAATTTCGAAATATGGACACTCTTCTGGAATGTTAAAAATAAGCTTAAGGATTTCTATAAATATATATGGTTCCAAAATGGAAAAATACTAATTAAGAAGAGTGAGGAAGAGAAAAAAGTGTATCAGATAAAATTTGAAAGTGATATAGAAACATATATAACAAGACAAGAGTAGTCAGTTAAACTTAGAACTTTAAACAACAAAGCAAAAAGAACTAATACATATTTATTTATATATAGGTATATACATAAAAGAATAGCTGTATATTATTATGCCATCACATTTCGTTCCCCAATATGATTTACAAGATATAGTATATACTAATTATGAAGATGTAAAACTATGGCAGGAAACTTTAAATAGACAGAAAAGTCATTTAAACATCATGCATGTTAACTTATGCTCTTTAAGAAAACACTTCTGTGTACTTATAACGTTATTGAAAGGATGTCTACAGAGTTTGGATGTAATATGCTTAACTGAGATAAATATTAAACAAGAAGAGGAGTATTTATACCAACTGGATGGTTTTAATACATATTCATACACAAGGGAGGTGCAACGTGGCGGAGGAATCTTCCTGTACGTGAGGAAGAACATCATATATACGCCCGTAGTTGTATCAGGGTGTATGACACAGTGCGAGATGCTCAGCGGACACTTGCAAATCGACGACTATAGTACAAACATATTAGTTATATACAGACCGCCTCATACAAATAAATCCATATTCATAAGCGAATTGACAAATGTAGTAAATTCTATACCACGAAGAAATAACTTAATCTTGGTCGGCGACATAAACATCGATATTTCACGAAAGGACCTGGAGCTACAAGACGTCATATCAAATAGGTATTTGGATGCTTTGAGTGAGTTAGGTATGCAGTGCGGGGTGCGTGACGTAACGAGAGAGTGCATCGTCAATGGGAAGCGGACAGCGTCGTGCCTTGACCACGTCTTCATCCGGACTGACTTATCAGGTACCGTTAGTTCTTATGTAGTGTCGAGTAAGATTGCCGATCATTACGTAATAGGTCTCTCAGCTGATCTGAATAAACGGAAATTTAATCGTAGTTCTAAAACATTGTATAAGGAAAGTATGATTGTTAAACAACTTAACGAAATTAAGTGGTCAGATTTGATGAGACTGCAGGATCCGTTGGCAATTTATTATAGTATATTTAATATCTTTGATAACGTGTATAAAACATGTACTTTTCAGCGTACTTTTACTGATAATAAAAGAAATACACAGGATTGGGTAACTAATCAACTGCAAAGTACGATAGAGAGGAGAGATCAACTGTTCAGAAAATGGAAGTCTGACCCCAAAAATAACATTTATAGGTTAGAATATACAAGATATCGAAATTATACAAATAAATTATTAAATAAGGCTAAGAACATGGATCGAAAGAAAAAAATTGAAAATTGTAAAGGTGATTTGCGAAAAATTTGGAGTCAGATTAATGCATGGTTAGGAAGAAATAAATTGTCAGTGGATAGTATAGTTGAAAGGTACATGTTAAAATCGGAAACGTCCAAAACTGATATTTGTAATAGTTTTTGCCATACTTTTACCAGTGAAATAGAGCAAATTAAGAAAAAGCATATATGTCGTCAATTATTTCTAGACAGAAAGTCATATGTGCGTGAATGTAACGTTAGTTTTCGTTTTAATAAAGTATTGGCTAATGATGTTATTAAAATTATCGACAAAATGGACTGCAGTAAGTCGGCGGGATCGGACGGTATCAGGGTTAAGGACATCAAAAATGTAAAAAATGAAATTGCTCCAGTAATTGCGCATTTTATAAATGTGAGTGTAAAAAGTGGAATGTATCCCAATGAATTGAAAATGGCAATAATAAGACCGATTTATAAGCAAGGTTCGCATGAGGAATATACAAATTATAGGCCTATTGCTATTTTAAATATTATAAATAAAATAGTAGAAAAAATAATTGTTAACCAGATAACAGAATTCTTAGAACAGAATCACATTATTTGCGACGCGCAACATGGTTTTCGTCCTAATAGGAGTACTGCTTCGGCGCTATCTGAATTTGTTAATAATGTTAATGATTCTCTCAATAAACAAGAAATGGTTGTGGTAGTTTTTGTTGATTTTAAAAAGGCATTTGATACCCTCGATCACGACGGGTTATTGCAGTCCATGGATGAATGTGGCATACGGGGACCAATGAAAACCTGGTTTAAAGAATACCTCAGAAACAGACAGTTAGAAGTTAACATTTGTGGCGCAGTAAGTACAAAAGGTCAAGTAAAATATGGGGTACCTACTGGTTCCGTGTACGGACCTACCGGATATAAGATGCATGTAAACAGTATGCCTAATGTAGTCGAAAAATGTAATGTGTTCATGTTTGCCGATGACACATGCCTTGTTTATAGCCATAAAGATCAATCAGTCTTGCTCAATGCTGTTCAAAATGATTTAGACAACGTGGTGCGCTGGGCACATGACAATGGGATTATTATTAACATCGCTAAAACTAAATGTATGTACATTAGATCACCCTATAATAAGAATAAAAATATATTCTTGAAAATTAAGGGACATACTTATGAGTGTTTGCACAACTATGAAAATAGAACTAATTGTAAATGTGAAAACTTGGAGAGTGTAACGTCTTATAAGTATTTAGGTATTATTATAGACTGTCACTTTAATTGGAACCTCCATGTCGACTTAGTTTGCAACAAGTTGAGATCAGTTCTCTCTAAGTTTCAAAATTTAAAGTTTATATTGTCTAAGGGTGTTATGTTTTTAATATACTATGCATTAGCTGACGCTGTGATTTCTTATGGATTGGGTGCATATGGCCTTACCTTTGCTGTTCACCTAAAAAAGATCAAAAGTCTCCAAACACGAACGTTGAAGCTCTTGGTAGGTAGAAATGTGAAACGCTCTGTTGAAAGCTATGAAAATTTATTTAAAATATGTAAAATATTGCCTGTGGAACTAAAGGTGAAAATGGCTATTCTCCTCGAGCAGTTTGGTAGAAAAGAACACAAACAGGAAAGGAGGTTTATGTACCCAACCCGCTTATCTAAAAAATATAAATTAATAGTCCCTAGGACAATAAACTATTATAGCCGACGAAAAAGAAACTATCTCACACCAGTTTATATGAATGAGTTACCAAAAGACATAGTTCAGAATGTTAATAATGCTAGAAGCAAGAACCAATTAAAAGTTATACTTAAAAAATATTATATGTCCTTATGTCCATAGACATATTTCAAGCCTAAGTAAAAATTAAATAATAAAATTGCTAAGTCAGTAAAAGTGAATGTGAACAGGTATATAGTCAAATATTTTAGAAATTTCATCAAAATCGGTTTAACTTTTAACGTAGGTATTGAGTTTGTTGAGTTGACTTGGTTTTAAGAGACGCTAACATCATCATAATCATTGCACTTGTTATTATGTATATTGTTGTTTTATAGGTGGTGGGTACTTGATAGGTATGGATTGTAATGTATAAGTATTCACGAGAACGGCTGCCGACAAACTGCATCGCAGTTTGGCAGATTGTGAAAAGTTGTTATGTACTATTTTTTATGAAATAAAGAACTAAAAAAAAAAAAAAAAAAAACATAAATTACTAATGAACAAAATAAAACTCTAAAATATGGCGCGAAGTACAGTGCTCAATGTTGCCGTGCATTAAAAAAATCCCAAATTCCCCGAGGTTTAGATTTTTGTTATTTGGATTTTTGTTTTTTAACTCAAAGAGGGTTATAAGTTTGACTTCAATTTTGTCTGTCTGTCTGTAGCATCTTTTATTTATTTATTTATTTGGGTTAACAAACGATTACACAATCATCTTAACTTAAATTATTACAAAATGATAGGGCATATGTGTAACCAGCAACGTTAGCCACAGAGTAAATGACAGACGTGTGTTAATGTGTGTTTTAATGTTTTAATGCAGTGATTGCACTGCTAAATGACTTCAAGTGCTCTTATTCAGTCCAGGGAAAATGGAACCCTGCTAGTACGATAAAATGAGTTGGCAAATGAAACCTTTCAACAGGAAACATTAGAATAATGCTGGTTAATTACAATGATGTAAACTCAGGCTGCGAAAACCATTCGAGATACCCAAAAAATATGTATGAAAGAATTATTCCTCATTTTTTAAATTATCTAAAAAAATGTCCGCAACAGTATATATCTATCTTTTAAGATTAACTCACAATAACCGTTTTTATGATAATCAAATTTGGTCGAAATTAATGCATCGTTGCAATAGTTTTGACTGGTCCAGCAGTTGGTCAAACAGTGCTTATAAGTTTTAATTTTAAAAGAATTCAATTTCCCGTTAAGCTATCTTTCGCCATTACAATAAATCAATCACAGGGGCAAACATGTAGGAATCGATTTACGTGAAGACTGCTTTTCACACGGCCAACTATATGTCGCGTTGTCAAGATCGGGTTGCGAAGAAAATCAAATGTTCTTCTGCCACAAGAAAATAAAACTAAAAATATAATTTACGCAGAAGTACTTTAAAATATAAAAAAAAATAATAATAATTATGATTCCCAAAATAACTATTCCACGCGGACGAAGTCGCGGGCACAGCTAGTGTAGTATAAACACAGAATGTGGGGTGGTGAGGAACAGGATTAATCAAGGCGTCGTACGGCGATAATTGACAATCGGCATTGGAAATAAATAAATCAAGTGTTCGACCAAGATCGTTTTTTAAGGTGTTAAATTGTTGGGTGTGCGTCAAAGACGAGAAATTAAAGAGTTGAGTACTACTTGGGCAAGTGCTATTTAAAATGGGGATAATATTACTTACGTTATCGAGTTGCCAAGTTGTTTTAGGCAAGTTATAATCGCCCAATATGTATATGTTATCTGTAATAGAATTATTACATAAGCTTTGCAGAATTTCAAAGTGCGCTCGATATACTTCGTGATTTGAACCGGGTGGTATACTGCGCTAATAAGGTGTTGTTTTGTGTGAGTAGCGGACGGCAACGAAATTATCACATGTTCTATGGATGCATCTCGGAGGCGGGGCGGGGCGGGAGACGGCGGTATGACGAGCTATTTCTTTAATATATTTTATTTCTTTAATGCTGGTCTGGGAGAAAAGTAAAAACGCTGAATATACTAGCTGCTTCTTTTCCCGCGCATAACATATAAGCCGGCCGAGGGTGTGGGCGAAAATCGAAGAAACCATACCTATCAGTAGGCGATGCGACTAGCAACCTATCACTATTTAGATTCCATTTTCCACATTTGCGCCCACCAACATTTTAAATGTGGCCTTTGGGTAGTTGGTACCCCGTAGGGTAGTGTTGCCGGATAATCGATTATCGATTAATCGATTTTTTTTTAATAATCTAGGGTATCGATAGTATTGATAAAATCAATTGAATTGATTTTTGACAATTAATCGAAAATAATTGGAATACCAAGCAATTTATCGATGGTTGAAATGGGTCGATATAATCGATTATATCGATTTAATCGACATAGGTAATAGTTTATATCGATTATATATCGATCATGTATCGATTATGTATCGATAGTATCGATGTAATCTAATCTGAGGTATTGATATTTGACAATTTATCTAAAATAATCAATTAATGGATTATCAATCAAAATACCAAGCATTTAAGGTACTACCGGTACTATATAGATATACCGGAACTCGGCGGCGGGAGTGTACAGCGGTCATTATATGTACAAATCATCGTCATTCAACTCATACAGAAAAAATATTGTACTTACAGAAATATATTATCGATAGTATCAATATCGATACTATCGATATATTATCACGATCGATACCTTAGATTATTTTTTCAGCTATCGAAGATTAGATTATTATTCGATGTGTAATCGATTTTCCGGCAACACTACCGTATGAAAAAAGGCCGTGATAATATGTATGTATGTGTATGTCTATTTATTTATTTGTATTTAAACCCGGGTCACAACTAGAAAGTACTGTGTAATAATAATTCAAATGAAAGTTCTTGTTGCAATTTTAGGATTCTATATTAGAATCCATACTTCCATACTAATATTATAAATGCGAAAGTCTGTCTGTCTTTCTGTCTGTCTGTCTGTCTGTTACGCTTTCACGGCCAAATCGCTGAACGGATTTTGATGAAATTTAGTATGAATATAGTTGAAGACCCGAGGTCAAATATAGGCTACTTTTTGACGCAGGCGGAGCTGCGGGAAACAGCTAGTTATTGATAACCATTTCCCCTACCTTAGCTCCGATACTATCGATTCCAGAATTTCGATGCATAAATTATAGGAAAACCTATGAGATAATTTTAAATTTATTTAGGAGGTCCAAATGGAGAAAAATAAAAAATCGAACAGAACCTTCTCCACGCGAGCCGACTCACACTTGACCAGTTTTATTTTAATTTCATTTTAAAGGATTTTCTTAGCTACATTTTATAATCCGTAACAACACCACAGCAATTAATAATTTACCCATTGGTCGGGCACCAGTCACGTAGTTGGAAATACCATAATTGACGCTAGTGTGCGTCTTTGCACATTGTTTTACACACACTGTCCTAATAAGTTGCCACATTCTGGAAACTGATTTTACTTCACAGCGCGGTATCCAGTCGTAGCGCCGCGGAGACCAATTATTAATCTAAAGTTTTATCATTAGTTTTTTATGGGAAACCCGATCATATGCTTTTGTCATATCTAATAACAATCCAACTGCATATTTGTTGTACGTACGAGCGGAAACAGCGAAAACAGCTAGTGTCCATAGATTAATAATTGGTCTCGCGCGCTCGACTAGATACCGCGCTGTGAAGAAAAATCAGTTTCCAGAATGCGGCCACTTAATAGGAAAGTGTGTGTAAAACAATGTGCAAAGACGCACACTAGCGTCGATTATGGTGTTGCCAGCTACTTGACTGGTGCCCGACCAATGGGAAAATTATTAATTGCTGCGTGAACCGCCTACCATGAGGTCCTCCAAAAATAAAACGACGAAACGAGATCGACAGTATATTGAGACTTAACAAAAAAAAACAAAGTTATTACTTATAATAAAACATGCGACAAACCATATCACGTTCTAATTCCGAACAGCGCCATCTAGTGATAGCATAATAAACTAATCTATGAATAAATCATTCATTCTACCCACCAAGGACATCGTGAATAATCGTAATGTCCTTACAATAGTTATAGAAAATGAGAAAAAAATTAAACTTATTGCAATATTTAATTTTCTATTGGAAGGCGACATAACTTGGTGATTGGTCTTTTTAAAATTGAATTTTTACACTTTACAGTCACTACCCGAATCAATTCGTCTTTTCCGGGATGAGTTTCGATAACTCTTGCCATTAACCATTTGCCAGGGGGCATATTAGCTTCCTTCAGAAGTACTAGGTCGCCAACAGCAAAGTTGGGTTTAATTTTTGTCCATTTTGGTCTTTGTTGCAGTCTAGTCAAGTATTCATTAGACCATCGTGTCCAAAAATCTTGCAACATTCGTTGGGTTAGCTGCCATCGATCTAATCTGCCTGTACTGGTGTCCAGGTAATTTTCCTCAGGAACTGTTATAGGTGCTTCTCCTATTAAGAAATGTCCGGGTGTTAATGATGTATAATCAGAGGGGTCGTCGCTCATCGGTGTAATAGGTCTGGAGTTTAGAGTTGCTTCGATCTGAGCTGTCAGAGTGGACATTTCTTCGTACGTCAGTATGGAATTCTTGAGTACTCTCTTTAAATGAAATTTTATAGATTTAACTCCGGCTTCCCAGAGTCCTCCGAAGTGAGCCACTGTTGCAGGTATGTGATGCCAGATGGTACCATCATTTGCTAAAACATCTTCTATTTCCTTTCTTACAGATTCAAAACTGCGTTCAAATGCTGACATCAATTCTTTATTTCCAGCTGTTACATTTGTAGCATTGTCACTCCACATATCTTTACAGCGACCTCTTCGTGCTACAAAACGTTTAAATGCAGCTACGAACTCTTGGGCAGTCAAACCCGTAACTATCTCTATGTGAATAGCACGTGTTACCATGCATATGAAAATCACAATATATCCTTTCTGAGTCTTACATCCTCGTCCTTTTGATAATCTTAAACTGATTGGGCCAGCTAGATCTACGCCACTATTTAAGAAGGGCCTGGCAGGTGTAACTCTCACTTTCGGTAAAGATCCCATCATCTGCGTTGTTTTAGAAGTAGAGTATCTAGTGCATGTAACGCAATTATGTAGTATTGCCTTCAACAAAACTTTGGCACGTGGAATCCAAAATCTAGTCCGTAAGTGGCTCAACATCAACGATGGACCGCCGTGAAGAGTCTTTTCATGACAATTTTGAAGTACAAGTTTGGTAAAAGGATGTTTTCCAGGCAATATAATCTGATGTTTAGAATCATCAGGAAGGTCGGAATGCATCAATCTGCCTCCAACTCTCACAAGACCATTTCTATCTAGAAACGGGTTGAGAGTCTTTAGTTTGCTGCTGTTGAGTATAGATTTATTTGCTTTAAGCTGTTGAATTTCCTCTGAATAGTCTTCTTCTTGACACATCATAATGCACTTTGCCATTGCTCTTTCAATCTCTCTTCCAGTTAAATTTTTATGTTTAGGCTTCTCTTTATCAAAAACTCTTAATATATATGCAGTTACTCTTAACAATTTCGTTAAATTTAAATATTTTAGGAATAGTGTGTCTTTTTCATCAATCTTGTCTCTAGTTATCATCACCTTTACTACTTTCTCTTCTAATTTTGTTGTATTATCTTTAATAATTTTATGTTTTAGTGTTTTTTCTTTCAGGTCAGCCGGTCCAGTCCACCACAGAGAATTTTCCAGGAGCTGCGTCGGAGTTGCGCCTCGGGATGCTATGTCAGCGGGGGTTATTTTTTGAAGATACGTGATGCCAATGTTGACTTGGTAGCAGGTTCAGTATTTCAGAAGTGCGATTAGCTACAAACGTCTCCCAACGGCTTGGGTGACTCTGCAGCCATGCAAGAACGACAGTAGAGTCAGTATAAGCTTGAATGCGTTTGCGTGAAATTTCAAACTGTTCTGCAACGTCTACCAGAAGATTTACCAATAAAACTGCTCCACACAATTCCAATCTGGGTACTGATATGGTTTTCGTCGGGGCAACTTTTGATTTTGTTGTTATAAGTTGCGTATGTATCCTACCATCTCTTTTAATTACACGTAAGTAAACGGCAGCTGCATATGCCATTGTAGAAGCATCAGCATAACCATGTAATTCTCGTACAAGATCATCTTTATTTGTTCGCAGCCATCTATCCACTGTGATATCACTTACTTTAGTCAATTCTTGTTTATATTGTGTCCATTCGTTTTTTAAATTATCAGGAATTTCTTGATCCCAATCAATACCGGCTAACCAAAGCTTTTGAATAAAGATTTTGGCATTGACAACAACGGGTGCTAGCCAACCAATAGGATCAAACAATCTGGCAATAGTTCCCAATATTATTCTTTTTGTAGGTTTTTCAGTGGATAATTGGCCGCTTACGTTTGATGTGTAATGAAATTTATCTGTCTTATGATTCCAGACGATTCCTAGAGTTTTCACTATATTGTCATTTTTTACAGAATATGTTTCGCTGAATTTTTGGTCTTCTTTTTCAACATAACTGTTAAATTCTTGGTTGTTACTAGCCCATTTCTGCATTTTGAAACCTCCAGAATTCATTAGATTTGTCATTTGTCTATAAATCTCTTTAGATTCTTCTAAATTATCTGCCCCGGACAAAAGATTTATTTATTTATTTATTTATTTAACCTTCATTGTACAAATTACAATTTGTAAAGCACAATAGGCGGACTTAATGCTAAAAGCATTATCTAACAGTCAACCTTTGGGTATAGCAGAGAGCTTAAATGTGGGTGTACAGAAAATACCACGGGAACGGCTTGTAAAATCTATACTTATACGAATAAACCTACACAACCATATATTTTATAATACAATAAACATACATAAACAATACATATACCTATACAAATAATATATTTATATATATATATATATATATATATATATATACATAAACATATAGTAAATTCATATAATATAATGTTACATAAAATACAGATGCAATATACGTCATTAAACCAAGTATGGTTAATGACTACATTTAATCAGTTGCTTTGCTGAGCGAGAAAATGTCTGAATACCAGATACAAAGATCATCCATATATATATCTCTTTTTGCGATTCTCGCTGCCAACGGAAATTTCTCCTTCTCATCATTTGCCAACTGCTGTATTGTTTTCGTAGCTAAGTACGGTGCACTCGCTGTGCCGAATGTTACTCTAGTGATTTTGTATTCTTTAATCTCTCCATTGACTCTCCACAAGATCCGTTGTAGATCTGCATTTGCATTTGTTACTTTAATCTGGCGATACATTTTAATACAGTCTGAGATAAAGACTACTTCGTGTTCGCGCCAAGTCATCACTATATGTCTTAAATCACGTTGTACAGTTGGACCAACCATCATGTTTTCGTTCAAGGATTTGTGACCAGGTACATGAAACGAAGCATCGTAAACAATTCTGACCTTAGATGTAGACTTGTCTCTTTTTACAACAGCATGGTGAGGTAAGTAGAATACTTCTTTCGTAGTTTTTGGTTTCTCATTTTTATCTATCTCTTCCATATGTCCTAAGTCCTTGTATTCCATTAAAACCTTTGTGTATTCTTCCTTTAATTCTGTATCTTTATTTAATCTTTTCTCTAACTGAACTAATCTTTTCTTTGCATATTCTTTTGTATTTCCATAGTCGTAGTTTTTATCTTTTATAGGAATTTGTACTATATATCTTCCGTGTTCATCTCTACTATGTGTTTCCTCATAGAACTTTTCACAAAGCATCTCTTATTTTGTCATTATGCGTTTAGATTTACTCATTTCATTGGACTCGATTTCCCAAAACTTTCTTAGTAACAGGTTTTCATCTTCTGTAGCAGTGATGTGCATGCTCATTATTGTATTTGATTTCTCAGTTTGATTGGTGTTTACTTCTCCGGATAGGATCCATCCTAGACATGTATTCTGTGCTAAGGGAGTTCCAGGTGGCCCTGTTATAACACCATTTTGTATAATTCTGCTGTACACTGCTGCGCCCAAAAGTAGATCTATCTTTCCAGGAGTACCGTAAGTGGGATCTGCTAACGATAGGCCTAATAATTGTGTCGAATTTACAAGCACTCGATTTGAAGGCAACAGGCGTGTCAGGGTTTTCATTACATAAGCATCTACATCCAGCTTAAACTCGGTATGCGTGTTCGATTGCAACTGGAAACGCACCATATGTTTTGTCTTAAGAATGTTTGATTCTCCTATTCCACTAATTGAGCCTCTAATTGATTTTCTCTTTAGACCAAGGGCTTGCGTAGCTGACTCAGTAATAAAAGATCCTTCAGACCCTTGATCTATCAGTGCTCGTAATTGAAATTGTCTTCCACTCTCAGCTGTAACCTTAACAAGGGCTGTTGCAAGCAAAATATTAGTTTTATCTCTCGTTGCAATATGTGTAGATATCTCCTCGTCTTCACTATCTGTGGACTGTATTTGTTCGTCTGAGTTTGAAGCCTCATCTCTGTTTCTCAAATGTGCCGCTTGGATCTCGTCTACGTTTTCTGGAGGATGTATTAATGAGTGATGTTTTCTGCCGCAAGTTTCACATCGTATACGTTGCCTGCAATATTTCACAGGATGATTGGGTATTAGGCAGTTAAAACACAGGCTATTCTTCTCTATGATCTTCTTCTTATCCTCATAGCTTAGGTCAATAAACTGGTTGCATTTTTGTATATAATGATCTCCGTTACAGTGTGTACATATCTCTTTTCTATTTTCAGGTCTTGTATGATATACTTTTTTCTCCACTTGATTTGTAGTTTGTTTCTGTGTAGTACGTGTAGTGTTAGTTCGACTCGATTGTACTCCTTCTAATGATCTAAACCTCGTTTCTAGGAAATCTAACATGGTTTTTAAGGTTGGCAACTTGTCATCATTATCTCTGTTTATTAATTCTTCCCACTGCCTTGACGACGTAGCATCTAATTTATTGACTGTTATATATATGACAATTGCATCCCATTCATCGGTTTTAACTCCTGCACTATTCAGTCCACTCAAACAATCTGTCGTTATGTCGAGCAAATTCTTTATTGCTAAAGCTGACTCGTTATTAATATGTCGAATAGTCATCAGACGGTGTAAATACGCGTTCACTACCACTCTGGAATTACTAAATCTTTTCTTCAATTTTTCCCATGCATACTCGTAATTCTTATCAGTTGTAGCTACGTTCTTTATTAAGTTTTTTGCATCTCCAATGACGTTACTCTTTAAATAGTGAAGCTTCTGAACGTTTGACAAGGACTCGTTGTCATGAATAAGCGAAACAAACTGATCATGAAAAGCATACCACTCGGTGTAAGTACCATCAAATATTGGAATTTTTATAGTAGGAATCTTTACTTCTATTGGTTTTGTACCACTCGATTTTGACGTTTCACCTTCCATTCGTGTCGACATATGGCTTGTTGTGGGAGTAAGTTTTTCCAATTTTTCCAGTATGGTCACTTTTGTCCAGGTGTACTCGTCTTCGGCTTTTCCGTAAACATCTTCTGAAAAATAGTCTGTAGTACTTAAAGTTTGTTTGTCAAACGATCTAAGCAATTTTATGTGATTTTCTTGAACTGTATTCCAAGTTTGTTCCAGCAAACTAAGTTTTGTTTGTACATAAATAACTGTTATTCTTTCTTTTGGGGTTTTCTTAAAGTTTGAATGAAATCTAATAATTTGTTGAACAAGTTCTTTTTGAGCACCGATAAACGTCTCCATTTTCACACACGTTTATAATCACAGAATATTCAAGTTCTAAATAAAACAGAGTATTTTACAAGTGTCTGAGAACTCCAAATATTTTATAAGTGTTATTTAAACTATTTTTTTTCTAAGTCCATACAGTACAGTTCAATAAAATTTCCCGTTTTTTTTTTTTTTTTTTTTTTCACTTTCACTCACTATGACTTCACTTTAAACTTTTTATTCACAACACAACTAAAATCACGATACTGAAACGGCCTACCTAACTAAATACACGATCGCGGCGCGGAGGACCATGAACCGCCTACCATGAGGTCCTCCAAAAATAAAACGACGAAACGAGATCGACAGTATATTGAGACTTAACAAAAAAAAACAAAGTTATTGTTGGCGACGGCTCATATGTCATTTAATTATTTTCTTAGTTGTAGGTACTTTATCTCTATTGCAACGGAACGAATATGTACTACTAGTTTTAAGTCGCGCCCCACCACCAATCAGTCTGTATCAAACCCTCGGCGCGTCCGCACGTTGCCGCCCTTTTGTTTACAATAAACCGCGTGTGCCCTTACTCGGAGTTTTTATTTCAACGAACCAGCATTACCGTCGCCCACAGCTGGTCCTTCGAGCCGGATCTGACGTACATGTTCTATACTCCACCAAGGATGGTGAGCACACGCGGTGCAAGCCGCCGTGAACAAGAAGCTCGTGAGCGAGCGGTTGATGGAACGATCGAGAACGCAGGAACAATGGAGGCGGCCCCACCGCCGCCGCCGCGCCCTAGCAGTGTCAAGACTGAACAACGGGCTGAATCACTTCGATCTCACCACTCTAAATCGAATAAGTCGAATATTTCTTTGGAGGCGAGGCGAAAAGCCTTAATTTTGGACGCCGAGAAGAAAAAGGCCGAGATACAGATGAAAATGATTGATCAGCAGCTAGATGCTGATCTAGCTAATTTAACAGCATCAGAATACAGTTCACACGGAAGCGAAGGAGTCAGCGCACGCCGCGATGTTGAGGAATGGATGAATAAAAGCCAGATAGAATTGGATAAGCAGAGCGCCCGCAATTATGGAACAAAAATGGGGTGTTCGATGCCTCCGGTGGCGGCTACGTCTGCCGGACCTATAGATACGATTCAAGAGCTGGCTATGGCAGTTAAAAGTTTGTCTGCTAATCCTATCCGCAGTAACTCCAATCTTTTAAGCCGCATATGTACGCCAAAGGATTTACCAGAGTTTGCAGGAGATCCGCTGGACTGGCTTCAGTTTAAAAGGGCATTTGAGGAGTCTACCGAGGTGTGCAGCTTTACTCCAAAAGAAAACCTATGGAGGTTACGAAAGTGTTTGCGTGGGCAAGCAAAGGAAGCCGTTTCTGCTCTGCTAATTAGTGCTACTTCCCCTGAACGCATAATGAACACACTGGAGCTTCGTTTTGGCGATCCTGACTATATTTTATCCCGTTTGGTACAGGACCTTAAGAAACTTCATCCTGTATCACAAGAATATTCGAAGGATATTGTTACATTTTCGGTGAAAGTTCAAAATTTTGTGGAGGCAGTGCGTGCAGTTGGCAGGGAAGAATATTTACAAGGTATTAGTACAGTGTCCATAATACTATCTAAGTTGCCCACGGTACTCCTATCGAAATGGTCAGATTATAGCTTTGAGCCCATTAAATCAAAAACGAAGTCACGATTAGACATTTTGGCAGAATTCTTAAACACTGAGGCCATTAAAATATCTACTACTGCAAATATGTATGCATTGAATATACGTACAGATGATAGCTATAAACACAAACCGCAGAATAATAATATCCGATCGCATACAGTGCTTATGCAATCTTATAAGACTGGTGACGACAACAAATGTGGTTTCTGCCGCGCGTCTGTGCACAAATTAACGGAATGCAAGCAGTTTAAGAAAGCTTTGTGTAAGACAAGATGGCAACACGCGAAACGTCATGGTGTTTGTTTTAAATGCTTAGATGCTAAACACCAGAGAGAGATATGTCCCGAGCCAGTGTGCAAGAAAGATAGCTGCGGTCAAGCGCACCACATATTACTGCACTATCCAGTTAAACTATCGCCCGCAGTCCAGGAGGTGTCACAAGAATCGGAGCCGGAGCAGCCTGCAGTTACGGTCGAAGCAGTTACGAACGTGAATGCGAGTGTGCGTAAGGTTTTGTTAAAAGTAGTGCCAATTCGTGTGTATAATAACCGCGGTGGTTTCGTCGATACGAGTGCCTTATTGGATGATGGATCGACAGTTACGTTAATAAAAGCCCAGCTCGCCGATCGCGCAGGCTTGAGCGGGCGGCGCGAGACATTACGTATGCACGGTCCGTGGAGTGATAACAAACTGGTTTGTGACACGACGGTTGTGGACTTGAGACTCTCTGGCGTAGATGATAAGGTTTATAATATTAAAGCGCGTAGTGTTAAAGAGTTATGTTTGCCAATGCAAAAGTTGTCTATTGTAAATTGTGATTCATTTACGCATTTAAAAGAAATTAAAAATAAATTTATTAGTTCCGATACTGAGCCTGAAATTTTAATCGGGCAAGATAACTATAATTTGTTGTTACCACTTAAAGTTGTATTAGGTAAATCGTATGAGCCGTCGGCGACGCTTACCCCCTTGGGCTGGTATGTTCACGGGAGTGTACAGGTACCGGGCAGGGCGCGCGCCGCGAGACACGACGCCGTGGTGCTGCACGTCTCCGCGCCGTCGTCGCCGGAGCGAGGTCTGCAGGAGCTACACGAGGAGGTACGTCGCGGCTTCACGTTGGAGGCCATGGGAGTGACGGGTAAGCCTAGAGTTAATGCAGATGACGCCCGGGCCATCGAACAGCTGGAGCGGACCGCTCAGCTGATTGACGGCCGGTGGCACGTCGGCTTACCTTGGAAAGATGCTAATTGCACGATGCCGGACACCTTCTGTTCTGCGCTAAAAAGGTTTAAGGGAGTGGAACGGAAGATGGAAAAGGATGCCGGATATGCGGATAGGTATAAAGGACGGGTACATCATTTATTAGATAATGATTTTGCTAGGGTCCTACAGGATACACACCGAACGCCCAAAACGTGGTATTTACCACATTTTGGGGTGGATAACCCTAACAAAAAAAAGATGCGCCTCGTATTCGACGCGGCTGATGCTTCTAATGGCTTGTGTCTTAATGATTACTTACTTAAGGGACCAGATCTACTTACCTCACTCTATGGAATAATGTTGCGCTTTAGGGAAAACCACATAGCAGTCACGGGTGACATCCAGGATATGTTCCTTAGAATCAAAATCTTACCGCGAGACCAGAACGCGCTTCGATTTCTTTGGCGGGAAAGTCCTACAGAGCCGGTACGTACCTATGTTATGTCATCATTAATTTTTGGAGCTAAATGTTCGCCTTTTGTGGGTCAGTTCATAAAAAATAAAAATGCACAGCTATACCAAGAGGACATGCCGGCGGCTGTAGATGCTATAGTCAACTCCCACTATGCTGATGATTATATCCAAAGTTTTCCAGACGAGAAATCGGCTATTGACATGGTAAGGAATGTGTCTAACATCCATGAGAAAGGGGGATTTCACATGCGAAACTGGACAAGCAACAGCGTAGCTGTTTTAAATGCTGTTCCAAAAGAGACACTAGGTACTGCTGCCGTAAGGTTCAAAGTTGAACAGCAGTGCGACGGGGAGCGCACACTTGGTTTAATTTGGTACCCAAATACAGATGAGTTAGCGTTCGACGTCTCGTTTAAACGCATACCAGATAGCATTATGCAAGGTACTCAGAGGCCTACTAAAAGAATAATGCTTCTTGTAATAATGTCAATTTTCGACGTGTACGGGTTTCTTTCTCCCGTTATTATTCAGGGCAAAATAATGCTTCAAAATATTTGGCGGTCAAATGTAAGTTGGGATGATGTTATTTCCGAAGAAATTTACGCTAAATGGCTCGAGTGGATTCGACTTATTAAATTAGTTGAGAGTATACGTATACCTAGATGCTATCACAGGTGTAGTCGGCTAACAACCATAGGTGCGAGCGAGAGGGAAGCAAGGTCAGTTACCGGCTATCTTGTCGTAGCAGATCCCAGCGGTGCTACGAGCGGGCTTACAGATGCTACGACTTCGCGATCGTCCGCGCCGTCGGCCTACGACCTGTGCTACGACGATGCAAGTATCAGTGGCTCTGCTACGACCGCTACGACTGACCTACATAGCAATGAAACGCCTGCGCCGGGTTATAGCAACCTACAACTGCATATATTTAGCGATGCATCTCAGGCAGCGATCAGCTGTGCGGCGTACTGGCGCTGGCGTTATAATAGAAATAACATCTGTGTTGCGTTGTTAGCGAGTAAATGCCGAGTCGCACCCGTCAAGCCCATGACGGTCCCGAAACTAGAGCTGCAAGCTGCAGTCTTGGCAGCTCGACTGGCTAATACTATAGCTAAAGAGCATAGGCTTGTACCTGAGCGTCGATTTTTTTGGTGTGACTCAACTACTGTGCTGCACTGGTTACGTAATAATACGCGCACGTACAAACCGTTCGAAGCGAACCGCCTAGGGGAAATCGACGATCTTACTGACGTTTCTGAATGGAGATACGTACCCAGTAAATTAAATGTAGCAGATATTGCTACGCGTGATGTTTTTAATTATGATAGTTTTTTAAATGAGTGGTTTCATGGGCCTGCGTTCCTATATGAGGAGGAAAGTAACTGGCCATGCGATATTTTAGAAACCGAATCTGTAGATTTGATCACAGATTACGTTGGAATCGTTCATGACTGTATTAACCTACCGGTTCCTGACTCCGAGTCCTTCTCTTCCTGGCTTCGGCTGCTGCGGTCTGCGGCTGCGGTCTTGAAATTCATTAATAAATGTAGGAAACTTACCGGTGTAGATGACAGCGTGATCATGGAGCGGGCGGAGTGTTTACTTCTTCAACAGTCACAAGCAGATTCCTTCGGAACTGAAATAGGTCTGCTTAAAAATGGGAAGGGTGTTCCTCGCGATAGTAGGCTTCGAAACTTGTCTCCTTATTTAGACGAGCAGGGACTTCTCCGTGTGAATGGCCGCATCGATGCTGCTGCTGACGTTGACCGCGATACTAAACGGCCGTGTATTCTCGATGGACGCCATTCGACCACAAAACTGCTGGTCAGGCACTATCACGTGCAGGCTGCCCATGGCAACCAGGAGACAGTTGTTAATAACTTAAGGCAGAAATATTGGGTGCTTAGAATGCGACCGACCGTTAAAGGAGTCGCATCTAATTGTTTCTTCTGTCGGTTGAGGAAATCTAAGCCTTGTTTACCTAGGATGGGAGACCTGCCTAAAGCGCGGATAGCACATCACCAGAGGCCTTTTACTTATTGCGGGATTGATCTATTTGGCCCAATGGAGGTGGTGGTGGGCAGGCGACGGGAGAAGAGATACGGGGTCCTGTTCACCTGCCTCACCGTCCGAGCCATTCACATTGAGCTAGTCCACTCGCTCACCACAGACTCGATGATCATGGCGCTCCGCCGCATGGCCTGCCGTCGGGGTTGGCCGCGATATATCTTCTCCGACAATGGAACCAATTTGCGAGGTGCCGATGCTGAACTTCGCAAATCAGTCTTGGAGCTAGATAATGAAGCCTTAAAGACGGAGGCCGTGAATAACGGGGTTCAGTGGACCTTCATACCGGCTGCAAGCCCACATTGGGGTGGTGCTTGGGAACGCTTAATCCGTAGTGTTAAAAGCACTCTTCGCGTAATCCTGAAGGAGCGAGCTCCTAAAGATGAAGTGCTGCGCACGCTACTATTGGAAGCCGAAAATATAGTGAATAGTAGACCCTTGACTCACGTATCGGTGGACCCAGAATCTGAAGAGTCACTAACCCCAAATCATTTCTTAATTGGCTCTTCTACTAATTTACCTATATCTGGAGTCTTCGATGACTCAACATTTTATTTACGTAAACAGTGGCGGCAGGCGCAAAGGCTGGCCGATATGTACTGGCGTCGATGGCTCAAGGAGTACTTACCATGCCTAATACCTAGATCTAAGTGGCAAGAGGATCAGACACCCTTGAAGGTGGGTACCTTTGTTTTTATTGTCGATCCCGATTCACCCAGGAATGTCTGGCCTCGAGGGGTGATTGAGAAAATTCACCCAGGTAAGGATGGTCGTGTACGAGTCGTCGAGGTCCGAACAGCGAGTGGTATGCTGCGGCGATCCGCGGCGCGCGTCGCTCCCGTGCATTTGGCTTAGAGTGCTGAGTCAGCACTAGGGTGGGGAATGTTGGCGACGGCTCATATGTCATTTAATTATTTTCTTAGTTGTAGGTACTTTATCTCTATTGCAACGGAACGAATATGTACTACTAGTTTTAAGTCGCGCCCCACCACCAATCAGTCTGTATCAAACCCTCGGCGCGTCCGCACGTTGCCGCCCTTTTGTTTACAATAAACCGCGTGTGCCCTTACTCGGAGTTTTTATTTCAACGAACCAGCATTACCGTCGCCCACAGTTATTACTTATAATAAAACATGCGACAAACCATATCACGTTCTAATTCCGAACAGCGCCATCTAGTGATAGCATAATAAACTAATCTATGAATAAATCATTCACTGCGGTCTTGTTACGTGTTATAAAAAGTAACTCAGAAAAACCTTTAAAATGAAAATAAAATAAAACTGGCCAAGTGTGAGTCGGCTCGCATGTAGAGGGTTCTGTACTATTTTTTATTTTTCTCCATTTCGACCTCCTAAACAAATTTAATATTATCTCATAGGTTTTCCTGTAATTTATGAATCGAAATTCTGGAATCGATAGTTTCGGAGATAAGGTAGGGGAAATGGTTAGGTTTTGTCTATTTTATTTTATAATTCTAATATAAAATCCTAAAATTGCAAAAATCTTTCTTTTGATTTTTTATTACACAGTCCAGTATGTTAAACGTTACTTTAATTTTCTATTTAGCTTGGAGCTAATTGATTACTGACCTCTTTTTAGTTGTAACCCGGGTTTAAATACAGTTAAATAAATAGACATACACATCCTATTAATATTATAAACGCGAAAGTTTGTAAGTATGGATGGCTGTTTGTTACTCTTTCACAACTAAACCGCTGAATAGATTTTCATGAAATTTGGTACGGATATAGTTCAAGACCCGGAGTCAAACATAGGCTACCTTTTGACGCAGGCGGAGCTGCGGTAAACATCTTGTACATACGAGTAGATATTATCATGGCCTTTTTCCATACAGTAGTGTTGCCGGAAAATACATTACACATCGAATAATAATCGATTCTTTGATAGTTGAAAATATAATCTAAGGTATCGATAGTGATTATATATCGATAGTATCGATATTGATACTATTGATAATATATTTCTGTAATTTTTTTCTGTATGAGTTGAATAACGATGATTTGTGTTGTGCCCGCTGTATATCCCGCCGCCGAGTTCCGGTATATATGTATAGTATCGGTGCCTAAAATGCTTGGTATTGTTGTTAATCCATTAATCGATTATTTTTCATAAATTCTTAAAAATCAATACTACAGATTAGATTATATCGATTCCAGAGATACATAATCGATTAATAACCATTGATATAAACGATTACCTTTGTTGATTAAATCGATATAATTTATATCAACCCATTTCAATAATCGACTGACTCTTTGATATTGCAGTTAATAATCGATTAATTGTCAAAATTCGATTAAATTTATTATATCAATACTTTCGATATCCTAGATTATTTTAAAAAAAAACCAAATTCGATTAATCAATTATCCGGCAACAATACCTTACGGGGTACCAACTACCTAAAGGCCATATTTAGAATGTTGGTGGGCGTAAAGTGGAAATGGAATCAAAATAGTGATAGGTTGCTAGTCGCATCGCCTACTGATAGGTATGGTTCTTCGATTTTCGCCCACTTCCTCGGCCGGCTTATATGGTCTGCGCGGGAAGAGAAGCTGTTGGCGCGCTTGTATACTCTGTGTGTGTTTAGCTTAGGGCTGCCTGGCGCGATAGATGTCGCTGCCGTCCACAGCGAGTTTTGAGTGCGATCGACTTATCGACCCCCCCCCCCCCCCCGCGCGAGCGCTGCGCCGATCTCTGGCGTCTTCAGTAGCAAATTCGCTCTTGACGTGACTCCACGCTTCATTACTCAACCGCCGCCGCTCGCCAAACCGCGCTTAGAACTTACGCGAATGTGAATTGTGTTTGTGTGCTTCCTTATAACTGTTTCTACCTAACACCGCACTTCTGTATGCACGCACGCTATCCCATGCATTCAACATACTGCCTCGCTTGGTGGATTGTAAGGTAAGGCCCTTTTTGCTTCACACACTGAGTTCGCGTGCCAGCCGCCACCATCTTTTTTTCCGCTTCGCACCACCAGAACCAGTAGTACATTCCACGTATTTACTTTTCTCCCAGATCAGCATTAAAGAAATAAGATGTTAAAGACAGACAAAATTGTCAGAAAAAGTCAAAATTACAAAATCCCTCTTTTGGAGTCAGGAGTTAAAAAACAAAATATCTAAATAATAAAAACTGAAACCTCGGGGAATTTGGGATTATTAAATACACGGCAACATTGAGCACCGAGCGGTACTTCGCGCCATATTTTAGGGTTATATTATTTTCGTGAGTAATTTATGTCCATATTTCGAAATAATACAATACTTATTGATGGTATGTAATACCAGTATCTTCCGTATTTCTTTTAGTATTATTCTTACACAATTTGACTACGCAAACTGCACATTTTGCGTCTACTTTTACATTAAATTTTATATTTATCTAGACATCCAACTCACTCATCGGTCGCGGCATGACTGATGCGGGTATGCCGATTTCGGCATGGTTTTAGTTGCGAATTTATGTAGTATGTCGACGGTATCTAGTCGTAGCGCAGCGGAGACCAATTATTAATCTATGTATGTAAGGTAAAAAAGGTAAATAGGATAACTCGGTTGTCCGTCTGTCAAGAATATTTTTTATAAGAAATCCTAAAAGGAGCCTTATATGTACATCCTTGGACTACGGAGCAGGTACCTTATTTGCCATATGAAAAGCATAGAGTAGTGACAGGGTAGGCGAACCTTTATGCATCAACGTGCCATTTTTTCTAAAAAAAAGTTTAATGGGGTCATTCGCGTGCCATCAAATAATTTTAACTTTCTGATTATTGGGAAAATAATAATTATAAATACTATCAATAATAAAGTAAGCAAAAGAGGTACATTTTGGTATGTTTATATTAAATTTCAGTAAAATTAGTGTGACTTCTGTTGCTGCAGGTTAGATGACAAATAATTTATGTTAGGGTTGTAAGATGTTACTTTTAGCAAAATGCATGCTGAACTAGATTCATCTGTCAAACGGTTTCAAACCGAGTTTTTAATGTTATTCATCTCTGAAAATAATGACTCGCAGGCATATGTAGATGAAAACATGGTTAAAATAGCATGAGCCAGCTTCTTCAAACAGTTAAATGTGTCTGGTAACGCATTCCATGTTTCCAGAATTTTATTATTAGCATTTTTACTTAAATTACTTGTCGATCTTTCAGTTTCAATTAATTCCAACTCTTTCCTTGTTTCAATAAATTTTCGAATCCATATTGAACTAGATTGGAAATCAATCAGCTGCATTTCAAATTCTTCAATTTCCAACCAATCAAATTGAGAGAAGTTCAGTTTATGAAATGACGTCACATCTGGGTACATAATGAACTTGAGTATTTCCGACAATTCTTTGAACTGAGAAAATCTCCCTAAAAATTCCTTGATTAAAGAATCGATCACAGAAATAAATTCTTCAGTAATTTTTTCTTTGTCTGTATCTAAATCATTCATATATTTTTTCAAGTTTGGGAAATACTTGTAGTTTCTTGTGATAATATCGTTTCTAAAAACTTGCAGTTTTGCCTCAAAAGCGCGAACGAGATCTATCATGGCAATAATTGTTTTGTTTGTCCCTTGAAGCTTTACGTTTAATGCGTTTAAATGTTGGCATATGTCTGTAAAAAACATCAATTTTGAAAGCCACATAACGTCCAATAACTGTGGGTATTGTTCAATTTTTCCCTCATTTTGCAAAAACAGTCTGATTTCTTCCAAGCAATCAACAAATCTTTCAAGTACATTCCCGCGACTCAACCAGCGAACACTATTATACATCAGTAAGCCATTATACACCGAGTTGACTTCGTCCAACAAAGCATCGAATTTTCGCTTGTTTAAAGCCTGTGACGAGATGAGGTTGACTATTTTTGTAACTACCGCCATTACATTATCAAGGGATATTAAACCACTCTTAGCACACAAGACTTGTTGGTGAATGATGCAGTGGAATTCAAGAATCGAATGTCCTACGTCAGCTTGAAATAAACTTATGAAACCGTTTTTTTACCCACCATACTTGGAGCACCATCAGTTGTTACAGAAACAATTTTTTTTATATCAATTTCTTTTTCAGCAAGCGAATTTTTAACTGCCGTACTTATATCTGTTCCCTTTGTAGTTGTTAGCAACGATTTTATTGCAATTAATTCTTCCTTAATGACGTTTTCTACGCAATACCGAGCAAAAACAGCTAAACGTGCAGATTTAGTGACGTCAGTGCTTTCGTCAAGACATAGCGATATAAAAGAAGCATCTTTAATGTCAATTTTTTGTTGATCTGTTATATTTTCGGCCAGTTTTAAGATTCTTTCTTTTATTGTGTTTCTTGATAGAGGAGTATCTTTGATGCGCTGAATTATCTTATCTTTATTGTCGAAATCTTCAAAAAGAGAGGGCGCGCATGCTAACCAGGCTTCCTTCAAAAACTCACCTTCTTGAAAAGGTTTACCATGCCGAGCAATGACATTTGCAGCCGCGTAACTTGCCGCGCTTGTATTACAATTTTTGCCAACAAATTTAATCATAGACGTTGACTGTTTATTTCTGTCATTCAATGCACTTGCAATTAATTCTTTTTGCTCTGCCTCGCTTTTTTGACTAACAGATTTATGATTTGTTTCAAAATGTCGTTTAACAGACGATGTTCTACATACCACTGTTCCAGAACATAAAACACACACCGCTTTGTCACCTTTACTAATCATGCCATATTTCTCAGTCCACCAAGTTTGAAATTCTCTGTTAAACTTAGTATCATGAACTTTTTATTTTTTTGCTGAGCTGGCCATATTAAAATTTAATAATAATAAGAAAAATATTTAATATCAGTTTAAAATCACTCGAATAAACTTTACAATACAATTATGTCAACAAAACTCACTATTACTTTATGCGTAAGCAAACAATGCGTCATTCGCAATTGAAACCCACGGCATTATAAAAACAAAACAAACTAGCGCCGTGCAGCGCTTCCTGGCTGCCGCCGCGCTGCCCCCACCCCGCGCACCGAACACTCCGCAGCGTAGGAGCATCGCGTTCGATCGTCTTAAAATACCTAAGTAATTCTGCGACGTGCCCAAAATATTGTGTCGCGTGCCATCAATAGCACGCGTGCCATTGGTTCGCCTACCCTGGAGTAGTCTGTCCACAAAGGCGCGATATTAAGTAGCTTCCCGGCATACTCGTACCTCGAAGACAACTAGTTAATAAAAATGAGTAGCTACATGGGTTGGGCCGTAAGAATGTTTCCTGTATAATCAATTTAAGTGGACATAAGCACGTGTGGAAGTTAAGTTTCTTTTTACGACTACGCGTAAAGAAGGCTATATTTTTGTAGAGTTCAATCTAAATAAAATTATGGTTTAGTAGAATGATACTGATAAAGATAAAAATAATACTGTCAAAATGGAATATTGACTTTTTTAGTTTTTTTCTTGTTTTTTTTTTTTATTATTTTATTTATATCAATATTAACTTAAACTTAAACAGTATTAGCAATCTGCCAACCTTTGTAACAGTTTGTCGGCAGTTGTTCTCGTAACTATTACATATTGAACATGTACCATTATGTTTTTCTAAGAATTTAAACTTACAAAAGAAAGATCACATCTCAATGAAATAAAACAAACGAAATACAATTCTCCCTCTCAGGGACTTAATTACAGCTATATAATTTAAACATTTTATTACATATACTCGGTACTTGCCCATTGTTCAAGTCCACAAGTTGTCATAATTATTTACACTCATCAAGATATAGTTAGTCCGCTCACCAACAGATGGCGTTGTTACAAATTGGAACGCAGTATGGTTTCATTAATATTATATTAGTTATGTCCATGTAATTTTTGTATTATCAGTCGCTCTTTTTGAACCACGGCGGTGGTGAATACATAAGTTTACGTACAGTGTGTGTTTTATTGTGGCGCCCTCTAGTGAGTGATTGTGTTAAACAAATTTGGTGCCGAAACCCGGGAAAATTCAAAATTTATATGGTAGTGGTGAGTGAGAAATAAGCAAAATTGGACCCTAAAACAGTGAGTAAAATAGACTTAGAAAAATTAATAATAAATTTGGACTTGTAAAATTTTAAAGTAGTGGCATGGACTTAGAATAATTTCATAAAAAGTGGACAGACGAGGAATCTATGCCGAAAAATTCCCAAGTATCAAAGTGTTCAAAGACTTAGAATAATTTCAACTGTGTTTTCAAAGACTTAGTTTCTGAGCGTTATACAGGACTTAGAAAAATTCGCATTGAACTTTTTTGACTTAGAAAATTTACAAGAACTCGGTTTTCAAGGAATAATTTGATATTTTCTACGATAACAAAAATATTCAAAAATGAAACCTGAAGAGTTAATAGCTATACAAGAGGAAAGATTGCTTAAGTTAAATAAGGCGGAGAATAATTTTAAGAAAAGTCCAAAGGATAGAATAACTCGAGGTTATCTTGAAACTAGAGTGGAAACATTAGGAAAGCTATGGAAAGATTTTACCGAGACACATTATAAAATTATAACAGCTATTAAAGTTGATGAACGTGACAATTTTAGTTATTTTTTGGATGGCATCTACGACAGTTTCGAAGAGAACTACACATATTATAATGGCTCACTGCGAGAAGCTCTTCGTAAAATTGATTTGTATCAACGTCAACCCATCGCTGAAACATCATCCACTTCTAGTGATGTTAAGTTACCAAAGATACAACTTCCCACATTCAGCGGAAAATATAATGAATGGCAAACATTCTATGACCTCTTCACGTCCGTAGTCCACAATAACAAAAGGTTATCGTCGGTTGAAAAACTGCATTACTTAAAAAGCACACTCTCTGGTGAAGCTGATGGATTAATTAGGAATTTACCAACAACAGAACTTAATTATGAAGCTGCATGGGCACGACTAATCAAGAGATATAATAACAGAAGATATAATTGCAACGCAATTTTAAGAACATTATTCTCACAGAAACAGATGAACTCAGAAACGGCAAATGGAATCAAGGGGCTATTGGATACTACGACTTCCTGTCTTACCTCATTAAATAATTTGGATATTTCTACAACTTCGTGGGACGCTATTGTCATATTCCTAGTGTATCAAAGCTAGATAATGAATCTCTTCGGCAATGGGAAATTAAAATAAGTGGGATTCCAGCTGATTCTCTGCCGACATGGAATGATCTGGTAGCATTTCTTGAATCACGCTTTAGGACGTTGGAAATGATCGATAGTAATAAACAAGTATCTAGAGCGCCTCAGGTGATAACTAAGAAAGTAAAGTCATTTGCCGCGACACATGATACACAAAAGAATGTAAAACATCAATGTGCCATGTGTACTGAAGATCATCTAATATATCAGTGCAAACGCTTTAGTCAATTATCACCACGAGAGAGACATGATTTTGCACAGACTAAATCTCTATGTTACAATTGTTTAGCACCTACACATACAGTAAACAAATGTCGTTATTCCACGTGCTGTCGCAGATGTGGCAGGAGACATCATTCATTGCTACACCAAGAAAAGGAAAATATTCAAGGGCCCATTAATAATGTTGATACTACACAGACGCACACTTCATCAAACTCATCAAAGCGACCAACAGAAGAACATACGGCAGCTGAAAGTGGATTGAATGTTGTGGCTAATTTTGCAAAAGAAAATGATGCCATCGAGACATCCAATGTTCTATTGGCAACAGCAATCGTCCGAGCCTATTCACATAGTGGTAAATCTAGTCTAGTTCGCGCCTTAATTGATCAAGGTTCGCAAGCGTCCTTTGTAACCGAAGAAATTGTGCAACTGTTAGGTCTGAAACGTGTACCTATAAGTGGTTGTGTGTCAGGTCTGGGAGATGGTCAATTAAGGATTAAATACATGGTTTCGTTCCGCGTCGAATCACAGAATGATACCAATAAATCAATTCATGTTACCGCTTACGTTTTGAAATCTCTAACTTCGCGAATCCCGTCTAATAATGTTGCATCACCTGATTGGCTAGAATTAAAAGGTTTGCCTCTAGCTGATGCAGGATATACTACACCAGGAAGAATAGATCTTCTACTTGGAGCTGAAGTCTATGGAGAAATATTGTTGAGTGATATGCTGAAATACCCTCAAGGTAATTTATTAGCGCAAAACACAATCTTTGGGTGGGTGATTTCAGGAAGGGTTTCACATTCAACTTCAGCAACAGGAAAAATGATAAGTCTGCACGTTACATTCAAGGAAGACAATTTACTAAAGATGTTTTGGGAGTTAGAGAATGAGCCAAACACCATAGAAAGGAAATTAAATAAAGAAGAATTAAAATGTGAAGAAATTTTCAACTCGACAACTTTTAGAAATAAGGAAGGAAGATTCGTAGTAAGACTACCTTTGAACAGTGATGATCCAGAATGCCAATATGGTATGTTGAAGGACATAGCAGAAAGAAGATTCTACCAACTAGAGAAGAAGTTTGAAAAGAATCCAAGTTTTAAGGAAGAATATAGCAAAGTAATGAACGAATACTTGGAGTTGAATCACATGGAAGAAATTCAAGACGAAATCACTAAGCCAAAGGCAGTCTACTTCCCTCACCATGCGGTGGTGAGAGAAGACAAAGAAACAACCAAATTGCGCATTGTATTTGACGCGTCCTGTAAGGGTGTAAATGGCGTATCACTTAACGACAATCTTCTGGTTGGGCCAAAGCTCCAACAAGACTTACGACACATTTTAATGAGATGGCGTAAATTCCGTATATGTATGGTAGCTGATGTTGTTAAAATGTACAGACAAGTACGCGTACATGATGAAGACACACGTTACCAAAGAATCCTTTGGCGTACAAACCCAAAGGAGGCATTCAAACATTACCGGCTACGCACACTTACGTTTGGCACAGCTTGTGCTCCACACTTGGCTGTAAAGTCGTTACAAAGACTTGCGGAAGAAGAACAGTTCAAATATCCAGTTGCAGCAGAGATAACGAAAAGGGATTTTTACGTTGACGACTTAATGACTTGTTGTGAAACGGAAGATGAAGCGATTGAAACCTATACACAACTCAATGAGATGTTAAATACGGGAGGATTCCAGTTACAGAAGTGGAGTAGTAATGATAAAACGTTGCTACAATTCATTGATAAAAATAATCAAAAGGCTTCTAATTCAGTTTCAATCAAATCAGACAACATGCTTAAGGTTCTTGGTCTTTGCTGGAACAGAGAGACGGACAACTTTCAATATACAGTGAACTTACCCGAGCTGACTCAACTACCAACGAAACGAAGGGTGCTATCAGACATAGCCAGATTATATGATCCTATGGGTTGGATAGCGCCAGTAGTTGTGACAGCAAAGGTATTCATTCAAAAGCTGTGGAAGTTGGGATTGTCTTGGGATGATGATTTACCTGATGATGTTTTGGATGAATGGCTTAAATATAGATTGGAATTAGGTGAACTAAAAACCGCACATATTCCAAGGTGGTTGCAACTCACAAGTGACTGTGAAGTAGAGCTTCATGCGTTTTCCGATGCATCTCAATTGGCTTACGCAGGCGTTGTATACTTGAGATCAATTGATAAATTTGGTAATGTTCATGTGCACCTTCTTACCGCTAAAACCAAGGTCGCACCAATAGAGAAAACACTATCGATCCCAAGACTGGAATTGTGTGGCGCGGTATTGGCTGCAAAACTATTATTTGAAGTATCCCAGGTTATGTCCGTCCCGAAGGAAAATCTTTACGCATGGTCAGACTCAACAGTAGTGTTGGCCTGGCTACGAGGTGCATCGTCGAGATGGACCACCTTTGTAAGCAATCGCGTATCCGACATACTCAACATAATAGATAGTGAGCAATTCCGGCATGTAAACACCAAAATGAATCCTGCTGACTGCGCGTCACGCGGCTTACGTCCGTCAGATTTGATGAGGGAGTCGCTTTGGTGGAAAGGGCCAATTTGGCTTCAACAACAGCCTATTGACTTAATGATGTCAGATTCAGATTTCACTACCCAAGAAGAAATGAGAGCATGCAAAACATCGGAAATCAAAGCTTTAGTTACAATAAAAGAAAATAAAGACCCAATCAAAGAATTAATAGAAAAGGAAGAGGCATTTCTGTGGAGCAAGTATTCATCATTTAATAAAATGCTAAGAATTGTGTCATACATAAAGAGAGTTTTAAACTTGAAATTGAAGATTACGGATAGAGAGAAATTTCCGAAATTTATTACCGTTAAAGAAAGAAAGGCTTCGTTACTAACGTGTGTTAAACAGGTGCAAGACTTATGGTTTAGTGAGGAAATCAAACTTCTTACGAAGAAAGGCGGCGTTCCTAAAAGAAGTGAATTGCATGCTCTCAATCCCTTTTTAGATGAAAGGGGATTCTTGAGAGTAGGCGGTCGCATCTCTATGGCAAGACTAAGTTACGATGAGAAACATCCGTTTGTATTGCCTGAAGTAAGTCATCTTACTCAGGTTATTATACAGGATGCTCATAACTCCACAATGCACGGTGGGCCCCAAGCAATGCTCAATTATCTTAGAAGCCAATTTTGGATTATACATGCCAGACGGCAAGTTAAAAAATTCTTCAGAAGTTGCGTCGTATGCATTAGGTATTCTCAAAGAAAGAATAATCCTCTGATGGGTCAACTTCCTGAAGTTCGGTTGCGTCCAAGCAAGGTATTCAAGTCATCAGGTGTTGACTATGCCGGCCCAATAAACATCAGGTTTTCGCCAGGCCGAGGCGCCAAGTCTTATAAGGGATACATATGTCTTTTTATATGCATGGTTACTCGAGCCATTCACATCGAGGCAGTATCTGACCTAACTTCCAAAGGCTTCATTGCTGCTTTTCGAAGATTCGTTGGCCGTCGTGGCCGTTGTGTAGACTTACACTGCGACAACGGTACCAACTTTATTGGAGCCGATAAGGAGTTAAGAGAAATATTTGACGTGACGAAGTCTCGATTACCCGAAGAAATAGCGGAAATTCTCGCACTGGAAGGAACAACGTTTCATCACATTCCGCCAAATAGCCCAAATTTCGGCGGACTTTGGGAGGCTGGTGTGCGCTCAGTGAAGACTCATTTAAGAAAGGTTATAGGTGATCACACTCTAACCTATGAAGAGTTGTCCACGGTTTTAATTCAAGTGGAGTCGTGTCTCAATTCGCGTCCCATAAGTCAAATAAGTGACCATGCCGCTGATCCTCTCCCCTTGACACCCGGCCACTTCTTGGTAGGCGAACCACTTGTTAATGTTTACGATGATTATTATCCAAAAGAAAATGTTACTGGTTTAGACAGATGGAGGCTTGTACAAAAAATGACCAATGACTTTTGGTATCGTTGGTCTAGAGATTATTTGTTAAATTTAGATAAGCGATATAAATGGACTACCAAGAAATCCACTCCCGATGTAGATGACATTGTTTTAATCAGAGATGATAATTTGCCTCCAACTAAATGGATTCTTGGTCGAGTAGTACAAACACATCCCGGCAAAGATAATGTTACGCGAGTAGTTACCATTAAATGCAAGGACAAATTGTTAAAACGTCCAGTCAATAAACTGTGTTTTTTGCCTAAATAGTGTAAAATTTATTATTGTTGCTTTATATTTTTGTTATCCAGTTCACATAATAGACTAATACTAGTTTGTAGTTAATTTATAAGCCCTGTCACGGTGGGCGGTATTCTTTAAGTACATTTATATTCAAACTAATTTACTCTTAACTTGTTAAGGTTAGATTTAACTGATCATATGTTCAATGATTGCTTTCACTTAAATTTTGTTTATTGAAATTACTTGTATCATTACTTCTATATTTAAAGGACAAGTCCTTGGTGGGCGGGATGTTCAAGTCCACAAGTTGTCATAATTATTTACACTCATCAAGATATAGTTAGTCCGCTCACCAACAGATGGCGTTGTTACAAATTGGAACGCAGTATGGTTTCATTAATATTATATTAGTTATGTCCATGTAATTTTTGTATTATCAGTCGCTCTTTTTGAACCACGGCGGTGGTGAATACATAAGTTTACGTACAGTGTGTGTTTTATTGTGGCGCCCTCTAGTGAGTGATTGTGTTAAACACCCATTGACTATTATTATTATTTACTAATAGTTATCTAGGCAGAAAAAACTCTAGTAGAGAGTTCTTACTAGGATTATTTTCTTAAGAATTATAATTAAAGACGCTATTGCGTCTATTTGCTAATTAGTGCTAAAATAATCATTGAGAAAAAAAACTTAATCTAACGAATGGACATATCTAGTGATAGCGAGCTCGGCCTACACACCGCGGTCCATTCAGTCGGCCCCTCACTTCGCACCGAGCGCCGACGACGCCTTCAATTAGATCCTTTCTCCGCGGCTCTGCCGTTTCATTACGTCGAACTGGAAGTTCATTCTGTACAGAGACGGCCATGACGTACGGTACTTTGCCTTACTTCCACGATGAATGCTAATCATCTGCTGAAACACTTCAATGATAGCCAATGGTTGAGCTACGTGCAATCCGTGGAGCAGACGGGCACGTTCCCAGTAGCTTTCACGGTGTCCATGGTGGTGATCTTCATCGCGGGCATGGTGGGCAACGTGGTGACGTGCGTGGTAATCTACTGCGACCGCTCCATGCACACCGTCACCAACTACTACCTGTTCCACCTCGCCATATCGGATCTAGTGGTGCTACTAGCTATGGTGGTGGAGGTTATATTCCATAGTGGACAGTTCGCTTATCCTAGAGATAAGCTGGGTGAAGTGGTGTGCAAAGTGCACGGCTTTATGATCGGTGCTCTGTGGAACAACGGTATTTTGATAATCACATCGATGTCGATAGAGCGATACGCGGCGATCGTGCACCCGCTGCTGGTGAAGACGCGGCGCGTGCGGCGCACTATGGGACAAAAACGTGAGTTTCGTCTCAAAAATGAATTTTACATAAGTCGGAATTTAGAACTATTCTAGATTGATTTATGAAGAATAATGTCCTAAGTATCTAAATTTGTACTAAATAACCTTTAGTCAATATATTATTTTAGCTTAGTAGAGGCTTGAACTGGTTCAATGAAATTCCTGCTAGCACAGAATAGGAGAAACCTCAAACTTTGCACTATGATATTTTCTGATTCTGTGACATTGAATTATTGTGTGGATATCATTAGAAAGGTCTGTTATTGAACTTTTTGGAAATGCTATCATATTCATAAAGATTTTGGCACGAAAAGTGTAATACTCAGATTTAAGACTCATGTTTTTTTGTATAGGCCTTAATTTTCAGAAAAGCTTTTAGGTGTTAGCGAAGTTTGCCGAAGTCGAGATATTTATGATTTTGAATACAGTAACTGATCAATAATACGAGGCAGAAAAAAAATCTTGCCCAACTCTGCCCCCTTGGAAAAAAAATGCATTTTAGTGTTATAGGTCAAAAACATAAGAAAATTAAAAATGTTAGAATATATTGTTTTTATTTTCTTATCTAAACTGTATAACCACAAAACGTTTGTTTTCGATAAGTTTTATCAATTACCATTAACAACAAATCATAAAGGAAGAAAATTGTGGTATTTATATTTTCTAGATAGTGGTTAATTGTTTCTGTTTTCAAAGATAATAAGTTTATTTCCCATGTGAAATATTATTTATCAAGTTTGCACACGGAAAGTCGAATTGAATATATACAATTAATTTTAGTGATTCTTCACCAGTCCTCAATAACACTAACACTATAGCATTTGTCGACAACAAGTTACTTCGCGACCGTCAAAAAATCTTTTATAATTTTTTCTATAATGAGTGAATTTGTTATTACTCGACGCGAACTCTGCGTTTTTCTCATCAATTTTGGAACAAACCCAGAAGATATTAAGAAATATTTAGAGCAGCAGCACAACTTATCGTCATCAAGAAGCCAAGAAGTTTTAACCACCATTCAAAAAAGCTTTTTGACCCAATTCAACGATCGTTGGTCAAAATGTAGTCGTACTAAGGAGAGGTTCCTGACGAAAAATGCGACTTGGTTAGATGGTGAATTCAAGGTCAGTTTTGATGAAAGTACATCCGTGACCCCATCATCATCATCTGAAAAGCGTGGAAGACCATCAAAAGCCTATGAAGACCTGTCGGACAAATCAAAAAAGAGAAAGAACATGGAGTTAGTTCAGGAGTTCGGGTTGGACTATGTATGTAACGCATATGTACAAGGCTTGAGGTCTGAAGGTGAATCTGAAGAGGCTGCTGTTGTAGCTGCCATAAGAAGTTTAAGCAAAGACGAAAAATCAATTATAAAAAAGAAGATTCTTGGGGAAACTGTAGAAATAAATTCATTTTCTACGGAAGAAGCTCTAGGTTTGTACACTGATCTAGATTTGTCCAAGGCTCAATATGGATTCTTAAGAGCGTGCCATAACAAACAGAATTGCCCCATCTTGCCTTCGTATCATGCTTTATCTACTGAAAAACAATTATGTTACCCCCCATCTTCAAGCATAGAAATAACAGAAACGGGTGCTAAAGTAAAGCTGCAAGATTTGTTGAATCATACTGTTGCTCGTATTTTGATGATTAAAAACGTTTGGAATCCTACCCAAAGAAGACTGCAATTATTCACGAAATGGGGATGTGATGGTTCTTCGGGTCAAAGTGAGTACAAACAGGTGTTAACAGGCGAAAATGTGAATATATCTGACGCTAATTTGTTCATAAGCTCACTGGTGCCTATCAAATTAACAGATTCATCAACTAATCAAGTTATTTGGCAAAACCCAGCATGCTCTTCTGTCAGATATTGTAGGCCTATATTAATCGAATTTGCTAAAGAAACGCCAGAAAAAACTCGATTGGTGGTGAATGATATTCGTTCAGAAATAAATAATTTAGAAACTACCGAAATTAACAAAAATAATCAGATTATAGAGATAACGCACGAGTTATTTCTAACTATGGTTGATGGCAAGGTTGCACAAGTGTTAACTGACACAACTTCAGGTGCTGTGTGTACCATATGTGGTGCCAAGCCAAGTGAAATGAATGACTTGAGCAAAGTATCATCAAAACCAGAAAATGAGAGTGCCTATGAATATGGGTTGTCTACTTTGCATGCATGGATAAGGTGTATGGAAATGATATTGCACATATCTTATAACATTTCATTTCAAAAATGGGCAGCTAACAACACCAGAAAACAAAAAACTTAAAGAAGATAAAAAGAAGCTTGTTCAGAGTTTATTTCGTAACGAAATGGGATTACATATTGATAAACCACGTCAAGGAAGTGGTAATAGCAATGACGGAAATACAGCTCGCCGATTTTTCGAAAATTATCAGTGTTCATCAGAAATAACAGGTGTCGATGAAAATCTTATAAAAAGATTCTACATTATACTTCAAACTATGGCATCTGGTTTAGCTATTAATCCTGAAAGATTTGGAGAATATACCAAACAAACAGCTGAATTATATATCCAAAAATATAGATGGTATTACATGCCATCTTCCGTACACAAAATTCTTATACATGGCGAAAGTATTATAAAACATTTGGTATTTTACCAATTGGAAATTTATCAGAAGATGCTCAAGAATCAAGAAACAAGGACTACAAGAAGTTCAGACTAAGTCATGCAAGAAAATGCTCTAGATTAGCAACAAATGAGGACGTGTTTCATACTCTTCTATATACATCCGACCCCTATATATCAAGTATAAGAAAACCTACAGTTTCTGCAACAAAGGAGTTGTTAGATGAAGCCGAAAATTTACTTGTACTCGATGAATAAATATTATGATTACTACATG
The DNA here is from genome assembly GCA_947363495.1 of Euzophera pinguis. Lineage (NCBI taxonomy): Eukaryota > Metazoa > Arthropoda > Insecta > Lepidoptera > Pyralidae > Euzophera > Euzophera pinguis. The sequence continues at coordinate 15,263,500 of OX376172.1, read as the reverse complement.
CACTATTTGACATTTATATTTTAACATTTACACAGAAATTTACTCTTAGTTTTATATTAGAAATTATATTAAAAGTTTTTTTGACGGCCGCGAACTACTTATTTCTTTTGGAAAAAAAAATTGGAGACATATTATTAGGAGTTAGGTAAGAATTATGTTAGTTAAAATTAATAAAAGTGTAATCAATTTAGTATTTAGACATAAAAATTTATTTTATTTGTATGAAAAAACACACTTTAAGATTTTGTGTATTATTTATAATATATGTCATATATATATTTAGTGTTTTCATTTCTTACCCTATATATTCAAGAAGCTATGTGCAAAGTTTCAGGCCGCTACTATGACTAATACTGAAGTTACAGATTTTTGAGACAAAACTCACGCTTTTGTCCCATAGTGCGGCGGCGCGGGGCGCGCGTGATGGCGGGCGTGTGGAGCGCGGCACTGCTGGTGACACTGCCGGACCTGCTGACCATCACGCTAATCCACACGCCGCAGTCCACGTTGTGCTTCGTGACGCTGACGAGGTACGCGCGCCTGGTGCACGTCACGGTCGCAGTCGGCACCTTCCTGCTGCCGCTGGCCATCATGCTGTACGTATACACTGCCATCGCTGTCACTGTCAACACCAGACAGAAGAGTAGTTATGGGGACAATATATTTAACCATCGAAATAATGGAAAAAGGATCAATAAACTTCTCAGTAAGTAAGAAAAATTAATATTTATTTATTTTCTCGTCAAATATTTCACTTCATTAGAAAATTGTAGAGACAAATATTGTAACGAAGGAACGCTCTACACTTATTTTTCATTTGTACCTCACAATACATATTATTTTTTATATATTATTAAATAGTTCAGTTTTCAAACAGACCAACAATCCTAGTTTAAAATGTGTAGTTATAAAGAAAATTCTGAATATGAAAGTGCTGAATTGAATTAATCACCGAACTCGATACCTCAAGACGGGTTTGTTCATCACGAAAACTAATCAGCAATCTGTCCGGTGTCCAGTCGCACTGACGCTGTCGTTCCTGGTGTGCTGGCTGCCGTACTTCAGCCTGCGTTTGGTGGTGGCTCTGGGGGACCCACACACGCTGCTTGCGATGGCTCAGGTATGGTGTCAAAAAAATACGACCTTCCATATATAAATATACTGATTATTTGATTTGACAAAACTGTTAAAGGGAAGACGACATTTTTCGGCGTTTTTTACTGAAAGTGGTCTACTTTCATGTACTTAACACCCTTATTTAGGCCAATGATTTAAAATTACCCTGAATAGATATCTTAATCCTAGCGTGTATTCCTAGTTGCGCCGTCAGCTTTCGCTTCGGAGCCTAGGGTACTGTTAGGATGGCACTCCGTGGGTCCTTTTTAAAAGCTTTTATTTAACTTGCAATGTATGTAAGTATGTATGTTCGGGTGAAATCTTAGCACTCAATTTTGAAGTAGATATCTTCAACCGATTGAGCTGAATTTTGGACACACGTTTAGTATGGATGACAATGCATGATATGGTATGTGACGTCATTCTAAATCCAATATGGCGGAATAGTTATTTGTAATGCATTTCTACAATATGGGTATCAAATGAAAGGGTTTGTTGAGAGTAACTCGAAAAAATAATGTGGCGTCATTCTGAATCCAATATAGCGGACCATCCAAGATGGAGGAATAGTTATTTTTTAATGCACGTCTACAACATGGGTATCAAATGAAAGGGCTTGTCAAGCCAATATGGCCCACTATAGAAATTATTTATACTTTCCTGTATAGTTCGCTGAGAATAAAGAAGTGGGTTTTAAAAAAACTATTTTTTTAAGGCCATATATTAATTCACTTTGACTTGTGTAATTTGGCGAGATGGGCATCATCAGCATTGGTCTGCAACCTGTCTAGGAGAAGGACAACTCCAAAATCAAACCCAGAACTGTGTTTCGTCAGGCACAAGTAAGCTCCAAGCTAAAATAAATCAATAAGTTCAAAATTAACCGGCAAACGACCTTGTAACAATGATGCGTTGAATGAGATAAACAGACTGAGAAACCTTAGCCAGCGATAACTAAAAAGTAAAAAATAAATTAATAGTAAAAAAACGTAATAAAAAAAGCTTTTATTTAAACGCTCTAAAAAGAAGAAAATAATTTTCTCCTTAAATTTTTTTACTATCAACTTATAACCTCATTATATACAATTTATAAGCTCATAAAAGCTTTTCGCGCGAGGTTTGATTACCTATCAGTATTTAATTAAATTGAAATTGACAATAAAGTTAGCATATCAATTTACATACTTACTTAAATAGGTATTAGATTATTTACAAATCGCGCGACAAGCTTTTATGATCTAATAAATTGTATATAATGAGGTTATAAGTTGATAGTGAAAATTTTTAAGGAAAAAATTATTTTCTTCTTTTTAGAGCGTTTAAATAAAAGCTTTTTTTTTTTAAGTTTTTTTACTATTGATTTATTTAAATGACAAGAAAACATTAGAAATACATGTCGATCGGACGGATGGAAGTTGTTGACTGGCTTTACGTAATTTATATTTAATTAAGGAATCTTCTTCTTCTTCTCTGGGTGCCACTTCATTACTGAAGGTTGGTCCATAAATTTCGTTTTGTCCATGGCGAGTCTGAATAGCTGTTCCACAGTTCTGATCTCTGTCCACTGACGACACCACTTATTTAGGAATGAAATTTGCTGACCTGTCATACATTGAATGTAACATAGGATAAAACAGTACGCTGTAAGTCATGCTACTTAATATTTGGCGGCACTGGTTCTTACAATGGGGCGACTGCCGTCTGACCTCAGTAACCACTTTTACAGGGAAACCAGACCAACAGGAACATGACCCGAGGTGTGTTAGTGACAAACACTCTCAGAATTTTTCAGGCAGCCTAAAGACATCTGACACAGCGGAAACCAACGGCTTAACGACGTACCTCCATAAGCACGGAGGAGGTCGACTCGAGGTAGAAAATGCCACTAAATGGCGGTCGCGTCTTGTCGTCGCTTGACACCCTTGATAACCCTAAATTGATGTGCCATGCAGCTGCTGCTATTATCCTTTAAATTAACTTACACCCAAAGTGAATCTTGTAAGGAGTCTCCGATAATAGGATCTTCACTTTAATCTGTCCTGCTGAGTAGGAAATTAACAAAGTACCTAGTGTCAATTGTTTCAGTACTGGGAGCTGTGGTACGAAGTGGTGTCGATGTGCTCGTGGTTCAGCTCAGTGCTTAACCCGCTTCTATTCAGCCTTATGTCTACCAAATTCCGGAAAGCGCTCAAGGTACATACGCGGCAGAATATAATATCCCCTTAAGTAAAGAGTCGATCAATTCATAAAGCATGTTACAAGAGAACTAAAAAAATATACAAATAAAGTACAAAGCTAATAATCCATTTCGAGTAACTTTTTCCACTAGTATTTAAAAGTTGGAGTGCCACAGGGCAGTATTCTCGGCCCTTCACTAAAAGAATGTTTGTTTTGGATTGCACTGGATCAAAAAAAGTTCAAATAGTACTCAATTATTAGTAAATGATTTATATGGTTTGCAATAAAAGTATTTAATAATTTTGGACATATCATGGGACCTATTTTCAGCAATAAATATTTTTGATTTAATCTTGATTTGATTCACCCAGTACTGGAAACAGAATTCCTACTGTATTTCTAATAGAAACTGACGTGTTTGGTAAAGGAAAGAGTAGATTACTTTATTTTAGTTTTGAAATGTGGAGTTTTAATTTTCTTATCTTAATTTTCAGAATCTAGTCTACACTAAGTTGTTGAGACGCCACATGGAACATTTTCCTGTATAAATTTCAAAAAAGTAAATATCTACATTCGGGTGAAGAAGTGATGAATTAAGTATGACATTTATTATGTCGAATGAAAATTCGTTAACGAACAAAAATTGTTCGACTTGCCGATTGTGGTTGAGTCACACTTTTCAAACATAGCATTCCTGAGGGCTCATATTAGCTCAAAATGTAAACAATTTTGAATTAAGTATTAGGTAATACCAAACATTCTGTGAATTCATCGTAGGTTTAACTTTGTTCAGAATCTCAATGTTTGTATTTCCATGTTTAGATAGTCCTGAATTGTAGATAACAACCGTAATTTTCAAATATTTATAATGGTGACGCAAGCCAACCACACGCACGGTAGAATGTTTCGGACGATCTGAGCATTATTACAATAAACAATGTACTTACATCTAATTAGACCTAAGATACAAATATAGTCATAATAAGAACAGAATCAATTGTATAATATGTACCTATATGTAGGTACGTGTTTGTTCTTTGTACAAATGCACTCTTTTTTAATTATTTAATAAAAATAATAGATGATATAGTATAGATATATATATATAAATAGATACCTGTCTGTGTATTGTTTAGTTTTCTTTTACACATTTGGCTGATGAGCACATCAAGCCTGCAACATTCCAACAACAATTCCTGACCTTTTGTTATCGTCGTTGGTAGGAAGGAAACAAAGACCTAGAATACTAAGATCCCAGACTTGGCTGTCTAGAAACTTAAAAAATATCTAATGCCAAAAAACATAGACGACCAAAGGGCCTACAAGTATCTCGTTATAAATTGAAACCCTTCACAAATTGGAAATATTTTTTTTAATTGTCCTGGGTATGGTGATCTTTATTCATAAAAATATAGTATTAAAATCGATCGTTGCGTTAGTATCCCATAACAAGTCTGGGACTTACTTTGGGGTTAGATGACTTGTATATTTAATTTATTTATTCCATCTAGTAATAATAGCCTTGACCAACGACTTAGTGCCATCAGAAGCTCGGAGGAGCTCGAGATAGAAATGCCACCAGTGGCTTCACCAGCACACACATGTAGGATTGTAGGAAACGTTTATTAAACATTCAGTGAGCTAATTACTACAACTCAAAAGAAATGCAATAAATGTACAATTGCGGATATCAAACGCAGCGCGTGCCCTCGATCCACTGCACGACTGGACACTGCCTGCCACCCCATATTATTTTTTAATATGAACACAACTTATTTGCTCGAAAACTTCAATAAAAGTCTATTTTTGAATTACATTCAAACGGTAGAGCAGACGGGCACTCTTCGAGTAGCGTACGCGGTGTCGATGGTGCTGGTGTTCGTGGTGAGCATGGTGGGCAACGTGGTGACGTGTGTAGTGAGTTACTGCGACCGCTCCATGCACACCGTCACCAATTACTATCTGTTCAACCTCGCCGTGTCGGATGTAGTGGTGCTAATATGCATATTGATAGAGATGATATTCTCATTCCTGCTGCACGTTCGAAGCGACATACATACACTATGTGGAATTGCGGCATTCGGTACCAGGCGATCGTGCGGCCGCTGTGGGCGCGGTCGTGCTGGAGACAAGCTGGTCCGTACTAGCCATCAGCCGGTGTGCTTCGTGATGCTCTCGTCTCGTTTCACGCGCGTAGGCAACGGCGCGGCAGCATTCGGCACTTTCTTGCTGCCGTTGACTGTGATGATGTATGTCTACGTCGCTATTGCCATCACCATTAACGTCTTTATTTTTTCGTCGTTTTATTTGAATTTTTAGAATTAATTTTAACCGTCATTAACGACTCTGAGTGCGGCAGTTGGTTTCTCATAAAATAAAAATGAAACAAAAGCAATGTTAGGTGCGAATGTTTATTATCTACAGAGCTACTCCTCCTCGTGCAAGTCGAACAGCTTGGCCACCTCGAACAGGTCGTCGAACTCGCCGTGCGCCAACACTTGCCGCGCCACGTGCATGCGGTTGAACAGGTTCCACAGCAACACGCCCACCACGCGCTTCTCGCGAACGTAGAACACCACACCGCGAGCGTAGCGCCGGGAACTCGCGTCGTCGCTTGCGCTCGCTAGTGCTACACTCGTGTCGCTCGCGCTCGCTAGTGCTACACTCGTGTCGCTCGCGCTCGCTAGTGCTACACTCGTGTCGCTCGCGCTCGCTAGTGCTACACTCGTGTCGCTCGCGGTCGCCAGCGTCGCGCTTGTTTCGTTAGCGTCGGCGCTGACTGTGGCGATGCTGACGGTATTAGTTTCGCTTGCACGGGCGTCGGCTACCGCGTCCGCGGAGAACACGCCTACAGTCGGCAGGCTTGAATCGATTATGCCGATAGCCTGAAAACAATTCATTTAGTAAATTGTTAACGGTTAACGATCGTTTAACAGGGGCAGTTTTGTGTTTAAATTATATTGTGTGACTAACAGCCCGTGTAAATCCTAAAGGTATGAAATCCTAAATGTGTACTTATGGCACTAAAGATGCAGATATAAGAGATATCTACTAGTATGACTACGTTAGCATCTACTATTATCTATTCTTTGCTAAGACTGAGAAGATTCAAGTTTTCATAATCACTACTCATCAACGGCTCACCACAAGCGACCACAATCTCTAGTAAAAAATACTGAAATAATCATATACGCACCTCATACCCTAAATGCGGTCCCAGATCGCTCCAGAACATGCTCTGGTGCGTGTAATGTTTAGCAGCAGTAGTCGCAGCCATGTTCTCCCCGGCCAGCCGTCCTGACACCACCGCATGGTCATGATGCTCGACCCGCCGCCTGCCGAGCCTGACGTCGTAGAAGCAGGAAGCATCGCCCGCTACGTACACGTCCGTCCGGGCCTGGAGTTCGGCGTTGACTAACAGTCCGCCTAATGACGGGTGGGTTTCTAGGCCCGATGCTTGTGCTAGGGATTCGTCCACCTGTATTCACATATGGACTTATCAGGTTTAAGTTTTCTTTATTTGTTAAAACATATGTTATCGTTCTTGTCGTAATCTTGTCCGCCATGTTTATTACGAGGAGATTTGTCTATTTGGCTTTAAAAACGCCAAGACTGTAGTCCTTCTGAAAAACTTGAGCGCCGCCGTTGGCCCGTTTAGGCTCTTTTTTCCGCGACAACCTAGGACAGACAATCCTGGCGCCGAGTTACGCGGACGCTCGACCCCAGATAAACTGGGAAAGTGGCAGGAGAAAGAAGAAGAAAGAAGATTTGTTAAAACATATGTATTAACATCTAGTAGTAAAAACTAAAAATTAAAAAAACTGCATTTAGAAATTAAAATCTATATTTGATGAGACTAAATGAATACTAGTCAAAACAATGCCTAAATACTCAGTTATATTAGATTCTAAGTACCAAATGAGTAAATAGAAAGTACTAGTCGAGACGAGGATGTCGGTGTCTGACACCAGTCGGGTGTCGGATGTCGGATGTCAGGCACTGGTCCGAGACGAGAATATCGGTGTCTGTCACTAGCCGAGACAAGGATGTCGGTGTCTGACACAAGCCGAGACGAGGATGACAGTGTCAGACACCAGTCGGGTGTTGTAGGTCAGTGTCAGACACTAGTCGTGTGTTCGAGGTCGGTGTCTGACACAAGCCGAGACGAGGATGACAGTGTCAGACACCAGTCGGGTGCTGGAGGTCAGTGTCAGAAACCAGTCGGGTGTTGGAGGTCAGTGTCAGATACCAGTCGGGTGATCGAGGTAGGTGTCAGACACTCGTCCGAGACTAAGATATCGGTGTCTGATACAAGTCGATACGAGGATGTCGGTGTCTAACACTAATCGAGACGAGGGTGTCGGTGTCAGACACCAGTCAGGTGTCGGATGTCGGTATCAGACACCGGTCGAGATGAGGATGTTGGCGTCAGACACTAGTCGAGATGAGGATATCGGTGTCAGACACTAGTCCGAGAGGATTTCTGTGTCTGACACTCGTTCGATACAAGAATGTAGTCGTGTGGTCACTCACCTCGCTGCCCACACACTCGAGCACCAGGTCCGCGTCGAGCACCCCCCCGCCCTCCAGCCGCAGCCGCACGCCGCCCCCCTCCCGCAGCTCCCCCTCCAGCACGGCCGCGCCCCCCCGCAGCAGCACGCCCGCCCGCCTCAGACGCCGCGCGGCCTCGTCCGCCAGGTAGCGCGGAAGAACGCCCGCCAGCGGCGCCTCCTCGCGGTACAGCTGCGTCACCGTCTTGCCGGTGCCTTGCACTGAAACAACACATCATGACGTGAGCAGCTGCGCAGGGTCAGTGACCTCCCGCCGCTGTATCCACTGTGTGTCACTCACGTCTGTCAGCCAGCGCCGCACTGAGCTCTGTGGCGAGGAAGCCGCCGCCCACGACGGCGACGCGCGACACTGCCGCGTCCTCCAGCGCCGCCGCCAGTCGCTGCGCGTCCCGCACGCTGCGCAGGGTCAGTGACCTCCCGCCGCTGTATCCACTGTGTGTCACTCACGTCTGTCAGCCAGCGCCGCACTGAGCTCTGTGGCGAGGAAGCCGCCGCCCACGACGGCGACGCGCGACACTGCCGCGTCCTCCAGCGCCGCCGCCAGTCGCTGCGCGTCCCGCACGCTGCGCAGGGTCAGTGACCTCCCGGCCGCCGCCGCCGCTCGTAAGCACGGGATGCGTCGCGCTCGCACGCCCGTCGCTATTAGCGCCTGCCAATACCAACGAGACAACTCAATAAGTCTTAGAAATAGTCCATTGAAACTGACGCTAATCTCGCTCGTTTAAAATACAAATTCCTCTTTCCTACTTTCATTCCTCTACTCCGCACGGCATTCAATACAATTGATTGTGAGGTCTTATGTATACATAGCCGTCGGATTACAGCAATGTTTTGTATTTATTAATTTTTATAATCTTCATGCTGATACATAACAAATCCGCCTTAACCAATAAAGTAAGTCCACCAAAACCCTACCTTGTCATAAGTAATAGTGACTTCGGGTTCCTCCGGCGCCGCCAACGTAGCCTCGTGCTTGCCAACATCCAGCTTCACAACGCGCCAGCCTCTCGCGACACTAGCGCCGCCACGCTCGGCCTGCGCTAACTGTTCCGGCGAGATATAGAACGCCGGTGGTTCGTAGAGCACGGAGCGCCGACGACCGTTCCACTGGCGGAAGGTGAGCGCGGCGAGGTCGGCCACGGCTAGCGAAGGCTCGCGCCACAGCTCCTTGCTGAGCGGGGGCCGCATGTACGGGAATGATTGCTCGTCGCCTACCATCAGCACCTGGAATCGCAGTTCTATTGCCATTCTGTGCGGTTTCCTAATAGCTCCCTCCTAGGCTTAGGGTAAGCTGTAAGTGATGGTCTAGATTTGGCGCCACATGTATTACAATGGAGCGATTGCCGTCTGACTTCTGTAACCCTTTTTTACAGGGAAACTAAGCAAACAGTTTTTTGGCTTTTAAGTATATAAATTTGTTTTTAATTTGTATTATTTAGTTGCTGGTTCTCCATGAAAATAAATAAAATATAAACAGGAAAAAGATTCAAGATGTGTTAATGGTCAACATTGTAACATTTTTTTCACATTTTTATTCCATTATGGCAGATTAAAAATCGTAAACGAAACATAGGTATCAGATATGTTTGGTCATCACAAATGTAATGAACCAGAGCCAACTTATTAAGATGAACATGACATAGTTTATACTACTGCATCTCTCAATATTTTTTTACAATTTTAGAGATGCAAAGTCGATTGGTATTATTATTTTAGTTAATTCTTAAAACTCATGCCACATTTAATAAGTTCTACAATTGTTTTCCTCAGCTTAGTTAATGAGTGCCATGGCCATCACCAATAAAATAGAACAGTTGGCAAGTTTTTTCATGTTAGGAGTGCTATTTTTGAACAGTGTGCTCACGCAAAATTGATGATTCGAACGATCTTCTTTCGTTATCGAATGACTTTTGTATCGTCATTCGATAAAAACAATTTTCATACGACATATAAAGTCATACATTTCAAGAATAGGTCTCTAGGTTCTGTTTACCACACACATAACATGAATTTAAAGTCATTTTACTTGCGACTCGGGCTGCAGACTGCGTATGGCTCTCATAGCCGCGAAGGAGGCCGTTCCCGCGCCCACCAGCAAGAACTGCACGTGTCGCGGCAAGCCGGAGCCCGACCGCGGGGTTCGCCACGAGGACGAGGAGTCCTGGACTTTGGTGGTCGATTGTTTGTCAGCTGCAAACAAAATACGAAGCCGTATCACCACATTTCTGACAACTTCAATCTGCTACAACATCGCATCCTAAACTTAGTTTTAAGCTCTGTTAAAACTGACGCGAGTCCCGCGCGACTGGCGGGACGCCCACAGAAATAAGAATACGTAGAAGTGCCATCGGCCGGCCAGTATACTTTGGCATAAGCTACGGCACTTCTGCCGAATCTTATTTTTATGGGAGTCCCGCAAGTCGCGCAAGATTCACATCAGTTTGAATCACGGAGCAATTACAAAGAGGAGATGTCATAATAAGCGTTATTTCAGATGATTGATTTCGGTCATGGCTTCATCCATATTAAAATCCATCTTACGGAAAGTAGCAATACTACGTTATTTACAAATTATCAAGTAATTCAGACACCAGGCACTAGATGTCACTACTGTTCACGACCCAGTCACACACAACCACATCAGGGTTGTCAATAATTTGTTAGGTCGAAGTTATTTTTATATTTTTTTCAAATATCTAGAAAAAAAAAAATATATATATATTTCCATAGATATATAGTGATTGAAACAAATGGCCAAATGTTTACAGTGAGTTATAAAAGAATACATGGAGACACAAATCCTATGATAGGTTGATAGGATTTTTTCAATTTTGACTAGATAAAGAATCTCACTTACATACAAATATATTAAGAAACATAGAATACAAAACTCTTTATTGCACAACAACGATACATTGTGAAATACAAGCAATTACAAGAAAAAACCTTGCGCCAAAGGAACATACATGAATGTTGAAAACATAACCCTTCCTTTTTGGTGTAAAAATGAAATCAATGTGATGTGCACTGTGCATATGAATAATTGTTTTAATGTTCCTGAACTTTTGCCAGCCCTGGCTTGAGCATTATTGACAAAGTTCCGCTACTTGTCGATAGATGTCCAAAGTTCAGCTACTTTTAGAGCCGTAAATATATCTTATTTAACAGAAACCAATTATTTAATGCTAAATTCATATCGTGGTTTGAATAGAGCTCTACACTTAAATTAGCTGCTTAGGCTTAGCTTAAGACTGGATTGATGGATGGATGAATGAGTCGTGCAAAGTAATGGTGGCGGGGATCTTAGACCTAAGAGTAGTATAGTGAACGAACTGCTGGCGGAAGCACGCAATATTAATGGTTAGTGCTGGGATGTTCTTACGTCTAAATTACAAGGATTAAGTAAAGATGTAAGTATAGCATAGTAATTTATTTATCTGTTTAGATATACAAATATCTTACCTTCTATGACTTTGGTTTTATCATCACTAAGTTTGCGATAATAATACACCTGAAAAAAATATAATTTTTAATCTAGTCTTTCGATAACAATAAACTAAACTGACTAATTAAAACTTAAGAGCAGGCTACATTATGTTGAATTGGTTCTTTTTCAAATAGAGTTATGTAAGAGATCTAAATATTTTAAGAGTGATAAAGACAATTAGAGATTCTGTTGCATAAATTAATTATATGAATTGATTTTGATTTTCACAAATGCTTATCAGCGACATGTTTCACAGAAAGACTATAATTTCTTTTTTTTATTTAATTAACATCTTTCATTACTACACAATTACACCAATACAACAGAATAGTACAGTACTAACATTAACATTCTAGATAAACTCATCATAAATTTAAGAGCTGATCTCTTGTCGGTGAAACTTCTTCCATTTCTCTCGATTATAAGTGAGATCCTTTAGTTTTTGACATCAATAGACTGACCCCTCCTCCGATGGAAGCTGTGAGAGCAACAGCAGCGGCGCCGACGGTCCAGCCTCGTCTCGGTGGCGGGGGCGGAGACTCTCGCGGGGGCTCGGGTGGCGGCCCGGGAGCGCGCTCTCCGCCCGCCGCGCCGCTCGCTGCCGACGATCGCAATACCGTCTGCACGCAAAACAAGCAGATTAACTATATTGGAGTCACTAAATATTAGTTAGGGCTGGTTTAGACAGATCCAGTACCAGCAATCCAGTACTGTTCATGGACACGAAATTTGTCCACACAAACACAAACAATTGCGTGTCCAGAAGCGCATCTATAAAGACATATTTGCTACTGGATTGCCCGCCCTGGATCCGTCTTAACTAGCCCTAACTAATAATAATAAAAATAACTCCGCAAGGCAGCTTGTGGCGAGCTGTTGGTGAGTGGCGACACCGCGGACCTGAGTGCTCCCAGGGGAGGCCTCCGTCCCTCACCTCCGACCTTCCTTCGCCAAGGTCGGAGTGGACGCCGATGAGGGACAGGACCCCTACCTCTGGCTTGCCTTAGCCGGCCGGCCAGAGTGGAGTCGCAAGAGCTATATGCTCGAGGGTGGAAGTGTATTGCACGTAATGGCGTAATAACGGGGAAACCCGCTCACGAGGCAACTCGCGATGGCGAAACCGGAGCCGCACCTCTCGGCACCCTTAGCCGCTCATCCCAATGCGGCGACTATTTGGGGGGCCCATTCACTGAGTGGCGAGTCACCGCCTGCCACTAATAGTCAGTAATCATGATTATGGCAGGCGTCCAATTTCTATTGCAATAGCCCAGTTTAAATCCATCCAAACTTCATCACCATAACCCATTTATTCTTTTCACCTATTAGAAATAGTTCCTCCTCCTGCCGAGACCTGTTCATGGAAATGTCAACTATTGATATAGCCGAGAACGGGTTTTGGCAGGAGCACCACATGACATCAACTTCTCCAAAGGGCCTCTACGTGTTGGATCCATATCCCCGCGCAAGCCTCTCAAAGGACCGGGGTAACCCGTGAATCCCAAGCGGAGATACATAATAATATAACTCTTTATTGCACCAAGAAATTAAAATTACAAAATTACATAAGAGATTTGCAATGTACAATGGCGGCCTTATCGCTATAGCAATTTCTTACAGGCAACCAACGGGTAGGATTTAATAAAATAACATGGGTAAGGCGCAGACATGTAAAAATAAAGAATTTAAACGTTAATTTACACTTAAAAAAATAATTTAAAAGTTAATCCATACTTAACAATTATGCATTCTATATACATTCAAAGTACATATGTAGACACAAGTATTGCACAATACTTATTGCACACAAGACACAGGTTTATCAAGAGGTTCCAATGGTGAGGTAAATAAGTTGTTAACATAATCATATAGATAGGAAATGGGCTTTAACAAGCGACTTAAAAACGGGAAGAGTTTGAGCGCATCGAATGGTGACCGGAAGAGAATTCCATAAACGGATTGCTTTGACAGTAAACGAGCGGGAAAAAAAATCAGTAAAGTGGACAGGTGTTACCAACAGTAGGTTACACGAGCTGCGTGTTCTATTTTGTTCTTCACTACAGAACACAAAACGATCTTTTAGATATTGAAGAAAAGAGGGATTAAAAAGAATAGAGTAAAGCAATGAAAGGGTATGCCAGTCGCGGCGACGTCGAATTGGGAGCCACTCGAGTTCATTGCAGAACTGTGAGACATGATCATATTTACGAAGGCCGTAAATGAATCTGATGCAGAAATTTTGAAGACGCTCGAGCTTATTAAGTTGCTCCTCAGTCAGATCTAGGTAACCGGTATCTGCGTAATCAAGGATGGGAAACAGGATTTAGTGATCCATCCATTAATATAACATTTTCTACCAATACCTCTACCACAATATTTTGTTTACACAGATAGCAACCACATTAAGATTTAATATAGACTGTCTTAGTTGCTATCAGCCAAGAGACGCTGTACAGGTTTGCCATACTAAATTATTAAGGCAGTTGAGTAGAGTCTGGGTCAATAAAATCTCATGGTTGACGTACTGGTGCATGGTAAAGATACTATCAATTTTTTTTTCTATTTATAAAATGTCTCTTAGTTCAACATTTGCTAATGTAGCTTCATATAGAAAACAAATTAGATTTATTAAATAAAAAATCTTTCGACGTGTTAAATGATAAAATCCACAATCTTTTAGTAAAAGAGCTAAAATGGTGATTCTTGAAAAACTGATTGTTGGGCTTTATTATTGAAAAGGTTTTAAATAATTTTTTAACTAATACTTCTATTAATATTACCGTTTTGTATTTCCTTATTTTCCTTGCGGGCTTGTAAAACAAACACAAATAAATTAGACATAAATATGTATACAAAATTCCTGAAAGGTCCTAAAAGAAATGAAAACTGAACACTTGTTATTGTTCACCTTCATAAGTTGTTATTATATCCCCTTTTTATATAAATTTTCAAACATCAGTTAAGGCCATTTTAACTAAAATATGTTGTCTTGTTCTTTGATGTCAAATTATCAATATGAGAGAAAGGGATTAAACATATTTTAGTTAAACTAGGCTAAGTTAATGTTTATTATTTTATTTTAATAAGGCGGCTAAGTTTGTTCTACATGCTCGGCCTCTGACATAGTATAATGACTACTGAATGTAATATGTACCTGTGTTGGTTGTGCTGCTGTGGAGAATGAACCTGTGCCTGAAAATAGGATTTTAACTTCATGAAATGAATTGAAATGTTTCTGTTATTTTCTGATTCAATTACTTAAATCAAGTTTTTCTTGGACATTTATTGGAACACACTTGTAATATTGGAAGAGTGATCTCACTTATAAAACTACCCAGGGCTTAAAGAGTAAAATAAATTTTTAATAGATAAATCGTGAGAGGGTATAAGTTGCTCATAGTTTGAACTAAGATAATTTGAAAAAATTGAGCAAAATTTGATTTCTGCTAAGTGACACACCTTGATTATTTAACTAATATTAAAGATATAAATATGAAATGCTAATAGGTAGCTCTCTGATAGCAGGGCACTGACATTGGTGCCAGCACTTGTAAAAAGAACAAATGTATAAAATTATGCGACGTGCCGACTTATAGAAGCCAGCCGCAGGCTGGTACTTACGGAACAACTTGAAAACATCTCTCCTGGCGGTGGCGAACAGCTCCAGAGCCTGGCTCTCTATGTAAATCGACGACACTGCTCTTAGCATATTTTACAAAATATCTTTAATAGGAAAGCCTAAAATATTCGTCGTTTAGAATTATAGAAATTAAAATATCCATTCATTTTCCGTACATTTTGTACAAATAGTATAAATCTTGTAAATTCAAAATTCAGGTTACTTTCGTCTTCCTTCAATAAAATTGACTTGACTAGACTTGACATTGACGTTTAGTAACAGACCTCCCTAAAGTCTCGTTCGATGGTACGGTGATCCCTTTTAGTGCTTGCGTGAAAAATTTTGGTGTCCTAATGGATAACTCCCTTGCTTGGACTTCGCAAGTTGCCGAAATCAGTAGAAAAATGTTTGCAGCTGTAGGATCACAAAAACGACTAAAAAAATTTTTGCCGTTTCAAACGAAATTTACCCTTGTACAGTCACTACTATTTCCCATCCTTGATTACGCGGATATCTGTTAATTGGACCTAACTCGGGAGCAATTAAACAAACTTGAGCGTCTCCAAAACCTTTGTATCAGATATAATTACGGTCTTCGTAAATATGATCAGTCTCTGAATTTCGCAACCAACTCAAGTGGCTCCCAATCTGACGTCGCCGTGATTGGCATATTCTTTCCATGCTTTATTCTATTCTTTTTATTCCCACTTATCCACAATATCTGAAAGAACGGTTTGTGTTTCACAATCAACACCATGATCTACTTCGCAGTGGACATAATCTCCGATTGGATACACCCGTACATTCTTCCGAATTTTACACCAACTCGTTTACTGTCCAAGCTGTACGTCTGTGGAACTCCTTGCCGGTATCTATATCACCTAAACCTCTTCCCGAGAAAATCTTGTGTAATGCATGATTATATGTGCAACAAATATATTTACATTGGTATAATTTTTGTATGTGCTGCATAGGTACGTTATGCTTTTATGTTTTATGTTTCACTTTTTCCAATTGTTAATTTGCGCCTACCTTCCTGTTTCATATCATGAAGTCCTACCTGTTGGTTGCCTGGAAGAAATTGCTCTAGCGATAAGGCCGCCTTTGTACCATAGATAATAATAATATTCATGTACTTTCTAAAATTTTGTGCAATAAAGAGTTATTTATTATTATTATTATTTAGCTGAAGTATACAGTGCATCATGATTCTTTGGCAAGGTTCTTAGAAAATATTGGCGATGCTTTGTAGTGTCCTGGACTTTCATTTGTAGCATGTTAGATTGTTTTGTTTGTTTTCTTTGTTAAGAATTCATGACTTTTACTGTGCATGAGGTGTTTACCTTTAAAGGTTAGCACATTTAGCTTAAGTATAAATAAGGCTTTCGAAAAGAATTGATGTAGCAACCACTGGTAAACCAAATAAAATAAAATAAATAAATAAAAAAAATGTGACGTTTATTTTTGTTTTTATTTATTTTTAAGTAAGTTTAGTAAAATAATCTATATTTATTTTATAATAACAGACAATAGTATTTTTTTTAAATAATCTAACTTAACAAAACTAAACTATATCTATAACAAAAAGAAAACTTAAAAACTAAATATAATCTAAAGTGGGGCCCCTGGCAGGTTTTCCATTACGCAGGCAGCATTCCCTCGATGGCTATCCGTTGAGCGACAAAGCTGCCCGCGCGAGGGTCGCCTGTTATCTCTTTTAGGCGTTTGCTGAGCTCTTTATGAAGCCCCTGTGCGCCTTTGCCCCATGAACCCAGTGTCTCGAGACCAAAAGCTACAAATTCTTAGTGTGTGCCGAGACAACTATATTTATTTATTTTAAAACGTTCCCGGGCGTCCGCTGCTGCACCAGCATGTCTGCTAGTACTCTAAAAGTATGAAGTCGCTAGCGTGTCGGAAAAAGTAGCGTCCCAAACAAGCGCGCGACCTATCCTCTAGGGTATCAAGGACATCCCATGAGGGCGCTTACTGTCATCTCGCACTATTTGTGGCTAGAGAGCCGCAGGGACGCCAGCACTAATGAGCGCCCTTCGTAGGATGTCATTGAGCGCAGCATGACGGGATTGGCGACCGGGGCTCGAGGAGCAAGAAAGGCCATGATGGCCCAACCGGTCCACAGGGGCTCCACAGGCGGTGCAGCTGTGGTAGGTGTGCGCAAACTTTAGCACCGAGCCGGAGACCGACAGCAATGCGTAGTGTGACTGGGTCGATGAATGTTTCAAGTGCAGGCGAGGGATAGGCATGCAGCCAGTGACCAGACTCTGTCCGGAAAGCATCCTCGCCCGATCCCTGCCCGATGATGAGCCATTATGATTTTATTTATTTATTTTATTGTATGGAAGACCAACAGCTTATATCTATACAATTGGTAAAAAATATTACATAGTATAAAACAAAGTCGCCTTCCTGTCTGTCTGACCTTATGTATGCTTAAATCTTTAAAGCTACGCATAGGGTTTGTTTTAATAGATAGGGTGTTTCAAGAGGAAGGTTTATATGTATAATTCATGCATAACATAGTAGAGAAACACTGATAATTTTAGAAATTTCTAATGTGATGTCGTAAATTGACACATTTGTTGCTCTTACTTTGCATACGCTGGCTAAACCATAAAAGGTAGATCAAAATAATTTACTACAGTATTATACATCTTAAAAAGATCTACAATAAAGTCTATGGTACCATATGTCTAACTATCTTAGTTACGTCACAACAACTACTTTTTCATGATAAAATTTGCAATAGTAACGCCGGTGACATGGAGTAATTACAAAGAGGAGATGCCGTTTGAAATGGCGCAGTGACGTGATCATTGGCGCCTCGCCGACACTGCAGTGGGCGGAGCTTGTCATTGCTCGTGCTCTATGATTGGAGCCACGGCCGAAACCAAGCACCCCACACGTCTGCCGTCCGCCTCGTGTAGCCTCACAAATACTTTCTTACAAAACGCTTATTACGGCATCTCCTCTTTGTAATTACTCCATGCGCCGGTACATACTAGGCCATATTAATAGTTTCTCGGTATCCAAATAATTCATTCCATAATCCTTTAATACCTGAAAATTACTCTTTGAATGAATGAAATCGGACATTCCATTCCAAAGATAATACGGATTTTATTTTGTGTTACAATCCCTTCGCGTGGCGAAACGGTAAGTTCCTTCCCGTGGCGCTTAGGTGTTGTCAAATACGATGACGAACAAACCAGCGGTTTCAATCTAAACGTGCATTCTGTGTTCCCAATAAAGATTGACGTTGGGCAGGCCGCCAGTCGTGCAACAGGCCAAAATAATAGGAATGTAACCACTCAGAAGTGCTTTTTTTAAAATGTGACTCACGCAAAATCGGCGAGTCGAATAATTTTTGTACGATATCGAACGATTTTCATTCGACACACATTTCAAAAATCTAATCAAATCATTTAAATTTTTTACAAAAACAAACCGGTAGTAGGGGCTCACTATTTAAGTTAATAAAAACCTGTATTTAAAATAGGGATCTATGCATTATAACCTGTGACGTTCTTCATTGGGATTTGCTCAAGCAACCAATTATGAATACATTTTCAAGGAAAGATAAAACTTCCTTGAGGCGCCCTCCACTGAGTGAAGGACGTTAAGGTTATGTTTGAGAATACGGGTGTGTAAGTATACAAAATAAAAATAAAAACAAAATCGTGGATTTTTTATTTCCAAATTACATAGTAAAGAAGTTAGGGTTTTTAGTTTTTTAAATTATCGTCATCTTCGAGATGATAGTAAGCCTTGTAGTGCCACATGCAGGCTGGAGTCTTAACTTAGTATGACGAGGCTTAACTTTAGCAGACGTTATCGCAATTCTACTGCTTCCACCTTATTATTGTCTGCAAACTGTGATGTGTGGTGCACACACAAACAAAAAAAATGATTTTTTTTGCTTTGCTACCGTCCACCACTTTGTAATTACTTCATGGTCCACCACCAATACAAAATTTCGTGGCGCGCACACGCATAATTGGACTGTGGAACGGAATGACATAACAATCATAAAAATCTGAAATGAAATGTCGCCTCATTTCATCAGCTGTTTGTAATATTCTTTCTCTTCTTTTACTTAATAATTTCTTTTTGAGAGATGCATTAAAATAATAATATACACGTGTAGATTATTCTTGTTCTCTTTTTGTGTTTTTAATACCTATACTTAGCCATCTAATCTCACTCGGCGTGCCGATACGAAGTCAAGATTCCTCCGGCTTCAGCAACACAAGGATCCTCTCTCCGCACTGCTAATTGGTTCGTATTCACATTTGTATGTACTTTACGGTGTTTATTTTATTTGCGGGTGGAATAAAAGCGCTAGATCGGACATGTTTCGCGGCGGGCCTTCATGGACCCGTGACTGAGATACGCCGGACACGCGCCTGCATTTCATTTACAGTTGGGCTGTTCTAGACTTCATTTTGTGAGTTTTATTAATTTCATATCATTGTCGGTTGGAACATAACGATGCTGTCATTACACCGGTGTTTTATTATGGGATAGCCTTAAAAATAAAAATTTCCTGTCTGACAGACAACATTACTCTCTATACTACTGGCTGTTGTTGACAATAATTAGTAGCCTTTGTGATTCTGAAATTTACTATTTACTTATTTTAGGAGCAGTTGTTTATTTTTCATTAACTGCATACTAATTTGTTGGTCAGAAAGTAATAAACAAACAACAAATATTTTAACTTCTTTGTTCAGACTTTTCTATTGGACTAACATTGTACTGAAACAACATATAAAAAATCAATTTTTAAAATTTTTGTGTTTTATGTGTTTGTTTGTAAAAAATCACAACACATATTTTCAAAAACACACAGATTGGTCTTATAATAGTTTTCTTATGCTGAACATTGTTCCTATGAGTATTATTTAAATACTCTACACTGAATCTGTTCAAAGCCAGTCTTTGCTGATTGCAGATAAATTGTGATACTAAATAGGCTAGTTTCCAGGGTTAAAAGATTAACATTAAAAATAGTCCGTCATTTAGGGAATCAAAATATATTAGTGGCATATTTTTTCTTTTGTCAATTGAGCGATTAATTATAAAGATATAATGCATCAAGTTTAGGAGTGGGGGCTCGTGTCACATATTGCAAAAAAGTTTAGCACACTGTTACGTCACACACAACTTTAACGCTCCATATCTTTACCATTCTTTGTTTAATTTTCAAAAGAAAAAATACATCCAATATTTTTTGATTATCTAACTGACGGACTAATTATATTTTTTTAGTAAACTAGCCTATTAATGCCTCAAGACCGTAGTGCCTGTTGTTGACTCTGTTGTGTTGGGTGTAATCTCTTTTAAAATTATGCCTTCACCCAGGCCTTCCTTGATAAATAGGCTACACAACACTAAATTAATTTTGTTAATCAGCCTAGTAGTTCCTGAGATTAGTGCGTTCAAACAAACTCTTTTACCTTTTCATTTATTATATTATTGTATATACATATATAGATACTAGCTGTATCCCGCGGCTTCGCCCGCCTAATCAAAGGGATTTCTTATGAGGTTTAAATCACTCAGATTATATATGACAGATCTCTCAGTATTTCTTTAAGATTTAGACCCCATTGGATCCCAATAGGGATTAATAGTATATCACATCCAGCACGTCAGATTTTAAAATGGTTATTAAAGTAGTCAGCAACCCAATAAACCATACAAATAACACCCATGCCCCCAATTCAGGAGCTGTATTGTGAAAACGTTAAAACAGGTAACAAATTTTTATCAAAACAAATAATCTTGTGAAGTTTTGACTGCAATGGACTAACTAATCTCCTTCCCCCTTACATACTTTGAATATCAGTTTCCCTTATGGGCATTCTTCATAGTACACACCCACTGTTTACAAGAGAAATCCACTTACTAAAATTCAATGACAGATCATACAGTTTAGTCAGAGTTTGTTCCCCCTTTTAAAACTGGAGTTCTAAAAATACTGATACAGGTATATTTATTCATTCATCAAAATTTATAAATTTGTGAAGTTTCTTATAAAACTGTCTAACTAATCTCTCTACCCCTTACCTACTTCGGACCCCTTAAGTGGTGCGTTGATATAATAAAACTCCTTGATATAATAAACACAACCATACATCACCTTTTCCCCCTTTTAGGGATTAATGCAAAATATCCTAAAATAGTTATTAACTCATCCATCAAAACAAACAATTTTGTGAAGTTTTGAATAAAATGGTCATATTTCCTCATACATGTTTGGACCCCATTTCACCCGCGTGAATTTAGAAAAATATTAGTTAAAATTCATTGATGATCAATGATATTATAACTTTTCTTTTTTCAGACTTTATCTCATTTGTCCCTTTCAGGAGTAAAATTTAAAAGTCAAGATTTAGCTAGGTACCTATTTAGATTTTCTAAATCCCCTGATGTGCATTTAAAAAAAACCCTTGCTTAGTGAACCCCTTAATCTCAAAAAGAACCCACATGCCAAAAGTCATTGAGATATCAGTGCTTGTTAAGTTCTTGCTCTTTCAGACTATGCCCCCCTTTCCCCCCTTGACGGTGAATTCTGAAAAATCCTGAAACAGGTTTTATATCTAAAAAAATAATTTTGTGAAGTTTCAAATTAAACTGATTAACCTGATCTCCGTCCCCCATACATACTTTGGCCCTCTTCGGGGGTGAATTTTAAGTAATCTATTCTTAGTGCACCCCTTGACCAAAACAGGAACCCACATGCCAAAATTCTTTGACAGATCAGTGATCATTTAGGTTTAGGCTTGAAACATGTATCTAATCATTTATCAAAAGAAATAATTTTGTGAAGTTTCGAATGAAACGAACTAACTATTCTCTTTCCCCCATACATACTTGGGACCCCGGTTTGACCCCCTTTGGGGGTGAATTTTGGAAAAACCATTGTTAGTCCACCTCTTGACTTAAACCAAAATTCATTGACAGATCAGTGATTGTTATTTTTTGCATTTTCAGCGTTTGTCCCCATTTTCTGAATTTTCTGATGAATGAGTCATTTATATTAGGTTGTTCTGTTAAATTAGGTCCTTAAAGGACATATGAAATTGGCGTTTTTTATGGGAGGAACAAAATGTCGAATATTTTTTAATTTAATATATTTATTTTATCAAAGTATGAACCATTGTTATCTATGCACTTTTGCCATCTCATAGGTAGTTTATTGATCCCTTTACTAAAAAACCATTCGGACGGGCAACAATAAAATCTTTGAAGGCGGTTTGGACTGCCCCATCGGAGTTGAACTTTTTCCCTTGCAATAAGTTATCCAAATTTCGAAAAAAAATGGTAATCTGGAGCAAGGTCCGGGGAGAACGGTGGGTGTCTTAGACATTCCAATTGAAGCTCTTCTAATTTGGTAGCCGTCTGTTGTGCAGTGTGTGGTCTAGCGTTGTCGTGAAGCAGCAGTGGCGTAGAGCGATTGACCAGCCTCGGTTGTTTAGCAGCTAGCTTATCTGACAATAGACGTCTGCCTTAATCGTCTGGCCAGATTTTTTTTTATTTATTTTATTTATTATGATACACATAACAAATTGTCACCTTAAGTTAACAATATTTCTATGACTAAATATAAATCTAGGCAACAACTCAACACATGTGTATACAGCTAGTTCAAATTACGAAAACAGTTAAATGAGAGCTAAATAGTATACTAATCTGTATAATATAGAAAGGTACAATAGCTGACAAATACCCTCAAAACTAGAGAGGATATTAAATTCAACATTTACAATTTATACAAAAGAAATTATGACTCTTTAACAAGGACAATCGAGAGATTAAAAATAATATTAGTTCAGATATCTAATATTTTCCGAATTTTGTTTTTGAAAGAGGACAAAGTGTCTCCAAGAATATCAGTGGATTTGTGGTTGATAACTAGACTGTTGTAAGCTCTGCACATTCGAACAATAGGACTATAATAAGAAGTGTTATTTTTATAAACCTAAAGAACAAACAACTTATGAGTGGGATTACGTGGTCTGAATCTAGTATTGAAACAAATGAGAGATAACAGTGGAGGGGCATCAATTAGAGAATTAACAATTTTATGTAAACAAATACAATCACTGCAGCTACGACGAGTTTCTAAAGAGGGTATGTTAAAGTGTTTAAGTCTGTCAGTATACGAAGTCAACTCGTGTCGTTCATTACAGATTTGAGAAAACTGTAATGAACGACACCGGCACTAGTCTACCAAACGCTTACAAGTAACTTTTTTGGGTCAATTTTCGCTTGGGGCTAGCTTGCCAGGGTCCAGCCATTGCGATGAGCGCTTCCGATTATCGTAGAGAATCCACTTTTCATCACAGGTAATGATTCGATTAAGAAACCCTTCATTATTGTGCCGGTCAAGTAATGTAACGCCGGCAGTCGACGCGCGATTGCCGGTTTGCTGCACTCAATTCACGAGGAACCGACCTTTCAAGCTTCTTAATCTTCCCAATTGGCTTCAAGTGGATTATGACAGTTTTATCACTAACAGCGCAGCCTGCAGCTAACTCGGACGTGGTTTGCGATAGATCCGCTTCCACAATAGCCTTCAATTCTTCATTGTCAACTTGAGTCTCCGGCCGTCCACGGGGCTTGTTCTGGAGGTCGAAATTTCCAGAACGAAAACGTTGGAACTAAAAACGCTCTGTGTTTTCTTTTGCTACACGACCGCCATACACGTCGTTAAACCTTCGAGTCGTTTCGGCAGCACTGGTGCCACGGTGGAACTCGTACTCGTAAATAACGCGATATTTTTTAGGTGTAAAAACCATTAAAACTGTCCGGCTATTGAGGTAACATTTTTTTATAGGTCCCCAAGTAACATATATAAAATTTAGCTTTTATACTGTTACGAAAGTATAATTATAATTTATTAAAGTTCAGAGGTATCTGGCAGGGGGTAGCAACTGTAATAAATGTCTGGCAATGGATGACGTGATTTCTAAAGTTATCCCGAAGAAAATATAAAAAATTGAGCTTTATACTTTAACGAATTTAAGGTTTATAATTATACACCTTTACTACCTGTTACCTGCGCAAGTAACCACAACCCAAACTCTATAGTCGCTGGTCGTTCTTACCTGTGTTGGGGGCATGCACAGAGAAACTTTCAGCTTTTATAAAATAACGTATACTGTACTGTATAATAATAAATCAAAAGAAAGTTTTTTTGCAATTTTAGAATTCTATATTAGAATTATAAAATAAAGTAGACAAAAATTAACCATTTCCCCTACCTTATCTCCGAAACTATCGATTCCAGAATTTCGATTCATAAATTACAGGAAAACCTATGAGATAATTTTAAATTTGTTTAGGAGGTCCAAATGGAGAAAAATAAAAAAATAGTACAGAACCCTCTCCATGCCAGCCGACTCACACTTGGCCAGTTTTATTTTAATTTCATTTTAAAGGATTTTCTGAGCTACTTTTTATAATACGTAACAAGACCACAGCAATTAATAATTTTCCCATTGGTCGGGCACCAGTCAAGTAGCTGGTAACACCATAATCGACGCTAGTGTGCGTCTTTGTTTTACACACACTTTCCTATTAAGTGGCCGCATTCTGGAAACTGATTTTTCTTCTTCACAGCGCGGTATCTAGTCGTAGCGCCGCGGAGACCAATTATTAATCTATGGGACACACATTCACCACAATCTAATGTTGCGAAATATGATTGGATAAAAAAAGACAATTTTAAATATTTATTCAAAAAAGCTCTATATAATAAGTTGGGGAAAAAGTTTCTTCGCATTTTTTAAGAAAATTCAAAACATTTTTTAATATAGTTTATTAACATTTAACTAAAGTATGTGCTATTTTGTTCAATTACTTTTTGCCATCTTGTAGGTAGGGACATGATCCCATTGCTATAGAAATTTTGAGGCTTATGATTAAAATACCGCGGTTAGTGGTTTTGGCAGTCCTCTCTGACACTGCCTAAAAAATTCTGAAGTGCCCTAAACAGGTGGAAATCTGAAGGTGCAAGGTCAGGACTACGTGGGGCGCACTATAAGTTTCCGGAATGAATATGAAAAAATACTATTAAAGGTACAAAATTAATTTATTGTTTTTCAAAATAATCTCCCTTGGCGTCTATGCACTTTTTCATTCGATGAAACCAGTTTTGAAAACTTTTGTGCCACTCTTCTGTGGTGACCTCTGAAACGTGTTTTTCATACTCCTCGACAGCCTCTTCTGGTGATGAAAATCGTTGACCGCGTAATTGGTTCTTAATTTTTGGGAACAGAAAAAAGTCACAAGGTGCCAGGTCGGGACTGTATGCAGGATGACTCATGAGTTCTACATTTTTCGCCTTCAAAAAGTCGTTTGTCTGTCTGGCCGTGTGAGAACTAGCATTGTCGTGGTGCAGGATGATACGGCGTTTACGGTTATTTTTACGGAGTTCGTCAATAACTTCCGGCAAACAAATGGTCGTGTACCAGTCACTATTCACTGTACGACGATTCTCTAAAGCAACAGTAGCCACGTGTCCAGTTTTATTAAAAAAAGAAGCAATCATCCGCTTAGATGCACTTTTCACGCGCGCCACTTTGGTTGGTTTCGGCTCATCTTGAAAGACCCATAAGCTCGATTGCTGCTTTGTTTTGGGATCGTAGCAATAAATCCATGTTTCGTCACCTGTTACGTCCCACACCAAATTTGACGCACCTTCGTTGAATCTGGTAAGCATGGCACTGCACCAAGTGACGCGGTCCGTTTTTTGAGCCTCGGTCAAGTTGTGTGGGATCCACCGTGAGCACAGCTTTCTCACACCCAAATGTTTGTGTAGGATTAATTGTATTTGACTCATGCCTATTTCTAAGGATGCGCGAATTTCATGGTAGGTCACATGCCTGTCTGTTTCAATCATACGGCGCACAGCATTGATGTTTTTGTTGGTCACAGCGGTGGACGGCCGACCATCGCGAGATTCGTCACTGAGATTGATACGACCACGCTTGAATTCTGCAAACCAGATATAAACAGTTGTCTTGCATGGTGCTTCATTGCCAAAAGCTGTTTCAAGCCGAGCGATGCTCTGTTGAGCTGTCAAATTACACTTAAAATCGTAGAAAATCATACTACGAAAATTTTCCCGAGTTAAATCGATGTTGATGCAGACACACAATTTTTTAAATGGCGCCACAAGGTAAAAACAAAAGACAGTCAGATGAAACAAATTGCATTCTACAGCCAAAGAGTTCTATTTTCAAATGTTGCAATAAATTTTTAAATATTGTTTATGTAAGTGGCCAGTTCCGGAAACTTACAGTGCGCCCTATGTATACGGCGGATGTATTAACACCTCCCAGCCAAACTCTTAATTTTTGCTGAGTGGCTAAAGATGTGTGAGGTCTCACATTATCATGATGAAAACCACACCCTTTCTGTTGATTAATTCCGGCCGCTTTCTTTCAACTTCTTGCTTTAATCTCATCAGTTGTTCGCAGTAGAGTTCAGAATCGATGGTCCTGCCTGGTGGTAACAGCTCATAATGAATAATGCCCTTCCAATCCCACCACACACATAGCATCACCTTGTTGCGAGTTAACCCGGGTTATCCCACAGTCTGTAAAGCCTGATCGGCCTTTGACCACGACCTTTTTCGCACGTTCTTGTAGTACATGTTCCATTTTTCATCACCAGTTATCAGCTTTCTCAAAAATGGTTTGGTTTCATTACGTCGTAATAAAGAATCACAAATGAGTACACGGTTCATTAGGTTTCTTTCAGTGAGCTCTTTAGGTACCCAAATATCGAGCTTTTTTGTGTACCCAATTTTTTTAAAAATGCGCCAAAACTGTTTTGTGACCACAAAACAGTTTTGTGGTCACAAAACAGTTTTGACATGCCGATCTTGCTCCACTTTTCCAAAAATGACGTCCGTTTTATCCGTTATAGGGTAACAAGTGCGACGTGCATCTTGACATCAAAACTTGAAAACCAGATTTGTGCTACTCTCACAGACACTACACTAGGTCCATAAACATCGAAAAAAATTTTCGTGGCTTGCATTGCATTTTTACATTTTTTGTAGAAAAATTTTAAAATTCATCAATTTACTTCATTAGATTCACTCATCTTGACAGTAAGAAAAACAAATGAAAATCACACATTTTCCTACTTTGAGTTTTAACTTTTAAGGATACCAAAAAAGGCCAGATACAAATAGTATAGCCAAAGAGATTTTATTACAAGTTCATACATACTATATGCGAAAAGACTTTTTTCGAACCTAATATGTAGGTAATAATTAATAATTCCTTTTGTGAATTTAGATATTGAATGATGATTGACTGTTACTACAAACTTCATCATATACTAAGATTTATTAAGATGATATTGCCCTTCTATTTTTAAATATTATAAATGTAACAATAGTGTTACGTGCCCTGTTAAAAGCAGTAATTAAAAATGGATTGATTTGAATGAAATTTGATACAGAGGTTGGACGTTGTTGAAAAAAAATATTGGAGCCGCAATATTGGATACAGAAGCCGCAGTCGTCGGCTAGACAATCTATAAGGTAGGATTATTAGAAAGGTGCGGTCTTTGTCAGATTACTATTACAAGCATGATTCCTAATCAACATCATGTCACTTTTGTCTATTTTTGTTTAGTAAGCTTGTTAATAATAAAGTCGTTATGTTAGTTAGCATGGTTGAGGACAGTTAAAACTCTGTTATGACTATAGTAGGGTGGTACAGGGAAGGAGCATGACATAATTAGTCGTGGTAAGGTGTTGTCTGGTCCTGAAAAATTGTTTGATTTTAATATTTTTATTTATTTATTTATTTATTTTATTTATTTAACCTTCATTGTACAAATTACAATTTGTAAAGCACAATAGGCGGACTTAATGCTAAAAGCATTATCTAACAGTCAACCTTTGGGTATAGCAGAGAGCTTAAATGTGGGTGTACAGAAAATACCACGGGAACGGCTTGTAAAATCTATACTTATACGAATAAACCTACACAACCATATATTTTATAATACAATAAACATACATAAACAATACATATACCTATACAAATAATATATATATATATACATAAACATATAGTAAATTCATATAATATAATGTTACATAAAATGCAGCCTTTGGACACATTACACCCAAGTAGCATACAGGGCTCTTCGCACTCAGTATAACAATGCCCTTAGAGTAATGTTGGGGATGCGCCGCCCTTGTAGTGCCTCAGGGATGCTGGCGGAGGCTGGAGTTGATAGTCTGTCAGCAATTATAAGAAAGCGCACAGCATCCTTGATTCACCGGGTGCGGGGTAGCGCCAACATTCTAGTAAAGACTGTTGCGGCTAGATTGGACGTGGATAGTGCTATCATGCAGCACTGGACTCGCGTTCACCTAGTCAAAGACACTAGACCGTCAATAAATTTCGATGTGGATAATATTATACTAACATAGTTATAAGTTTTCTTTGTTACTAACACTATATGGGTTCTTAAGCCTGAAATAAAAGATTTTTATTTTATTTTATTTTATTTTATTTTTATTTTATTTTTTTATTTAAAATACAGATGCAATATACATCATTAAACCAAGTATGGTTAATTACATTTAATCAGTTGCTTTGCTGAGCGAGAAAATGTCCGAATACCAGAGCTTTGAAACCATCGCGGCTAGAGGCACTCCTAATAGATTCGGGAAGCGCGTTCCAGAGTCTGACAGCCGTAACGGCGAAAGAGTTGGAGTAGAACCCAGTACGGTGAGAAGGAGTGGCGAGAGTTAACTTATTTGAAGAACGCAGGGCTCTTTCATGAGTTGAACTTAACAGTTGGAAGTCTTTTTTAAGGTAGCCTGGAGAAGAGGGATTATTTAAAATATTGTACAATTGACAAAGAATGTGGAGATTCCTGCGTTGACGGATTGAAAGCCATTTAAGCTGGGAACGGTATTTCGAGACATGGTCGTATTTACGAAGGCAGAAAATGAATCTGATGCAGTTGTTAAGAAGGCGGTCTAATTTGTTTAATTGTTCTTCAGTTATGTCCAGAAAACACACATCAGCATAATCAATTATCGGGATTACAAGGGCCTGGACCAGCATAGTTTTCGTTTTGATAGGCAAAAAATTCTTTAAACGTTGTAGGTAATGAAGTGAGGCAAATACCTTCCGACTAACCTCAGTAATGTGATACTGCCAGCTCAGTGTAGAATCCACGTAGAGACCCAGATCCTTGACTACATGACACAGCGAAATCTCAGTTCCACTATAGATAATGGGTTGGATCGATTTAATGTCTAATTTATTGATTTGAACACTACTTCCTATAACAATGGCCTGACACTTTTTAGCGTTTACCGAGATTCCAAAGCTGCAAGACCACTCCAGAATACTACGTAAATTGTTATTTATTAAGTCAATAGCAGAGTCGATATGATCTATATTGGTTTGTGTATAAAACTGCAAGTCATCAGCGTAGTAATGATGTGGGCACGTCAATACTGAAGACAAGAGATTTATAAAAATCGAGAATAAAATTGGGGACAGTATACCGCCCTGTGGAACACCAGCATCAAGCTCGCACCAGCCAGAAGTATCCTGCCCATTGCGAACCTGCTGCCGGCGACCACGAAGATAGCTAGTAAACCAGTCAATCACTGAAGATGAGATATTGCACCGAGAGAGGATGGCCAAAAGTATATCAATATCTACCATATTAAAAGCATTGCTGAAATCAATCAAAACCAAAACAGTAACCTCGGTATTCTCCATTCCCGCTCTGATGTCGTCTGTTACTCTAAGCAATGCAGTGGTAGTGCTATGGCCAGGTCTAAAACCCGACTGAAAGGGATTTAAGAGATTGTTATTCTGCAAATGCTCAGTTAACTGCCTGAAAGCTGAAGCCTCTAGAATTTTGGATAGAAATGAGAGGATAGAAATAGGACGGACATCACTAAAATTGATGGGATCAGGGATCTTAGGGAGAGGACGTACGTAGGCCAGCAGCCATGAAGCAGGAAAATGATGTTCTGAAAGGCTGGAGTTTATTATGTGCGTGATGACAGGAAGAACACAGGGAAGTATAGGAATTAACATCTTGCGACTTATTTGATCAGGGCCAACAGCGTTGGAAGTAATGGAAAGAATGGTTTTGGTGACCTCATCCTCA
The DNA here is from genome assembly GCA_947363495.1 of Euzophera pinguis. NCBI lineage: Eukaryota > Metazoa > Arthropoda > Insecta > Lepidoptera > Pyralidae > Euzophera > Euzophera pinguis. Next base: position 15,233,337 of record OX376172.1, on the reverse strand, counting down.
GTGACTGCGGCAAATTCAAATATCCCACCGTCAGAGACAGGCATGGCAAGAACAGAAGAAATTGTTGAATTTTTGATGTTATCATCTAGAAGTGGCACCGATGTAAAGTGATTATTGAGATGATTTAAAGAAAATGGAAACTTAGATATATCTTTCTGCGCTTTACCTATGCCCTGAGAATTCAAGAATTTCCACAGATTTGCTGGAAAGACATTTTCAATGTTATCAGAGAAATACTGGCGTTTAGCGTTTCTACACATTTGGTTGCAACGGTTTCTTGCAGCCTTATACAGCGACCAATTTTCATCAGTACGATCCTTTTTAAATTTTCGGAAAGCATAGTTACGTCGTTTCATGGCCATACGAACTCCATTGGTAATCCATGGCACAGGTGGACGGCGTATTTTGACGGCTCTTACGAGTGCATGAGTATTGTACAGTGACAAAATACAATCATTAAATAGAGAAACTTTATCGTCAACTATAACGGCGGCGAACACGGGATTCCAATCGATTCCGCATGCGTCACGCAACAAAGCTGTATTGTCAATTTTAGAGAAACAGCGAAGATGTAGAACCATGGGTTTAACTTTCGGCACCTTGATTTTGTAAGAAACGTAAAGCAAATCGTGATGAGAAAATCCAGGAGCTGCTGTTTGACCATGCCTTGCCACATTTTTATCCGCTGAAGTAATTATCAGATCGAGTAGAGTGGGACCATGGTCGGTGAAATGTGTAGGACCAGAAGGTAGAACTGTAAAGTTTACAGACTTTAAAATATTCAACAATCTCGCAGCCCTAGAGTCAGCCTTGAGCAGACAGGTATTGAAGTCACCAAGGATAATGTGATGTGCGTAATCTGAACAAACAGACTCCAGGATAGCTTCAAAAGAAGAGAAGTAATTGATTTTGGATGAGGGACAGTAGAAGACTCCAAGAACCGCCTTAACACCCTTAACAGTGATCTCTAACATGATATGTTCCATTCCACCCGTGTACTCTGATGGGGACATAGAGATGGTTTGGTATTTAATGTCGCTGCGCAGATAAATCGCTACACCACCACCACCTGCACCAACACGATCATTCCTTATGAGGACAAAGCCGGGCAGAGAATAGCTGGTTGAAGGTAACGTTGGTTTAAGCCAGGTTTCAGACACTAGAATCGCACTCAGGCATGCTGATGAGAAAGCCTCCACAAGGTCTGTGTAATGCGCTGGAACACTCTGAGCGTTAATATGACAGACGTTAAAGTTAGATTGAAAATTATTAAAAGTATTGGTAATAAAGGTACCGAGTGTGTCCAGATCGCATGAAACAAAACTAGAATCCAGTGGGTCTATGGCGGAGCAAAATGAATCGTTCATATCATTATTGGCACATTGCTGCATTATAAGTAACTATATATGTAATAATTAAATATTAAATAAATATATATTTCAATAATATATTAGACTAAAATTAACCTATCTTTCAAATATAATTATTTACACTATTAATATTTCTGCTCAACTTTATTGTAATTGAATATAGGCAGTCGGAGATGCTGGTGGGCGAAGCGGGCGACATGTTCGCGCTGCTGGAGGGCGGCGCGGCGGGCGCGCGAGCCGCCTTCGACGCGTTCGTGCAGCTGTACGGTGCCGTGCGCGAGCCCTGGGTGACGCGCGCGCTGCTGCTGTACCACGCGCGCACGGGCTCCGCGCGCGCCGTCGATCTGCTGGCGCGCGCTCCCGACCACCACTCGCGGCATCTGCTGGACGCGCTGCAGGACTCCTTGCGGGGCGATAGGACCGCGCGCCATCAGGCACTGGCAGCGCTCGCGCCGCTCGTGACCCGCCGGCCCACCTGGCTGCACCGGCTGGCGGCGCACCCGGTCGTGCGCGAGCTGGTGCGCGCCGCGCGGGCCGAGCGCGAACCGCTGCCGCTGCTGCATGCGCTGCTAGCGCTGGCGGCGCTGCTACCGAGCGCACCCGCACTGGCGGCCGCGCACGCGCCCGAGCTGGCCGACGCGCTGCTGCGGCCGAGCGCACTGGAACCGCCGCCGACGCCCGCCACGCGCGCACACCTGCAACTGGCGCAGCTGGCGCTGTTCCACGCGCTGTACGCGACGCACCCGTGCACGCTGCTGGAGGTGCTGCGTTCGGAGCTAGGTGGGGCTGGTGCGCGCGCGGCGTGGGATCGAGACGTGGCGCCGCTGCTGCGCTCGGTACGGCTGCATCCGGGGCTGCTGACGGGGTCGCGACTGCGCGAGGCCGACGCCACTCGCTGGGCGCGCGTCGAGCCGCACGACGTGCTCGCCGAGTGCAGGCGGCTCTCGCTGCACGTACGTTACATTGCATTTCCTAATGCTTTTATTGCGTTACAGCTTTTGTGTGTATCAATGTGTATTGTATCGATCAGATCATTGCTTAATTGTACATTATCGGTTGCAGACGCGATCGCCGGTCGTGGATGGCAGCCCGCTGGGCACGCCGGAGCCGCGCGCGAGTGTGCGGTCGCCGCGCGTGCTGAGCGTGCCGAACGCGCCCAGCGTGCCGGCGGTCGGCTCCGTCGAACACTTCTGTAGGGCCGCCAACTCTATGCAACCCGGCGGAGAGGTGCGTATCACATTTAAACAGGTTTTAAACATGCTATTTTCTTTCATTACAACAATTCACTAATATGAGAAATGAAACGTGTATATTTTACTTCACTTTTTTTTCACTAGGGTTGAACATTCTATTTCTAATAACCCGAAATACTTCTGGTCATTTGTAAACTCTAAATCGAATAGTAATTCACTTCCTAGTAGTTTGCGATATGGCTCGACTACTGTTAGTGACGGTAAGTCAATATGTAAAGCTTTTTCAGACTACTTCAGCTCAATATTTTTGGACGCAACTAAATCAAAAGACAACCCTTCACCTGAATTCACCGCGCCTTTATCTGTTGCCGATATATCTATAAGTGTAGACCCTAGTGAGGTTTGTACTCTTTTAACTAAGCTCGATCCTTATAAATCATCCGGACCTGACGAACTGCCAGCAATATTCCTTATTCAATGTACCAAAACCATGTCAATTCCTTTATCTATTCTTTTTATAAAATCGCTAAATGAAGGCATTGTACGTCATATTTGGAAGTGCGCTTATATTACACCAGGTCACAAATATGGTCCTAAGACCGATGTAACTAATTTTCGGCCTATTTCCAAATTATGCTCAGTATTTAAAGTGTTCGAGGAACTTGTTAGGAATCAGTTTTATCCAGCTCTAAAGCACGCTTTTAGTCCTGTGCAGCACGGTTTTTTTTAAGTGGACGGTCGACGGTTTCGAATCTGGTTCTTATCTTACGGATGATACGGATAGCGGTCAGCAGGTCGATGTCGTTTACACTGACTACAGCAAAGCCTTCGATCGGATTCAACATAATCGTTTATTGCAAAAGCTTTACAATATAGGTATCAGTGGCGATCTTCTAAGATGGCTTGCTTCTTACATAGACAATCGTGCGCAAGCGGTAGTCAGATCACTCCTTGGCCATTGTTGTTTGTAGTCTTTGTAAACGATATAGCCGATCATCTTAGGCATGCTAAGATACTATGCTTTGCAGATGACATGAAAATATTTACCACAATTTCGTCTGTTGCTGATGCTGAACTCCTGCAGATTGATCTCTTGCGGCTTCAGGAATATTGTTCGTCCAAATTACCTTGATCTGAATCCATCCAAGTGTAGTGTTATGACATTTAGTCGTAAACGCCGATAAATTGCTTATGATTACTCCCTATTGGGATTGCAAACTATTATTTGACATTTATGTTGATACTATCATTATAAGGAAAGCGTTTCGGGCGCTCGGATTTTTTAAGCGTATCTGAAGAGATTTCACTTCTGTAAAAACACTAAAAATACTATACTGTGTCTTTGTTAGAAGTTCCTTGAGCATGCTTCTCCAAATATGTAATCCCCAATATCAGGTATACAGATCTGAAAGTATACAAAAGAAATTTATTCGTTTCTTATGTTATCGTATTGGTGATAAGTAAAATAGTGACATTTATAGAGATCTTTGCATTAAACATATGTATTGTATTGTATTTTACCCCTTGAAAAGAGACGACAGATAGCTGATATAGTTTATATCCAAAAAATTATTACAGGATCAATGATTGCCCCGATATGCTGTCCCTTATATCTTTTAAGGTCCCCTTATAGTGTTATAGATCTTGTGCACTTATCGCAGTTCCGTATGCCTCTACTAACTACTGTAAAAATACTTATCTCCTGTGTGCGAGCAATTGCGTTAACGGGCTGGTTAGAAATACTTTAGTAACTCTAGCGCTGTGTCAATAAGGCGACTAATTTCTGTGCAGTTTTTTTGGTGAATTAACTGTTTAATTAAATGTTCGTGGTGTGTTTGTTTGCTGAAATAATGGTTCTCTGTTTTTCTTTTTTCATTGTTGTGGTTCTATTTACGGGAACCTTTTATCGGCTTTAAGTGTATAAATTTGTTTTATATTCTATATTATTTAGCTGGTGTTTCTCCATGAAAATAAAATAATATTTGTGTCAGGGTTGGTTCATGCTATCGGAGCTGTGCGGCGCGGAGTCTGCCCCTGCGACGCCACTGCCGGCCGAGCCCGAGCCGGAGCCCGAGGCGGCAGTGGAGGCCACTCCCGAGAACACGCCTGCGCGCGACACTCGCGCCTTCTTCCGGTTCCCCTCGGACTCCGCCACGGTCAGTTCGACTACCCACTTTTACAATTGGCCCTTCTTGAGAATCCTTTACGAATTAAATGTAGAAGTCCTGGAGTTGACGACATTGACAAATAAATAGTTAATTAGATCCATACCATTTGACAATAGAAACAGGTTATTATTTTTAGTAATGGGTTTTACGGCTATGGATACAAGTCATTTATAGACCTTAATTTTTCTATCTTCTTCAGTCCTAAAGTGTGTTTTCGTCAAGTCCTAGTCAAGTCTTGTCAGAAGAGTCAGCCAAGTGAAGTGGTAGAAAAACTGCACTATACAACAAAAACAACTTAAAGAAAAATATAAATGAACACATGACATTCTTAAATCAATAAACAAATCCATGAAACATGTGTAAATATTAATTATTATTTAATTATCAAAAACGCATCCATAGATCGTTTTTTTTTTTAATTGGAGAATAACATTTCTTTCTTGGCTTTTTCTATTATTTTGGCGGCAAATCAAAATTTAATCTGAATTTTATTTTGTTCAAAATGGGCAAAAATAAAACTTGTGACGCGTCAACTAGGCAAATAATTGTTAATTTACATATAGATCAAAAGTGGGCGTACAAAAGAATAGCTGAGCATTTAAATTGTTCTGTTAAGAAAGGTTTTAATGCAATTGATCATTATAAAACACATGAAAAACCTTTCCCAGAGAAGATACGCTAATCGTTCGTGTTGCTAAAAAAAGACCCATTTAAAGGCTCCAACCAGATTAAAAATGAAGTTTTTTCGCCTGATGACCCGAGAAACGTCTCGTCAAGGCTGATACGCCGAAGATTAGGGGAAGCTAAAAAATATGTTAATTGGACGGTACGGTAGAATGTGTGAGTGTTATTTTCAGATGAAACAAAAATAAATATGGTAAATTCCGATGGAAAGCGCTATGTTAGATGTCCTGTAAACAATGCTTTTAATGCATAATAAATTATAACTATTGGTAGGCTGTGGATAATAGCTATTTCGTAAATAACAATACTAATTACTAATACTTAAAAATATTGTTTTTTTTTTATACATTTTTGTTGTTGTTTCTAATTAGTTGACCATTATTATTCATACCTTAAAACTGACTTAATTGTTTGTCCGTAATGTAATATTGAAACTGCACTTGTGTAGTGGGATTAGTATTGTTTTTCTAATAAATGGTAAATTGTTGAACATATTGCTGTCCTATTTATTGTTTAATTTCAAAATAGAAAACGATTGCGGTGAAGTGTCTTACATAATATCAAGGACCGTTGGTAGTGTTTCTAATTATACGACCACCACTGTATATATATAGTGCCTACGTCAGGTTCCGAGGTTTTGCGATGCCATTTCCTTCGGTTTTGTAAACATATTAAATACTCAGTACTCCAATGAACCTATGTATTCTGAATCATTTAAAAAAATAACGAGAGAAAAAAAAAACTGGTAATAAAGATGTTATCATATATAACGCGAATAAAAACGAAAGATTGTCTAATAATGACAATATAACTAGTGGCTCTATGAGCTGTAGACCTCGCGAGCTTATAGAGATTGCAGATCGAAGGAACTTTTCACACCATATGTTTTTCATTGAATATTAAAATCTTGATAATGTTCGTTTTTTTTCTTCTCTATTCTTAACAGAAGGAGTAGTGTCAATTACAAAAACTTGGCGTTTATACAAACAACGATGAAGTAAATTATTCAATTATAATAATCAACTCAGTAATTTTTTTTTCTGTTACCAGCAGGTCTAAAATGGCCACTTTGAGCAATTCATCAAAATGAATCATTTCATGAATTGCGAAGCTTAGCAATTCTGCAAATTTTGACATTGACGTTTCAACTCTAATTCAATTCATTTCGTGATTCATTTTCTGAATCACTTCTCATGTAAGTGTTGCTATAGTAATAAAATAAAAATAGATTTTATAATTTTAATATTTTTATTGATATTTACAATTCTAAAGTTAACTTATGATAGTAAATCAACATTATTGGTTAGATAAACTTATTTCACAAAAAAATCATAAAAGTACGCACGCTATGCAAAAATAAAGATTATTTTTACGCCTGGCAATAAAGTAAAGCAATTCACTAAAAGTAAGCCATTTTGCGACTTTCCGTCAAACAGCAGAATTGCCATGAAATGATTCATTTCATGAACTGCCAAAATGTGGCTATTTTAAGATTTGCGATGATTCATAATGTGATCATATTGTAATTCGTGCAAAGTGGCCATTTTAGATCCACTGCTCTTTATTTAACTTGCAATCTAATATGTATGTACGAGTATGTTCGGGTCAAATCTCGTAAGATAAATATGATCTACTTTCCGGTTTTCAATTAAGCTGAAATTTTTCACATATGTATATATCGCATGGCAATATTGGCAATATGATAACTTGAAGTTGGTCTGATGATGGAGAAACTCTTTAATGAAACAACGTAATCCCATCGAGTTTAGGCTCCTTTACTTTGATTTCACAAGAAAAATTGTCAAAAAAAAAACTTCTTAGTTTAGTTATGAAAATGAATTCTTGTAAAATTTTGGTAAACTGGTAATTTTGGTAAAGTAGACTAAACGAATGTTTCCTGTAGTTACATAATTTCCAAGAAAACAAATAAGTATACTCGTACTTTTAAAAAAACTTTTAAAATAAACTTCAAGATACTGGTCGCAAAATAAAAATAAATACATTGAACTAAAAAGACAACACCTTCCGGTGAGATTCTAGACCCTTAAGTCGATCAGATCTCTTTATAAATAAACTGGACTATTCATCTTTTGACAATGCTGGTGAAAATATACATCTATTGTATGTCATAATAAAAAATAAAATTCCTTTGTTATTTCGTTGTCACTACAAACACAAAATGATCGTAAGAGCCATAAAATCCAAAGGCGCTTAGGCCCAATGTGCCAACTCCGTCATTTTCAAAAATTTCCAAAAAATGGCTCGATTATCGATTTTCATATGTTTATCGAACCTGCTCCCAAAATTTCACGGGAATCTGTTTAGAAATGCGACCTCTAGAGGAGAACACACAGACATACCAAAGCATTGGCATTCCACTTAAATTAAATCACAAACATTCTTCGGGCATTTTACATTTATCACACGTTGCACCACTCTGTACCGTTCAGGTGCGCGCGATCGGTCGCCGCTCGTCGTCACCGGCCGGCGGGGCGGGCGGGGCGGGAGGGGCAGGCGGGGCGGGCGTCGAGGCGGTGTCTGCCAGACTCGCGCGAGTCGCTCGCGAGCGGCGCGCGGCGGATTCGCCAGTCGCGTTCGGAGGCGCGCCGCCTGCCGTGCCGCGCCCCGAGCCAAGGCACCAACCACACGAGATACTGGGCCAGGAGGATCAGGAGGTGAGCGACACGTACACACACTAGGAATGTTGTATAACAAGTGAGAAAATACCCTTTGTTCTCAGTAGTTCCTCTGAAGGGACTACTGAGACTTTTATTCCTTGAATCGAAAGTCACTCTTCAGTCGGTAATTTTAATTGATATCACTCGCTACGATTGTGATTTAATTTCAGATCGATTGCCTGTTCAAACTCGATCAACAAACAATTATAAGTAACAAAAATACTAAATTTTTTATTTTATATGTAAAACTTACAGCTTATAAATTTTATTTTGCATTATTGTTAGTTATGTTAGTCAATTACAAGTTTCCACTGATGATCTCAAAAGAGATGGTCGATTGTAATTCTCCTAGGTCGTGGAGCTAACAGCTCGAGCGGGGAGCATAGAGCGAGCGTGGCCCGAACACGAGACCGCAGCGCCGCGTTGGCGGGACCCGCGTCGCCCCGCCTCCCGCCCCGCCGTCCGCGTCGCCGGTCGCCCCGCTCGTCGCGCCGCGTCCTGCTCGCCGCGCCTGCCGCCGCTCCGCACCACCTCCGTGGCCGTGCAGACCGTAGAGACGTGGCCGGAGCCCTACGAGTTCATTATCGCAGACTACTATCGGAATTCGCACAATGACGTCAGCAAACACGCAAGTGATGTAAGTATTTGTGTCATACTTTTTTTTTAAGGTTGACATTGTCGATCTAGAAAAAAAACATCTAGGTTCTGTTTAGTCAACTGTTTACTTTTAAAGTAATATGTTTGGAAAATATAAGGTTTTTCAAATTATTGGTTTATATTTATTTTAAAATGATTAATTTCACATCGTTTTTGTCAAACATTAGGGAACCATAAGTTTTATACTCTATTTCATGATAGGAACCTAATGGAGTAAGTACACGGTGTATATAATTTATTTTTATCGTGATAGGTAAACGGCGAAGAGACTACAGAGGTGATTATGCCGTGCGAGAAGTTAGACGCGTACCTGTCGGAGCTGTACTCCGGCAAGAGTGTGCCGAGCGCTGAGCTCGCCTCGCAGCTCGCGTTCGCGCACGCGCAGCTCATGTACGAGCGCTGGAGGCACGATCTGCACGCCGAGCGCAACCGACGTCTGCTCGGCCGCGTGCGACACGCGCGAGCGCTCGAGCTACAGAACGCTGCGCTCAAGGAGCGAGCGCGGGCACTCACACGCGAGCGAGACGAGCTGCGAGCGAGACCGCCGCGCTCGCCTCCGCCGCCGGCAACGTCGCGAGCGGGAGATCGCGAGCGAGCGCTAGAGACGGCGCTGGCGGACGAGCGAGCGGCGCGAGCGCGAGCCGAGGCGGCGCTGCGCGAGTCGGAGACGCAGCGCGCGGCGGACGCGGCCGAGCTGCATCGCACGCGCTCCGAGGCCTACGAGGGAGCTCGCCACGTGGAGGCGTTAGCGAGGGCCGCGCTGGCCGCCGAGCGTCGAGCCGACCACATCCGTCGACTGCGACGCGAGCTGCTCGTGCTGGCCGAGCGCGAGCGACGTCTGGCCGACGGACTGCGAGCGCCGAGAGACGGCGTCGCTCACAACGAGAGGCCGCTGCGAGCCGCGCTAGCTCGCGCCGAGACGGAGCTGGAGGCGAGCACGCTGCGTGCCGAGCAGCTGGCTGCACGCGCGGCAGAGCTGGAGGCGGCCGTCGCGACTAAGGACGCGGTCATATCGGAGCTGAAGCGAGCGACGCGACACGCGGCCGACCGGCACGACGCGGACGCTCGCGCCGTGCAGACCAAGTACGCCAACATGCGCGGCCTGCTGCGCGGCGCCGAGTTCCGCAAGCTGGAGATCCTGGCTGCGGCGGAGCTGGCGCGGCCGGGTCCGGTACGAGTGGCCCCGGATGCTCTGTCCGGGGACGCCCGGCCCGGCTTCCTGCCGGACCCGGACCCGGAGCCGGCCGGCGAACGCAGCTAACTCGCTCCGCTCCGCTCGCTCGGACCGCTCGTCCGCCGCGACGCTCCTCTCCGCGTTTAGATCGTTCGCTGTATCTGTCGACATCGCGGTCTGACTTTAGACCCGAGTACCTCGCTATACATGTGTACCTAGTCCATAATCTCGTGACGATTACGGTAATACCTTCCGTTTATAAACTGTTCTTTTTTATAAATTGATTCGCTATTACGACTGTATTCGAATCACTAATCAATTATTCAAAATTTTCCCATGCAAGTGAGGCACGGAAAGGTATAAACGTGAAGCAATTTTAATAAATTCTATTTTTCATATTTCCACAGGACAACGTCCAGCATAAATTTGACTAAACCATACCACGACCTGGTAGAAACTGTTCCGTTTCACAGATTTAATTTAGTGACGGGTACATCAGCCTGGTCTACGCACTATTCGCTCTAATTTTAGCAATTCGGTTGTTGTTCCTGTATCCCATTTTATAAACCACTTCTCACATTTTCTATCTGCGGCTTTTTCAGTTTTTATCAAAACAACTTTTCGATCCGGCAACAAAATAATTAAAAGTATTTTCCTAATATAAATAATGCATTTATTTTTTTAAATATTAATATTATGTGTTCACGTTTAAACACGTCCGCGCCTCGCCCTTCGCTGACGGCAGACTCCGTTTATGTCACGTTTGGGTTTACTCGACTGACGCTAGCTGTACAAACATGCTTATAGCTTTTTAGTTGAAAAAGTATTTTTAAATAAGTGTAATCTTGCTACGATTTGAACGACTGATAATATTCATAAGTATTTTTGAGATGAAGTGCCGGCTTCGACGCTTGCCGATAATATATCGAAGTACCGTCACTGTAATGTTACAAGACACATTGTGCGGATAGTTTCAGAAATCTGTTTGGCTTACCATAGAAATCAACAAATTCTTTGCTACTTAAATCTGAATTTAAATATGTCTTGCTCCACTTTCAAGTAAATGAAAAGATAAGGGCATATCATATTTTGACTGAAATACTTAGAATTTGTTAATTTCTATTTATAATGCTGTGTGAATTTAGCACTGAAAGTAGCGCTAACTTCAGAGAATTCTGAAAACTCTGCACAATGTTGTAAGTCCTGCCTGGATGGTTCAGGTCGACAAGCGCGGCTGCCGGCCGGTACTGGTTTCACTCGCGAGCTTCTCATTGCCTACATTTATTGCAAATACGATCGTTGTACATGTATATATTTCGATACCAATTATGTAAGAGAAAGCACTATTCGTTAATAAAATGTATAGCTAAGTGTTTATAATTAAAATAATAATATGTCAAAAAGGTAGAATTTTGTATGAAAATGTAGCTTTTTTGATATCGGAGTAGTGATCATCATCAAGGTGTCTGGAGAACATACTGTCTTATTTTTTCAATGGTTTCCAAGAAAGAAAAGATGGTTAATGTATCTTTACATCAGGTGGGCCAGAGTCCGGCCAATGTGTCGGACGATAAACGAAGATATTTTCGTACAATCTTTTAGGTACGACTGGTCTACATTAACAGCTTTTTTGAGAGCTCCGATGTCAGAAATCCAAGCAAATAAAAATCTGGTCATGTTGGCGCGCGCCTATTCTTTAACGATGCGATGTGTACCTGATGTTACAGTCCCCACCATGACCAGTTGTTTTATTTTCCTGACTAATTTAATGAATTATTTGCGAATGGAGTTAATCAATTGTAAATGAATTTAACGTATCTCACTTAAAAGATTTTACTAATTGCTTGAGAAAGCATTTATCATTTGGATCTGAGATTTGCTCCAAGCAGACCTGTGATTACTTTACAAAGAAATGCTATCGCCAGGATAGTTTCAAGTGACTGGTCTCGCTACGATCCCTCAGCTAAAGGTTGGTTCGGCTACTGCCGGGCGTCGTGTTACTGACTGAAGTAGTCCTTAAAGTTCCTAAATCGGTGAAAACAACAAGAGATACCATAAACCAACGTTTATATGTAACGAACAAGATCCCAAAAGCCTTATTCCCAACTAACGTTAGGAATAAGACTTTTTTGACAGATTATACAATGAGATGAAATGTTATTTTTAAATTGTAGTAATTATGTGTAGAATTTAAGTGGTAATTATTGGTTGACACAGTTTCATGATTTGAAATTAATATGTATTGTACATATTATATGTAATGAATAAACTTGTTACACAGTGATTCTTCGTTTTGTTTCATGGCCCTCGTCCTAGTCTTGGTATTTTTGTACACCGATTTCAAATTGGAAGTGAACAATAACCACACCCTTGAAGTTGTGGCCAGTATGTCTACCTGGATCAGATGATCCAGGCTGGCAACTCCAGCTTCGAGGACGAGGTCTTTCATCGAATCCGACTCGGCTGGGCGGCGTTCGGGAAGCTACGTAGCGTCTGCTCGTCTAAAATACCTGTCCCTTAAAACTAAGGTCTTCGACCAGTGTGTGTTACCAGTGATGACATACGGGTCCGAAACGTGGTCTTTGGCTATTGGCCTCATAAGAAAGCTCAAGGTCGCCCAGAAAGCTATGGAGAGGGCGATGCTCGGTGTTTCCCTACGAAATCGAATCAGAAATAAAAGAGATCCGTAGGAGAACAAAAGTCACCGAAATAGCCCAGCGGATTAGTTCTTTGAAGTGGCAGTGGGCGGGGCACATAGCGCGGAGAACCGATGGCCGATGGGGCAGAAAGGTTCTCGAATGGCGACCACGTACCGGTAAGCGTAGCGTTGGACATACACCGACCAGATGGTCAGATGACCTGAAAAGGGTCGCAGGCAAACGCTGGATGCAGACTGTTGCCAACCGATCATTTTGGAAATCATTGGGAGAGGCCTATGTCCAGCAGTGGACTGACCGCGGCTGAAATGATGATGATGAATAAAAACACAACTAAGTCTTATTAGTTTTTTATAATTACAAATCCTCTAATGGATCACAATACATTACAGTATATTTGGTAAAAAATTCACAACATAAGTATAAATAGTAATATCAACAAACTCTTATTTACAATGTACAAAATATACAAATAGAAATATTCAACAACGTAATACTACAACGATATGATATTTGGTGTGGCTGCCTCGGGGGCGGAGCGCGGGAATTTTTTATTTCCCCATTGTCAATTATAGCTTCCGATTTTTTGATTTTTAGCCGACAAAGTTAGTAAAATATTTGTAAGCAAAACTCCCGGGAACGGCACTATGCTAGGTCGGAGTGTCACTCGGTCGCTGCCGGCTGTCTTCTTCGAGGAAGTAAGGGCTGGTCTCCAAAGCCTGGCGTCAGGTTTCAAGGTAGAGGCTCGATGTAGTTCTCTGGCACGAGCCCGGTCTTGCCGTTGAGCGAGCCTCGCAGCCAGCCTGGCTCGCCGGAAGCCGACACGTTGGTTATGATCTGGTTCGGCTCGAATGATAACTCGCCTTCCGACTCGCCCAGACACGCGTATAGTGTGCGCACGCGCCTGTCAACAAACAGATGAAATATATTCATTTTTATAATTTCAACATTAAAAATTCAATGTATCTGCTAAAATTGAATATGTTATATTTTTCATTTTAACTTTTTTACGAGTAAGTTTGTAAGATATCAGTGAAAGAAAGAGGTTAGAAGCCGAATATTTTAAATAAAGAAAAATCGATCACGGTCTTTAGCTTCTGCGTCATTAGAAACTGCCTACATCGATCTGGCACTTTTTGAGGATTCTCCTATCTAACAGATTAAATAGTAGTGTACTCACGTATGCCTGTGTACGGTGTTGGCGGTGTGTGCGTACGGTCCATGTGTGTGTGGCGGGGGGGCGGGTCGCGGTGGTGGGGGGGAGGAGCACGAGGTCGACGACACCGACTCCGCCGAGCTGCTGCTGGACCGACCCGGACCTGTAGAAGCAATACACGTGGTTAATGCTCTGCTAAGAACAAGAAAAAAATTTAATTGTCGAAATGTAGAGAATATTTATTGCAATAAATGCAATTTTCACGGTCACGATCCTCAATCGTAAGAGATTAATAAAAGAAGAGCGATCTATAAAATTCTTGCACGAAACACTTAGTGAACTCGAAAATGACAGATAAGAATGAAAAAAAATCTCCACCGAGACCCTAGCTCTCAAATTTATGATGATGAATCCATAGACAATAAATAGGAAAATACCTTGATACACTAATGCAACTTAGTCCTAAACCGTCAAAGAACTATTAATATAAAGAAACTTCTACAAACAAAGTGAGGCTTTTGCTATAACTCCAAATGGCCGATCAGCTAGCTAGGCAGATTGCTCATTAGACGTTTCGCTTTGTTGGACGTGTTGCTACTTAGATTATAGAATACCCACCAGGTCTGAGCGCAGCCGTGACGGCGGGCGAGAAGTGCTGCAGCAGCGCGTGATGTGGAGCCGCGTAGCGCGCTCCGCCCCCGGGTAGAGCTCCGCCCCCGGATAGGGCTCCACCCCCGGATAGGGCTCCGCCACCAGACAACTGAATCCCGCCGCCCACTGATAGCCTCTCGCAACTCATCTGCTACAAACAAAAATTACGTTTAAAATGTATTTCTTACAAAAATAATATTATAAAAAGCAGATTATAGTCATAAAACATAAGTGAAGAGTTTAGTAGTTAAACGTCAGGCATGGTAAAGCCAGCAAATTGATTAAAATGCATAATGCCGGGTATCGCAAATGGATAAAATCTGATAATGACAGATCAGCGTAAAGACAGATTCGCTGAATGACAAATCAATAATATAATAAATGAAAATCCGGGCCTTGTATCTGTGGCCGTAAAACTCATTATTATAAAAAAATATTAAAGTCATAGTCATTATTTTATCAATTTTTAGTTTTTCGGAACCGCCTCTAGGTCTCCGGCTTGATTCATTTAACAACCAATATGGCAGCCAACGGACTAACAGCTTAGCGTGATTTCTGACTTATGAATTATTAACGAAGTTCCTGTCATTTTGCTGACGGCACAGTTAGCTGATCCGAAATCCTATGACAATCAAATTTATTATTTTACATATATAATTTTCTTGTCACTTTTTTATCTTCTCTGGAAAAACTAGACCGGATATCTTTTCCTATTCCGAAAAACTTTACATGACTAAAATGTGAATTACAAATTAACGCCCGTTTGTCAATCAATACAACAATAAGACCACTAGAATAACACAATAATAAAATAAACACTTCTTACCATGTCATTCCGCACAGACATCGCTGTCGACGTCGGCGACGTTCTGAAAATAAAAAAAAAACTAATTAGCACAACAACAACAACAACAAAAGGCCAGTAACGTTACGGACCATCCATCCACCAGTCATCGCGTCGCGTGATAAACTGACAATGACTAAGTTAAAAATTGAATGACTAAGTTGAAACTTGAATCAACTATTTTATTGTAATTAAAATTTAATTAAAATAAAATTTTTTTTATTATATTAAAATATTTATATAAATAATTCTGATTCTGAATTTATCAAACTTTGTTGATTAGATACTATTAATGGGGCAAAAATTTACATATATAATAATAAAATTTTCTTTTCTTTCATAATTTTATATATTAAAACTTACTTATTAGAAAATTTAAAGTTAACAAATTATGTAAAAATATAATGATTACCATAACAAAGGCAAATGGGATCTTATTATTGTTAGTAAAACATAAATTCTAAAATAAAAATAAAAAAGGTTTTGAAAACATATCAAAAGGTAAAAATACCAACCCAGCAATAACAAATCCAGACAGGCAGATAATCATGGCTGCCAACACAATCACAAATAAACACAAAACAGTTTGTATAACACTACGAGTATAATTCCAAGTTCACCGTCTGACATCAGCCGCGGCACTGAGTGCTGGCGATGCGCACGTTGGATATATACGGCGAGATTGCCGGCAGATGCCACGTGCAGCGACCACCTGCCGCCGAGACACCTGGCCGGTGAAGCCCTACGCAGGTTTGAGCCGGCCTGTCTCTTTGCAGACTCCAACCACACACACATACCCTGTTTCCAGCAGGGGTGGGCAGAGACTATGGATTTCCACTTACTGCGATCCTTACAGACCTCCCTCGCTTTCTCCACACTCATCACCAAATACATATAGGTTTTTAAATGTATGTGATTTGTGTGATCTTGTAATGTGTGTTTTTTTTTTTTTAATTTTGGGTCCTTAAGAACATTTAAGTTGACCATCAACTCGAAAAGAAAAATAATTACTGGGAGCTAGCTGGCTGAAGACTTGATCCGTCCGCGTTATCAGTCAGCCTTCTACTACCCACTACTGGGTCTGCTACTAAAAGTCAACTACTTCAAAGACGACGATATGTAGACACAAGAACATTATATATGTTTGTCATACTTGTCACTTGTAAAACTAAATAATCATTCAATTAAAATTAATTTATTGTAAGAAAACATTTTACAACTAAACAACAGGGACCAAAACAATCAACAAAGGCGGACCCGCTAACTCATCGTATGACAAACACTCTGGGACTATTTAGTAGTGACATAAGAATCAAAATAACAGGCGTGGTGTGACCCGTGCCCAAATGCATAATGATATTTGCATGCAGAGCACCGCTGGCCGTGCTTCTATACAAATCCTACCACCCGGCGCGCGCTGGCTGAGACAAGAAGCTGGCAACATTGTCTACAAAATACAACTTTGGTTAAAGTGACAATTTTTTTTTTTAAATACAGTTCAGAATGAGTCATTCAAATTTTAGTCAATTTTGTACGACTACATGATACCTATGTAATTTTAAGAGTATGTAAAATTACCGATTATACATTTCGTACAAAAAGGTTTATAAAAACAGTTTTATACGAAATAAACACAGATACAGAAAACAATTAAAAAGGACAACAGAAAAAAATATTTGTTATTTAGTCAGCTGCCTCGTCACAAAATCGTTCGGATTTTTTATTAACCAGTTAAATTATAACAAGTTCATATAATATGTAACGAAACGCATGTTTCATGTATACCTATGTTTTCACAAATAAATTATTTGTTTTGATTTGATTTGAAATGAACTTCTATTATGTTTTTCATAGGCTACATTGCAAAGTTTTGCAAGTGCAATTTGTGTGCTTGTTGTGACGTGATTCATGGATACATTTAAGACATTTCATATTAGTTTTCTTTCTATTCAATATATTCCATAAACCTATGGAATTTAAGCCTAACAAAATACTTGTAAAAGGCGAGATCTAGAGGACCGACAGGTGCGCATTCCTCCGAGCAGCTGGCGGGCTATCTGCGAGGCTCCGTGCAGCTGTCTGCGACCGGTCCGCGACTGCGACGATGCTGATGCCTTCGCGGAGGACTCGAGATA
The DNA here is from genome assembly GCA_947363495.1 of Euzophera pinguis. Classification (NCBI taxonomy): domain Eukaryota; kingdom Metazoa; phylum Arthropoda; class Insecta; order Lepidoptera; family Pyralidae; genus Euzophera; species Euzophera pinguis. The sequence continues at coordinate 15,215,970 of OX376172.1, read as the reverse complement.
CCGAATGATTATCGTTATTGTACCGTTGCGAACATTTTGGCACGAGCATCAGACCAAAAAAACTAAGATCGAATATGATTGCGTTACCGTTTTGGGCATTTCCAAAGAGAGCCAAATTTTTTTTTAAGTTACATAAAATATGTAAAGGACTTAAAGACGTGGGGAATTTCAACCATTTATAACATTATATTAAATACAAGGTTAAAATTATTATATATTAATACTAGGAAGAAAAGCCGGTTACGCCTCCTTTAAATTACAACTATTTTTTTTTATTTTGCTTTTCTTTAACTACTTGTAATAATTTTTTATTTTATTTATTTATTCTCACAAACAGATAAGATATACATTTATAATGTTGAATAAACCAAATTGGTTTTTCCGAACATTGGGATCGAATCAGTCGTACATTGAACATGTTTAATTACATAAAGGTCATCCTATCGTCAAACAAATCTAAAGACAATGTTGATAATTTTAAATGATGTAGTTAAGCAGGTAGGTACAAGTGCTCAATTAAAGGCCAATTTGAAAACTTTTTGCTCCTTTTTCACATTAAATCTGTAGGTTTCTCAGGTAGCAACAGATAAACAACACAGTACAATGATATCTGAGTTGCATGCCAAAAACAGGCAATTGCAATTACCGACCGTAGTAAAGACAGAAGTGGGAATTATGATAAGACAAACCTAAATAAACCACAAGAGGTAAGACCGACCAAAGTTAGGTTTTATGTAGATTTTGTATAGATACTCTTTTACGCTGCAATATCTTCATTACCATAAATAATAGAGATCAGTTTTAAGCAATCCTTAGAGGATTGAAAATACAATATAGTGCTTCCTGTATTTAAATCCTGAGTGCGGGCCACAAGGTGTGCCACACAAGGAAAAGGGATCGCGGTGCACATGTAGCGACCCAACAAAAAGTTAGATGTCGGGGACACGACATTTGACACGACTGCAAACACTGACAAGACGTTTAACGGAGACGAACTCACTTCCTATCGATACTAATTAATATTCGGACACAATTGTAACGCGAGCCCTATTTTGAAACGTGTGATTCACGCAAAATCGGCAAGTCGAATGATTATCATTCGACATATGGGTTATTTCAAAAATAGGTCAATAGTCCAGCTTATTATGATATTTCCGAACTTTGATATAAAAATATATTGATGGTTTTCTTACAAAACCACGGAAGATAAAGTAGAACCTATGGTCAGTTCAATCGGAAAGCGAAATGATTTAAACAGACATTATAAAATACAGCCGTCGGGACTGGTCAAACAAAAGGCACCAATGAAAATGCACCAACCAGTAAGTACTTTAACTTGCTAAAACATCAAATATAGTTACACTCTAATGTTGTAAAACTTCTTACATCTGATCTGTCGTAATAATAAATCAAATATACAAATAAATGTTTAAGTAATCACAAAGAAGTGATCACCCCACCGCCCACACCACGCGCGGTCAAAAGCGTAACAAGAAACCTCATTCGCGCTTGAAATATTTTTTGTATTGTTACGGCCTTATACCTTCACAATTAAAAGCCACGGCAGGCGGCAGACGTCATTCCATAATCAGTTTTTGTGCAGGTTTTTGCCGCGACAGCTGTTCGGAACCCCCCCTCCCGCACTGATACCGCTCCCCGCACTGATATAATTATCAGTGCACTCTCTGACCCACAAAAAAGAAAGGCTTGCGTGCACCGATTCGATGTTTTTGTTTTATTACGGTAGCGAGTTGGTAAAACAAACAATAAATTGTTACATTTATTGGTAAGTGATTTAACTAATTTGAATAAGATTGGATTGCGCGTATTGAATGTTCGAAATATTATGTTACCTATAATATAATCAATTCAGCTCAATGAAGTCCACTGCTACATATACTTAGGTTTTTTTATCACTCACAATCTCACATGTGATGTTAAATGGATGGATGAGGAGCTCGATAGTCGAGCGCGACCCGCGTATCCGTAGCGAATTCCCGTATTGGACTGGTCGCCATTTTGTGGCATTTTCTATCTCGAGCTCCTCCGTGCTTCGGAAGGCACGTTAAGCCGCTGGTCCCGGTTGTTATCGATAGATAGCAGTCGTGAGGCTGTCTCAGATGCCTTAGGGCAGCCTGAAAAATTCTGAAAGTGTTGGCCACTAACACACCTCGGGTTATATTCTTTTTGGGCTAGTTTCCCTGTAAAAGGGGTTACGGAGGTCAGACGGCAGTCGCTCCATTGGAATAACCAGTGCCGCCAAATTTAAGACCATGACTTACAGCGTACCCTAGGCTCCGAAGGGTAAGCTGACGACGCAACTAGGGATACACTCTAGGATGAAGACGGATCTCACATGTGATGTTAAATGCAGGTGTGTGGCCTTAAATAGAAGCTCGCTAATTTAATCGTTATAAACAGAGCATAAAATAAATAGAAAATGTTTCTGTAATGGTATAGTCAGCATGTAGAAGTTTATTTAAACAATATATTATTTAAAATTAAATTATTAACATAAATATTTCTCTCGATCTATTTTTTTTAAACGGTTTAATTTGACTATCCAATTAATGGTGACTATTCACCTTAGTCTATCAACGACTGTAACATCACGTGCACATTGCTGAACATTCAATGAAGTAGTATTGTATTGCATTATTAATAAAAGCGTCATCGAGGCAAAGGAAACCTCCAACGAGTGTTTGTTTGTAAGCGCTCCTCCGAAATGATCCGAAGACGGTCTCATTGTGCCGCATCCGTTACGTCTGCGATTCCCTTTCAAAACCACCTTTTGTGTCTCGGCCTTTATTCTACATTTTAAAGCTTTTTTTTTTGGGACGAGTATTGATTGTGTCAATGCCATAACGAGGGGGGAACCGGTGCTTGTGAAACCAGCGACCCTAAGTTAAGCTCACAGGTAAACATTCCGGAAGAAATTAGCTGACGACGTTAAAATCTGCACTTTGACCTAATCACTTACCAGTTCTTAAATTTTTAGTAAAATATTTTTAGTGAGAAGAAAAAAAATTAAAAAAATCTCCAACGACAAAAGTCTAGTTCTTAAATCTATGAATGAATAACTAACTAATCAATTTGCAAACTGCTAAACAGAGTAATTTGTGTTTTGGCTACCAAATTGTTCGTGTATTAACAAAAAAGGTTCTCCAGCCATTGAATGAAATTATAATTTAATTCTTAAAATTCAATTACAAATGTGTAATTGACGGAATTAACGCCGTAGGCTATATTTTATTGTAATCTATGAAGAAAGGCCTGTTTCCTGTATTTATTCAAAATTTTAAATTTCAATAACTTCGGAGAATTGGGTGTGATGGAACGAGTCTTTTTGTAGTCTTTATAGTGTTTTTAAATAACTTTATAAAAATCAATTTTCCATCAAAGACAATATTAATGCAATTCTTAGATGCGCATACGCAGGCAGGGTCCAACGAGCAGGTGATTATTATAATGAATTTACGCTTTAAAAGAGTTTAAGGTCATCGCAGATGGCAGCCTGTCGTCCTTCTATGTGTGTGTGTACTATACAGACTTTCTTTAGACAGACATGCGCATTATTTGACCACTTGGAAGATGTCTATTATTCCTCCCCTCCTTTATTTGATTTGCTATTATGTGTGAGATTGTAAGGAAACGAAAAAAAAAACATAATTGGAACGAACTTATCGTGAGGCAACTGAAAACCGTTACTACTTATATCTTTTTAATTCGTTACGATATTTTTAATGGATTATCCCAACTAACAAAAATTACTCTTGTAGTAGCTTACATTGCCAAAAATAGTGTTCTTATAACAGCCGTATTATCGCTAATAAGGGTGCATTTGGGCCCAAATTATAAGAACAAGAGGCTCTATACCCTTCTTATAGTTGATTTATTGTTAGCTTTTTATCCGTATACGGGCTTTATAATGGTAAACAACAAGAAAACAGAACTTATAATGAACGCATTGAAAGCGTGAATAAGTGCGATTACTCCTAAATGTATTTTATTAAGGTCAGGAACAAAGAAGTTAAACTTAAAGCGACAAAACCAAGTCGCTTAAAAAGCAGTCTGCCTTTGTAACAGTCTTTTATTATTATGCAATAAGTGTTTTGATTTAATTTTGTGACAGTTTAGAGAAAAATATGAAAGCTTCCACCATTTTAATAAAATGAAAACGGTAAGTCACAAATTTATGTTATATTACCTGAATGTGTGTTGGTTTTTAGGTGAAAATGTGTGGTAAATTAAATGCATGACAAAATCAGGTACGCTGTGTGTTTTATTATCAACGCGCCCTGGAATTTAAGCTGTTTTGTGCTAAAAATTTAATTTATTATTTAGTCATATTTTTAACAACGCTATTACAAGAGTACGAGTAATTCGTAAAGGTTCTATAAGGAGTCTATAAGATTGTAAGACTTAAGATGGCAACATTAGTTGCTTTTGCTATCGCCATTTTATATATATTTAGGGTTCCTTTTTCACAAATAAAATCCCATATTGTTTGTCCGCAGATTTTAAAACAGCTGTATTTGCGGGTGGTAAAAAATATCTACAAAGTAATGAGCTCAATCACATGTGATACAATACAATACAAAATATCTTTATTGCCCACATACAGTAACAAATGTTTTAACATTTACAAAGACTTAAAGATAATATGAGCAAAGGCGGACTTATTGCTAGGCAATCTCTTCCAGTCAACCCTGTGGATGGCCATGGGATTGGGCACATTTTATTTTTTAATTACAAATTATTAAGTATAATCTTAGATCTAAAATTATTACTTAGTACCTGGGCGACCGAGCTCCGCTCGGTAGTTATGGTATCCATCCATACTAATATTATAAATGCGAAAGTCTGTCTGTCTGTCTGTTGCTCTTTCACGGCCAAACGGCTGGACGGATTTTGATGAAATTTGGTATGGATTTAGTTGAAGACCCGGGGTCAAACATAGGCTACTTTTTGTCGCAGGTGGAGCTGCGGGAAACAGCTAGTGGTGGTATATATGGAAAACAGAATCACAATAGAGATGCAAAATAGTAAGCCGGGTAATCTATGATATTTTTTCCACCCTTACATACATTAGGCCCATTTCTACTGGCTCTGAGGTCGGTTTTCTCCTCCTTTGAACTACTTAAAACCTCTTTCCACACTATATTGATTTACAAGCAATACCTTTTAACGACCAAGTGCTTTAAAAGTATTGTTACCAGATGAGAACCCACGTTTCACTAGAAATATCGCGATTTATACTGATTAATACTTTTATACTCCAAAACAAAAAAGAAACACAAAAAAAAAGAAAAATAAACTTTCTTTAGTTGGGATTTGAACCTGGAACCACCAGAGTACAAAGCAGATGTCTTAACCACTGGGCTATCGAAGCAGACCCGCCGGCGCCGAAATTATTGTACTATAACTACAATTTCATGCGGAAAATCTTTTTGCTGGAAAATATGGGAAAAACGAATTTTCCCAGACATGGAACCTGGCTAGATTAATTTTTTGACTTTATAAGAACCTATGTTTAAAATTTCAAAGAAATCGTTAGAGCCGTTTTCGAAAACGCGAGACAAATATATATATATATATATAAATATACATACAAATATTGCTCGTTTAATAGTATAGGACTAATAAAAATACTTAATTTTCAAACGCTTGTTTTATTTTACACATAATGTCAACATGAATGAATGTTTTTGATCCACTAGCAATATAATTTGCTGATTTATAAGTATTATTTGATTAAGATGAGAGATGGTGCCATGGACGAGATAAGGATGTCCAACGTATATTACGAGTATATTTATATGTACACTCTTTCTCACTGTTTTCATGTTCACTAGCATGTCTCATAAAATAATCATATGCGGAACCATTGGCTAATTTCTTGATTTCAGAAGGAGTAGAAATGATGAGTGAAATACTCGCTGTTGTGTTTTGGTATTTATTTTTTACTTTTCTTCTATAGCCACCACTTCTCTAATATATCTTCCAGTCTTTTATAAAATTCATTTTTTTAAATGTAATTTTTACGATTTACATATGCTGCATTTTCAAAATGGCGAATTTGGACTGCTTTAATTCTCAGTACCTGGGCGACCGAGCTCCGCTCGGTAGTTATGGTATCCATCCATACTAATATTATAAATGCGAAAGTCTGTCTGTCTGTCTTTCTGTCTGTTGCCCTTTCACGGCCAAACGGCTGGACGGATTTTGATGATTTTTTTTTTTTTTTTTTTTTTATGGACCTACAATTTTAGCTCCTGTGAGCTTTAAAATTTACAGCGGGACAGTTTGAGGTAGGGATGGCGATCTGAAATCGATTAATCGAAGAATCGATTTTCGGAGCCAAAAAGATCGATTTTTTAAATCGATATGTAGTACTGAATCGATTCGGTGAATCGATATTTCACCCTTGAAAATCGACATTCGATTTTTTTGGTATAAACCAAAAAACTATTTTCAATTAATTGAATGTATCCGTATTATAAGAGTGCTGCCGGTTAAAGAATTAATTATTCAAAAACTCGCGAGATGGCTGTATGTTTAGATTCCTTCGCATCTCTTGAATAAAAAAAGTTACGTTCGTAGTCTTTGACTTTTTGTTTTTGTTTCTATCTATGACTGGCTGGACTGTCTGTCACTGAGTTGTCATTGTCAGTTGCGTCATTCCATCCAGCCATAAAATATTTTTAGTATTTATTTCATTTGTTTATTGTTGATTGATTGAGTGATTCTCGTAAAGCGATATAAATACTAATTTTTATGTAGTGTTTGTTGCGGAATAATAACTAATTAGGTAAGTAAAGCGCTTTTTTTTTTTTTTTTCGTGCTATTATCTATTAGTTGTGATTATTAAATCTAACCATGTATGTCATTCATTTACGTTTATATACGAATAATCAATATTGGGCATTGAAATAACTAATAAGTAAGTCATATGTGGAATTCCTTAAGGAAGTGTGCATACTTACTTCTACTATTATGTCCATTTATCTATATAACCTCAAATTGTTTATTTTGTTTACATAGAAAGTAAAAGTAAAGCCCTGATTATCTTTTTAAAAATAAACTACCGAAATTACTTTAATCTTATTTTTATCAAGTAAAATCGGTCTGCGAATTATCTTTTTAAATACAATACATTACATATTTGGTAGGTAAGAAGAACGCCAGGCTAGGGATGGGCAATTCTTTCCGAAAAAGATCGATTTTTAAATCAAATCGAATTATAACCTGATAAACGTATAAAGGTTTTATTTACAAAGAAACAATTATTTCTATTTAACCGTTTTACTATTTAAATGTTTTACTAATCTTTCATATAAAGTCTTCTTTTAAATTGTTTAGGAATTGATGCTAATAGGATTTTGAATATTACTTACAACTAGTAGGTAACTAATTACTAAAAATTTCGTTGTTTATCAAATTTAATGAGGAAAAAATGTATTTTTTTCAGCATGTCGGGTAAAAGTGATATTTGGAATCATTTCATAAAAATAGACTCAGGAGGCAAATGCAAATATTGTCACCAGGAAGTAAAAACTAAGGGAAACACAACAAACTTGCGTAATCATTTATTAAGACGTCATCCAACAATTCAGACCGTAAGTCTCAAAAAGAAGCATGCAAGTGGCGGTGGTAATTGTAGTAATGCACGAGATGGTGATGGAGAAGTGAGTGGAGTGGAGCCTGTATTTCTTATATCACATCCTTTGTTTTCCAATATACTGAGTTTGAACAAAATAAGAATTAATGTTCAATAAATCAAAGTAATATATTTCTTATTTTAGGTTTTTGATGACATGGCTTTAGGCATCGTGCCAGTTCCAGATTCTCAAAATGTTGATCATTCGGATACTGAAAGCGTGGCTTCTTCTTCTGCCTCTGTATCAATCTTAAAACAGCCAACATTGACATCTTGCTTTACAAATATAAAATCATTTCGAGGTAAGACAAGAAACTGAAATATTTTTTTAAATAATTTTTCATGAAAGTGAGATGTATAGATACAGAATCGAAAATTATAACTTTTTTTTTTAATTTTCAGATAATGGTGTTAAAAGTGGTCAACTAGCCAATGCAATAGTCTTCATGATAACAAAGGATGGCTTGCCTCTAAATACTGTGGAAAAAACAGGATTTCAATATTTGATGAAAGTAGTGGCACCGCTATATAAAGTTCCAGCCAGAAAAACAATTACTCACATGATTGATGATAAATATAACGTTCTTTCAGCACAACTGAAATTAAAAATACAAGAAGTAGAAGCACTATCTTTGACTGCAGATGTTTGGACCGACACGCATAATAGTCAAAGCTACTTAGGCTTAACTGGTCATTGTATATATGAAAATAAATTAATGAGCATAATTTTCGGTGTAACTGCTCTAACAGAACCACACAATGCTGACTACTTAGCACAAGTAATTATTAATATGACCGAAAAATGGGACATCACAAGTGACAAAGTGGTAGCGTTTATCACGGACAATGGCGCTAATATCGTTAAAGCAGTCACAAATGTTTATGGCAAAAATAAACACTTGCCATGCTTTGCTCATACATTAAACCTAGTAGCATCCAAACCATTTGACCATAAGGATGGAATAGACGAAGCCAAGAATTTATTAACAGCTGTTAAAGATATTACAACATATTTTAAGCAAAATACAAATGCTGCTGACTCTTTAAAGAAAGCTCAGGATCACCAAACAAAGCCTTTGGGGCTTATTCAATCTGTGTGTACCAGATGGAATTCTATTTTTTATCAATTAAAACGATTTGTTGAGTTATCCGAAATAATTGCGCCAATTTTACTCAAGTATCCTAAAGCTCCAACAATGCTTACTGCACAGCAGTTAGAATTCATAAAAGATCTTATAAATATATTGAGACCATTAGAAGTAATAACAAAGGAAATATCTGGAGAAAACTATGTTACAGCCAGTAAAATTATACCAATCGTATCTTGTCTGACTGAAACATATAATACAATGGAAAATTCAACCGATATTGGTGCTAAAACACGAACTTTAATAGTGGACGGCCTTAAAAAAAGATTTGGAATGGTCGAACAAGTTCATTTGTTAGCTGCTGCGACCATTTTAGATCCTAGATTTAAAAAAATTCATTTTACTGATCATGTCGCCTGTTCTCGAGCAATAAATAAAATAAACACTTCAATTTTGGATATTACGCGGCAACAACTTCCACAAAATAATAGCGAAGAAGTCGACGCCATTGAAGAGACTGGTAATGATATGAAAAAAGGAGGATTATGGGATTTTCATAAATTGCTAGTAAAAAAGCAACTCTCTGTATATACTGTACATGCACAGGAAAGTGGAGGCTTAAATGCAGAATTTAAACACTATTTATCGCAGGCAGTTGTGCACCTAAATTATGACCCTATACTCTACTGGCAAGAACAAAAAAACTCTATTTATCACCAAGTTCACTCAATAGCCGTGACGTATATGAGTATCGTAGGATCATCTGTTCCTTGTGAGCGCCTTTTCTCAATTGCCGGAAACATCGCAACAGATGAGCGAAACCGCTTGGATCCCTGTAGACTTGATAGACTGTTGTTTTTAAAAAGTTTAGATATTAAGCATTGGGAACTATAAGCTACATTATCTATTAACTTTGTAAACAATTTTTCTTAACTCTGTAAAATTTTTAAATGTAGAAAATAAATGTGTTATTTTATACTTTATCTGTTAGTTTGACATGGTAATGAAAATATTTTTTATTATCGAATTACCTGATTTTACTGATAAGAGATCGATCTATTATAATATGTACCTTGTTTTTAATAAAATATTACATTATAAACGAAAACTTGAAAAAAAGATCGATTTTTCGGAAATCGATCTTATAGACCTCGATTTTTTTGTAATCGATTCATTAGGTCACGATTCGAATCGATTTAATAATCGATCTTTTTCGAAAAGAATCGCCATCCCTAGTTTGAGGCGAGGGCTATTAACCACTCAGCCTTTTCGGCAAATGCGCAAGGGGCTCCCAGTTGGGACGAACCTCGGCCATGGGCTTTGCCTTTGATCAAGCGAGCGATGCAAACTCGCGAGCGGTATCGGATTTTGATGAAATTTGGTATGGCTTACATACATCACCTATGCGATTTGAAAACACAACGATAGCGCGTTGTACTTTTTCAGTAAATAGATTACCGCCATCTAGCGTTAATCGTTGTTAGTTGCATTCCTTAAGTACTTTCCACGTTTCAGTCCTATTTGAATTGGTAGGTACACTATTTACTCCGTGGATTGGTAAGTATTTCCTTTGGGTCAGTGGTAGAATTTATCATTCAATTTTTAACCGACTTCAAAAAAGGAGGAGGTTATCAATTCGTCGAAATCTTTTTTTTTAATGTTTGTTACTCGATTTCTCAAAGACGCGTGAACCGATTTGAAATTCATTTTTTTGTCTGAAAGGTTGGACCGTCTAGTCGGCCCCATATTAGTTTCAACAGGTTCTGATGACGGAATCCTGAGAAAATGGTGATACTTGGATGACTTGTGATTTGAAACTATAATGTTTCTTAGGAAAATATTTTTACGTTATAACCGAATTAATAATTCTTTCAAGCCATTTTAAAATAATATATGCGCGATTTATACTGATTAATACTTTTATACTCCAAAACAAAAAAAAAACACAAAAAAAAGAAAAACAAAACTTTCTTTAGTTGGGATTTGAACCTGGAACCACCACGGTATAAAGCAGATGTCTTAACCACTGGGCTATCGAAGCAGACCCGCCGGCGCCGAAATTATTGTACTATAACTACAATTTCATGCGGAAAATCTTTTTGCTGGAAAATATGGGAAAAACGAATTTTCCCAGACATGGAACCTGGCTAGATTAATTGTTTGACTTTATGAGAACCTATGTTTAAAATTTCAAAGAAATCGTTAGAGCCGTTTTCGAAAACGCGAGACAAATATATATATAAATATACATACATACAAATATTGCTCGTTTAATAGTATAGGAAGGATACATGATTAAAAACCTTTTAAATCAATTTTATAAGTTTATTTTGTTTGTTGTAAGTCTTGGGAGAAGTAGCTCTTGTCTTATGAGAAACGACGGGTGTCTTGTGAGAAGTGGCTCTTGTCTTATCAGACACGACGGGTGTCTTAGGAAAAATGGAGTCTATCTTATGAGACACGACGTTTGTCTCGGGAAAAATGGAATCTGTCTTATGAGACACGACTGGTGTCTTGGGAGAAGTGGCTATTGTCTTATATAAGAGACGACTGGTGTCTTGGGAAATATGGAGTACTACAAGTACCACACTTTAAGGATTTAAATATTCCTTACCATCACTTTATATCTTAGAGGCTTGTAAATTTGTTCGCAGATATTCACAATTTTATACGAAAAAGGACGACTTTCCGAGGCGATATCCTACCAGGAAGAAAAATAAACTAGTGTTATCTACCTCCACTATGAAACATTTTTCACTTTTCATGACTATAAAATTATATAATGCTTTACCTGACTATCTACGGACTGAAGAAAATGATAAAATCTTTATAAAAAATTAAAATTATTGCTAATAGATAATTACTATACAACTGAGGAGTTTTTTAACGATAAATTAGACGGATAGCAAATCATAATAAAAGTAATAACTAATACACATAATAATAATTAAAGTAAAAAGGCGTGACGACTCCATCGCCGGAGATGCACATTTTGGCACCCTTAGCCGCTCATTCCAATGTTGCCCCTCTGTTGCCAAACGCGGCGACTATTTAAGGGGCCCATTCTCTGAGTGGCGAGTCACCTGCCACTAATAGCCAGTTATCATGATTATGGCAGGTGTCTGAATCTCTATTACAATAGCCTAGTTTCATCTCCACCCAAACTTCATCACTATATCCCATATATTCTTTTCATACATTAGAAATAGTTCCTACTCGTGCCAAGACCTGTTCATGGACATGTTATCTATTGATATAGCCGAGGACGGGTTTTGGCAAGAGCGCCACATGACATCAACTTCTCCTCCTCTACGCGTTGGATCAAAATCCCCGCGCAAGCCTCTCAAAGAACCGGAGCGACCCGTGATTCCCAAGCGAATTAAAGTAATAAATTATAGACATTCCTAAAAAAATTCCTTAACAATTTCCTAAAAAATAAATTTAATGACATTCTTAAAATTATTGGAAAACCTTTAACATCGATTTAATTACTTAACTATCTACAACAATATTTTAAATTTTGTTTATTTAATTTTAATTCTTTATATTTTATTTTAATTTTCTTTACACATAAGATAAATTATTAATTAAATCCAATAACCGCTTGCCGTTCCATTTTTTAAATTGCATTACACAACAGTGTTCATATTGTACCTATTTTATAAAAAACAGTGTGTGTACCTAGTTAAGAACTGTTAATATACTATATGAAACGCAATAAATGATTTAAATTGTATTGGAGTCTATCTTATGAGACAGGGCGGGTGTATTGGGATAAATGGAGTCTGTCTTATTAGACATGACGGGTGACTGAGAAGTGGCGCTTGTCTTATAAGACACGACTGCTGTTTTGGGAAAAATGGAGTGCGTCCCATGAGACACGGCGGGTGTATTGAGTAAATGGAGACTGTCTTTTGAGACACGGCAGGAGTCTTGGGATAAATTGAGTGTCTTATGAGACATGGCGGGTGTCTTTGGAGAAATGTAGTCTGTCTTATGAGACATGACGGTTGTCTTGGGAGAAGTGGCTCTTGTCTTATGAGACACGACATGACAGTATTTATGCGGTTAACTGTGTGCGAGATTAAATTTCGTCATTATCCTTAGAATAAAACTTATCCGACTTCGGTGAAATCGGCCCTAACTGGAATACACAATTCTGTAAGAGTACCTGGGCAAGCCGTTGGAGAACACGTCGGTGTAGTGCTCCAGCAGTGTCTCCACCAGCACGTTGTAGAACTTGAGCTCGAGGATGGAAGCGACGGTTTCTCTTTCAGCCCGCAGCAGCGTGGGGCCGAAGCACACCGCCAGGTTGGACGTCGTCATCAGGTTCTTGTCGCTCTTTGCCGCCACGCTGTGTACAACGAACGTTATTGTGACGGGCATAGAGATTTTACGTAGGGTAGACAAAACTCTCTTATACTTTTTATATTAAATAAACAGGGCTTTGAGTATCTGTAGCGATAGTGGGTGTCAAGCGACAAGTGACCATTTAGTAGCATTTTCTATCTTGAGCTTCTCCGTACCTCGGAATGCACGTTAAACCGTTGGTCCTGGCTGTTACCGATAGATGGCAGTCATTAAGTCTTTGTGAGATGCTATTTGGCAGCCTCAAAAATCTGGCAATGTTGGTCACAAACATACTTCGGGTCATGTTCTCGATGGTCTGGTTTCCCTATAAAAAGGGTTACGGAGGTCAGACAACCGCCGTTCCATTGTAATAACCAGTGCCGTTAAATCTAGGACCATAACTTACCGCGTACCCTAGGCTCTGAAGCGTAAGCTAAGGACGCAACTAGGAGTTGTTGGGACTTGGATCAAAATTGTCTACATGATTTTCAAGACGGGAAAATACCTCCCGCCTTTAATTTACACACCTAAATATTATAAGAAGGAATAAAATTATTTAAAACGCAAAGTTAGGTTTTAGATTCCCGCACTCGCAGACTTGCAAGCGTGTGTGTGTGTGTGTGCGTGCGTGTGTGTGTGTGTGTGTGCGTGCGTGCGTGCGTGTGTGTGTGTGTGTGTGTGTGTGTGTGTGTGTGTGTGTGTGTGTGTGTGTGCGTGTGTGTGTGCGTGCGTGCGTGTACGTACTTGCGCAGGTGTGCGAGCACCAGCTTGAGCATGTCCTGGTTGCGCGTGGGCAGCGCGTGCACGAGCGACACGACGCCCGCCACGCGCTCCGAGCGACGCTCGCATTCTACAAACAAAACGTACGTGTCAAACCTGCAATCGAAACTTCTTCAAACTTTAAACATAAAAATACAGGATACCTTTATACGTCGGAAGTATGAAGGTATTTTACGCGCTCAATCTTGTAATTTTATGTTTTAAATGTGCAGTGCGTTATGTTTAGAAGTTAATTTTTCAAACTTAGTTTTGTCATGGCTGCGTACAATACGCACCTAATAACTTTGCGTAATGATGCGATAAAAACATTCTTATGACATGACAGACAAATGTTAACTAAGTCTACCTGTGACCATGAACGCTGTAAGTGTTTGAAACGTTAGATGTAAACGCGATAAAAACTGTATTAAAATAGTTTAACTTTGCGTCTCTGAAGCAACAAAAGAGGAAAGTTACAACCAAATCTGTTAGTCACAGTTCTCGTTCGCGAACCAAAATAAAAGTTAAGACAGAAATTCTTAGAACAGGGGAATTTGAGGAAATTAAATAATACTTTTTGCATTCATTATCATCAGAAGGTCCAAATATACTCGCAGTAAAATAACACAGCAGCGGTATAAAAAGGGTCATTAATAATATTCGCCAAGTCGTTTTCGAGAAAATCAATTTTGAGGCAGGTGATTTGAGCACGTGTTCTTGTTAACGCCCGCACTTTCAATACACGGACGACACACATTATGTAGCTAAATTTATTTGCTATTTTCCTATAAAGGGGACGGATCTCATAAAAGTGTATTGAGGGAATTATTTAAAAAAAAAAATCCTGCTTTAATTTGACTGGTAATGGCCTTCCATTGTCATTCATTCAATTTTAAGCGTTCCTGCTTTTTTGACGTTTGGTTTAGAAAGTAACAATTATTTGTTTCGATACTTCGAAGTAAGGTAAAATACAATATTTAGATATTTTGGTGAACTGGAGTTTCAACATTGTAAAAGCCTGACCAGTAAAATAAAAACCCTGCATTGGCATTGCTACTGATCGTGTTTAGGTGACAACATGTTGTAAGTGTCATATCAACAACAAAATTGATAATGTCATATAACGAATAGAAATTAATTATTTTCCTCCAATTTATTCGTGTTGAATATAATAGCTAGCATCTTTTATATCACTTTCCTCTCATTACTACGAATTATTTTCGCCATTTTGTTATAAATAAATCGTAGGAAACACAACGTTAACGCAGATGATGTTGAGTTGAGGGAATGTTACGCCTAGTTGCCAGAAAAATGAATTAGTTCCAATATTTTCCCGCAACATGGCGAAGGTTGCTATTTTATTGGTCGAGCTTGACCTGGTGTAAAAGACGTATGAGCCATTACACATATTTACAAGTAATTGATACCTACATAGACACTAGATAAGTTCATCATACCTTTTCATACAACTTAGTTAAGCATACACATTATTATGTGAAATAGCTTACAGCGTTATACCTAAACTAGTGTACATTCATTACTCGACGCGTTTGAATTTAAATTTAAATTTATTTTGAGTCGCGTTTGAATTTAAATTTATTTTGAGTCATCTTTGTCTTAGCATCTCAGCAGCAGCATAACATATTGTGTGGTTATACGCCACACAAAAGGGATAATGAATAAAGTTCGACTTCGTCCTAACCTATAGCTTTCCTCGATAAATAGGCTATCTAACACTGGAAGAATTTTTGAAATCGGACCAGTGGTTCCTGATATTAGCGCTTCAAACAAACAAACTCTTCAGCTTTATAATATTACTAGCTGTTTCCCGCAGCTCCACCTGCGATATATAGCCTATGTTACTCAGGGTGAATGTAGCTTTTCAATGGTGAAATGATTTTTAAAATCGGCACAGTAGTTTTTGAGTTTATTCATTACAAACATACACACAAAAATACAAATCTGTAGATTATTATAGTATATAGTATAGAAGTACGTATATATAATACTGACTGGCGACGGCAATGAACTGTTTATGCAGCTGCCTAGTGAACAGCGGGTCGGGCAACGCTCGCAGGTAGCTCTTCAGCGCCGAGGTCAGGGTCTTGGTCTCCCACTCCAGCGGGTCTGACAGAGTCGATGGAAGACGACGAGGGTCGCTCGAGCAGGACACCAGGCGAGCCACTTTGGAGGACACGCCGGCGACGCGGTACAAGCCCTGGGGCGTACAATCCTCTAGGTTAATTGTCGTATTAGTTACATTTTGACTACCTCCGTAGTGCAGTGGACTGCCATCGTTACCCAGTGGTTACTGCGTTTGTTTTAGTCCTGGAGGTAGTACGTTCGATTCCCATGGGTAACATGGGTACTTTGTTTAGTTGTTTCCAATTTGGTTGTAGATTTGAATTACCAGATATCCTGATAATAATTATAACAAAGTTGTTGGTCTTTCAATTAATAATGATACCGTGCTTTGAAAGACACGTTAAATCATTGATCGTGGCTGCTATTAGGTGGTTATTAAAGGAACCACGTCAGAGGCGACAAGGTACTGACATTAGAGTGGGTCGATTAACTATGTAACTCACTCAATATGAATGGATTTACATTTTAGCAATTAATTTACTATGACGACATAATGTTCCAATGAGGGTGTTGTACGGAACAAGTACATAGCTATCTCATCAAATTTACTCTGGTGACATTTGCGTTAACAAATCAAATTGCATTCAGTTCGTAATTAGCATTCATTCATATTATTCATACCTATTTTAATCTTATATTTTGGAACTAATAAATCGAATTTTTGTAAAGTTTACTTCTATCATTTATCTAAACAACTAAAATCTAAGGTGTTCGGTCTTGGACTGTTCAGGTGTCGTTTTTTAGTAATAAGAATTTCTGTTTTTTCTTTTATACAACTAAGTAGGCAAACAGGCGTACGGCTCACCTGATGGTAAGTGGTTACCATCGTCGGAGCCGGCGGTTTTCCAGGTATAACACCTCGCCTGGCGGGAAGTAATTCTCTTTGCGGCGGTCGAGCATCGCTCCCGCCGTACTCCAAAGTAGTTTAAATAGATATTCTTTTATTTTGTTAATACTTTGCGGTTTTCCTTTCTTCCCAGCAGATTTAGCCAAATGGCAAATATTGACAAGTAACGCTTTGTCGACACTGCTTGCAGTGCTAGCGGGCTCGTACAGTACCTGCTCCTCGAGTCCCCGAGCCTCGATCTCGCGCACGAGCCGCGTGACGAACGCGAAGCCCGCGTCGTCCAGCGCGCACGTGTCTCGCAGCACGCGAGCCCCGGTCGCGGCTGCCAGCAACGCCGGGTCACCGTCCTCGCTGAGCGCTCGCAGCCAGGCGGCGCGCTGTGTCTCGCCGGGGACTTGCAGTGCTGGCGGGCTCGTACAGTACCTGCTCCTCGAGTCCCCTCGCCTCGATCTCGCGCACGAGCCGCGTGACGAACGCGAAGCCCGCGTCGTCCAGCGCGCACGTGTCTCGCAGCACGCGAGCCCCGGTCGCGGCTGCCAGCAACGCCGGGTCACCGTCCTCGCTGAGCGCTCGCAGCCAGGCGGCGCGCTGTGTCTCGCCGGGGACTTGCAGTGCTGGCGGGCTCGTACAGTACCTGCTCCTCGAGTCCCCGAGCCTCGATCTCGCGCACGAGCCGCGTGACGAACGCGAAGCCCGCGTCGTCCAGCGCGCACGTGTCTCGCAGCACGCGAGCCCCGGTCGCGGCTGCCAGCAACGCCGGGTCACCGTCCTCGCTGAGCGCTCGCAGCCAGGCGGCGCGCTGTGTCTCGCCGGGGACTTGCAGTGCTGGCGGGCTCGTACAGTACCTGCTCCTCGAGTCCCCGAGCCTCGATCTCGCGCACGAGCCGCGTGACGAACGCGAAGCCCGCGTCGTCCAGCGCGCACGTGTCTCGCAGCACGCGAGCCCCGGTCGCGGCTGCCAGCAACGCCGGGTCACCGTCCTCGCTGAGCGCTCGCAGCCAGGCGGCGCGCTGTGTCTCGCCGGGGACTTGCAGTGCTGGCGGGCTCGTACAGTACCTGCTCCTCGAGTCCCCGAGCCTCGATCTCGCGCACGAGCCGCGTGACGAACGCGAAGCCCGCGTCGTCCAGCGCGCACGTGTCTCGCAGCACGCGAGCCCCGGTCGCGGCTGCCAGCAACGCCGGGTCACCGTCCTCGCTGAGCGCTCGCAGCCAGGCGGCGCGCTGTGTCTCGCCGGGGACTTGCAGTGCTGGCGGGCTCGTACAGTACCTGCTCCTCGAGTCCCCTCGCCTCGATCTCGCGCACGAGCCGCGTGACGAACGCGAAGCCCGCGTCGTCCAGCGCGCACGTGTCTCGCAGCACGCGAGCCCCGGTCGCGGCTGCCAGCAACGCCGGGTCACCGTCCTCGCTGAGCGCTCGCAGCCAGGCGGCGCGCTGGGTCTCGCCGGGGGCTTGCAGTGCTAGCGGGGCGCGGGAGGGGTCGGCAGGGAGCGCTTCCCAACAGAAGCGACGCTCGATGCTGGCGTCCGAGCACGGCCGAGCGCCGCACACGCACACGCTCTCCGAGCAGCCGGCCTGAACATATGAGAATGTGTACGTTAACACCTGAGTAGCTGATGCTGATAGAGATAAATAATAGATGCTGCTGAGGTAAAAGCAAATGTATTCAAAAATACTTAGATGCTAGTGAGTACACGAACGCGATACGCGGCGATGATGTGCGAAGGTGAATCGTGAACTGATTGATGCTATTTACAAAATTATGCATTCGTGTAATAATGATGATCGGGCGATTTGATATGTGCGGTGAAACCGTACAGAATGTCTGTCTGTCTTTCTGTCTATCTGCCCGTCGATCTGTTACGCTTTTACTGCCAAACCGCTGGATTTTGATGAAATTCGGTATGAATATAGATGAAGAGCCGGTTTTAAACATAAACTACTTTTGGACGCAGACAGAACTACGGAAAACGACTAAACAGTCTTTCATAAAGTAAACTAAAAAACTATATTTTAGTAGCAACGATTTGGCTGTAGCTTCCTTAGACTATGGATCCAATAGAAAGAAGAAATATATAGAACTAGCTGTTTCCCGCAGCTCCGCCTGCGTCAAAAAGTAGCCTATGTTTGACCTCAGGTCTTCAACTATATCCATACCGAATTTTATTAAAATCCGTTCAACGGTTTGGCCGTGAAAGCGTAACAGACAGACAGACAGAAAGACAGACAGACTTTCGCATTTATAATATTAGTATGGATATGCGTATGTTAGAATGAGATAGAGAGCGAAACCATTTCATATACACAATAATGTCCCATAGTGGCCTTACGAATTTTCAAAAAACCAAATATTTAAATTATAAAAAAGTATCTAATCGTAAATGTTAAAAAAGTGATTAGTAGAAACGCATAATTATAATTTCATGTGCAGGGCGGGCCTAAATATAACTCAAGTAACAAGTAAAATCCACATAACTTCATTTATTACACATAAGTACCACCAAACTGTATAAATCCATGATTTTATAATTGTTTCAATAGTTTTTCCGCACTAATATATGAAAAATATCATGTAGTTTTAACACATGATCGTGTAAGATGCATAAGAATTCAAATTTGGATAAAAATAAACACGTAAATTTTAACAATTTTTAACCTTATTCTTGAAGTTTAGGGATTGACGTCGATGTTGTCAAACATCATATCGATATTATTGCACCCAAATATTCAGCAATCCGACACGGTTTATGAAAAAAAGTCCACTACGAACTTGGGTAAATGATTCTCGCGTCTCTGAGGTAAGTCGAATTTGAGATTTCTCGAAAAAAACTCTCATGGCTTTTGAGATAAAGTCTAATTTGAGATATCGCGAAAAAACATGGCGGATTTCTACTGAAAACCCCGTGTTCGTATTCTCATTCGTCTCTCGTAATTGTAATATTACAATTTCTATTAAATACCTACCTTTCTATCTAATTTAGATATTTGCGAAAAATGGCTTAAAAATGGTTTTCCAAAATATATTCAACTATATGTCGTAGTAAACACTTTCAATACAGTTTTCAGTAGAGCGAGAATCGGTCACTGGTCTCAAAGTTAGAATAAAGTTAAGTTAATTAATGTCCACCTGTTCAAAGTCGAGTCGGAGTGCTCGTTAAAAATAAAAATACTAAAGTAGCATGTTTATTATGTAATTTTATTCTAATTTATCCCAAAAATACTGCATACTTAATTTGTCAATGTTCTCACGTTAAGAAAATCTATCATAGTGATGTCGACATTGCTCGGCCAGCACTATTTGACAGGGCACACATGTATGACACACACATAAACAGTTTTCAAATTGGTCTCGTTTCTTTTACTAATTAGGCAATCTATTGACGTAGGCAAAAAAATCTAAATCTATGGTAGCTTCTGACTAGACTATGGGTATTACGTCAGTAGCATTCAGATGCTACACTTTATCAACTTGTGACAAAATTTAGGATATTTTAAAAAAATATTCCAAAAATTCAGTTACCGAAATCAACACTTAATTTAAATTGTTTTTTTGAAACCCCCTTACATCATATAGAGAAAGCTCCTAAAACATGAGAACACTTACCGTCTTGACGTTGATCTGATTGTAAGGCATGAGCGTCAGCAGCCGCGAGTTCTTCTCGTAGGTACAGTAGTGCTTGGTCCAAGCCGTGCCGAACGCCTTCTTCTCCAGCAGGAACAGGTAGCCGGCACGGGACACCCCGCCGCCTTCTTCGGACTCTTCTTCTTTGTTCTGAACAACCAATAAACATTATATAGAACAACAATTCACTTTTATTCGCTATATCACAGAATCATTAATAATATTAAGTTACGGAACAGAGACTCACACCCTTCCACCCGAAACAGATTTAGAATAAAAATCGAAGGTAAAATATTGCATGAGTGACGCTTCGGTCGCCTGGCCGCTGCAACGACTACGATACCGATACGTTAAATAACAAACCCTACGAGTAACACACATTGACACGTATGAGTGCGAATCGTTGTTGTATGGCGGGTCCGGGGTGTGCTATAACCTTCGCCAAGAATCAGGCTATGATATGAAGAAAGATTTTTTTGAATCCAACCAGTAGATTAAAGTTATATGCATTCATAAAACAAACTCTAAAGCTGAATCATATTAATATACAGTCTGTAACGAACCTGTCGAGCCTCCATCATCTTCTTCATGAGCGACTCTGTCTGCTTGCTGGTCTCCTCGAAGTTGGAACGCGTCTGCAACAAACCCACACTGCACGCCACGCCAACGCAAAACTCATGCATTAGGTACACTAGGGAGTATGGCATCCGGACCATCCATTCTCATACTTCCATACTAATACTAGTAGTTCTGTGAACAGTAGACTTAGCGAACTACCTCCAAATACGAGATTTATTCATAAAACGCTAACTTCTCCCAATTACCCCTTTTTTGAATTTTTTTTACAGCACTTGTCTACACAAGTTCTATAATCCGGCTATAATGCTGTTATCAATTAAGTATGATTGAAATCAGTTGAGTAATATTAGATCAAACATTATACCAATCAAATAATGCTCTCGACAAAAAAAAATAAAAAAATCAAGGAACACTTGTGTCAAGTTTCATAAAGATCCATTCAGAATTATGACCTCTAGCCCGGTACATAAATTTTTCCGTACAAAAGCAAAATTGCCCAGTTTTGAAAAAGAGACTTCGCTAACGCGAATAAATGCAAAATTCTGTCTATCTATTACGCTTTCACAGCTAAACCTGGACCGAATTTGATGAAATTTAGTATAGATATAATTGAAGACCTGGTGTCAAACATTGACTTCGAAAAGCTGTAGTTGACGCAGGCAGAGCCACGGGAAACAGCTAGTTTAGGATATATTTCATTTTATGAGTCAAAGCACCACACTCAGATACGTTAATGATTACTTAAACATTCTCCTCCTAAGGAAGAATTTTGTTTTTGATTTAAAAGAATTTGCCAAGTCTTCCTCTTGTCGAGTCAAAATGGCTATTGACTGCACTATATTAAATTTTCCCAATGCCACGCAAAACATTTCTGTAGACACAAAATAATAATCGTTATACTGCTGAGAAGGCAAACAGTTCATGAAATTGGTCACGATGTCTATTGGTCTACGCTTAAATATTCACAGACTACATTCATGAAGCGCGAGTGCGCTACGAGATAATCACGGAATTGAATACTAATGCAAACGAAATTTACGTAAAAAGATCTAAATGTCTGAAGACACAAAAAACGTAAAACTTTGCATGTATGATGTCGTCCACTCAAATTTTGTGTAAATTAATATTCAATCAGAGTTAAAAGCAAACAATTAAAACATTTGTAAGTAAAATTTCAGACACACAATGTTTTATTTCTGGAACCTATTTGTAAGCTACATACAGTACAAACCAATAACATAGTAATTCATTAGATGTCACACAATTGCAAACTTTAAGTCAGTGTTAGATGAATGGTTGGAAGCGTGGGAGGCAATCGAAGGCTAGGGAATTACCGGTTCTAATCCTCGTCACTTGAATTTCAGCCAATGATCCAATTTCTCAAGGGACGCGCATCGAATAGCACCTATACATAATGTTTTAATATCTTTTTAACAATCTACACTAAATAACGTTACGGTCATAAACTTTAATAAAGCATTCGATAAAGTTAACAATAAAATAAATTGAAAAAAAAGATTGTACTATCGTGTTAAAAAAATACTAGTTGTTTATTTTGCATAAATAAATGAAATAAAACATAAAACGACTTTGTTAAAACAAAAAATAAACTCCTTATTAATTTAAAACTGGTACACCCCAGGGTAGCATACTTTTCCCACTTGCTACTGAACTTAGCTTTCCCATGTAAAAAGGGTTATACATTGAACTCGCTGATAGTTACCAAGTATTAAATCATAATCAATTATACGTAACAACTCAGATAGTCTAAGTTATTTAACTCTTCCTTCATAATAACGTAATGTCTTCTTACAAAGGCCAAACTATAAAGAGAGTGCCCAATTATTTGCGAATGGTGTATTGCAGTAAAGTCAAATGCAAAAATGGAGGCTGTCAATCCATTTTACAACCTCTTGGTCGGCTTCGTCGATCTTCAGAATGCCTCCATCAACATACAGTTTGGGTGCCTAACAAGAGCAAATGATTTATTAGAGTCAGCTATTTTAAGTAAAGTTTCAAACAACTCTGACACCAGAGTGTACATGGTCGATTGACAATGTAACCTACTCGAAATGATGATGATTCTGAGTAAAGTTTGGAAACTAATTTACCCGTTGTATCCTCAGCTGCAGATCCCGGACCCGGGGCTCAGCATCAGCGTGCACATCGTGCGCGGTGTGATGGAAGGTCCACCAGCCGAACACAAAGCCGAGCAACGTCTCTACCAGCTCGAACTTCTTGCGTTCCTGCACGGCCTGCAACTGGAACACGTACTCCAGCGACGCCCGGCAGAAGTCGCGCTCGGCCATGTCCATTGCCGCGTCAGCCTAGAATACCCACCATTTTTCTTCATATTATGTGGGGTCGGCACCACAATATGAAATCTTTTCTACCTTCTTTTAGAAATATATTTATGAAAAGAAAAATTAATAGTTTACACTGACCACGTAATATCGGCAAACTGCATAACAATTAGTTAAATTAATAGCCGCTAATAGTTAACAACAAGTACAAATTAAAAATATACAATAATAACTTCTAGATCAGACAATACGGTTGCCAGAAACGTTGGACTAATTGTTTGAAATTTGATTTTTGATTGGAAATATTAATAAAATATAGTCTTCGAGCAAGGCATCCATCAAAATCAACTTGTTATAATCTCAGAATAACTCAGAAAGAAACAAAGTTTACCCCGTAGGAGACTTCGAAAAGCGGGAGGTGTAGTTCATCTTGGAAGAAACGCTTGGTTGACCCTTGCCCAGCAGAAACGAAGCTTCCAAGGAACTGAGTAATCAACGCTGTCTCGTTTAAACTTCATTTTACCTTAACAACCGTAACATTGAACGACCTTCGCAGACTACGGTAACACCGGCCTCCAATCAAATTATTTAATTAAATTGTTTGATGTCGTGACTTGCACAGCGTTATTTTCTATTAAGATTTCAATGAAACAAACGTTTTATCTCAATCATTCCTTCCGTCTTGATTTGGCATATTTGATTGCATTTCCGGTAAATGATTCACTATTTTCTTTTAATAAAGGTCTTAACTAATGGCACAGAATTATTATTAGTTCTAACGTACAGAAACACTCGTACCCTTCCACCCTAAACAGAGACCGCACCTCACCGCGCAGATTTAGGGTAAAAATCAAGAAAAAAAACAAGGATGACAGTTCGGCCACCGGCCGCGCTGCGACGACTATGACGCAGATACGATAAATAATCGACCCTAAGAATAACACACACATTGACGCGACCGAATCGGTGTACTAGTAACAGGTATCGGGCTTGCCGCTATTGTATGGAGTGTCTGGGGTGTGCTAATGGTTACACATACACATATTGAATCATTAACGGTACAACATCTCTCTCTCTCGACGTTATCATGCTTGTAACCTCAGCTAGATCTTCAACATCCTTAGTTATGACCCTATTTGCACATATTTCATCAACCATGACATCATTGACTCTAGGAGCCCTTTCTTTGAAATGTATTACTTAAGTATGCATATGTCGATTAAAAAAACTAAAATAATGATTCGCCTCGCCATTTTGCGTGACTCACACTTTTCAAAAAGCACTCTAGTTCCGACAACATATATCTCACCTCTTGGAAGACATTCTCCTGCTTCTTGGTGGACAGCGACAGCGTGCGCTCCTGACTCTGGCAGAACTTGGCAGTCTTTTTGTCGAACTTTTTCTTCCCCTCCTGCAACACAAACATTTATCAATTACTTAAATGAATGAATGAAAACTTTATTGCACCATTTACAAACAAGAGCAATACTAGTTGATAAAACAAAATGCGTACAAAGGCGCGGAGAAAAAAATCAAATCGGTTGTTTTAGTATTGACACTACGAATCCTTTCTATCATCTTTAATACTTATTTTATCCACTAAATATTATACGTTTACGAATTTTATAATAGGTGTAATAGCCACTTAGTTTATTGTTAAAAGTTCACTAGATTACAATTACACTTAGTTAAATGCAAAACATATATATTCATTGACTCCTCAGAAGGTGGTGGCTGAAAATCAGTGCTAGTCATGCCTGCATGTCTAGCGTATCACTGTGTCACCACTTTTTGAGACGTCTGTCACACAAACTTAAAAACGTATAAACTTACGCTACATGTTTATAACATGTAGCATAAGTTTATAAGACCTTTGCTGTACCTACGTGATAGCTTTCTCGATAAAGATATATTCTATTCTATTCTATTGCCCATATCCAATACCTCAATTTAAAGTAATCCCTTTGATTTATATTTTAATTAATTCTTCTTCTCCTTTACCTTGTCCCACTTTGTTATGTGTGGTCGGCACAGTATGTTATGATAGTTCCTTCCACTTTCCTCTATCTTCATCCATTTACTTCTCAACGCCCTAATTATTCTTCTACTTTTATATTAATTAAATTATCAAAGGCTATTAGGCCATTATACTATAGGTGTTAATCTAATACTCGACATACATTTTATATTAGTCTTGTTTGCCCACTTTCCCATCTACTCGTAAAATGAGTTCAACACAAAGATATGGACAGTTTGGACAGCTAACACTTGAGTCACTCCGTCTACGGTCATCGCAGTCACGTACCGACTTGTGATGTCATCGTGTTTCATTTGTAATATTTGATATTAGCACTCAAAGTACAACGTGACATTAATATATTATGGCAGCATATCTTCGTGGCTTTAAATATTGTGTAGGAATTAATTCTTCTAAACTTTAAAAGAATAGTTACGTAAAACAAATATGAGAAAAACAGAGAACAATAATGAAAAAGGCTACGGAGGGGGCTTCGAAAAATAGGTCTAAAGAGTGCAGCTTTCATTTTGGATGAAATTAAATAAAATAATTTATTTACTTAGAGCGCAGCATTGGCACGTTGAATAATAAAATATATTTGTATTTGAAAAAATGTATCAAAAGGTCACGAAGTATGTATGACGGCGAATTGTTAGACAATAGCTAAAACCACTAACTTATATTCGAAGTAAAAATCATTAAGTTATAATATTTTAAGTGCTTTCTTAACGTAATAATCTTATCAGACAATCGGGCGATTCAAGGTTGACTACAGGCAGTTGACCACTCATAAAAATAATGTCGAATCTTACAAAATCTTAAAGCAGCGACGGCAAAAAATAATACGAGTACATCACGTTTAGGCTGCGAAACTATAAGGTAAGGAAGCGGCTGGCATAAAGGTTCGGGTCCATTCAACTGACGCGAAACCCGCGCGACTGGCGAGACGCCCATTTAAATAAGAATCGGTAGAACTTATTTAAATGGGTGTCCCGCCAGTTGGTGGTCCGAGAGACGAGATCTAGGGTGGGACGAGACGTCCCCTAACTCATGTTTGAATTTGCATTTTCCTACTTATAGATTTTCATCTTATTTAGATCAGTTGAATCAAGCCTGTAATACTCATGCCGAACTGGAACAATTAACGTATATACGGCTCTTATGACACTGCTGTAGTCAGTATACGCTTTCCATCAGATAGTCCATAAGCCTGTTTACCAACTCAGTTGTATAACCCCTATATGGGGCGTCTTGGACTTCTTGCTGCATAACTTCCATATTCATAATCTTCTTTCATGTCAATGGCTAAACCTAATTATATGCGACCCGATAGGACCCATAGCCGAGTCAGAGGATAGAGCCAAATCCTCCAACGTACATGACAAGGGGCAGCATAATATAGAACAATCACGACGCCTTAATGATTTACAACTATACAGACATTATGACCAAGTAACCGGCCACATAAACGTTATATATCAGACAATCGCATCAGGATTCTGCCGGCGTATCAGCCACCAACTAACCCACATGCACTCCACATGACATAACACTCGAGGCCGGGGCTCCCAAACTGGTCCGCGGAAAGCGAAAGCGGTCGTCGGCCTGGTGCCGATGTCCTCGCCGTTTTTATAATCAAACATTATTCATGCATCTTTCGATCTTCTTGATGTTTCGGGTCAGTGGCTTCTAATTATATAACTTTTGCATTGTAAGATGCAATATCTCTGTTTGAATTAAAGACCACACCAACGTCACTCTTTATACGTGATAAAATATAATTTTTGGGTTTGTCCCTTCTATTGAATTCAAATATTTATCTCGTATAACGACAAAAGAGGTCCACAGTCCTTAGTTTTAACTTATAATTATGTATAGTATTCAATTTCTAAACTTAATGCTTTGAAAATCTATAAGAATAATTACCTTGACGGCTCCGATATGCTCCTTGCGGAAGCGCTCCAGCGGCTGGATGATCTGCTCGTGCGCACACCCCAGCTGCGAATGAACAAAGTTCGTAATTAGCATACGTTGACGATGGTTGGAAGCGGTTACTTTACAGATTTTGACCAGCACCAGAACACCCTACACTGTCAAGTCGTTTGCATAATAGATAGATAAAACATTTATTTGCTCTCTGTAGATTATTCAGAGTGTAAGAATTCAAATTCAAATATTTATTGTGAAACACAGGTAAAAAAAATCTTGTATAGGTAGTTTCTCAACAGAAAGTAAATTCATGGGGAACAAATGTCTGCCAATGCTATATCGTATTATGCATTCAATGTTTTTTATATAAAAGATGAACATGTGTCTCCATTTAAATTGACGATATACCGTTTGGCAATAGTCCATCCCATGTATAAAGGAATGCTAATTAAGCCTTTAAAGCGAGTCGGGCACTGATTGTGATTCCCCTCGCCTTCCGCTCACGTGTCGCAGGCGTGCAGTTGTGCCGGGTCACGCATTCCCGTATGCACGGAGCGCGGGGTACACCACGCTAGACGCGAGAAAGTGGGCTCAAGGTCACGCACGACGCAGAGCCGTAAGCCGTAACAAACCTTGTTGGTGTGACGTGCGTTACATACGGCTTTTCTAGTAATGGTATGAAAAACATAAAAAAAGTAAAAGATAGTTGTGTATAAGGATCAGAAAGCAAAACTTGGGCTCTCTAAACTAAAGGACGCGCAACTGGGAAAACACACATTTATTGGGAATACAATAATGATATAGTCGAGAACGGATTTTGGTAGGAGGCACCACTTAACATCAACTTCTCAAAAAGGTCACTACTTGTTGGAGCCAATATCCACGCGCAAACCTCTCAAAGGACCGGGGCGCAGAATTATTAATAGTGCTAACGTACAGAACGGAGGACCGGAGTGACCCGTGAAATCCAAACAATAATATAGATAAAAAATTTCATAAAGGTCCTGTCCTGAATCTGTGTACTTATCAGTATTTTTAGGTTTTCGATTTTTTTCGGAAATGATTTAGTTTCACGTACTCAACAACTCAATATACTGTAAAAATCGGCCAATGCCAAAATAACCCTGTTCAGGAAGAGGGCAACCAGAACTATAAGATTCTAGTTTAATCTTTATAAACTGCATGACTGAAGGTTTTTCCGGGAAGGATTATTATTTGAAAGGCTTCATTATTCACAACACCTTTTATCTACTAATTAAATTATTATAACCTTGGAACACACGCACACAGTATAGATTAA
Organism: Euzophera pinguis; assembly: GCA_947363495.1. Classification (NCBI taxonomy): domain Eukaryota; kingdom Metazoa; phylum Arthropoda; class Insecta; order Lepidoptera; family Pyralidae; genus Euzophera; species Euzophera pinguis. The sequence continues at coordinate 15,187,373 of OX376172.1, read as the reverse complement.
AACAACGAAAAAACATCAAATACTGTTTCTATAGATCCAAGATATGGAATTCCAGCCAGTGTTTATGAAGACAACACGCAACTAGACTACAATAATCCAATGATGGAACTTTTTGCACTCTACTGCGAGTTACGTTAATAGTACTGTCAACGAACGAGGCCTAATGTCTTATTTTGTTTAATTAATATAAGTTTTTACATGATTTATGATAAACTTATCGATGAACATCTTTATCCAATTTATTAGAAAGCCAATTAATAAAACTTAAAATATACGCTGAAACAAGCTCGGTGCAAAGCATGTGACACACAGTAGCGTCTTAACCTTAACATCTCTAAGGTTGTCATCCACACTTCCACGTCCATACTTAATATTATAAGTGCGAAAGTCTGTCTGTCATGTACGCTTTCGCAGCCAAACCGCTAAACGGATTTGGTATATACTTGAAAACCCGGGGTTAAACATACTACTTTTTGACGCAAGCGGAGCTGCGGGAAGCAGCTGGTAGCTGATAAATCAGGTTTTCGGTTAATCCTTTGACACACTGCGGTCAGCACATGTCAAAAGGTCTACCTTTCAGCTGGGCTGGTGGAAACCCGAGCGGATCGATGTCAGCCTCGCGTCGTTGCACACGCTCTTGATCGCGTGACTTATCGGTTTATCTGATAAACCGAGCTATTTACTTGATAAGGAATATGTTGCTTTGCATTTGAGGCGTTTCAAGGTCTTGTTCTTTATTGTTTAGGTCAGTATTTTAAAGTTTAAAGACAGATCTCCAGGAGCTAACACTTTCAAAGTCCGTAAAGCCAGCGCGGTTTGATCCCAATCTATGAAAAATTAAAAGACGAAAATAATAAACAAACATTTTAAGTGAAATTAGTGAGAAACTTAGTGAGACTCCCGAGTTTATACTGCCCAAATAGAATGAACTATTATCTAATCAGTTATAAATGGAAGGAAATCTTTATTGATAAGAGATTAAGTATATCCTATTAGGCGCATTCACAATTCATTTTGAATATTTGATTACACTCCACGTTGGCATCCTCTATCCATAGCCTAACAATGCATTATTTTCATGATTAAAACGAACTATTGCAAGCGTTCTATTTGCGTGATGGAATTCGGGGAACGAAAGTTATTTAAACAGAGGCCTTTTTAAAACGCCTAATGAGCCGATTAAACATGAATTGTATGAAGTGGCAACGATAAGCCCAACGTAACTAACAATTTCTAAAAATTGTCACGAATCGTTTTATTTGAGTGGTTTTATTGAAATAGAGATTTAGTATTTCTAAGTTACGCCAACTTTAGCTGATACTTCAGTATTAGTAAATAATTAATTGATTGAGTGATGATTAGGAAGTCTGTGCGACACTTAAACAACTAAATGTTATCATTATCATATCCCCCATGTTTCTTTTGACGACGACGATCTAATAACCATAAAATGCAAAAATAATAATTTATGTCCTCTCAAATGTTTAATCGTACAGTTCTAATCTATGGAGGTAATTTAAATAGACGTCTTCTGGTTGAAAATAACACGTACCATGCGCTCCCGCTCATCTTCAATGCAGCGTATAAGATGCGCGAAGTGATGGAGAGAGTGGGAGATGACGCGCTCGTCCTCCGTCATGGAGGCGCCGATGCACGCAAACTCGAATTGCTCCATGCTGGACGCCAGCGCCAGCTGCGCCGCGCTTAGACCTGGACAAAGAGACAACAATACAATACAAAACCCTTGTAAAATAATATGGTAAGTTACCTAAGTATATTCAGTATGCCGAGCTCAGACGTCGTATTCTGGATGGCGTTCCCTCTTGACAATGGCGGCCTCAATGTTACATTAAGTTCGCCTTTGTCGGGTGGAGCCAACTCCATTTACGCTTTCTGGAGAGCTGCCATGACTAAAAGATGAGCTTGCTCTACCTTTAACTTGAGAGATTTTTAAAAAAAACCTAAGTATATACTTTTAATTATTGAAGTGTCAACATCAATGTCGGACTTTTTGAAGTAGTCTCTCGTAGTGTTTTCCATACTAATATTATAATTTATCTGTCTGTATTGTGAGTTTCATACGCATTTAATAATATTCCAGTAGAGATTCACAATAAGATTAATGCCACTATACGGAACAATTCCACAACGCCAATGAATGACCTTGCATTCATGCATAACTTCTGATTTACTACAAGTATAGTCTCACAAAATATGCACCTATTTCTCAGGAATGACAGCAAATGCCAATCAATGGTTTATCCATACTCAACCTATGCTAATTGACACAATACCATAAAAACTATTTGATGTGCAGACAAGCCGGCAACTACATTGTTAGACAGATTCTCAAAGGATGTTTATAATGAAGGAGAGGAGTAATTTGGCGTCGTCCACACAATAGAGGCATGACGCATCGGCGCGGGCGCAGCAGATAGGCCGACGACGACGGGACGGGCGGCGGCGGCGGCGGCGGCGGCGGCGCGATGCGATAACGAGCGCCTGGTCACTTCACACATTATATACCTACAGCTCACAGTATACTGATGTAATAGAGTCCAAGATTCGTACTAAACGAGGGACATCCGTGGACAATTAGCTGCACAGCGACATATCGGGGAGAATCCGACCGTTGAACAGATTAATTTAAGCTTCGACATGAAGTAAAAATTAGATTTTCTTTATATTTAATGAAGATGATTAATCTAGGAAACTAAGAAATAGAGAGTTTCAAATAATTTATTTATCGAACAAGGCTTTGGCTATAAAGATATATATATATATATATATATATATATATATATATATATATATATCTGTTAAATGTCTGCAAATGTGTGTATTACACTGTCTATATCTAAATGTCTTTCCTAAGAAATTTCAGTGCCATCTGAATAATTATCTATTTACCACACCACAATAGGCTAACTACTTCTGAACTAACGGTTTCGCCTGTTAACGCTGAACGGATTTTGATGAAATTTGATATGAAGTTGAAGACTCGGGGTCAAATATAGGCTACTTTTTGACGGAGCAGGCGGAGCTGCGGGAAACAGTTAGTATCATATAAAACATCATTGTTGTTATTGATGTCGACGTTTTACAATAGTCACTTTCCATTGAAAACTGTCAAATCGGGTAAACAAATGTGGCCATCTGACATCAATTGATACATGTTTCATGGCGGCTGTACACTTTCGTCTGAATGTGGGCTAGTTAAACCTCTCGAGTCTAAACTTATGTATGTATGTATGTATATAAAAACTTTATTGTACAGAAAGAACATTGTTACAACAAAATAGAACAAAACAAGAGGCGGACTTGTCGCTGATAGGGATCTCTTCCAGTCAACCCGAAAACCAAAGGAAAATAAGAGTACATGGGCATCAAAGAGTACAATAGATACGATAAATATAATTGTAAAACAAACTAAGTCAACTCAAGTAACTTTATATGACAGTTCAGCCTGTCCATATAAAGGTGAGACACAAGAGGCTTAACTGGCCCACAAACGACGTAATAGCTTAACCTTATTTCTGTATGGCTCGGTGAGTGTGTACAGGACAAAAAGTTATGACGTCATTCAAATCGCCACGACAGTGCAAAGCGTTTTCGCACGACATTCAAAATAAGTTTTTTAAATACAAAATACATAATATAAGATTGAAGTATTGCAAAAAAATTAACATTTTTTGAATATACTACAGAATGACGTATAATAATTACATTTTAAAATTTAGTAAACTAGCCTATTGTCTATAAATTATACTTTCAAATTCTAATGCATTTTGTTTATTTATTCAAATAATTAAGCATACCGATCTACCTACAATTTTAATTATTGTTTATGATTAAAAAGCTTGGGCTCTGTTTTTGAATCTCCTCTGAGACAACAATACACAAGTAATGTCCGTCACTGGCCTGTGATTTGCTGCAGAGCACTAATTAAAGCAGCCATTGACACAAATACCAGCTCTGCTGAGCTGTGAAAAAACTAACTTTTACAAACATCACATTTTCTTCTTCCTCAATAACAATGTTTTATTATTTATTTATTTTTAGCTTACCATTTGAAGCTTGCTATTTTAAGTTACAGAGCTAAATAGATACCTATAATTAATATCTTAATGACATATACTCAAATGGTTTGGTATAATTTTAAAAATGCATGTAGCAATTAGCTAGTTAACTATAATCTTTATGGTAAGCATTACCATTGCCTAATTATCATAGGCTAGCTGAGCTGCTGAACATGCCGAATTTGTTTTATTATTATAAAACATACTACTGCAGACTACTATCTTCATTTTTTTATGTTCAAAGAATTCAACCAATACTATTGACTTGGTGTGGTCTTCATGAAGACTACACCAAGTAAATTTTCAATATTAATAACATAATAAATTAATTAATTAATAACATATTTCTTTAACAATAGCAATTGTTGATTTGACAAGTGTTGAATATTTGCTGTTTGTCTATGAAGGACGCTTTTATCAATAGCAGATGCCTGCCTACACATGCGGTTATTGTCATATGTCTGCTGTAATTGTTTTGCCATTGGCACACAACTGTCACAACAGTTACACAACCTCGCAGTATCAGTTATCACAGATAACTAATCATATCAGCGCCTGCAAACACAGCGAGGCTCTGACTCACTGAATTATTAAATTATAGGTATTTTATTAATTTCATATGTTTCCACAAAATGACATGAGCATTCATTTGCAAAGCAAATGAACAGCAAGATGTTAGTACAAATAATGTAATGTTGTAATTGTAGTTTTTTTAATATGTGTGTGCCTACCATTTTTCTATTTCACTTTTCCTATAGGCTACCGAACTGATTACATATATATTCAGTAATTATTATTTTTTCTTTTAACCTGTATTGTCCAGACTGCTGGATAAAGGTCTCACCCATCTCCTCTCTGTTGTAAATTCAGTAAAATAAAATTTTTGGTAAATGCTCAATATCCTGTAACAAATCTAAAAAGAAAGTTACATTATCTTAAAATACAATAAAATTGATATCCAATCTTATATGGCTAGTGTAAGATTATTTTTTTTCATGTACTTAATAATAAATCAGGTCATCTGTGACCATATACAGTAACAAATGTCACACAGTCACAGCTACCCACACAGCTGTACGAATTAGAAAACAGGATTTAAAATATGCAAATGCTTCCTTGCGTCTGCCGCATCTCATTAGATAACAGTTATGTTGTTTGTTTACATTCTATTGACATTATTTACATTTTTATTACTTTTACATTCTCTGATTTATTAATTTTATATGATTGTTAAGTAATAGATTTTCTAAATTGTACTTGATTTATTTTTGTTAATATGAAAGTAGTTAAGTAAGTATATACTGGTTATTGAAATTATATAAATTCATATATATAGTTGTTAATGATAATTTTCAGACACTAGGTAGGTATATGCATTTTTTCAGGAAAATCTGCATCTGATGGTGTCAATACTTGTGTAATGTTTGTATTTAAAATAAACAGTTAACCTTTGAAACTATTACTATATTTATTTATACTATATTATATATTTTTTTAATATAAGAATGGATTGATGTGGCTCACTTTTTGAGAACCATGTGCCACTGACCTTCATTGTAAGTATGTATGGCATGGTAACGATGGGTCACCAGGTGAAACACACTTCTGACTTAAACAATAGATATATGCAAGTATGTCTGTAATGCGGCCAGTTATTGTGTTCGTATGTAGATAAAGGGAAAATGTAATAACTACATCGTCATCATCAGCTTTCTATAACCCACTGCGGGGTAATATAATAATAAGCCTCCCCCTGTCTACGCCAACCATCTCTGTCCTGAGCCATCGCAATCCAGTAGTTGCCAGCAATTTAAAAATACAATTTGAATTTAAATCAAAATCTGATATGATGCGCTAATGTTTTGTCAGTCAGTGCAGTGGCATCCTATCTTACTGTAGATTATCCATTTTCCACAACAGAGGCCACAAGGCGGTTCAGAATAACTCTGACACCAGGGTGTTAAAGGTTGATAGGCCTAGCAACCCACTCGAAATGAATGAACGAGACGATTGTCATCAAGATTTACTAAAATTCAGTGGTTCCTTTTAAATACCTATCAGACAAATAATTAATATAAATACAAGAGAAGCTAGTTAAGGGTCGATACCAAGAGAGCTAGAAAAGTTTCATGGTTTTCTATTCAGTAGAACTTTGACCTGAAGTAATTCCAAGCTTTAAATCATATTTTGTAGGTTTGTTTGGTTTGGTTTGGTTCAGTCGCAAGGTGATCACCTTCTTCAAATTATTAAATAAATCACCAGTTATAACCATTAAAAATGTGTTAAGAAATTATATCTAATAAAAATGATTGGCCGGCAAAATTTAATTTGATTTGTAAATCATTCACTGTACCAGTTACAATATTTACATGGCTAACCACTGCCAGATACTGCGATACCATATTTTATATGCATTTAGACAAATATCTCGCCATTGTGTAAAGAAGCAGGTCATTAATTATGGGCAAAATGTGGGTGGGCTCAATGTAGTGAAAATAAAATATTAATTAGTTTAAGTCATTAACTCACATTCCATGTTTGTTTATTCTGGGTACTTTAACTAGGGCATCAACTCAGTAAGGCTTGGACAGTATCACAGACAACAAACATGACTCAGAACTTATTACTTCAAATTTAAAAATTGCTTGGCATAATGTAGCAGTATATAGTTATAGCAGGAGGTATCTTACGTTTGGCGGCTTGCACGACATCCTTTACTTCTTTGATGAGTCGTTTGATCTGCTGACTGGTGCGGTCGAGCTCCTTCTCGTGGCGCTGGAGGTTCTCGCGGAAGGCGGGGCTGTCCGCCAGGCACTCGGTGAACTCCAGCGGCTGCAGGCCCACGCCCATCCTCACCCACTGGCAGCTGGATCACGGTCACGAAACTTTCACTGCGAGTCCGCCCTCGAGAGCATGGCTACACGGCACTATATCGTTGCACAAGGACGGAATTTATTGCTTGTCGGGGACGAATTCGAGCCGACGTTACTACGATAAAACACGATAAATGGAATAAAAAAAGCTAAATATTTTTGTTTCAGTCAAATTGATATGCAATCACTTGCGTAGCTGTCATTCAACTACTGATGTTACCATACTGAAATCTAAAAAACGATTATAACATTTAGTAGTAATTTAGAAAATTAAGTAGTAGTTTTGGTAGCTCACAAGCAGCGCAGCAAATACTTGGCTACTACATAAACCTACATGAAGTGCTAATGAAAATTATATTTTGGATCACTTATGTAAGATTCATAGCAGTGCCATACGGTCGTTATATGTATAGTCGTTCGTAATATTAGTGGCGTTATCTAATGCCACATCATACCACAAACCGCCACCGATTCTTACCAATTCTACTAGTATTTTTTAACCTTGCTACATTTATAGAAACAAACATTTTACGCAGAATTTCTACATACAACTGAAAGTAAATATTTTATTTTATCTTACCCGCATGGGTCCCGCTCCCGCCTTAGATTATTAATATGGTCTATAATAGTCTCGCGCGCTCGACTAGATGCCGTCGGCGTACTAGAAAAATGCGGCAACTAATACTACGCCGAATTCGGCGTACCTGCGTCAGTCACGCCGCAATTGATGAGTGAATTGGACGTCTAGATAAATTTAAAATTTAATGTAAAACTGTGTAAGAATAATACTAAAAGAAATAAGAAAGTTACTGGTATTACATACCATCAGTAAGTATTGTATAATTTCGAAATATGGACATAAATTACTCATGAAAATAATAAAACACTAAAATATGGCGCGAAGTACTGCTCAATGATCAGTCCAAATGAAAAAAAATAAAAAATCGCCAAGAACCCTCTCTACGCGAGCCAACTCCCACTTGGCCAGTTTTATTCTAATTTTATTTTAAAGGATTTTTTGAGCTACATTTTATTATCTGTAACAAGACCACAACAATGAATAATTTTCCCTTTGGTCGGGCACCTATCAAGTAGCTGGCAACACCGTAATGCACACACACTATAGTATCTTTGCAAAATTGCTTTACACACACTTTCCGTCGTGCTTTGTTTTTCCGGGGTTTTTAGAATAGAAAGCATTTTTACAATAAAGTATTTGTATTTGCCTTATTCCTAAAAAAAATTCTTCTGTTTGTAGGTTTGTTATTTCGTTTTATATATTGTCATGCCATTCAATAAAACATATATATGCCATAATAATACCAATCAATGATTACTATCAATTTTATTTATTAATTTAAAGTTTATTTCACAGAACACAACAAAAAATAGGTATTGTACAAAAGATGAATATAAATCTAGGAAGCTAGCTTTTTTCTGTAAGAGTCGAATCTTTGAATTCAGCAGAGATTAGTTAATCATAGATTTACAGATTTTTAAGCAACAAAGCAAACTTCAACGTTCATCTATTATCAGTTTTTGCAAACACGGTCAAACTCAAGATCTAATCTTTTTTTTTTACTATAATAAGTAGCAGAAGATAATGAGATTTTTATCAATAAAACAAAAACTGGTTAACTTTACAGATTCATTATATATTTCATACACAAAACATACAATTTAAAATGTAAATGTACACAAACATATTCACAATCGTACTAATACGACTTCAGAACAAGATTCAACGGGGCCCCGACCAGAACATTTATATTTTTAGCATCCTTCAGTACACAAGGCCTTATTAAAGATATTCGTAATATTTTAGCCGGCAAACATTAGTGATTTTAATAGTTTACATTAAAATTACTGTACTACGAAACGTCTTACGCCACGAGTTGGCAACATATTTTTAGTCTCTTTGAAAGTACTAGAGAGGCAAAAAGGCTCAGTAAGTAGTTCCTCCAACAAAAACACTGAAGGAATAAATAACAAAAAAAGGACAATGTTCGCTATTTTTAACTGGCCCACTATTTTGTTAACTGTAGCTTAGTCTCAGATCGTTAGCTCACTATGAAGACATGCTCTTATGAATGAAGGTATATGTCTGTTTCTCGCCATCATACTACATCCTTGAGGAATGATTCCCGTGAGCTCGTCACACGTCAGCAGGCTTGCTTGAAGCCCCCTCCGAGTCTTCAGAACCATCGTCGTCATCTTCGGAATCCTCATCAGATTCAGTGTATGAGGATGAGTCTTCATCACCTCCGCCATATGAACCTAGAAGAAATACATCTTATTTTATTGAAAATATTTTTTGCGAGGCTACCTTAGGTAGGATAGGACAAAATTCCACTGGTAAACAATTAAGTGCATGTGTTACAAAATTTGAACTATATGTCTATTAGCAGACAGAGTACATTAGATGAACAATTTTGTAACATCATTTTTGTACATGTATTCTCACAATATATGATTCTGATTCTAGTAAACAATAAAATAATTTGTCTAAGTTGGTAAATTGGGTTGATGGGGGTAATTACAACAAGTAAACGAAGTCAGTTTCCTATGGAAGACAAACAGAATTACAGTTTGCCGTTTGACTTATTCATTCAAGACACTAACAATAATAAAACGGAAACCTAACTGAATAGTATAAAAAGGTATCCTCACCAGCCTGCCCGTACTGATAGCCTCCGTCCTCGTAATCATCCTGCGGCTGCGACACGCCCTGCCTGCCATAGCGATGTGCTCGCGTGGACATGCTGAGGTCGTTGGTGAGCTGTGTGGGGAACTGGCAGCGAGGGCAAGGAGGCGGACCGCGAGACACGCGAGCGGAGCCCCGGCGTCGCACGTGCTCGCTGCAGAAACACGTCTTGCAACGCAGGCACGAGTACTGGCCCAGACGGTTGCAGGACTGGCCTGCGAAACACGATCACTCATCATCATCACTGTACACCCTGTACTCCCTGCTGACAGAGTTTAACGGACTCATATTTAGCAGACAATCAACTGATTCAATTCTGCAATATCCTATAAACACAACCAAATAACTGAACAAAGTTTTATTGCCGTAGGAACCGAATCCATGACCTCTAGATCTAAGATGTTCTAACCACTGAAACATGGAGGCAGTTTCAGGGAAAGGCACGGATTAATGAACAACACTGCACATATGTGTAATGTTCAAATGTGAAAGAAAGAAACATTAAAAATAATTAATGATGTTATACACTAAATACTTCAAAAACGTAAATCATCCATACTTCCATAGTAATATTATAAATGCGAAAGTCTCTCTGTCTGTCTGTTACGCTTTCACGGCCAACCTGCTGAATGGATTTTGATTAAATTTGGTATGAATATAGTTGAAGATCCAGGGTCAGAGATTGGCTACTTTTGACGCAGATGGACCTGTGGGAATAGCTAGACTTTTGTAAATAAACAAAAGTGTGATATACTGACATTTGTAGTTCTCAGACTCGAGCACCTGGCACGAGGCCTGGTGCTCGAACTGGTCGTCCTCGCACAGGAACCCGTTGCAGAAGCAGCAGCGGAACACGCGCCCGCCGTGCTCCCACACCCCTGTAAACAAAACACAGCTTTATTAATAACAATAAAATATTATTATTATTCGCATTTATTTTTAGTTTTTGTTTTTACTGTAATTCTATTTTCTGTGCAATAAAGTTATTTCAAACAAACCAATAAAATATATAATAATATGTATAAGTAAGTGGTTACTGCTAATATGTTTCTTTTAATTAAATCCTGGCTTTCCAGATAAATAAATATGACACAAATCACACAGATCCAGTTAGCCCCGAAGACTCAATAATACTAAATTTTATAACATTGAGTGTGAATATTGAGTGGTTGATATGGTCAATTGACCATGTAAACCCTGGTTGTTGTGAAGAATAGTAACAAATACACAGACACTCTGTTTCGCTTTTATTAGTTAGGATTTTAATACTGTTTAATTAATTGAAAAGAAGTTGTCCAAAGAAATTGAAAAATGCACAAGATCCATCAAAAGGATTACACGCTCCACGTCATGAAAATACAAAATACAAATATATTTATTTTGCTAAAAATGTGGTGGTGGAGATTTCAATTTTAAAGCATTTCGTCACTTACGCATTATGTCACATTACGCCATTCGCCATAAACGGTATCCGTCATAAACGCCATCGTCACACACGCAGTTTGTCACCTACGCCATTCGTCACACACGCAGTTTGTCTCATACGCAGTTTGCCACACACGTCAGTCGTCACATACGCAGTTCGCCACATCTTGCCACATAAGCATATTTTCACATATCCTGTTACACGTTACATAATTTGACGTATTTCCTTTTAGGATACTCTTACATTTTGTAACACACATTTTTGAAAATAAAATACAGCGCGGATACTGCTCTTCACAGCTTCCCGCCAAAAAGCCTATAAGCACATTTCCCTAAATAAATGGAGTATGCGTTTTGTTTCTTCTAAATTACTAGATAGCGCTCTAGGGAGTATCAAACTGTATTTTTTATAATATTTGTTAATGTTTTCTCGTGATACATAATAAATTAATAAAATCTAGAAAGTATAACAACCAATTATTTTCTTGATTCATTGTAAGTATAAAATACAAACAATTTTTAATAATAGGGTTCCGTGAGTCCGAATAACAAAACCTGAACCCTTAAATCAGTGATTCCCAAAGTGGTCCAGGTGGACCCCCAGGGGTCCACGGGAGACTTGCTGGGGGTCTACGTAGGCGTGAACAAAAAATGGGGGTCCATAAGATGTTAATGGGGGTCCACGAAAATTTATCTGCTTTTGATAGTAAAGAGCAAAAATGTAAGCATAGTTTTTATAAGGGCCTACCTTCATTGTTTTAAGTACCTATCTAAGCAGATAATATTTTAATAAGGCAAGCGACTGTTACTTGTCCAAACTTGTGTATTCGATATTACGTACAATTTCGTGTACAGACTTGCAAAGCGCTATCCGCCCGACAATGCTTAATGCTTGTTCAGACATGAACTTGATCAACACTATAAATACTTGATGCCAAAGGCAACCAAACGCATTCATTTGTTTCCGGAATTTCGAAAACAAGGCGGAATTTGGAAAAAAGTTGTGAGAAAATTTATATCTGTGTTTGCTAGTGCCGGAGAAAAGTAAGTAACCTACCTTTTTTTGTTATAGTACTTAAGTATTTTGTTTACGTGTACTAGTCGGTTGATCACAACGGCCTGTATAGATAGGTAACTTAGTAACTTACAGATATTTTAATTGTCCTCTTTCGATTTGAAGACAAACACAGCACGTTTTATTCAATTGTTTTTTCACGAGAGAAGCACTGCCTCTCTAAAAAGGCCGAATAAGCAATATTGCAGAGCAATTAATTTTGTAATTTTTCTTGCAAATAACTACTAATTTTATAAAACAGTAATTTCATAATCATGTTAAATTGATTTTGAAGTAACTATTTTATCAAAACTATTCCTTTTCGGAAAGAGCGAGCGGTGCGCGGGCGACGGGAAAAGGGCGGGGCTTGAACTTCGATGCCTGTTTGTCACGTTTTAACAATGAAGCCGCAGACAAAAAATACGCAAATACACGGAGCGCGTGAACTCATTGATTTAATAAAATGTTAGTTATCGTTTTTATGGACAATTTTGGGATTTCGACGTTTATTTTTTCCTACACAAATATGATCAGTATTCGATACTGAGTACACTAATTTTTATTTATACTATTAAAAATTAGTGGTAAATTATGTACTTTAAAATTGATACCGTTTTGTGAAAACGTTTGTATTTGTCTCAGCGGTTTATTAGTTGGTCCCTTTACAAGCCGTAATTCTATTTCCGCGTGCTGACAAAGGCTGCGGTGTGATACCTATATTCAGAAAAAAACTTGGTTACTAAAACATTTTTTTTACAGGTAAGGTAACTGACACGAAACATGGCTACAGCAAAGAAAAAATGTCGACAATATAGTGTCGATTATTTGAAATATGGTTTTGTTCCATCAGAGGCAGACAAACAATTGCCCATGTGCCTATTATGCAACAAAGTTTTGAGCAATGACTCTATGAAACCATCAAAGCTCGAAGATCATCTAAAAAGGTGTCATACTGATAAAATAGGTAAAGATTTAAAATATTTTCAAACATTGAAAGAAAAATATGGAAAGAGACCCACCATGCACAGTATGTTCGCTTCAACATCTCAAAGTAACGATGATGGCTTGCGGGCATCTTACAATATCTCATTACTTATAGCAAAATCTGGAAAACCGCACACTATCGGAGAACAATTAATTTTACCCGCTGTTGAAGAGGTTTTAAAAACTGTTTTGCACAAATCTCCATTTGACGTACTAAAAAGAATTCCATTAAGTAACAATACTGTACAAAGACGCATTGATGAAATGAGCTCTGATATCGAAAGCTTTTTGTGCAATCATCTGCAAAAAACTCATTTTTCTATACAACTGGACGAGTCAACGTTACCCAGTAATGAAGCATTACTATTGGCATATGTCCGATTTATTGTTGAGGAAGAAATTCACGAAGAATTGCTATTTGCCAGAACTTTGGAGACTGACACTAAAGGCGAATCAATATTTAATGTCCTGAGTAATTTTTTTACGGAAAAATCGATCCCATTTACAAACATTATTTCAGTGGCAACAGACGGAGCTCCTGCAATGGTCGGGCGATATCGTGGGTTTATAAGTCATCTCAAAAGAATTATACCAGGACTTACAGCTATTCATTGCGTAATCCACCGACAACATCTTGTGGCAAAACATTTAAGTGACAGGTTGAACCAATCTCTTCATTTTGTAATAAAAGCTGTCAACAAAATCAGAAGCAATGCATTGAATACACGTTTATTTGCTCAATTGTGCGACGAAAATGATGAAGACTTCCAACGACTGCTCTTACATACTGAAGTACGCTGGTTGTCGAAAGGTGCATGCTTAACGAGATTTTACTCTGTTTTCGATTCCATATTAGAGTTCTTAGAAAGTAGAGATCCAGATTTAAAAGAAAAATTTGATCAAATTCAAAGCAGACATTGCGTATTTGACAGATTTGTTTAAAAAATTTAATGATATTAACTTGCAGTTACAAGGGGACAGCCTGAATTTAATAAAAACAAAGGGGATAATTTCGGCTTTTCTTGGGAAATTGAAATTTATGAAGCAAAACATTAGTCGGCGCGAATTCTCTCAATTTCCAAACTTGTCGCAGGTAGAATGTATTGATGAGGATATCCATACCTACAGTCAACATTTAAGTGCCCTGCATGATGACTTCAAAACCAGGTTTGAAGATATACTGACGATGGATATACCACCATGGATAATAAATCCATTTGATGAAACGGAAGTGGCCAATGTTGTATTACAAGAGGAGCTGCTCGAGCTAAGCACTAATGAGGAGCTGAAGGTGAAATTTAGAAAAGGCTACCCAACATTTTGGCTGCAAGCAGAAATACCCGAAAAATATCCTGGACTGTGGGAAATCGCAAGGAAATTTTTAATAGCTTTTCCCTCGTCATATCTTGTCGAAAGGAGTTTTAGTGCCGTTACAAACCTCTTAACAAAAAAAAGGAGCAAATTAAACATCACAGAGCGGGGGGATTTGCGGTTATTGCTCACAAAAATAAAGCCAAACATTGATCGTTTGCTGACACTCCATCAGATACATCCTTCCCATTAATTAAAATTATGACCTGAACCTATATTACCTTAATATTTTTTTCTTGTAATTCTATTCTTTTAATAAATAAAGTGATATAAAATGTACCATTTTTCGTTTTTATTTTACATATCGAAATATAGGGACAGAACTCAGAAGTGACACAATTTTTATTTTTTGGCGACTTTAAGAATGTGGTAGAAATGTAGCAGCAGGGGGTCCACCGAAACCAGTAAAATTTTGAAAGTGGTCCACGAGAAAAATAAGTTTGGGAACTACTGCCATAAATGATCACTTGTATCGTGTGTACATAATTTTTAAGTTCGTTGGGCATCAAAATCCGGTTTTGAAATATACGCATTTTGGTAAAAATAAATTTTGCTTTATCTATAACTTTCAAACCTTTAATCAGATTTCATGAAACTTGACAATTATAAAGATAGTATTGCTATATTTCTCATGTACATATTGGATATCAATTTTTATTTATATGTATTTGGAGTATTTTGGAGATATTGAGTTAAAACTTGAAATTTTACATATATGTCACTAGATGTCGCTGAAACAATTTCTCTGAAACACAAATTGGTTTGTGTAATTCAGTAAATTTACGTAGGCGTACCTACTCGTATTTTGGAGTAATAATTGCGAGGTCTAAGTTCGCGGCGAACCACTATAATAAGAATAAGTAATATTAGTATAGATTCGTTCTAAATTTTAGCTTTATTTAAATAATTCTCCATTACTTAACATGTTTCATAATCCCACCTCTTAGTGGTGGGGGTAGTAGTATAATAGGGGTACGATGGTTTTGTGTCATTTGTCGTTTATACGTCGAACTATTAACAACTTAGTCTAGTTCCTGAAGATGCCTCGCGTAGAGGCGAAACACGTGTCGCATGTGCAAGCTAGTGGTGGCGGGCATGTTGGGACTAATAGTAGTGGGTGGGTGCCGTCCGGCAATAGTTTGCATGAACTAACTGGTGGCGGAAGCACGCAAAATAATTTATTAAGTGCTTGTAACTTTAACTACCGTAAAGTAACGCCTGAATCGGTTAAATTCATTTTGGTACCTATTTATTTGGATTAAAGTGGAATGGGACAAATTTACTTTATTATTAAAAATTTCCTAGAAAATTACAGTTGATGGTTTAGATTATGTAGTAAGGCTCAACACTGTTGGCTGAAATGAAAGATAAAATGTGGAGTAAAAAAATGATAATAAATTCTGATTACCTCTTTCACACTCTAGACACACGGCATCCTGGAGCGGACAGATGCAGGCGTGGCTCGTCAGGCACTTGCGTCCGTGACACACCCACGCCTCACAGAAATCGCAGATAGCCCCCTGAAATTATTTTTATAGCTTACTTTTTGTATTTTTGATTTCTCTTTTAAATTCATATCATTCTTGATTCTAATAGTGCGATGACACATTGCAATAATTGCCCAAATATTTGCCACTGCAAGTATTGCCAGAATATATAAAAATACGTACATTAGATAATAAGTTCTTTTGGAAAAACAAGCAATCACAAATATTAGGGCAAACAGGTGATGTATGGTTGCACCATAACAGTGTAAAAGGACACCTATGCCATATTCTCAAGTATTTCCTCAAACTCTACTCAACCTTACTCCAACTCATTGGTATGATTAGTCCTTACTAGCTTCTTTGACTTAAGGAGATTCCTCATTAGAGGTGAGTATCGAACTGTCAAATATAAGATTGGTCGAGAGGTACTTTGAGGCGTCCTCAAAATGAAATAAAGTGGTTATAAATCAAAGCTTTGCCACTTTTTTTTTTACTCTATTCTTTTGCATCTTTAAATTTCTGTGCTTTGGATTGTTATTATAACCTGTGTCATTCCTCATTGGAGTTTGCTCAAGCAAGCAATTAAGAATGTTGTTTTCAAGGAAAGTTTGAGGACTTCCTTAATGCGGTCCACCAATGACTTTGAGTTAAGGTTGTCCTTAAAGTTATCTTTAAGAATAGGGGTGTGACTTACTTGTGTAGTAAACAAGATTTACTACTGGAGATTTACTACAAAATTAAACTACTGGAGTTTTAAAGCTGGAATTTAGATATGTATTTTTATTTAAGGACACATCAGTTAAGAAAATAAATCACTCACAGATAAGCAAACAAGCAACGAAATATTTTTCATAATATTCTCATATTATTGATCTTATTTTATCTTTACTTAAGGAAGGGTTTAGGTAATAGACATATTTCCTTCAAAAATTCTCCATTCTCTGCCATGGTTTTATCAACTCCTACCAATCTTCCTCATGTATTCTCCTATGCTTTTTTGAGCAGATGTTGATTGTATTGTATAAGTATGTCTTAGGTAAGAAGTATTCAGAAATAAACATAATAATTGAGTATTGAAATTTTTTAGAATTGTCGAGATACTCACAACCATGCCGAGGCCGGTGGTGAATACCCCAGCGTGGCGCACGACACAGTCCCCCGTCTTGCTCATGCACTTCACCTTGCCGCAGTGCGCACAAGTCGGCAACCTCTGCAACGCCTGACAGAAGTAGCAGAAAGCTCGGTTCTTTTGTTTCCTGTCAAATGTAAACCCAATTTAGAAAGTCTGTTTTTATTGAAAATACCAAGAAGCGAATACCGGAAAGCCTACATAAAATAAGTCAAAGTTGAGAGAATGAATACTAACTTCTGACATTTATCACACTCCATGGGCACATTGCACGGGTGCTGTGCCAAGTCGACATTGTCTCGAGCATTGCGAATCTCCTTCTGCCGCTGACGCTGTTTCTCTGCTTTCTTTCTCTGGCCAGTCTTCTTCTTCGGCATATTTCCTTATTATCAGGGAAAATCACCAACAAACCTAGCGTGAAGTCCTTACTCCACGTCAGTGATTAACCCTGTAGGAAAAGTTATTGTTATAATTAAAAATTATAATACTATTTGAAGGTTACTTATAATGTAGTTACAGTATTTTTTCTGCTTTACATTGGAATTTTACTTACCAAAAAACAAACTAAACTGAATGGAGAATAAATTTCTTTAAAAATAATAAATAACCCCATCGGTGTCCATCACCACTTGAACCACTTTCACTTCTCCCGTCATATGTCATGTCGACGTTGACGTACCACATTGCACGTTCTTATCCAGGGCCGTAAAATTATAACAAAAAAAATATATAAGTCCTCATTGACATGAAAAATAAAACAACTGCCACGTCTGCTACTGTCAATCCTTCCGAACCTCATGTCACAATGATAGCTAGCTAGCTAGCTGGAGCTTACAGCTTTTGACAAAAAGTTGATTGTTGACATTCTTTGTTTGTTTTGTTTGATAGCATAGAACTCTAATCGATGTTGTCGAAGGACAAGACAATGTTATTTAGGATCAGTCATAGCTTCACCTACGACTGTGAACTTTATCAAACAATAGAATCATGATAACAAGTAAAAACAAATGTTTCTTTTGTGTAAGCGTGCGTGGCGGTGACTCGCGGGGCGGGGGATGTTGTTATTACCTTCGGCCAGCTGTTTACCCATGATGCGCAGCTGACTACCAAAGCAAAATGCGCAGTTAGTTAGTTCCAGTCAGTCAACAGGGCGCCTCGGTACTCCGTCGGCGTCTGAAAACATAAACATGTTGTCTCCATCAGATCTGGTAAGTTGTGTTATTGTTTACGCAGTTTGAGCGTGTCACGCTGCATAGAATTCTAAATTTAGACCTCTAATGGCCACAGCGGGGTCCCCAGCTGCACCTACTTACCAAGAGGAAGTGGGGTAGAAATAGCTCATTATTTATAGGCACTTGTTTGATAACTAATGTGCTGCAGCAAACATAAATAGTATATAGCATCTCAAGGCTTTGCTGTTGAGTAATCAAACTATACCTTGGCTTCTATGAATGTTCTATGTTTACTTATGGTTTACATTTAATTCAAAACTTTTTGTAGCCAACTAAAAACTGCTTGAAGTGTAATAAATTATTGTACTGTGTGTTTCGGTTTGTTTCACACATCTAAATATATTCATTATTGCCCATATGTGATTGGCTTATCATCATCATAATAAATTCAACTTACCAGCTTGTCTTTAAAAAATTTTGTTATTTTCTTTAAAACAAAAAGAACTGATGCACCAAGTCTCTGTCAAGCCAATTTAACCCACACCAGTCCGGTACTATACATATGTATAGTATCTATCAGGATGTGGAAAATAAATATTGAATTACTTGGGAAAAACTCCACCATTAAGAGCTCCTTTTAATTTATTAGAAACCGAAACTATCACTTGTCTACAATGTTTTTCCATTATTCATTAGTTTAACACCATCAACAACAAAAGGATGTAAATAATACATGATTTAAATAAAATATTGCTTTTATTTTACATTGATGAAAAATATCTAAAACATTATTTGACTGAGAGGATGAGATAGATGTTGAGATGACCTGATTACAAATGATTGTGGCTAGACAACAAGAAACATGGAAGTCTCTGGAGGAGGCTATTTATCACAAAGACATGCTGATGTCAGCATATAAGATTTTGAAATTGTTATAGCAGCAACACAAATACCGTCATACGTAAAAATGATTAGCTATCACGGTTCACGAGATACGGCCTGTTGACAGACGATCACTGGACTTTTAGTAATAGGGTTCAGTTTTTACTTATTGGGTATAGAACCCTAACAATGTATCTTAGCAGTAATTTTCAAAAAATTCTAAATGTAGTTAAGGTAACGATAAACATTTAGAACAATAAAAACACAAGCAGAGATATACACGCATCAGCTCTAAGCTGCTAGTGTATTAATTTATACATAAAATAAAATTGTAACATGTCAATGTCTGGACATTGAAAAAAAAACAATATGAGGGGTCATTATTAAACCAAGCCAAAACAATTACTTTTAGAATTTTTGCCTGTCGGTATGTTTGTAATCACATCGCGCGAAAACTACTGCATATAATTGAATGCGGTTTTCACAGTTGTGTTGCTAGAGGTTCAACTTAGAAATTAGGCTACCATTTATCCCTAATTTTTCACTACTTCATGTAGGAAAACAGACCAACTTAATTGACCCCTAAAATGTATGGCGTGCATACTATATGAAAGATCAAACTACACTGGCTAGTTTAAGTTTTGAAATTTTATGTACTTGCCTAAAAAAATTTTACGAAAAAATTTTGCTATTGCCATGTAATTTGAGTAGGTAACTGATAGTGGTATTAATTTTCAGTTAGGTCGCATAAGCAATAGTAAATGCTATTTTTAATTAGGTATGTACCTACTTATGAGTTACATGGTCAGATTAATGGACCCTGCACCCTGATGTCAGCGTTTTTCGGAGACGCCTGACAAAGTACGTGGGTCTGTTAAATTCCATTGAAACTGATGGGAATACCGCGCGAGACGCGGGACTGCCTCAGAAATAAGATTTAGTAGAAGTCCCATAGCGTGTGCCAAAGTTATCTGTCCTGCATAAGGCACTTCTACGTATTCTTATTTCTGTGGGCGTTTCTCGTCTCGCACAGGATTCGCGTCAGTTTGAATGGAGTTTTAGTCATTCATATCGCGTATTATTAGACATTACCTCAGTGGTGGTTCGATTCCCATGGGAAGGATACTTTGTTAAGTTGTTTTCAGGAGCCCTGTTTTTTAATGTGTGTATGTCGAATGAAAAACGTTCGACTCACCGATTATGACGAATGAAAATCATTCGAGTTCGAACGAAAATCATTCGAATTACCGATTTTGCGTGAGTCACGCTTTATTAGATAGCACTCCAGTTTGATTAGGTTATGATATTGCAGACTTGAATCACATTTTGACACCAGGATGTACAGGGTCGATTGACCACATGGTCAATCGACCCTGTACATCCTGGTGTCAAAAATTACCTACCGACCTTTAATTACATACCGACTGCCGTCTGATCTAGGAACCTATTTTTAAAATAGACAAGTCGCACAAAATCGTTGAGTAAGTATAATGAAAATCGATCGACTCATCGATTATGGACATACAAATGAAAATCATAGGATATCGATCGAAAATTATTTGACTCGCCGGATATCGATCGAAAATATTTTGCGTGTTTCATACTTTTATAAATAGCACTCCAGACCTATAGAATCAATGATCCGGGTGTGAAAGTTTCTTTGGCCACCACCAGTTGGTATCAGGCAGGAGTCCTATTCATAAGCTATTTTTGAGAAGTATGACTCACCGTAAATGGTGGTCTAAAAAAGGTGAGTCGAATGAAAATCGTTACTCATCGACTCACTGATTACTATTTATCGGATAATAAGTACTAACGCAGCAGGAGTTCGGTAGCATCACATAAAAAGAAAAGTATGTAATCAAACGTAACGCTGACTAAGTCGCTATAAATAAATAATAATAATTCTAATAGATTAATCATCATCATCATTCTAGCCGCAGTCAGTCCATTGCTGGACATAGTCCTCCCGCAAATTGAGGGGTTGTTGCCATACTCATCACGCTTGGCAGGCGGAATTCTAATAGTAATCATCTAATGCAGATGAAACGCGTGGGCGTCGGCGGTCGGCTGGTGCCGTTCTTCAAGTGCGTGTGCGTGTACTTCGCGGCGGGGGGCGGAGCGCCGTCGGCCGCCGCCGCCGCCGCTAAGTGTGCGCCCGTGCTGTGTCTGCTGCTCGTCGTCGCGCTGCACAGGACTGGCGCCGCCCTCACTACTGACCGGTCAGTGTCGTCTTTGTCTCGCCTTGCATACCCAGCCACTTGCATACTCAACGAAGCCAATTATAATGTCATGTGACCGATATAGGATAACAACTAGACAAACAGTCATAAAGAAACGCCAGTGAAGTGTTCTAAGCACGGAGCAATTACAAAGAGGAGATGCCGTAATAAGCGTTTTGTAAGAAAATATTTGTGAGGCTACACGGGGCAGAAGGCAGACGTGCGAGGTGCTTGGTTTCGGCCGTGGCTCCAACCATAATGATATCCATCCTACGGAAAGCAGCAGTACAAATTATTAACAACAACTACAAATTATCAAGTAGTTGTCAATAGATGTCACTAGTACATCGAAGTTCCAATCTTAAAAACATTGCGATACTTCATAAATTATGAACGTTTTAAATATTAGGTATAACTTTTAGAGCCGTAAATATATCTTATTTAACAGAAACCAATTATTCAATGCTAAATTTGTGTGGTTCTAAGGATCTCCTTGGACTTAGTTTAGTCTAAGTAAGTTTTTACACACACATTTCGCCGATGAGCAGACTTTTGGCTGGGACACTTAGCGCGATTGTGCATCTAGTTGATATCCTCTATCGATGCATGTGACGTGCGCAGTGGAAAAATACAAACGGGAGAGGACAGGACAGTAGTCACCCACTGTATGGCCAAACCATAATAATAACTACATTTTAAAATGTTGTAAACTAGCCTATTACCTAACTCGTTTATCGTGTAAATTTTTAATTTAATTTTTACTCCCAACCTACTACATCTACCTACAAGAGTTTGCCCTAAGATCCAGAGATTGTGGACTTGATTTCTATACTTTGCAAGCTTGAATCTCCTAATTGTCTGATAATACCTAAAGTTTCAGGGCGTGCCCTAGGCTCTGAAGCTTAAGCTGAAGATGCAACTGGAAAACGCTCGTGAAAAAGAAAATCTTAATTAGGTTATACTTTGTGTACAGCGGACGATACGGCCAGCTCGTGTGCTACGGCCTGGCGCTGTCCGCGCTCGGCGACGCGTTCCTGGTGTGGCCGCAGCACTTCGTGGCCGGCATGGCCGCCTTCGCCGTCGCGCACGTCTTTTACATCTCCGCCTTCCAAATCCGATCTGACGCGCGCCTCACAGCCTTAGTTCTTTACGCGGCTACAGCGGCTTTTCAGACGTTGATTAGGCCACCTGGAGCTCTATCAGTATTAGTGCCGTTGTACGGGTTGTTGCTGGCTACGATGGCGTGGCGGGGTGTGGCGAGGCTGACGTCGTGGCGGGCGGGGCGGGGCGAGGCGGCGGCGGGGGGGTGGGGCGGGGCGGCGGCGGCGGCGGGCGCGCTGCTGTTCTTGGTGTCGGACGCGCTGCTCGGGTACAGTCTGTTCGGAGGGCCTGTTCCTCATAAGCAGGTAGGTAACAGTTCATAGTATCCTTTCGTTTTATTTTCTTTGACGTCAGGGTTTAATGATTTTAATTATCTTTTTGCTTTGAGAATCTGCGTGACGAACAAGAAAGTGCGTTGTGTAACAGCAATTGTATCAAGTTTGTTTGTTTGAGATATCTTTACTGCATAAAACAAACAACAGCACACTTAAGATATAATATCCCTGTTGTAAAGATAATTCAAAGATCTACTATGAATAGTCATTCTACCAAATGATATATTGTTACCAAACTAAGGGAATGTATGTAAGCTGAGAACATTACATAGGTACATTTCGAAAGTTGACGCGACAAAAGGTGAAAGGCTACATCTTATAAAGAATTGCTCAAGATGTTTCAACCTTCTATATGCTATTCTGACAGCATTTTCGTCTTGTATAAAAAAATGTTTGTTGATGCCAGGTGCTGGTGATGTCTACCTACTACCTGGGGCAGCTCGGGATCGCCCTCAGCGCCCTGGAGCCCGACCCCGCGACAGTAGGCGAGTGCGTGCGTTAAACACCACTCGCAGTTTGAATGTCAAACCGTTCACTTTGTAATCTTCCTTTTTAGAATAAGCAAATGCAATCGTGTCGCCAGAAAGCTGGTCGGTAATTCCGAACAAATATTGTTATTTTAACAAGTTATAAGGCGTGTTGCACAATATTGTTCAACGGAGTTGAATGAGACGGTCTGTGATATAAAATCGGTTATCGTGTCTTCTCATTAGGTTTAATTGGTTTATTTATATTGAATGGCGCGTATCTAGCAACACGCAAATGTAAAAAAATGCGAAAATGATAACAATTGTTATATTTTGAAAAACGTGCCAAAGCATGCGAACAATTTTAAAATACGTGCAATCTCCTAAGCATTGTCTATCAATTTTATTGTTTGTATTTGTGAACATATTATGTATTGTGTAATATTTTCTGTTATTATGTATCAGTTGGAGTCGTGCGGTAATACCGCCTGTTCCATAAGCATTTGTAAGGTGTTAGGAATATTTGATGTAACTTTGATTTAGTTTATAATATAGAGAGTATAATGTTGGGACAACTTAAACGAGTCTGTGAGACCAGAGTGTAGGGTAAATAGTAAGGCTCGTTAGGCCTCGTTCCTTCATCAACCCCCGTACTCCCAAAGCCTCACTGTATCCTTAGCTAACGAAGTCCAGCATGTTTGAACTATATGAAATGCCCGATTTCAGAGGTGTTTCAATAAATCTATGACTCCATGACGAGCTGGGTTAATTGCTTCACAATAACCCACACATTATGATTGAACAGGGCTCAATGAGGCTTGTTGTTGCTTAACGAAGAAAAATGCTCAATTTAATGTGTATCTTATTACAAATACATTATAGATTGTATTGATGTACAATTTTTTTTTTTTTTTTTATTTCATATTGTACACTATGAATGTCTTTGGGAGGCCGGGTAGTTGAAATGCAACAATCTGGGTCGATCACGGAAGTTATAAATTCCCTTGTAATTGCGAGGAGCGGCGTTCGCTGGGGCCGTAGGGCTGCGTGGTCGGCAGCGGCGGCCAAGACTGAATCACCATAGCGCATCGATATAGGATAACAACTAGATAGACAGTCACGAAGAAACGCCAGTGATAAAGTGTCCGAAGAGGATTGTAGGCAGGTACTTACACACACTTATTACAGTGATTGCCTCAAATTTAAACAGTATTACATTAACAGTAAAGATGAGAATTATAAAACACGACAATCAAGATCGCACTTACGGTAGTAAAAAATAAGACTGTTCTCAAAATCTGCCCATCGGCGAAATAGGCAGACTTATGGCTGGGACACTTTTCGTGCGCGATTGTGCATCTAGTTATCCTATATCAATGCCATAGCGTTACTATTTTTGTAATGTCTCTCTTTGTCCCCTTGGGCACCCCTCACTTTAGCCTGTCAGGATGAGAGAAAATCGTGGACTACGAAATAATTTACACCCTTTTTAGCCTAGCTGGAGCCCGCGGTTTCACCCGTGATAAAACCAGCGTCCCAAAATAGTTATATGTTTCATACATGCAAAAAAGTATTTTTTAAATAGAGACAATACCAGTGGCTATTTACATCACTTAAGTATATTTAACTTAACATACCAATAATTACTATTCGCAAAGTTGTAACAGACTCTTCTAACATGCAATAAAAAAACCGTATGATTTGTGGACTGTGAAAGCAGAAGGAGATAAACAGCTGATGACAGCCGCGATTGGTCCCTCATCCGAGCAGGCTCGGCCACAGTTTATGCAACACTGTTCCAATAAACAGTAAAATATGGGGTTTGTGTATGTTAAATAGACTTAATAGATGATCCAGGACCAATTTAAACCATGATTATGGAAGGTCTTTTTTGGTATTAAAGATAAAAAAAAGGATAAAAAGCCTTTATTACTGAAACAAGCATCTTACAAAGATTTATAAGCAATAAAATTAAAAAATATAGTCTGCCTAGAATAGACCCAACTTCTAAGTGGTCGTGACTAGTGCCCCATTACGCCCTTGCCTAGGACGAGAATCGGATATGACGATAGCATAGCCGAGTCGAGGGCAAACGTCGTTTACATTAACATAGTGACTATGATAACGTTCCTCGAGGTACTGGAACGGAAATGGGCGGACGGAGTGGATTATAATGACCCACTATTATCGTGTAGATAGCTATGAAAAAGTATATCGGTGAAGTTCTCCACGCGTGGCTGAGTTATGTAACTTTTGTAATACCACTAACGGCTACTTCTAAAAATCAGTGTCCAAAAATAACGAAAAAATATGTGGTCTAACTGTATAAGCTTTCGATGTAGGTTGTCAATTTTTATTTGCGAAAAAGAAACGGCCGTAAAGCGTAATGTGAGGACGCAACTAGGAAAACGCTTAGATGAAAAAGGGCAGCGAGAAATGGATGCTGCAGGTAGATGAATGGGATATTTCAGGGAGATGCTAAGGTAGAAACCTTCAATTTATTGCATTAAACGTGAGGGATTGTTATATTCGTCTTCGTCCAAGCGTGTTTCCAGTTACGTCCTCAGCCTATGCTTAAGAGTTTATAACCTAACCTACCTAAATTTACCCCCTTATTCATAAAAATAAACAAACTTACAATAAGACTAAATTAACTAATTTATGTTTCGTCTCGTTCTTTCACGTCAAAAATAGATAAGGCGGGAAAGGGACTAAAATAAATTAGTTAATTATTGTCTTATTGAACGTTTGTTTATTTTTATGAATAAAGGGTTATTGTATTATTTATTAAGTTCTATTTCACAGCACTTAAATCTGAAATACCATACTTCTAAGCGAAATAATTAAGACTTTTAGACTATATTTGATGGTTTGTTCCCAGTGATGGTGCCGGTGTTGCATGCCCAACTGTGGCCTTAATTTCGAATCTCTACCAAATCTTAGTCTTCGATAGTCGTAAACGTTTACTAAACTTGTCAAACATATCTGTAGTTGTTACCGTTGTACAAACACACACACACACACGCAGCACCTAGTATAGTGCAAGAGGTCGGAATAATGTTAGAAACGGTAGACTAGATGTTTAACGTAAAATATTTTAATAATGTTATTTACATGCTATGTATTGTAGCGATATACTTGTAAGGGGAATAAATTATTGAAAATCTGTGTGGGTTTTATTTTTATTATCTCTTTTATCTTAGCGAGTTGACTCTATGTATATGTACGCAAATATATTTGTGAGGAGGTGAGTCTAAAAAGAGTTCAATCCTTAAGGAAATCCTAGACATGCAACGTCAGTTATCAAGTTTACCAACACTAATTGAAGATGTGAAATCCATTAAGAACGAGTTACAGGAACTCCGGGCCTCTTGTGAGTTCAATCATGAAAAGCTGGACGAATGTACCAGGAGAATTGAAGTTGTTGAGGCTAAGTTGCCGGAAGTGGACAACTTTAAGAAGGAGCTTAAATCTACTCAAGAGGAATTACACATTTGTAAGCAATCGCTCTCTTTGAAGGAGCAGTGGCTAAGACTTAATAATGCTGAGATCAAGGGGGTGCCCGCCAAGAAAGATGAAAACCTGTTTTTGCTTGTGGATTCCATTGGGAAGTCTATAAAATGTCCAGTCTCCAAGAATTTCATTAATTATGTGGCACGAGTACCCCAGCATAACAGTAAAGACAAGTCTATTGTAGTCAACTTTACCAATAGATATATGAAAGAGGAGTTTCTGGCTGCGGCGCGCTCTATTAAAAACCTATGTGCTAGTGATATAGGATTCCGTGAATGCACGCAGCGCATTTATGTAAACGACCATCTTACGGTGGAGTTGAAGAATCTACTCTCGAAGACGAAATCCATCCTTAGGGATAAGTTGGGATACCGCTATGTATGGGTGAAGTTCGGTAAGATTCATGTGAGACAAAATGACTCATCAAAGGTTCATGTGATTCACAGCGAAAATGATTTGAACAAACTATCCTAGACTGCCGAGTAGTGTGTTATTGTTTCGAAATATTATTTTTTTCTTACATTCTTTACATATCATATGTTTTTGCTTTGTTGGAACATAAAGTAGACGAATTGATACTTTACCTACTTGAAATTGTTTAGCACACCTGAGGAGCGCTCCATGACTGCGCATTTCTTTTGTTTGCGCTCGGACTCGAGCGTCTTTTGTGTGAATTATCGCACTGTTGTGCTTGTAGTGAATATGACCATCAATATACCCATCTTATTCTCTCTAATGCTTTTAGCGTATTGTTCATACCTGCCTTTTCTTACTACATGCTTATTATGCCTATACATTATGAACTCTGCCGATTCGGATCCAATGTTATTATATCTTTTTATTGAAATAGTTTGCAGCTACACTGTTTTAATTGTATTATGCATTATAAATGGCTAACACACAGCTTAACATTTATTACCAAAATGTGAGGGGTTTAAGAACCAAAGTAGATGTGTTGAAGCGTAGTATTTTTATGGCTAATTATGACTTAATCTTCTTAGTTGAATCATGGCTACTTGATGGAATCGCTGATAGTGAGATTTTTGATGACCGCTACGTTGTCTGGCGTCGCGACCGTGATTACGCGTCCACAGGTCAGAAGCTGGGCGGTGGTGTACTCATAGCTACACGTAAGGACTTATGTATTGAACCACGACCTGCGTTCCACTCGTCCGCTGAGGATCTCTGGTTGACTTTAACCATTAAAAACGGTAAACAGCCGTCTACTGTACTTCATTTATGTATTCTATACTTGTGTACGCAAAAGTCGGGTAACTCGTTTTCCCAGCAATAAGGCAATTTCTTTAGTAAGCTAAACGATACATTATTACAAAATCCACTTGATAAATACCTGATAATCGGCGACTTTAACATGAGTAAAATCAAATGGCATTTAAATAATGACTTATCTTACACTCCGAGTAATTTTCAAACTAGTGACGAATGCCTACTTATTGACGAACTTACTATGCACGGATTAGCACAATATAACGGCATCTTAAATAGCCAAGGCAGAATATTGGATCTAGTGATTTCAAATGACGTATTCAAAGTAAGTGAGTGCCACGATCCTTTGGTGCCGATTGACCCTGTTCATGGCGCCTTGCTCATCAGTTCCGATTTTATTACCGTTAATTACTTGAAGCCAGCTTCCACTAATAAACGTCTTTTTCACAAGAGCGACTATGCTATAATTAGTGCGGAAATATCTAAGATAGATTGGCGTTCTGAGTTCTCTAATAGAACTTTGGAGGAATCTGTTCAGTATTTTTACGATATTATAAACAATCTTATAGATAAATATGTTCCCTTGGCTCAGATAACAAACAATTCATACCCCATTTGGTACTCTAAAGCTTTGGTCAAAGTAATCAGAGAAAAGAATAAATATCTTCGAAAATATAAGGTATACGGCAATCGAGCAGATTTAGAATCCTTTAAATTATTACGTGACAGGGTAAAACAATTGGAGAAAGAATGTCATCAAGCCTATATTTCCAATGTAGAAAAGTCCATAGTTAAAAATCCTAAGTATTTTTGGTCCTACATAAAATCAAAAACTAATTCTAAATCTAATAATATTCCATGTAACCTAACATACAATAATAACGTTTATAATACAGGCAAAGACATTTGTGATACATTTTCGTCTTACTTTCTTTCCAATTTTACACAGCCTATTCCTTCCTATTCTTCAAATAGCGTTGACTCCGCCTTACCTGTCTATATGCCGCCACCAGTTGCGCATATCTCGAATATCGAAATCCGCCTGGAGGACGTAGAGAAACATTTACTGTCCCTCGATACTTCCAAATCGGCCGGCTCGGATAAACTGCCTGCTTCTTTTCTCATTGCCACTGCTAAGACGATTTCGCTTCCAATCACGTTATTATTCAAAAAGTCACTGTGTGAAGGCATTGTTCCTAGAATCTGGAAGTCTGCCTTCATAACGCCTGTGCATAAGAAGGGACCGAAAACTGACGTTACAAACTTCAGACCCATTTCCAAGCTTAGTATAATAGTGAAAGTATTTGAATGTATTATACACAGTCAACTAAGCCTGGCTCTGAAAAATTCTTTTGGTTCCTTTCAACACGGGTTTCTCGGTGGGAGATCAACTGTTTCTAACCTGGTGCTTCTTAACGATTATCTCACGAAGACCATGGAATCTGGTGAGCAAGTGGACGTGATATACACTGACTATTCCAAATGTTTCGACCGGATTGATCATAAAACGCTAATGCTGAAGCTTGCGGCCATAGGAATTTGCGGGGATCTCTTGAGGTGGTTCTCATCTTATATAGATCATCGTTCTCAGGCAGTTGTTGTTAAAAACTATATCTCCGGCTGGGTAGACATACCCAGTGGTGTACCTCAGGGTTCCTTGCTTGGGCCCTTACTCTTCAATGTTATGGTTAACGATATCGAAAACTGCTTACTCACGTCTCGATTGCTATGTTTTGCAGATGACATGAAAATTTTCTCCACTATATCTTCTCAAAATGATGCATCTGCATTACAGGCTGACGTCTGTCGCTTGGAGCAGTACTGCTCTCGTAATGGTCTCGATCTTAATCCGGCTAAGTGCTGTGTAGTCACTTTTACCAGAAAAAGTAATATAATTCCTACGACATATACACTCAAAGATCAAACCCTCCAGCGCTCCACAACAGTGCGTGATCTAGGAGTTCAGCATGATGCTAAACTTCTATTTGACAGCCATGTCGATAACATTGTGTCAAAGGCCTACAGAGCGCTCGGCTTTGTGTTGAGATGCTCCTCGTCTTTTAATGATATCAAAACATTAAAGATACTTTATTGCACATATGTGCGCCCCCACCTCGAATATGCTTCCCAGGTGTGGAATCCCATGTACAATGTGT
This sequence comes from Euzophera pinguis, assembly GCA_947363495.1. Taxonomy (NCBI): domain Eukaryota; kingdom Metazoa; phylum Arthropoda; class Insecta; order Lepidoptera; family Pyralidae; genus Euzophera; species Euzophera pinguis. Next base: position 15,157,192 of record OX376172.1, on the reverse strand, counting down.
ATATCGATCGCATTGAGAGTATCCAGAAGAAGTTTGTAAGGTACCTATGTTATCGTCTTAAAATAAATTATAGCTCTCAAAACTACTTAGACCTTTGTAGGGTGCATCACTTAGTTCCACTGCGGGTGCGTCGTGACGTCGCTGATATAGTTTACATGATAAAAATAGCTTCTGGTGTTGTTGACTCGCCTGAACTTTTATCTAAATTAATGCTTAATGCACCGCCTAGAATATTAAGATTTAATCCCCCCATTTTTATACCAAACAAATCCACTAATTATCGACAGAATTCGTTTATTTTGCACGCAGGTAAGAATTTCAATATTATTTCTCGAACGGTGGATATTGACTCGTTCACTACAAGCATAGCGAGGGCTAAGTTACTTTTATATGACCATTTGTTCCAGCAGGGTAATGTTTAGGGTAGTTCGTTGATTTTTATTTTGATAATTTTTGGCTTTAAATTGTTTTCTTGTACTAAACTAAACGGTGTTGCTTCCAATTAATGGCAATATTTAAAAAAAAAAAAAAAAATAATAATAATAATATAGATAATATTAAAACGCAGTGTGTGTACTATGTTTGGTTTGTTAGTTGTACTATTCTAGTTCTATCTGTGAGGACCTTTAATTGGCTTCTAAATTGCTTAAGTTTTTTACCTATTGTATAGATATAAGCTGTTGGTCTTCCTTATAATAAATAAATAAATAAATAAAAAGAGTGTGGTAAAGAAATTGCTTGTAAGACGTCGCAGTTTTATTCAGCCGAACTCAGAGGCATTGAATACATAAGCAATATTGTCCCTTAGAGTGCCTAGAGTTTTTTTTTAAACCTTAACTCATTAGGTTTAGTCCCTCCTGTCTGTGAGAGTGAATTTTAGGGTTCCGTTGTAAACACAAGGAACCCTTATATATATAATTTTAGTAATGGGTTTTACGGCCATGGATACAAGTCTTTAATTTCTATCTTCAGTCCTACCAGTGTGGTTTCGTGAAGTCCTAGTCAAGTCTAAAAGTCTAGTCGGTAATCAAGTCTATTTACCTAGAAAAATCAGGCTAAGTGGTAGAAAAACTGCACTTAGCGATTACTAGGAGTTTTTTGCAACAAGCATGAAAATCACATAAATCAAACACTGTATCACTTCCCAACACTCTCGCTTGTTATCGAACACTGCGAATAATAATCCACCATTATTATGTACAAATAATAAAAAAACACGTGGAAAATAAAATTTCGGCGGAAATTGCACTTTTCAGCGTCTCGCCAAATGTCCCCAGGAAGTTTCTGGGGACATATAGAGGGTTCCTGGCAGACCCTTATAGTTTCGTCATGTCTGCCTGTCCTACGTTTTTCTCGCAGACTATTAGGCCTAGAGAGCTAAAATTTGTTATGCCTATGCATATTACTTAACGCGGAGAAAACTGTAAAATTAAATTATAAATAATATTTTATTTTAAGTAAAATATTTTCTTGTAAGTAAACTTAACGTCTCTCGAGTGCGGCTGATAAGTGATTTATATAATTCAGTACTACTAAAGGTTAAATAATGTACAAGTGTTATTAAAAAAATAATTATAATTCTTAGATAAACTTAATCAATTACAATAACAATTTGGCGCCAGCCAGCGGAGCGATCAGGGGGCCGATTCTCGTTTTAGAGATAAGTCGAATTGGAAATTTGTAGAACATTGCGACAACTACAAAAAACCCTATAGATACGTTCGCCATAATTTTTCGACCAATCTCGCCTCAACATTTTTGAGTTATTATAGCAATTAGAAAAAAAATGTCGGCTGGCTTAAATTCTAGCTCGCCCGCTGCCTGACAGCCGATACCATATAAATACATACTAATTATGTACAGAAGCATTCGCAACTTGACGACATTCAATTATTTAGTGTACATAATTCAGTCATTCATGCATGACTGATTTATATTTTTATAACATTGCTATAGCAATTTATCTTATTATCAGTTGTTACTTAGTTCTTTGTAAATAATTCGAATACTTAAAAAATATTTCAGCTTCGTGACATTTTTGATAAAAATTTGTTTGCCGAAGAATAATAAAAGTGCAACCTGTGCAACAGGTATAGAAGAGGTATTTTTTTAAATTTCACATAAACTCAATCCGAGCTAAGTACATCCAAAATTTAATTCGTGTCGCCCTACATTTGTTGTTTGAGTTTGAAGTTTGTTTCATATTTTATGAGGAATGGTCTGAAAGACTGACCCCATATTCTCAAACGTTTCCTCGAACTCGACTCAACCTTACTTCAACTCATTGGTATGATTAGTCGTCACTAGCTTTCTTGACTTAAGGTGATTCCTCATTGGAGGTGAGTATCGAAATGTCAAATATAAGGTTGGTCGAGAGGCACCTTGGGGCGTCCTTGAAATGAACTAAAGTGGATAAATCGGTTTTTTCCCATTTTTGGCCTAGGTGTCCATTACTTTTTTTACTCTATTCTTTTGTATTTTTCGATTTTTGTGCTTTGGATTGTTATTATAACTTGTGTCGTTCCTCATTGGAGTTTGCTCAAGCAACCAATTAAAAATGTAATTTTTAAGGAACGTTCGTTCAAAGACTTCCATAAGGCTTCCTCCTTAAGGTTAGAAGACGGTTAGGTTAAGAATACGAATGTGAGAGATGCAGAGTTCGTGTAAACCTAAGCTGTTGATTTAGATCAGGTATACGCGTTCCTATTTACTCTATATTTTTTAACTTTAATATGTTATGCCTGGTTTTTGTAATGGTGACCGGCTTCCAATGGTAGACTCTGTATATCGGGTTTCCTACGCCTGCCGCTGACAGTAGTCATCGAGATATTATATAAATAACTAGCTGTTTCCCGCAGCTCTGCCTGCGTCCAAAAGTAGCCTATGTTTGACCCCGGGTATCAAACTATATTCATACCAAATTTCATCAAAATCCGTTCAGCGGTTTGGCCGTGAAAGCGTAACAGACAGACTTTCGCATTTATAATATTAAGTATGGATACCATTATTTTGTTTACCAATGTGTGCCACAACGCCAAAATATGAACCGAATTAATTAAAAGTATTCTAGCTTATTTCATTCAAAATGTAGGTAATTTGACATGGAGTAATTTCAAAGAGGAGATGCCGTTTGAAATGGCGCAGTGACGTGCTCATTGGCGCCTCGCCGACACTGCGGTGGGCGGAGCTTGTCATTGCTCGTGTTCTATGATTGGAGCCACGGCCGAAACCAATCACCCCGCATGTCTGCCTTCCGCCCCGCGTAGCCTCACAAACGCTTTCTTACAAAACGCTTATTACGGCATCTCCTCTTTGTAATTACTCCATTTAATTTGACATTACATACAACGCGCGCGACACCGGCGCCGGCGCCTGTAGCGGCGATTTCACATTATCTTCGTTGAGCGACGTTATTGAAAGGGTTAGTATAAATAGGTAGTTACGTGTGCCACAATAGAAGTTTCCTTCCTCGTTGCGATTATAAAATGCTTGCCATTGTTCACATGGTTGTCGCAAGACTAGTTATCATTTGGGTAAAAAAATTCCTACATGGTCGCATCGCGCTTTCATTTCTGATGTTGTAGGTGTCAATATGCTGCGGTAACCACTTAACATTAGGCGAGTCGTACGCATGTTCGTGCAGACGCTTAAGACTTATAATTTGACAGTAAAGTACCTAAATGAAAATGTATATCTCAATACGGTCGCTAGCGTTTTCGTTAAATCTCATAATCGAGGCGTTCTCTTTTCTTTGATACAATATTAATGTTACACTTTTTCGAGCTTCACTTTGATAAAATCATTGTTTGATTAAACGATGGAGCCATGAAATAAAAACCGATACGGGTTTCATATATTATCTCTAAAAAGCGCAAAAAACAATGTATGTTCTATGGGTGTCTGTTATATATTTGTTTTATTTTTAGTATTTGTGAAAATCTCAACTGTCTATCACCGTTCATGAGATACAGTCTGAAGAACAGACGGACGGACAGCGAAGTCTTAGTAATAGGGTCCCGTTTCATGCTTTAGGTACGGTAACCTAAAAAATGAATAGAATTTGAGTGACACGTCTGCGTGTCACATTCTGTGAATGAGTGTCGGGCTGTGCCTACTCCCTGCGCAAGTTGTCGAGACGAGACTGCAGCTCGGCGTCGGCGTCGCTGACGGCCGCCACCCCCGCCGCCCCCGCCACCCCCGCCACCCCCACTCCGGCCGGACCTGTCTTTGCTGGAAACATTCAACGAAAATTATTACAGATGTGCCGATCATGACTTTGACTGAACAGCCGATTAGTTGGTCGTAGTCGGTAACTCTAACATCAGGGTGTACAGGATTGATAGACAATGTACCTCACTCGATTAATGAATAGATTTTTCGTATTTTTTTTTTTTACATGACTGATCAAAGAGTGTTATGTTTTTAGCATTCTTTATTCCACCGTAAGTCAGGAACGGCTTATCGAATATCCCAATCCTTGCTTTCTTCCTAGTGTCATAGGGTGTGTGACGTCATCACAAAAACAAAATGGCGGACTAAATACGCAATAAAAGGCAGATTATAAAAATTATTTCTAATTAACCTAATCGAGTGGAGTATCAAAATAAAGAAGTTTAAAAGAAGATTTCAAAAATGTATATAACCTTATGTTTCAATTAATTTTTACGACAAAAAAAAACTTAAAAAATTGAATTTATGTTTTTGCGAATAAAAATATGAGTATATTAATAATTAGCTTGTTCACGTTAGGTTAGTGTGTGAAGAACTGTGACTAGCTGACTAGAAAGAATGAGTGATATTAGAGCATACTGACATGCGATGGAGAGCGAGCCCGTGGCCTGCGGCAAGCCGGACAGCTGGTCTCCGAGCTGCAGCCCCAGCTCGTCCAGGATTTGGGACACCACGGCGTCGCTGCAAAAGACAACACATTCATAAAGCGAGTCGGACTCGCGCACTCGCACGCGCACGTAGCCATTATCTCCCCCATCTCCATACACGTGCCCAAAGCCAACTTCAACGACTTTGGAAATCCTTCAAGTTATCGCTCGAACGCTTTCGTGGTCGACCCCATTTTTATTTTTTATTTTTATATATATTTTATGGAAAACACAACAGATAACAATCAATTTTAAACATATATTACAAAACATATAATATTGAATAAATTCGTTATCCCTTGTATGTTTACACATACAATAAATGCAACTATTTAAGTTATCATAGCCAATTAGACTCGAGAAGAATAAAAAAAAAAAATTCTAACATGTAAAATGTGTGACTGTGTATAGCAAAAACATCATCATATTTGAAGCACAGAGTACAGACCAACAGTATGCATTATCAGCACGTTACCCTTAAACTCAAAGAGAAATTAATAACGAGGAACTATTACTAACAAGTAACAACGGGGTTGGTATCTCACAGTTCTCGTGGATCACGCGTGCGTGCCGGACGCATAGCTCGATTGCCTATTGATCGTTGATCGATACCTACGCCTGCCGAGACGTACCTACTTGCATTCTCGGCGTCAAACGGTTTAAATCAATGCAACGGACGCCAGAAAAAAACATTTATGTCAGTTTCTGAAATGGATATAACGAAACTAAAAGATAAAGGTCGGACAATGGACCAATGGTTAAATTTTCGTCAAAAAAAGAAACGATCTGACGATGAACAAGATGGTGACTCGACTATATCGCACGACCATAGCCGGCTAAAAACATCATATTTTGATAACCAGGCAATTAACGACCCATTGCAGTCGCTCCAAAAAGAAATGGAAATAATGAACAGTGTATTAAATACAATGAAAGAGGAGCAATCTGCTCGCTTCATAGGTATCCAAACCAATATTACTGAAATTAAGAACGAGATTAGTGACATTAAAAAAAACCTATAATGAGATGGAATAGTCAGTGGACTACCTGGGCAGGAAATATATGGAAATGGAGATGTCCCAGAAGGATATAAAGGACGATACTTTGAAGCAGGAAAAAAGGAGTAAAAGACATCATTTACAAAAACTTGTTTCTGGAAAAATCGAACAAGGCCCTTGAAGAACGTATTATGAAACTGGAGCAGAAAGAACTCGAAAAGAAGATTGAAATTATTAATGTCCAGAAGCAGGAAGGTGAGGACTTGATGGAAATAGTGAGCAAAATTGGGAAGGCACTAAATCTGGATTCTATTGATGTTGAAAAAGTTTGGAGAATTACGGGCGATAGTAATAAGGGGCCCAGACCACTGATTGTTTCTTTCAAAAGTCGAGAAACTCGCTCTAAATGACTGAAAGGTCGAAAACAACCTATCACAAACAGCGACATATTTAATAATGACAATAATTCACGAATATATATAACAGTGGCGAAGCCTCCATAGAACACGATTCCCACCGGCTTACCTTGGCTAATCTCTAATATATACATATTTTTAATTATTGATAATAATAGCTTATCCCAGCTTATTACTCTTCCACAAAAATGTATACACTATACCGCTATTGTTCTTAGCTATACCTATATACCTACTTATATGACACTGTCATAAAATGTAAGCCGACGACTGACGGCCTTACCGGTAATACGGAAACTAAGGAGTCTAATTATCGCAAGCGACACAATTACATTGAGCGCTTTGTAAAAAGTATTCTTCAATACGCTGGATACAAAATACGCAATGTATTTGAAATCGCGCATACGCACACACACACGATTTAGCAATGGTAAGACGCAATCCGCGCCGAGTACACGCCAAGTGAACTCGCTCAAGATATCGGGAATCCAAATATTTCCAATGTATGAAATTGACACACACATACATGTCACTACTACATGAAAAGTACTCGTTGATATTGTTAAATGATAACCCGATTTAAGATAGCCTACCAAACTCTTTATAGGTCCTTTCGTATCACTAGAAAAGTTTTCGTCCAATTAGCGCTGCCGCAGCAGACCGGCCATTGGCCGCCCTGCTGCGGCCGCCGGCCAATTGTCTTTCTAATACGGATAATCGGACGGATTGTCACTATGTCACTTCACTTATTATGCGCGCATTTGTATGGATTAATTTTATGCTAATTGATTTAATGTGATAAGTGATTAGATTGTGGTATATAGTTTAAAAGAATCGAAATTAGTGAAGTTTAACACAGGCTGTTGTGTATTCTGATATAGTGTTTGTTTTGTTTCATCGTAAAGGTTGGTTTGTTTCATTTTGTTTTATGTCGTTGTTGTTGTTAGGCGAGAAATGGCGGCATTAGTACAAATAGATTGTTGTCTTACAGATTACTTATTGAATGAATCAACTTCGTTCTCAAAACAATCGTTCGATAATAAAAAAAATATCATTAACCTTGGACGGGCTCGTCCCGATATAAAAATTGATTATAAGCGTAAGGATGGGTTTTTCAAACATTTTCACAGTTCGATGTATGATAAATACAATTGGATAACAGGCAGTTGCAAATTAAATAAGTTATTTTGTTTTCCATGTCTGCTGTTTTCCGATACAAATAGTGCTTGGAATAAAATGGGTTTCTCAGACATAAATAATTTGACCAATTCGGCTAGAAAACATAGTCAAACTGAAAAACATTTACGCAGTTGTTTATTGTTACACGATTTTGGAAACAGTAGAATAGAATCATTTCTCGGCAATAATTTTGAAGCCCACAATCGTAAAGTAGAGCGTAATCGAAACTTAATGAAACGTTTAATAGACACTGTTGTTCTTCTTGGAAAACAAGAGTTATCTTTCCGCGGGCATAAAGAAAACCTAAATTCAGATAATCGTGGCGGCTTTACCTCTCTTTTTTCACCCCACGCCACTGTTATATAAACGATACACCTAACACAGCAAATCCGTCATATATTTTAGAATTTTAAGACAAATCTTAAAGATTCTTTCAAGTACTTTTGGATACAAAATGGGAAAATATTAATTAAAAAGAATGAAACTGAAAACCAAATTCAGTAGATTAATTTTGAAAGCGATATTGAGTCTTACCTGGAAAAACAATAATAATAACGGCACATATTACACAAAACCATTACTAACTCTTGTTTGAATCATAAGAAATGCCATCCAACTTTATTAATGATTTCAAGGAATAATAGAATAAGCAGACAAATAAACCAACTTTATATAACACATGTCAATTTGTGTTCCAAAAGGCTGTATTGGGAACCTGGACCTAATATGTTTAACGGAAATAAATATAAAGAAAGAGGAAGAAAGTTTATATAAAATAGATGGCTTTAATATCTACTCATGGACAAGAGAGACCCAGCGTGGAAGAGTAATATTAATATATGTAAGAAATAACATTCCTTTTAAACCCGTGGACTTGCCTGTGGCGATGACTCAGTGCGAATTGGTGAGCGGAGAACTGCAGGGGCATGATTATAGTACACAGATGATTATCATATACAGGCCGCCCCGAACGAGTAAGTCAGTGTTTATCACGGAGTTAGTGGATATGTTGCAATCCATCCCGAGACGTCACAACATAATTATGATCGGTGATATTAATATCAGTTTTAGGTTTAATAGGGTCTCACCTGATGATGTCGCAAAACTAATCGATAAGATGGACTGTAGTAAGTCGTCGGGGTCTGATGGGATTAGGGCAAAAGATTTCAAAACAATAAAGGATAAAATCTCTCCGGTCATTGCGCATTTCATAAATTTAAGTGTTAAAAAAGGATTGTATCCTAGTGAGTTGAAGTTAGCAATCATAAGGCCGATCTACATGAACGGATCTCATGCTGAGTATACAAATTACAGACCTATAGCTATATTAAATAAAATTAACCAAATTGTAGAAAAAATAATAGTCAGTCAGATTACAATAAAATAGAATCATTTTATTTGCATAAAATATGGTTACAGGGATGTTACATGTTACAGTTTAATTTGGATCTACATATTTCACCATACATGGCATGCAAAATAATATAATTATTGATGTCAAAATTTTTAAAATATTGAAAAATTAAAATTACAATTATAATGTCAATAAAAGAATCAATTACATAAGTTATTTGTTATTTTTCCTATTCACACAGTCTTTTTAGAAGAAAATGAGATTATGTGTGATGCTCAGCATGGGTTCCGACCTAATAGAAGCACGGTCACGGCTTTGTCCAAATTTATTGATAGAGTGAACGGGTCCCTGAATAATCAGGAATTGGTAGTAGTGGTCTTCATAGACTTTAAAAAAGCAATATCCTGCAAAGGCTGTAGTTGGCAGCCCGCACAACTAACGGGTTCGGAGGGGTTGGACATTTTTCAAAGTAACGTTGAGACGTTTCTTTGAAATATCTCGAAATGGATGGAAGCTCAAGGTCCCTGTGCAGGTCGCGTGTACGCAGGCCCGGGGGCGAACCCGTGGCTCTGCGTGCGAACCTATTCTGGATGAGTTAAAAAACACCCGAAATGCCAAGAGTTAGAAATGAGTTAGAATGACATCTTTTCTCGCTCGCACGCGATTTTGCGTGTTATTATTGGATAATACCATGTCTATTGCTGCAAATTTAAAAAGTCATATACTTTGGAAGATTTCGTAGATGAAGGAAAGTGTACTATTTTTGGTAGGATAATAATTTTTCAAATTCTAAATTGAGTGATAGTTTCCGGAAATATTTCGACAACAATTTTGCATTCTGTTGTAATTACGTGAAAGTGAATAAAGGACAAGCTTTATTTTTCTCTTTAATTAACATAGTTTATTACTTGTTTTTAGTCTAAAATGGAAAAGTTTTCGTGTGATTGTTGTATGAAAGATATGAAGTTTTGATGAAAAAAAATCATTAATATTAAATGGACGATATCAACCGGGATTAAATTTAATTCAAATGAAAAGTAAAGTAACTAGAAAATTTAATATAAAACAATATGACGCGTTTATCTGGCTCGATACTTTGATACCCTTCATTCATTGTTCGTAAACTTAACGCAAATCGGCCTTTATAAGGCCACTTCGGGTATCCTCAAATTAATATGTTTCCATTTCTATTATTTTATGGATACTTGAGGTGGTCTAACCAATATACAACGAGAACAAGACTACTGTAAGTTCCAAGATTTTCGAATGATGAGTGTGTGTGTCTCAACGAGCCTTATTCTAGAAGAGTTAGGTGTTATTTTTTAAATTTTATTTTCGAACCTTTGCTAAACGCCGCCTGAGTTTAACACGTTACTAAAAAATATATTTTTTTCACTGTGAAACACTAGGTAAACATTATTCAATTGGTATTGGTTTCGAATAACTCTGACACCAGGGCGTACATGGTCGATTGACCACATAACCGACAAGATACGAACTAAAGATTGGTATATGTAACGTATGCAAGTACTAAATGTGCATTTTTATTTAATTAACCTATATTGTCCCACTGCTAGGCAAAGGTCTCCCCCAAGTCCTAAATGTGCCTATACTGAGGCAAATGTCTGTGCACGTCACTGGTTTAGAGAATATCTTAGTGGTAGGCAACTAGAAGTCAGTTTGTGGTGCAACGAGTAGTAAAGGGGATATCAAATATGGTGTCCCGACTGGTTCGGTTTATGGTCCTACTGGTTACAAAATGCATGTCAATAGTATGCCAAATGTGATTAAACATAGCGACGTTTATATGTTTGCCGACGACACGTCTCATATATAGCCACAAAAGCCAATCGGTAATACAGTATGCAGTCCAGGATGATTTCGACAATGTGGTCCGCTGGGCGCACGATAGAGGCATAATTATTAATATAACAAAGACTAAATTAGTGTGTATAAGATCACCCTATAATAGGAATAAGTACACACCTATGGAAGTAAAAGGCCATACCTATGATTGTTTACATGGTAATAAAATTGGAGCAATATGTAGTTGTGAAAAAATTTAATCATACCTATGATTGTTTACATGGTAATAAAATTGGAGAAATATGTAGTTGTGAAAAAATTTAATGTGTTACCTCTTATAAATATTTAGGAGTCATTGTGGATAGTCATTTTAGGTGCAATCTGCATGTAGATTTAGTTTGTAACAGATTAAGGTCAATCCTATGTAGAATGTATGGTCTGAGGTATGTGGTTTCGAGGGCCATAATGTATTTAGTCTATTACGCCTTAGCTGATTCGGTAATATCGTATGGATTAGAAGCCTATGGACTTACCTTTCCAGTTCATCTTAATAAAATCAAAGATCTCCAAATTAGAATGCTTAAATTATTGGTTGACAAAAAAGTACGAAAATCGTTGACGAGTTAGGAAAATCTGTATAGCATATGTAACCAGTGGAAAAAAGGTTAAAATGTTAATAATTATCATGGAACAATGTGGTAAAAAGGAGTTCAAGCAGGAAAGGACTTTTAAGTATCCGACCCGATTATCTTTAAAAAAGAAGCTAGTAGTCACCAAGGTAAAAAAATATTATGGTAGGCGTGAAAGAAGATGGCGTACGCCTGTCTATATCAATGAACTGAGACAAGAATTAGTAGAAAAGGTGCTTAGTGCCAATAGTAAAAACATCTTGAAAAAAATTCTAAAAAAGCACTACTTCTCATTATGTCCTTAGCTTATTCTTTGTCGTTGGGGATGGGGATGTTTTTTCAGATAAGTTAAGTAAGTCAGAAGGATGCGTCTTCTTTTCTTCGGTATGTGCACCTGCTAGGAGTTGGCACAAAAACATACTTACAATCTACATTAAAAATGGGCAATCCACCAGCACCAAACTAACTCACATATGGGGAAGCTCCGCCTGTGTCTGGGAGTGGTCTGTGTTTGGTCTCGGGTCTTTATCTGTACTCGTGCCGGATTTCATCAGAATCGGTCCAGCAAGTTTGGCCGAGAAGGCATGACAGAGGGATAGATATGGACGGACGGACAGACTTTCGTACTTGTGATGTTGGTATGGAAGTTTGGATGCTTCAATGTTTAAATTATATAGCTGTAATTTAGTCCCTGAGAGGGAGAATTGTATTATTATTTTTTTGTTGTTATTTCATTGAGATGTGATCTTTCTTTTGTAAGTTTAAATTCTTAGAAAAAGATAATGGTACATGTTGATTATGTAATAGTTACGAGAACAACTGCCGACAAACTGTTACACAGTTTGGCAGATTTCTAATACTGTTTAAGTCTGATTATATATTGAAATAAATAAAATAAAAAAAATCTCACCTCTCCTCTTCGTCCGCGTCCCCCTCCATGGCCTCGTCGATGGAGTCGTTCATCATCTCCTCCTTCATGTCCATGATCTCTGACTGCTTCTCAAACTCCTGAAAAGAAAGTTTATACATTTAGGACATTTGGATTTACCAGAAATATACTTTTATACAGGAAAGTGTGCATGGGACTAACAAAATGAAATTTTGTATGGTCTCAATACAAAAAGAAATTAAATTAGAAGTTTTCTCCCAAATGTTTTAGAGTTTCTTATCATATATCATTTATTTACGAACTTGTTTGTCAATTCTATACCTACACCATTTATGCAAATAGAATGGGGTCAACGCTGGTGGTGACGAGTGGGGCTAAATCAAATAGGTATAGGAACTTGAACTTGATGGATGGTCTTGCTAGCCAGTTGAATGACTGTTTTCTCTGATGACAGTTTGACTTCTGGAGGAGGACCTTTTTTTGGCTGGTTTACACACGATCCACTGCGGCAATCGATCCAGTGCTTTCAAGGACACGAAATCCACCCCACACACGCAAACAATTTACTCGTATGTGTGTGTCCGTGAAGGCACTGGATCGTGTGTAAACCAGCCTTTACTTAATTGAAATTCACTAATTGTGTTTAGCTCGATAGCCAAACACGATATGTATATTCCACAGAACATAAAAAACAGGAGAAATAGTAAGTGGGCGTTACCCGAGTAGATCAACATACCTACTCCATTTAGGCATATCTCGATCGTAGCACACCTCAGTCGTCTTTTGTCACAGCCGGGGAAACAATCGTAGCAAAAAAAAAAATTAAAAAATAGAAAAATGCCTTCTTGTGCCATATTAACGTGTAAAAATTATAGTAGCAAAAATAATTTGTCTAATGGTAGGATTTCATACCATCAGTAATATTTCTCAATATTTTTCAAAGACAGAAGTCGTAATTTTAAAATTAATATTAGTAGCGCCACCTTGCGTCGATAAGCTATTCTGTTTAGAATCGGACTTAGTAAGAAGTACAGCTAATGCTCACTAAATGCTCGTTCTGGATTCAATTGTTTATGAACCGTGTTTTAACTGCATAAGGTTATTAAATTAAACTATTTTAATACGGTTTTATCGCGTTTATTACTTATTTATTTACACCTGACGTTTCAAACACTTTACAGCGTTCAAATGTTAACTTAGTCTGCCTGCGACCATGTACGCTGTAAAGTGTTTGAAACGTCAGGTGTAAATAAATAAGTAATAAACGCGATAAAACCGTATTAAAATAGTTTAATTTAATGAATAACAATCGCGAAAACATAAGAAAACATTGCATATGGTTAATTTAAATTAACATATTTTGATACATACATCATTTTTTACAGTATTTTTAGATCAATCACACACAGCACAATCATGCATGTAGTGATACGTTAACATTTTGCTTTACATGTGTGAGTCTGGCGATAAAGGTTTTCTTACTAATAGGTCATCATATGATTACTACTGTTTTTTATGTTCTGTGGTATATTCATTATACTTAGGCAGTCTGACAGTGTTGGCTACTAACACATGTTGTGTCAAGTTCCTGTTGGTCTGGTTTACCCTGTAAAAAAGGTTACAATAGTCGCTCCATTGTAATAACTGATGCCGATGAGGACCATGACTTACAGCGTACCCTAGGCTACAAAGCGTATAAGTTAAGGAGAAAAGTTGTGACAGATTTTAAAGCATAATGCTATAAAAGTTTATTGTGGAAATTGAAAAATTATACCTGCAAAATCTTCTGTATCTGCGGCATGTTGAGCTGCCGGTTCATGGTGGCCATGGCGCGCGTGACGCCACGCATGGCCTGCGCCATCGTGCTCTGCGACTTCAGCGTCTGGATCTTCAGCGAGACGGCCTGGATGTTGGCCTTCATCAGCATGAACTTGCGCACGTATCGCCGCGTGCGGACCAGGTCCTTCGCCATTATTTTTACTGCATCCTGGAATAAATAACAGATTAAAATTAAAAATCCTTATAGATGAAAGATGTCTATTCAACCACCCAAACAAGCTGGCTTGAAATTTAACAAATATCAGTTACCAAAAACGCCTAAAAAGACACAACATACAGTAACTGGATTCCAAACTATAATGGAGGTTGCTGCCACTTGGGAGCGAATTCTTCCTGCCATATTCCATCAATAAACCGCTCAAAGTTAAAGGACTGATTGTAGATAAAACAAAAATAGATGAAAGATAATTTAGAATAAGAAAATAATATTGCAGACATCAGTTTTCAGTCAGATTGGATGTGTAAGTAGAGACAATGGAGACAAAATGGGACGGCATTCACCCATTGGTGGGCCACAACAACTAGAGGCAAGTTAAGAACAAATTGATAATACAATCAATCATTATGAGATTAGTAATCTGTGGTATTAAGTTATTACATTTTTATTTTTTAACCAACTAAGTAGGCAAACAGGCATACGGCCCACCTGATGGTAAATGGTAACCATTGCTTGAACGTGCAGGCGTTCAAGCAATGGTTACCATTTACATCAAAGGTGTTACGAGCATGTGGCCGACCCTTTTTTAAAGGCTCCTATGTTATCACTAAAACCAGGCAGGGAGTTCATTCAAATCAGGAAGTACTGACACATTCCACAATGAACAAATGGCACAATATCAGTGAAATCTATTTATTTGAATAACAAGGCTTATTGGAATGAGCATACCATCTGGCCTTCCTTGGCGAGCTTCTTGATGTCGGCAATGACCTTCTTCTCCTGCTGCTCCATCTTCATGCGTTCACGGTCCAGGTCACGCATGGCCTTGTTCAGTGCACGCTGGTTTTTACGCAGCATCTCGTCTGGAGTCATCCGGTGACCAAATAACCACTCCATTTTTGATGATCTACAATATTAACAATAATAGAAAAATGTGTAAGCACATAATAACTGTGTTGCAGGTATTTTTAACTATCAATAGGTAAAAGGCTTCAAGCCCACCATCTATATGCTTTGTAATAAAGTTTAGATAAATAAGGAGCGAAAACATGTATTTTAAGATCAAAGAGTTTGCCATATGATTGTGGTTGGCCTGTTAACGACATGATTGAAAAGATACTCAATAACTTACCAAAACATAAATATGTATACAAAGTAAAATCCATTAAACTATGATGTCATACGTCATTAATAAGTTTTAATTCCAGCTGTTTTAAATTATTTAATACAAAAATATAGCGTAATTAAAAAGCAATTACGATTAAATATTATCCGTAATTATTTACCTGAAAGTATTTCCACTAAAGTAATGAAATGAGATTTGTTTATGTTTAGCTGTGATGAATCACTCTTTTTTTTTTTTAGTTCGTTGCAAGTCTTTCTCTAGACGATATATCACTTTAGATATTTTGTATTATCTATCATTGCTAAGCTTGATATACAAAATTAATTAATTTTATTTTATAAATACAGGACAATGTTTAATTAAGATGGAAATTGGAATGGAAAGTTGGAAGAGGAAGGAAAACCCATCCGATGAAATTATTTTGACGAAATGACACTGCCACTTACTTTGTTTGTTTTTGTAATAAATTTATTGCACAGAAAAATACATTACAGTAAATACAAAACTAAAAATAATTTAATTAATTACTTTGTTACTTTTTTTTCAAAATGGTTTTAACTTTAGTATTTACCCTAAGATTTAGAATTTTTTTGACTGTATTTACCCAGTATTGAACAAGCAAGTCTAAAGTCAAGTCGAGTCAGAAGAATAGGCTACTTGACTTTGTTCAAATTTTGACAATGTTTTTATACGGAACACTACAAACACAAAAAAGTAACCGGTTTCTAAAAGAACAACAACATTGGTAAATAATGCAGTAATTAGCATTTAAAGTTTTCTGATGAAGAAAAGTGGGAGCGTGGTGAGGACGTCTTGCTTCTCTTTCGTACTCACTAAATCAAGTGGCAGTGACGTCACTCCACCAATATGTGCGTCCTTTTCTTGTTTCTTGACAGTTTCTTCAGGTACTCAAATTGGTGAAGTGAGCAATAAAAATTTTTTGAGTAGAATCACAGACATTTAAGACGTAAACAGACGGAAGGTATGCTATTACTTAGCGTAGCAAAAACACACCCATGCAAAACTATGCAGCCTGAGCTGTATCTAGTCTAGGGTAAGATGTTTACAATAATGCTTCCCATGATTTTAAGAAATTTATGAATGTTGTGTGGAGTGCATGATCTGAGATCATTTATACGGTATTCTACTCTATTAATTTTAGTATTCACCGATCCAAAAACGTAGCTTACAAAATGGCGTCACGGCCAAAAATTGCCACGCTTTGCATAATATCTGTGTGAGTGAATGTTGCTACAGGTGTAAAAATAAGATATCGCCATATAGATTCGAACACGTGAGAAAAGGATAACAACAATTACTTGCTACATAAGTATAACTATTATCTTATGTTCCGTCTGTTTACGTCTTATATGTCTGTGAGTAGAATAGCCTATTATGAGTGCCATTTATAAATTTCATTAAAACTCATAATCATGTCATGACAGTGAAACGCATTAAGAACTCGAACAGAATGGTTAATAATTGGCTAATTGACTGTATTCATATTTGGGCAATATTTGAATACGAAACAATATGTACACTAAAAAGTACCCGATTCCGAAAACAACAACAAAATTGGTTGAAAATTGGCTAGTAAACTTTTTCATGAAAATGTCTAATTCGTAAACCATTTCGAGGAATAGGCATATGGAACAGATTACATTAATCAGATCTTTAGTTAAGCAAGTATTTTTAAAGAAAATCGCAGAAAACCCAATGACTTTCATTTTTTAGCAAAGTTAACGTATGACGTAGCCGGATAACTTCCGGCTATTCACTTTTAATTTTTTAGGTTGGTAGCACAGGGTAGTGAATAAATATTTTTTGTTTGGTAGCGCTAATTAGGCGCTTTACGTACTTGTCTCCCGTGTCAAATGTCATCTCTATTCAATTAAACATAACCTAACTACATCTTCATTACATTCATTCATACATTTATTGAAGAATCGGTGTCCAATTATTGAAAAATCAGATGTCAACGGATGAAGGGACGGCAGTAAGTCCAATCAACAGGCCAATATGCAATAGATACGAAAAATGGGGTACCTAGATATTTGGCGATTGTAAACAAACAAGAAACCAACTCGCAGTTCGCGGTCCATCTTGACTTTGACATTTGACACTGACATACATATTTTTTAATACCTTAGTATTTTTTGCTTTCTTGCAGTTCGAAATGGCCATTATAGCTGCGTGACGTCATCGCTATAAAATCTTTAAAATTAAATAACAAAATAAATATAATTTTAAGAATTTTTTCGTTTAAATTGTATCTCCGAAATAGTCTATTCTATCAATAAATTATATAAAATACACAATTTATTTTTTAGTTGACTAGCCAATTAAGACAGTAATTCGATTTTAAAGTTTTCTCAAGAAGAAAAGTGGGAGTGTGGTGGGGACGTCATTCTATCTCTTTTGTACGCACGAAACAAAGTGTCAGTGACGTCATTGCATACATGGAGTAATTATAAAGGGGAGATGCCGTTTGAAATGGCGCAGTGACGTACTCATTGGCGCCTCGCCGACACTGCAGTGGGCGGAGCTTGTCGTTGCTCGTGCTCTATGATTGGAGCCACGGCCGAAACCAAGCACCCCGCACGTCTGCCTTCCGCCCCGTGTAGCCTCACAAACGCTTTCTTACAAAACGCTTATTAAGGCATCTCCTCTTTATAATTACTCCATGATTGCATACACAGTGCATCCTTTTCTTGTTTTTTGACAGTTTCCCCTTCCACCGAATTTCAAAGGCTTATATCTTATTTATTTATGAAGGGATTTTTAAAAATCTTTCTGTTTTCAGTTTCTGGTAGTGAAATGTTTATTATGAATGAAGAAAATAAATTTAGTAGAATACCCAATTTCCATAGATTTAGATTTTTTTCAAATTAAATTCTGTGGGTAAATCGGAATTGCCCTAGCTGTTTTTTTGGCTGTCACGCAGAGAATTTTATGTCACTGTCAGTCTGTGTAAATAAATCTGATTTAAAAAAATTGCGCCAAAAAAACATGCTCGGCAGTCGGCTGCTGAATTTGTTTTGTTTTGTCAATTTTGTTTTAAATTTATTTAATTAAATAGAATATTTAAATAGTGCGTTTAATTAAGCTAGTTTGATTATTCACCATGGCTGACGATGATGTTACGATAATGGAGGTTGATGAAGCAGAACCCAAACCGGCTCAGCCTAGTAATAAAACTACCACCAAAAGCACTGCCCATCTTCCTTGGATAGAGAAATATCGGCCTCAAGTGTTTACTGACATAGTAGGAAACGAAGACACAGTGTCCCGGTTGGCTGTATTTGCGCGTAGTGGTAATGCGCCAAATATTATAATCGCAGGCCCGCCGGGTGTCGGCAAAACCACAACTATTTTATGCCTTGCTCGCGCATTGCTTGGTGCCGCTTTCAAAGACGCTGTACTAGAGCTGAATGCGTCTAACGACAGAGGTATTGATGTCGTCCGTAATAAAATCAAGATGTTTGCACAGCAAAAAGTAACTCTGCCTGCTGGACGGCACAAGATTGTGATTCTAGATGAAGCAGACAGTATGACAGAAGGCGCCCAGCAAGCCCTGCGCCGCACCATGGAGTTGTACTCCAATACGACACGGTTTGCGCTTGCCGCTAACAACAGTGAAAAAATAATTGAACCAATTCAGTCCCGCTGTGCGGTGCTGAGGTATAGCAAGCTCACGGATGCTCAAATACTAGCTAAGGTTAGAATTCAAATGATCCTTTTATTTTTATTTGTTTCTTTTTTTTCTTATTTAAATTTTTAAATTTAAATAAATATATTAACAGTAGCTTCTCAATATATATTTGAAGTTATCATGTATACGAGGAAAAATATTACTACTTTTAGAAAGAACTCGGATATAACTGATAGACCCTTGCGCAATAAAGATAAATTATTTTTACCTTCCTATAGACTGTGTAGGGTTAAAGACTCTTTTGTGGGGAACTGTATACGTTTCTACAATAAGCTTCCTGAATCAATCACTAGTTTGCCTAATGGACAATTTAAAGCCCATGTTAAAGATCTACTTTGTAAAAAGGCTTATTATAGTACTGGTGATTTTCTTAATGACAGGAATGTTGAACTTAAGCTTGGTGCAGAGTCCTCGGCAAATTGACATATCATTATATGTTCTGACATTTTTTTAAAATTATTATTAAATTTTTTTTTAATCAATTTTTATTTAATTTAAATAATCTGATATAACCATTGTGCTAAATGTTGACAAACATGTGAATTCGTTCATTTAACTAGGTAATTAAGCAAAGTTTTTCTTATTTGTAAATTGACGTTTTGAAGAACATGCTGCAGTGGAGTTTGTGGCGCCGCTTCTTCTCCACTTGCGCTTTGGAAGTGGTGGTAAACTTAATATAAGTAAATTGACGTCAATAAGTGATATTTATATCCTACATTGAAAATAAACAATTTCATTTCATTTCAATTTCATTTCATTATCTCTTATCTTAAAGAGTTGTTATCAGAATGTTGAGTGTCAGAATGAGCTTTTATTGAAAATATTTAAAATTGTTTCTCTTAATTGTGTTTTTTGATGTCGAATGAAGATGAAACCTGCAATTTTGTTTTAGGTTTTAGAAGTGTGCAAAAAAGAGAATTTGTCATATACAGAGGAGGGTTTGAGTGCAGTGGTGTTCACAGCACAAGGAGACCTCCGCTCGGCGCTCAACAACCTGCAGTCAACTGCTCAGGGTTTCGGTCATATTAGCCCTGACAACGTGTTCAAGGTGTGCGACGAGCCTCACCCCATGCTGGTGAAGAACATGTTGGAGTCCTGTCTCAAGCAGGACATACATGCTGCTTATAAGGTATTGTCTTGTTATTTTCATCTTGAGTAATTTCAGATTTGATAACACTACTTTTAAGCTAAAACAGTATTGTTTGAAAAATTGGAAACTATAAATGTAAACAGAAGCAACAATATTAAGTCTTAACACAGATGGCCCAAAAAAAATGGAGTTTCTTTTGTCCGGTCAGGTCTATTCCACAAATTCGAATATTGTATGAAATGTATTCAGGGACATATCATGGTAGAATCTGAATTTATTATTGCCAAAAGATTTATCAAAATCTGACCAGTATTTCCAGTTTCAAATAAAGCTGCGTTGTTATATGGATTTATTATGTATCTCCGCTTGGGATTCACGGGTTGGAAGTCCAGCAGCTTATATCATTATATTAGTTGTATATCCATTTCTATGTTGCATATCTTAAATCAAGTTGCCCTATAATGTCATTGGGAGTTTGAATCTACAGTACATAGTACAACTATACAGGTAATCGCCAACCTATGCAAACTGGGCTATGCAGCTGAGGACATAGTGAGCAACATATTCCGGGTAGCTAAAACGCTGGACGCTCCTGAAGACCTGCGCCTGCGCTGGGTTCGGGAGCTCGGGCTGACGCACATGCGCGTGGCGGACGGACTCGCGGCTCCGCTGCAGTTGGCAGCCCTGCTCGCTCGCCTGTGCAGGGCTGCGGCACCTGATGCTGATAAGGATGACCCTACTTGGTGATCTACATGTGTTTATGTCATAAAAGTTTCATACTATCATTGACAGTCATTAAAAGATAGTTCTAGGAAAGTTCTTGTTAAATGTCCTACAAAATTTACTGTGGTTTTAAAAACTACACTGGCAACTAGAGATCTTCAAGAACTAAGATTTTAAACTTGTAAAAATAATATTGAATAGATACTGATAACTTTGGATTTTAAGTTTCATTACAAGCATAAACTTCTGCATGGAATAATAAACCAATTTTGTGAAAAGAAAACTGAATCATTCACCACTCAATAGTTCTCTCACTTAACGTTTCCTCACGCAGTTAATTGGGAATTAATTAAATAAAAAAAAATAAAAAAATTCTTGTATATATATTTTAAGTAAAATAAAACAATAAAGTTGTATAAAATATTTGATTTATTTTAAAATAGTGATAACAATGTTGGACTTAGCTTACAAATATAAAGTAGGAGCGGGACGTCCTCACCGGCGGATCTCCAGCAGCTTGTTGTGCTCCTCCATGAGGCTCTGTCACAATCCAGAACAATTACAATGATTTACCACTTACTACTACCAAACAGGAAAAATGCATGTGATATTGATGAAATGATAGAGTTTGTACGCCTGCTCAGTGTATAATTTTCAGTAACTTTATCATCTTAAAACGTTTTGAACAATCTCACATTGCAATTATTTTCTGTATTTTTGTGGAATGACAGATCATTAATATCGTATAGGAAATAAAGAATAAAAATTTACAAAATAAAATTTGTGACATTGTAGCACCATTGATTTCGACAATATTTCAAAACAAGCAATGATTCCATACAAAACCTAGCAACATTATAAAAATAACTTTCTTTCTATTCTGTCAAAGTTTTTAATGTTCAGTCAATCTTGGTCCAATATCTGAAAATTTAATTCACAATAGCCCTACATTTAAAACTGGCAATTAAAATTTTTCATAGCAAAATATATATTAAAGTTAAACAAAAAAGACATATACAAATGACATGGAATGCCCAGCATAGATGAGCGGTTGTAATCTCCAGCTTGTTGCCGCCTGCTGTTCGCTAGTGGATGACTCGCTGCTCCTCCACGGGCGTGTCCCCGATGAGCTTCTGATGCTCGTTGCTCAGCGCCTGCCGCACCCATACACATACACTAACCGTCTGACCAGCACCAAGCACAGGCTCCGGCGATGTTAGTCACAGTGATCAGTTAGTTACATGCGATTGCAGGCGAGAGATTAAAGATGAGATGTGCTTTTACGAGAAATGAGTGATGGTCCGATAATGTGCATAAATGTAAAACAAACTGTATTTTGTTTTGATGATACTTAGGGTTGGAACGACCATCGAGAAAGGAAATTTGGAACTCCGATTGGGTGGAACAGAGCAAGGTCTATGAAGCAAATTTATTAAATTGATTTGACACATGCCAGTAAGTTGATATTTCATATTTCTCATCACATTCATATATCAATAGGATTCGAGTTTGGTATAGTAACATGAGAATATGACCGACCGCAGATTGCAGACCCTGCTCTCTGAAGTAACCAGCTGCTAGGCGATGAGAGAGAGATGAACCACAGATGAATTGGGACGAAGAAGAAATGATTGATTATGAAGGTTTCGTAAATCAAGAATCCTCATACCTTGAAATACTTGACAGTCTTGACTCTCAGTTCGAGCGTGGCGTCCTCGTCGCAAATGAAGAGCGCCTGCGCGTGTTGCTGGAAGGCCGACACAGTCCACATGTGGTTCACGCCCTCCTCCACCGCCTTGGCCAGCGCCAGGGCTTTGTGGGCGCCCGTGATCAGGATCATCACCTGTAGAATACATGTTTTAATAGGCTTGTTTCCTAAAAAAATATAATTAGTCCGTCAATTTAGATAATCAAAAAATATTGGAGACGTATTTTTTCTTTTGAAAATTAAACAAAGAATGGTAAAGATGCGGCGCGTTAAAGTTCCGTGTGTTTTTCGCAATATGTGACGTCACGAGCCCCCACTCCTAAACTTTGATTCGTTATATCTTTATAATTTAGCGCTCAATTTACAAAAGAAAACATACGTCACTAATATATTTTGATTCCCTAAATGACGGACTAATTTTAATGTTAGTCTTTTGACCCTGTAAACTAGCCTATTGTTACAGGCTGCTGTATTTATTGGACTTATTAACCAAAAAAAATGACTATAAAACTTTTAAAAAAGAGATGGAGAGAGCAATATTCTCAGAAGGTAATAATGAAGGTGGAATGTAGGAGAATAATGTATGAAAAATTATGGAGTTCAACAGAATATCACGCCGAGATACGAGCCTCTTTAGCATCCATGACCGTCCCGACTCCGACCGTTAGCGCCTGCTTCGGCACTTTACTCAGATCGTTCCCGAAGAACCTCTTGTTGGCCTCCAGCGTGTCGTACGCCAGTGACTTGACCCTCGTCCGGGAGACCAGAGACGAGCCGGGTTCGTTAAAGGCTATATGTCCATCGGGACCGATGCCACCAATAAACAGATGCACGCCACCAGCTGCCGCTATCAGGTCCTCGAATCGTTGGCACTCGGCCACCAGGTCTGTGGCGTTGCCGTCGAGGACGTGGGCGTTGGCAGGGTCGATGTCCACGTGCTTGAAGAACTCGTTCCACATGTAGTAGTGGTAGGACTCGGGGTGGTCACGAGCGAGACCTGCAAATAATTGTGATGCATTTGTTTTACACATTCGTTGGATCTTTGCTAAGGTTTTGTGGTATTGTTATAAATGACGGCAACGTGTAACTATACAGGCTGTAGAAACCGCATTCCATCACGAAGGTATATCTTTCCCAAAACACTCTCTACCTATATTTTACCAACCAATAGAGAGCAGCGTCGTATCTTTAGAGAAAAGTATAAATACCAGAACACGATACGTACCAACATACTCATCCATATTGAAAGTAGTGACGTGTTTGAAGGATATGCGGCCTTCCTTGTAGAAGTCTATGAGCCGGCGGTACATGCCCAGCGGGGTGCCGCCGGTGGGCAGCCCCAACACGAAGTGGCGGCCTGGCCCCGGCGCGAACTGCGTGATTCTCTGCAGCACGAACCGGGCCGCCCAGTCCGCCACCTTGTTCGCGTCTTCCATGATTATCATACGCATCTTGGTTGGTTAACTTTGGGAGAAAGTAAGAGAGAGTTACTCAACGTCTTTTGCTTGCAAGACTTTTTGAAACCCCCTGCGCCGTGAATGGCTTGTACGTGATGTCATGATGGTAGTGGGAAACGCGCTCGGATAAAAAAGGAAATATCATAGAATTTAACAATTTAATATGGTTTAAAAATCATATGTGAAACAATCGCGAAAAATTAAGGCATTATAGTTAAGATCGTAACATCGTATAGAAGACATAACTATTCACTTTTGGGTAATAACATTCGGGATGTTGATGCTATTTCAGTTGGCCGTTAGAAGGATGAGGAAGAAAACATTATGAGGCATCTTAGCGTTTTGCCGGTTGCATTTTAAGTAGTTGCAGTATCGCACGCAGCCCGAGCAGCTATTGTTTTAGTAACTTTCATCTAAAAAGTTAAGCACAAGATGAAGCTATACGTCTCCCCGTGACCATCAGTTATCAGGACAATGGTCCACTTACAGAATTAATGATAACGGGTCAATACGCCTGCTGTAATCTCTTCGATGTTTGTTTGTGTAATTATTGCCGCTTGTGGTCAATGTATCGAGTAACAGTATTGTTATCAAACCACAAACCTGTCAACCACTCGGAACGTGTACCTAATGTATTTTATTTATATTTTATACTAGCTGTTTCCCGCAGCTCCGCCTGCGTCAAAAGGTAGCCTATGTTTGACCCCGGGTCTTCAACTATATTCATACCAAATTTCTTCAAAATCCGTTTAGCGGTTTGGCCGTGAAAGCGTAACAGACAGACAAACTTTCGCATTTATAATATTAGTATGGATGTGAATTTTTCTCGTACACACTATCGAATTTTTTTATGAATCATAGCTGTGCTTATCACGTCATATGCTGATTTATCAAAAATTGTCCTCCCCAAAATCGGTGAGACTCGCTGATTATGTCCTATGAAAATCATTCGACTCACCGGTAGAGTCATACTTTAATACTTGATCAGATAGCTGGAATGATATCGATACGCCAAGAAGAGAAAAAAGACAGATCCACAAAGAGGATAGAAACCTGAAGAAAGAACAAAGCAGAAAAAGAGCTAACTGATTCGCGCAACATCCGTGCTGTGTCCATACTTTGCCAGTTTTTACCGAAAGCAATTGCGAAACTTTTTCATCGCTATTAGCATTAGTACTCGTACGTATTTATGAAAGTCAAGTCGTTTCTAGATATTATTGTTTTTATTTTGCATAGGTATGTATTGATAGTAAGAAACATTTAAAAAAATTTAATAATGATTAGTCTTTCAATTAAAATACATGCAATCGAACAAAGAATAGTCTTTCAATTAAAATACATGCAATCGAACAGAGAACCTTCTTCTTTTTTGAAGTTAGTAAAACGTAGGGGAGTTCCACAGTCGCCTTTTACGACATCCACTAATAAAGTGGCCATATTATAGCCCGGAACAAATTTTACTAGAGAAGACACAAAACTAAATTAACTTTTGTCAAAAGTAAGTTCATGCATAAAAATCTGCAGACGGGGAGGTCTAACATTGAATAAATAGCTGATTGCATGGTGTGTGTTTATTGGGAGGTCGACACTCAAACTAAACAGGTAAACTTGTTGGTTTTTATGCGTCTCGTATTTGCAAGGTCTTCAAATGGTCGCCGCGATGTAAAAGGAACGAAGTATCGAATGTTTTCGGAGCAATAACCTAATTCAGAGGTCACTCACCTTTCTCAGCGACAATTTCACAATATATTTGGCACAAACTTTTTTTATAGTGCGTAGATTTTTAGCGTCTTATCTTTTGTGTTTGCGATATAATTTACGTTTTGTATGAAAATAATACCGGCCGTGTGTCTCCGCGAACCGCCGGTCGGTGTGTGCATACGTGATTGTCACGAATTGTTTATGATAAGGCGATGCGACTGTCAATATTGAATTGACAATCACTGCGCAATGTGTTGCCATAACGAGTCGGTGCAGTTTACTCAGTAGGAAATAGTAGGAATTTAAATCTGGTCAATGAACAATTTAACTAAGCTTTAGTTTAATAAGTTCATGGTTCTAGCACACGGCACACCCGCTTGAGCAGTAGGAAAAATAAATTATGCCTAGCTTCCCCATTAAATATAGTTGAGCAGTCGTTCTTTCGCAGACCGTATGCTTGACTGCCTACATTTTTATAAAATTTTCCTGATGTGCTATTTAAAAAAACAACTCGCGAAATCTGCAAAATCTTTGGGTGTTGGGAGCTAAAATTGATCCAGGAGCAATTTACCGACTGAAGCGGCGAAAGAATAAAAACAGTTTCCAATAAATGAAATTTATTTCTAATATAATATGTGAGATTATCTTAACAATATCTAATACGCTTACAGTAATAGCTAATGTAAAACACGACAGCCAACGTTAACAAGTCTAAGAGATTTCAATACGAACCATCATAGAATATAATCAAATATAAATCAGTTTTTATCATTAGTGACTTAACTTGTAAATTACTTAATGGAAAACATGAAACATACTTCGTTGATTTGATTACCTACGAGTTGGAGTAGATGTTACCAGTGGGCCAAATTAATGTTTCAAGCGAGAGTGGATGGTGGCGCCCTGTGATGTCATAAGTACAGTATACACATAACAAACAGTTATGATTCCATACACCTAAAATCATATGCGTGTGCTCTGAGGGCCACTCTCTCAGAATTCTTTGAAAACATGCTCAGGATTTAGTGAACATTTCCAAAGAATTGTGAAAGTTGAAACCAGATTTTGTGAAAATCAAATAAGCGAGTTATGGGATTTAAAGTTGGACCCTCAGTCCACACATAGAGGATTGAGGGTCCAGTTGTACCGGATAAACTAAGGGCACTAAAGGAAGTCTTTACTCCAAAATGTAAGATAATGCCAAACAAAAATTGTGGAAACAAGATATTATAGCAAAACATTGTATTATTTTCTATATCTTCATTCAAAATGGACCCTCACGTGGAAAGTTTATTACGCTAATAATAACAAAACCATTAACTTTTGGTTACTCTTTAAAATCCTATATTATAGTAAATAAATTGTGAAATTTTGTGAAAGCAATAACAGATCTGAACAATATCCGAACTGAGGGTCCAACTTTAAATCCCATAACTCGCTTATTTGATTTTCACAAAATCTGGTTTCAACTTTCACAATTCTTTGGGAATGTTCACTAAATCCTGAGCATGTTTCCAAAGAATTCTAAACGTCCCTCAGAGCACACGCATATCTAAAATCAAATGGAAAACTCTAGCACTTTCCCAAATTTTCAAAACATTTTGTGTAGTGGCGCGCCTCTCTTAATATCTCTAACCAAGGAAACAGATACCATGTAAAATAAAAAAAACTACCTAATGTGACTTATAAATAAAATAAAAATACTTTGTGCGAATCCAGTTTAAATTAATTCTAACAATACATTCCATTTGGGCAACTAAAAATACCAAGATATACAATAAAATTAATGTATTAATGCTTAATTGTGAACGATGTAAGCAGAGTAGGCTCATACAGAGACAAAGCTTTCTACTCTCGTTACAATAAATTTAAACATCAATTTCGCGAAAACATAAGAAATCATCAATTTGTTATTGGGGTCCGATTATCGAGCGTTAGAGATAAAGTTAAATTCAAGATTTGTCGAAAACAAAAATACGCAAAATCTTACGTCCGATATTTTTTTTCAATAAATTTCGAATTCGATTTTATTCTAAAATTGCCTGTCTAAGGCTGAGAGGGATCAGAAATTTGGTAAAAAAAAAAACACCTTTCTGCCCGTACATTTTATAGCGATTTCGGTACCGCTCAATCGGCATTAACCCAAATATATATGTCTCGACCAGGTATTTAGTACTCGTAGGTACCATTATATCGACCTCAATTTTTTACCAGGTTAAAGACAGATATTTTTGAGTCTAAAGCCAAAGATACACTAATGGACAATTTTTTTTCAAAAACTTCCATTACATGACGCGAAACACTCCATTTACGTGTTCCTGCAACGTTGCAGTGTTTCGCGGGACATTCTACGTGACGCGGGACATATTGCTTGTTCCCGCGTTGCAAACGGGTGTGGGGTTGCGCAACAGTGCCGCGCTGATTGTCGCCAAGCGTGGATGTGTGCGCAACGCGTCCCCTAAACATGTCTATAGTGTGGGGTAATGAAATGGTACTTTTGATCGAACTTTGCCAGAGTTATGGTTACTGTGGGATACTTCAAACCGAGATTATAGAAATAAATAAGATAAAGGAAAATGACCCAAAAAAAATTAAAGACAAAAGTACATACACTTCTTAGAATGTACGCAGCACTAATTAAAACAACCTCTTCGGGCGCCATTTGTGCAGCTACTTACTAGTGAGTATAGGATGTCCCGCGACATTCTTGTCTCCGAGATTCTTTCGCGTTGTTGACGAGCGGCTCGCTCGGGGCTCTTATTTATTCCCTAGTGCATCTTAAGGCTTAAGAAATAATAAGTTTCCATTCCTGTCTACAGGGTACAGTAATAGTTACAGAATTCAATCGCCTTTGAATGTATCAGGGTACTTTGTGATTAAAGTAATGTCGAGCTGACAGATACTGTTTTATCACAGAAGACAGCAACCTCACAAACTTGTGACATCAACAAGAAAACAAGACAATCTAAATAAGTCGACACTGCAATGTCCGGCATTGCAGCATAAACTTTTCATTTTGCATGTGAATGGTGTCGGCGCGACACAAGCAGACCGTATATTGGCTATTACCGCTTAAGCTATAGTTGCATATACTCTCATTTTAAATTTATATAAAATTTTATTGTAGTTCAAAAGACAAAAGCCTATAAATTACATTGAAATTTTAAGAGACCACTAATCGCGTCTATTACTAGCCAATATCCGGCAGCCTTTTATACGTACAATATGTCTTACACAGTAATTCATGTAGTATTAATAATAATATTAACTAACTTAACATATGTGCCTCAAGAGTCCAGTCTTAGCCAGCTGCAGGCCATTTTGTCCTTCCAAGAGAAACACTCTGGAAATATTCACTATTGCCCAAAACCGATCAATTTACACTCATTTCCTAATGACTTCATCATTTCATTCCTAAAAAAAGTACAAACAAACGCTGCCTAAACCTCTAGTTTGTCCTATTTATCCAAAATATTCAAAATCATGAATATAACAAGCGTTTGCATATTCTTGCTACCATTTTTAGAATAAGCCTTTTGTTGTAGTATTTTGTTGAAATAGGACATGTAATCGTCGTCACCACAAGTCATAATTTATTACTTTGTTTTAAACTGCAGAATAAAATTCGTACAACCGACCGGTGTTGTCTATAACTAACAATATCAATACTTCTCTAGGTTGAAAAATATAACTTTTATCATCTCAGCCCAAAACGTCCACCGCTGCATATACTTTTAATTTAATTGATTTGAAGTGGTCCAGGCATTTGTATATGTGGTATGAATTATTGACAAAGGGAGATCCTTTTATTAAAAATTCTAACACACGAGACTTCTAAAAGGAATAATTTAGTCAAAAGCTCACAAATAATATGTACTACACAAAGAGAAACCAACATGAAGTGGATAAACCAATAGTGGTTAATAACTCGGTTTTTATGTTTATTTGTGCGAGGCCCAGGGTACACCAGCGGAGCCGCGAAGAAAATACTGAGAATAAATCACTTTAAAAAAAACCTTAACTACTATGACATGCAGTTGAAAACGGCATAAAGATCAATTATAGCGAGAGGCGCGCGGTGCATCGTCAAACTGCCACGAGAGCGACGAACGGCTTCTCTATGGCTCTTGACAGCGCTCAAAATATCTCAGGCTCAGTTTGCGCTGGGCCCAAGAGTATCAATCTTGGTACACTTTCATGACATTTCTTTCTATTTCATTTTCAATTCAATTTTATGGTTCCATTGTTTAATAAAACAATCATTTCGCAATAGTCCAGATCGAAAAAAAGTACTGTGTTTCACTTTGAGAAAATATTCGGATGCAACGGGCAGTGTGTAACCTAAAACATTTAACAGGTTCCATTCCTTTTTTCACAGAAACGTGTTTTTTTTATGGTTGCTATAAAAAGTATCTCGAGTGATGTTGACGAATCACAATGGAACACTTCACAGACACTATCACTGTATCGTTGCTTCACCAGTAATGCGAGTAGTATGGGTGGTGGCTGAGAGGTAACGCGGGTCAGTGTCGCGGACGCTTAGCGGGCGGAGCGATCGGAGCGGAGAGCGCGGTCGCAGCGGCCGCAGCGAGCGAAGCGGCCGCAGCGAGCGAAGCGGGCGCAGCGCCCTCGCCGTTCCAGTACGCGTACTCGGGGAGCCACTTGAGCAGTTGCGCGTCGAAGAACTCTTCCAGGCGCTTGGCGTCTTTGTAGATGGATGATTCCGGCTGATAAACATTGAAACGTGATTTATTTTCATATTACAGTTTGTCAAACATTAATTTCATTAGTGTTTGAGTAAAATGCTTATACAGTTTGAGGAAGTGGAAAGGTAATCTCGGAACCTCTTGTTATTTTCAGTACAGCATGCAGTTGTCCCTCCAGAAAATATGAAGTAGAGCAACTAATTAGAAACGTGGCGTTGAGGAGAGTTTACTTTCATTAGTTTTTTCGCTGGGCTATTAGTGAGAGAATAGAAGAGAATAAGTTTATTTGCGTTTACTTAAGATTCATAAAAAGCGACAGGCGATTACTCGCGTTACTCGTACCGTCAACGCCACACTGAATAGTTATTTTGGCAATAAGGTTCTTTCCTTTCATATATATTTTTTTTAAAGTGCAATTAATTTTGAGTAAATACATAAAAGTTTGAGCAATGTCGGAAAACTAATTCTAAGCAAATTCATATTGGCGATTGTGGTTCAATCTTTTTATCAAATTGCAATCGTTGTAAGAGTTGATTTTGTAAAATGCTGGTTCATGTAGAGCAATTATATAGGTATTAGTGTAAGTACTCCTGTAGTTACCGGGTTGTAGTGGTAGGCGTTGCGGAACAGCAGCCGGCAGTCGGCCACGAACTGCGACACCGCCGTGTAACGCGACGCAGCGCGCGGTTGCAGCTTCATGCGGATCATGTCCAGGCACATCGGCCGGGAGATCTGCACATCGTGCGCAATACATTCATAATAATATTATATTTATTATGGCCCGACCAGGAAAATAAAAACCCTGCATTGCCTTCGCCACTGATCGCCTTTAGATGGCAACGTGTTGTATGTGTCATCACGTCAACAACAAAATTGACAATGTCATTAAATTAAATAAAAATCAATCAACATGTTATCAAAATGGTAAAAATAATTAACATAGTAATGAGATAAAAGTAATTTTAAAGATTTTATCATGTTTGTCGCGAATAAAAACGAAGGATTTATTTCTATTTCATTAAAAGACATTGTTAATTTTGTTCGCCATATGCCAAAAAGAGACTGTAGTGGGCGTTATGTATTTTGTGCATATATGCCGTGAAAAATAATTACAGAATACACAAGGTCCACTCCTGTCCCCTTTTAGCAGATAGCGTTGAGATGACGGAATATTTTACATGACTACCTAGTTGTCAGTAAAATAAATTAGTTCCAATATTTATATTAATTATCAATGTAGCGAAGGTTGCTATTTTATTGGTCAGGCTATAGTCTGTCTCCGTGTTCCAAAGGTTAGGGTCCAGACGTCGTGAGTTCGATTCCCACACGAAGCATACTATGTTTTTGTTCTCAGTTTGATTAAGACATTGTAGGCTTGAATCGTCTGATAATAATGATGATTCCGTGCTTCGGAAGGCACGTTAAGCAGTTGCGTGTTAGTCCCGGCTGCCATTTGATGGTCGATAAAGGAACTACGTGAATAATTCTGACGTCGGGGTGTACAGGGTCGATTGATCATTTAACCCACTCCATATGAAAAAAATAGAGACA
The DNA here is from genome assembly GCA_947363495.1 of Euzophera pinguis. Classification (NCBI taxonomy): domain Eukaryota; kingdom Metazoa; phylum Arthropoda; class Insecta; order Lepidoptera; family Pyralidae; genus Euzophera; species Euzophera pinguis. The sequence goes on along the minus strand of OX376172.1, from coordinate 15,125,274 downwards.
AATAACACAAAGTAAGTCCGTGACTTGGGTTATGGGAAGCTAACTCAACGATACTATATTTTATAACAAACAATACAATTCAGAAAATGACTACATAAACCGGGGACCGATCGCTCAAACGAAATACGCGTTAAGTTACCAAAACCATGAGAGAGCTATTTTTGAAAATGCAATCCGGTGAGTAGAATTTAATCGATTTACATTCAACATAACAGATGAGTCGAAACTATTTTCAATTGACTCATCGATCTTACATAGATAGTCACAACTGGCGTGCGCAGTCTGTTGATTTTTTTATACAATAAAGTAAGCAAAAAGGCGTACGGCCCATCAGATGGTAAGTGATTACCGTAGCCTATAAACGTCTGCAACACAAGCGGTGTTGCAGACTCTGAAGGAAATTTTTTCACGCTCATTTTGAAGGTTTCCATGTTGTATTTACTTGGAAAAACCATATTGATAACTGAATATGTTCACTGCGCTGCACTCGCACCCAACTTCAGAGACGCAAAGTTATTTGGCGCGTATTTTATCTCAATTATATTACACCTGTTTCAAGCAAGAGTAAAGCTTGTGGCGGGCTCACCGGGTCGGCCGTTCACGAGTTTTGCCACACGATGTAGGTATTTTGGAGTAGATTCTTAGTAGGTTAAATACAAATTTTATTATTTACTTTTCACAATTTTTTTAACAATAGTTACATATACAAATAAATAAATACATAAATAATAATAAAAAATAAATAATTAAATTACTTTGGACAATAGGTTTCCACTACACATAAATATAAAATAGATATTTATAAATAAAAATACAGAGAATTGTAGTTTGTATGAGATAAGAATGAAGAGTGATGAGATGACAGGAAAAACAATTTGGATAAAAAAGGCGAATCGAAAGATGAAATGTTTTGAAGGATGGTTATGAAATGAAAAGTATGATTAAATGAGGAATGACGCATGCGCATCGTTACTGATCGAGTCCTACCTTGGAGTGATAGTGCAGGTTGTCGCTGGGCACGGGCTCGCGGAACACGAGACTGGGCTCGTACTGGCAGTACAGCTCCAGCGTGATGCGCTCGATCACCTTCAGCTGCCGAGGAGACAGGGCATCCGCACTGAGCAGGTGAGGGTCTTCTGGAGGCAGCTCCGAGAAGTTCACGCACAGCAGGCATTGCCAGGTCTCCGTCTCGCTACGAACCAATAAGGAGCCTTTAACGATTTAGTAAAACATTGACAAGCAATAGAAACCATGATCGGATAAAATGATCGCAATCGGAAAATGGCGTAAATGTGTAAAAGTCATTGAGTTTTTGTCAGAAATACTAAAACTTTTTACTCATTATGGTCTCTCAAGTCTCAATATTGAATTACTGCCAAATGGCTACTGTCGTTTATTAGTGGAAACTTTCTAGCTTTCAAACGGTACACTAGATAGATAAACCCTTACTTTGTTGCTACAATACACCGCATGAGGACCACATACAAAAAATGTCGAATGAACCCAGATGTTATCTGTGCGAATCTAAAATCTTCATCGTAGTCTGATGTCACACAAGGAAGCATTAGGACCTCTACAATATGTTATCTAAAATTTAAACTTCCTCTGACAGCTTTACAATGGTGAGTATGTGGCAGTACTGGTGGAACACCTTCGGGCACTTGTCGCAGCACATCAGTTCCCCTCCATCCATACAATGGCTTGCTAATTTTTATCGGTGTTACACAAGAAAGCATTTTACGACCTCTACAAGATGTTTTCTGAAATGTGACTTACTCTGGCAGCTTCTCAATGGTGGGTATGTGGCAGTACTGGTGGAACACCTTTGGGCACTTGTCGCAGCACATGAGCTCCCCTCCATCCATACAGACGGCACACCAGTCCTCGTTAGGGTCGGCGGCTACTGCGCGACGTCTCGGGGAATCCGTAGAGGAATGTACCGGAGGCGCGGGTGACGCGGACTCCGCTACCACCTGATATAATAAACATTCATTTATATAGAGCCGAGAAAGATGAAACGAAGAGCCATATTGGATTGGTCGCCGTTTAGTGGAAATTTCTATCTCGAGCTTCTAGGTGCTTTGGAAGGCACGTTACGCCGTTGGTCTCGGTTGTTATCGAAAGATGGCAGTCATTATTTTGTGTCAGATGCCTTTAAGTACCCTTAATCGCCTTCGGCCCGGGGGTCGTGTGTTCGATTCCCATGGGAAGTATACTTTGTTTAGTTGTTTTCAGTCTGATAAGGACATTGCAGGCTTGAATCGCCTGGATTGTCTGATAATAAAGATGATTCCATGCTTCGGAAGGCACGTTAAACCGATGGTCCCGACTGCCATTAGGTGGTCGTTAAAGGAACCACGCCAGAGGCCGAGAGGTAGTTCTGCAAAACTCTGACACCAGGATGTACATGTTCGATTGACAATGTAGCCTACTCGAAATGATGATGCATCCTGAATTAATCTAACAGTGTTGGCCACTAATATGTTCCTGTTGGTCTGGTTTCCCTATAAAAAAAAGGGGTTATGGAGGTCAGAAGTTATTCTGGTATCACAGTTTTGCAATACCGTGCATAATTAAAGTTGCACCTGTGATTGAAAAGCTGGAAAGTTAGACGTCAGAATGATAAGGTCTCGTTATAACAGAGAAACGCATATTTATTTTCGAGAAACACATAAAACATATGATAAGTAGAGACGTAAAAGTGGATAGATACTGGACTCCGAAAAAACCATTGAGTTTGCAACCGGGAAAATACTAAAGCAAAAGAAAATAATTAAGTAACTTGTACCTGAACGCCATTCGAGTCCAGTTTGGCGATGGTCGCCATCAAGTCTTGGACCGACTCGGCGCACACTTTGTCCAGCTCCATGGCGCCGCCCTGTTCAAACAACACTCAAAGTCATTCATTCAGCTCGAGTGGGTTACATGGTCAGACGACCCTGTGTACCTAGGTGTCAAAATTTTGCGGAAACAAAACATTTAAGTGATTTATTTGTTGATTTTAAACCATGAACTAGCGACGGCTGAAATCAGGAGCATTGTGAGTGATCTTGTACTAAATGAAATGAGTGATTTAAAGACATTTTGTGTAAAACATATCAAGACTTATTTTAATTGCCCGTTTTTGTACAAGAAAAGGCTTACTTTACGAGCACAACATCGTGTAAAATTTTCAAATGATTTTAAATAGGCAGCAATCGCTGCAGTTATTTTTTTAAGGGAAAAGAGGCAGAGGTTCCCCCCCCGCCCACGCACAAATTGGCCGAACACCATAAGAAGGGACATGAAGACGATGGGAATAACCCCTGTGGTCCACGAAAGAGAAGATTGGCGCAAGAGGATACTAAGAGCCGACCCCAATTAAAATGGGAAAAGGCTAGGATTGATGATGATAATGAATTTATTGATATAAAACAAGACCTACTTTAGTGACCAGCAATGTTCACTATTGACCCTGGCTTTTGGATAGTCAGCCATTTTAAGGTTAAAAATATGCAACATACATAGTACCCTTAAAATACCTTCAAAATCGGCTGGTAATGAACATATTTTTAATAACACTGTTGGCCAGCAAAGACGAAGCGCAGCTGAGAGCCTTACAAAGTGATTTTAAAAGGACGAGGCGGAGCCGATCATTTCCATTTCGAAATCCAGATTTTAGCGGCCGGCAATGTCTATTAGCCGGCCATTTTGATACTAAAAAGTTGTTTGAAAATGCTTATGCAGTCCTTTTTCAGTAACCCCGCTTTGGGTGAGTAAGGTATGTATGGGGTAAGTACAAAAGAAGCTAGAGGTTCGACGTGCTTCCTTAGTACCGCATATGCAAGATAAGATGTTTTTTAAAATGTATATATACCCTTAAAGAACCTCTGAAAGCTGTGGCGACACTATCGCACATCAAGTAAATACAATACGGCGCAACAGATTGCGCTAAAAGAGACAAATCAGAAATTCACTTTGCGGCGGTCGAGCATAACACTCTCACTTCCACCGTATCTCCAAACTGGTGACCCCGACGTGATTTATTTCCGAGCAATGGTATACGGGGCGTTGCACACAAATGGATAACAAGTTACCTTCAATCTCGCAAACAGTGTGTATAAATATCTTAAGTTACATGTAACAACAAACAGGAATATAAATCGGCATAATAGTGAAAATAAGTGCGGTGCACCCCAAGGCAGTATATTGGGACCCCTACTGTACTTATGTATAAACGATCTGCCGGACAAAACTGATCATAAATGCATATTGTTTGACGATGACACTACTCTACTTATAGAAAAGAGAGATGATATCGACTTCGAAAATGATATATGTTATACACTTAAAGATGTAAACAAATGTTTAAATGAAAAAAAAAATCACATTAAATTTAACAAAAACTAAACTTATTGATTTTAGAACACATTTATTTATTTAACTTTATTACATAATTGTAAATAGCAGACTTAAAGCCTGAGGCTTTATCTACCAGTCAACCAAATGGGCGATGCTGAGAAAGTTAAGCGGTAAGACAATGCAAAATAACAAGCTGTACTGGAGATCCATAAGAAATATTACGCATAAACTACTTACAAATAATACATAATATTGACAAATATAAAACACAGCTTAACATATACGTGGGGCGCACTATAAGTTTTCGGAATGAATATGAAAAAATACTATTAAAGGTATAAAATTAATTTATTGTTTTTCAAAATAATCTCCCTTGGCGTCTATGCACTTTTTCATTCGATGAAACCAGTTTTGAAAACTTTTGTGCCACTCCTCTGTGGTGACCTCTGAAACGTGTTTTTCATACTCCTCGACAGCCTCTTCTGGTGATGAAAATCGTTGACCGCGTAATTGGTTCTTAATTTTTGGGAACAGAAAAAAGTCACAAGGTGCCAGGTCGGGACTGTATGCAGGATGACTCATGAGTTCTACATTTTTCGCTTTCAAAAAGTCGTTTGTCTGTCTGGCCGTGTGAGAACTAGCATTGTCGTGGTGCAGGATGATACGGCGTTTACGGTTATTTTTACGGAGTTCGTCAATAACTTCCGGCAAACAAATGGTCGTGTACCAGTCACTATTCACTGTACGACGATTCTCTAAAGCAACAGTAGCCACGTGTCCAGTTTTATTAAAAGAAGAAGCAATCATCCGCTTAGATGCACTTTTCACGCGCGCCACTTTGGTTGGTTTCGGCTCATCTTGAAAGACCCATACGCTCGATTGCTGCTTTGTTTTGGGATCGTAGCAATAAATCCATGTTTCGTCACCTGTTACTATGTCCCACACCAAATTTGACGCACCTTCGTTGAATCTGGTAAGCATGGCACTGCACCAAGTGACGCGGTCCGTTTTTTGAGCCTCGGTCAAGTTGTGTGGGATCCACCGCGAGCACAGCTTTCTCACACCCAAATGTTTGTGTAGGATTAATTGTATTTGACTCATGCCTATTTCTAAGGATGCGCGAATTTCATGGTAGGTCACATGCCTGTCTGTTTCAATCATACGGCGCACAGCATTGATGTTTATGTTGGTCACAGCGGTGGACGGCCGACCATCGCGAGATTCGTCACTGAGATTGATACGACCACGCTTGAATTCTGCAAACCAGCTATAAACAGTTGTCTTGCATGGTGCTTCATTGCCAAAAGCTGTTTCAAGCCGAGCAAAGCTCTGTTGAGCTGTCAAATTACACTTAAAATCATAGAAAATCATACTACGAAAATTTTCCCGAGTTAAATCCATGTTGATGCAGACACACAATTTTTTAAATGGCGCCACAAGGTAAAAACAAAAGACAGTCAGATGAAACAAACTGCATTCTACAGCCAAAGATTTTCAAATGTTGCAATAAATTTTTAAATATTGTTTATGTAAGTGGTTAGTTCCGGAAACTTACAGTGCGCCCTATGTAATAACGTAAAATTAGAAGGAATAGAGTCAACAGTTTAGGAATAACCATTGACAGTATGTGCAACTGGAAATCACATATCAATACCGTTTGTAATAAGTTGGATAGATTCGTATAGCCCGACCAAAAATAAAAACCCTGAATTGGCGTCGCTACTGATCGCCTTTAGGTGGCAACATGTTGTATGTGTCATGTCAACAACAAAATGGACAATGTCATTCAATGAAACAAATCCATCCTTCGTTTTCATCCGAATCAAATATGATAACATCTTAATGTATAAAAAGAATATGGTTTGATATTGTGGGGAAATTCAGTAGAGGTTGAAAAAGCATTCATAACACCGAAAAAAAGAAGAGCAATGCCTAATGCTATATACACTAGAAAGTTGTAAACCGCTCTTTAAAAAGCATTCTACTCTTCCTCTACCTTGTCTATATATCTTAGAAATGTGCCTTTTTATACGTAAATACGAATATCTTTTTTATAAATATTAAGATAATGAGGGATCGAGAACTGTTTGCCAATGAGAACATGCCACATAGGAACTCATATTGTATGGCAATTAATATATACAACCATATATTTATTATTTATTTATTTATAAGGCACATCAACAATATAATCACAAGCGTTCCATTTTACATTTGAAGACTTAATCTAGTGCTTATATCTATTACAGATGTGCACAGCATTCAGGTATAAAAGTTTTATATAATATTCCATTCAACTGAATTACCAATAAAGTACATCAGAAGAACAACAAACAACAATTTTGGAATTTGGAATGAATACATTAATACAGACTAAATGAATTAATAAATTATGTTAGTTTTGTAAAATTTTGCTTTTATATAAGTTTGGGGGATCATGAAACATATCTAAATTTAATAATTTATGCCAATCATTGTAAGTTGAAATATATACACTCAGTATATAAAGAATAAGAATCCATACTAATGTTATAAATGCGAAAGTCTGTCTGTCTGTTACGCTTTCACGGCCAAACTACTGAACGGATTTTGATGAAATTTGGTATGAATATAGTTGAAGACACGGGGTCAAACATAAAAAGCTAGATATTTTGGGAAAATTTGTTTGAATTTTTAATGTCTAAATGTTTTATAGTGTTAATAAATTTATGAATGACTAGCTTTTTCCCGCCAGTCTCCCGTCCCAGGAAAAGACAGTACAAGGGAGCTGCTTATTTCTAAAGAAATTTCTTCCAGCAGACTCAAGAGAGGAAATGACAAGAAAAGGGTAATTAGCGTGTACAAAAAAGAAAGGAAAAGTGAAGACTTTACCTAATTACCTAGGTATTTTTTTTAATAAAATCATTGTAATATAAACATACTTAATTTAATACACAAATACTATAATACAAATAATACATACTTAATAAACTTACATATACAATACATACATAAATACCTATTAGCTAAGAAAAGATAATACTCCTTAACTAGTTTCTTAAATATTGAGATAGATAGTGATGTATATCAGCTGACAATGAATGCCACAATCTTACCGCTTGGACTGAAAAGGAGTGAGTGTAAAAATCGGAATGATGGATGGGAATATTGTGGAGGGTCCTAAGGTGGGAACGGCAAGGTGCATCAATCGGAAGGGAGAAGGAGAAACGATCCTTTAGATAAGAAGGATATAGGAGGGATTGTACAGGACGTTGAATAGGAGACAAAGGATTCTCATATTTCTGCGAAGTCGGATAGGAGCCACTTTAGTTGGCTGCGGAAGTCGGAGACATGGTCGTTTTTGCAGACGTTCAAGTTTGTTCAGCAGCTCCTCTGTAGCGTCCAGATAACAGGCATCGGCGTAATCAAGAAGTGGCAATATAAGGGACTGACATAAGTAAATTTTAGTTTCCAGAGGAAGGAAAGTCTGAAGACATCTTAGATTGTGAAAGCTAAAGTGAACACTACGACTTACTGCAGAAACGTGCGCATTCCAGTTTATACCCGAGTCAATAACAACGCCCAAGTTCTTAGTGGTCTGATAACGGTACCGCCGTCCAGAAGAATTCCTCCAGACTACCTATGATCATTGTTTGGGATTTATTTGGATTTACTAGTAAACCGTATGACTCAGCCCAAACACTCAATGTCTGTAGATCATCATTCATACAGTTAATGGCTGAATCTGTTTCCCCCTGGTAAAAACTGGCGATAGAGCTGCAAATTGTCTGCATAGAGATGGAAACTGGAAGATAGAATTTTAGTAACAGTATTATTGAAGATATAAAAGAGGAGAGGTGAAAGTACGTCAGCCTAAGGCACACCCGCCGTGAGCTCACACCAATCAAAGGTCACCTCTCCGGATACCAGGCGGACACACTGTGAACGACCTCGAAGATACGACTCAAACCAAGAAAAAGTTGATGAAGTTACCTTCAGATCACATTCAGTTACATTAAGATCGGATAATTTCCAGCAGAACATCAAAATCTTTAGAGTTAAAAGAACTACTGAAATCGAGAAGAACAAGTAAGAGATTTATTTTCAATAGCCCAGCGGATGTCATCAGTAATATTAACTAGTGCAGTCACTGCTATGGCCTGCACGGAAGCCTGATTGGAATTGACTGATAATGTTATTGCACAAGAGAAAAGCAGATAGTTGACTGTGGACAATTAGCTCAAGAACTTTTGAAAGAAAAGATAAAATAGAAATAGGCCTGAGCTGAGAAAGAGAAGTGGGATTAGGGACTTTAGGCAACGGAATAATATAAGCTGCTTTCCAGGCCGAAGGAAATAATCCTGACGAAATGGAGAAGTTAAGAATATGAGTGAGAATTGGAAGAACTACAGGAAGTAGTAGAGTAATCATTTTTGCAGAAATTTGATCATTACCCGCCGCATCTATATGTATTTATGTACTGTATCTTGCAAATAAATAAATTATATTATCTCTTATGTTAAAAAAAAGCGCATTAGCAGAGTATTAAGTATTCATACTCACATTTATCGGCAGACTGGGACTAGGCGTCTTGGGGTTTGTGGAGGTGACGAGCGCGGGTGCGCGCGCAGGCGAGGCAGGCGGCGCGTGCAGTCTGCCTAACGTTATCTTGAAGTCCGCGCCGCCGCCCGCGCCGCCCGACGCGCCGCTCGTGCCGCTGTCGCCGCCGCCTGATGTAATACACGCGGTTAGACACGACTGATTGCTTAATCGCTTTCTTAATATTAAACAGAAGTTTAAACGAAGAGCTGATCAGTGATTAGTGAATGTTAAAGACGTATTGCAATTTTATTTTTGTGAATAATAATCATTTATTAATAAGAACTGTATGAAACGCAATAAATGGTATGAATTATTTTCTAAACATGTAGAAATCAAGATGATACATTAAAATGCACTTGCAACAAAGGGTTATTTTGAAACAGCTGGCCGATTTTTTACAGTGTGAAACGTGTTCGATAAAAAAAACTACCTAAAACCGACAACCTTCGACCTCCCATACAATAATAGTAATCAACTGACTAAATTTCTTATGGAAGGTCGATAAATATTTGTTTCCAGGTAGATTTTTTTTTTAAGGAATTTAAGTTTCACTGACTAAACACACTGTAAAAAAGGTTCAAAATAACTCTGTATTGTGCAATAAAGATAATAATACAAACAAACAAACGTACGTATTTTAAGGAAAATATTGTAATGTAAGTAAGAGGAGAAAATTTTCATTGCACTAGCAACACTCGTAATATTTGAGAACAAGTTAAAACGCGGCAACACTGGAGCAAGACCACAGAGGCACAGCCAATCAGAACAAGAATTCAACCAATCAGAAAAAAAGATTACACTTCCGTTTAATTTAAGTAGACTTTCTATATAAAAGAGTAATGAAACGACTTTTCTGTTTGCGCTCTTATTTTGTATTCGGATGTGTGGTGTTCAAGACGTAGCCATTTTTTGAATTTTCCTAAATCATTTTTATTATTTACTTATTTATTTATTTACTTTATTCATGTACACAATAAAAATGTAAAGGTTTATACATAAGAGGAAAAGAAAGTACAAGGGAGCTGCTTATTTCTAAAGAAATTTCTTCCAGCAGACCCAAGAGAGGAAAAGACAAGAAAAGGGTAATTAGCGTGTACAAAAAAGAAAGGAAAAGTAGACCTAATTACCTAGGTAAAACTTTTATAAAATCCTTATAATGTAAACATACATAAACATACATACACAAATACTATTACAAATAATACATACATAATAAACTTACATATAAAATACATACATAAATATCTACTGTGCTAAGGACAGATAATACTCTTTAACTAGTTTCTTAAATATTGAGATAGTTTTAGAGTCTCGTATATCAGCTGGCAATGAATGCCACAATCTTACCGCTTGGACTGAAAAGGAGTGAGTGTAGGAATCGGAATGATGGATGGGAATATTGAGGAGGGTTCTAAGGTGGGAACGGCAAGGTGCATCAATCGGACGGGAGAAGGAGAAACGATCCTTTAGATAAGAAGGATAGGAGGGATTGTACGGGACGTTGAATAGGAGACAAAGGATTCTCATATTTCTGCGAAGTCGGATAGGGAGCCACTTGAGTTGGCTGCGGAAGTCGGAGACATGGTCGAATTTTTTCAAACCATAGATAAATCTGATACGTTTTGCAGGCGTTCAAGTTTGTTCAGCAGCTCCTCATACCTAATTCATTTTTATTTTTACGTAATTTCATTCTTGTTGAGAAACTAAGGTTTAGTTTACTGTCATTTCTTTCGGCTTAAGATATTTTGATTTGGCTTCGTTGTTCGGTGCGAATGTGCAAGTTTGAATGTTCTATGGTTTGTAGAGATAAGATAGAGTTTAATTAACAGCCTGGCCACGGGGCAATTCGCCACGGCGAATTTCGCCGCGAAGCCACCGGAGACTAAAAGAAATACATAACAAATGCAACGGGAACTAGTGACAGGCAAAGTGAAACGAGAAGCATTACAAATGCATTTTTACGTATATCTTTTAATCGCCGGTGGCGTCGCGGCGAATCGTAGAGGCGAATTGCCCCGTAGCCAGCCTGTAAAACTCCTTGTAAATATTGAATACGTTTCTTTTTGATTATTATTTTTAATTACTTTTTATTAAAGTAAAATATAAGAAATTTAATATGTGTATTTTTCAAAATAAACTTATTTTATCTTTTTCATACAAAATTCTATTTTATGTGGAATAAATGAAACCTTCGGATCCATTTATACTTAAAATAGTGTATTGCAATACATTATAAGTAGTAAGTTCTAAAATACAAATCAACTTTAAAATATGTAGTGATCTCAGACTATCCTATACTCAGTACAGAGGCAAAATAATAAAAAAAATCTATTAATGTGATTGTGAACAACCGTTGTGATAAGGACCGAAAGGAAAGAAAATATTTTAAACCTAAGTACTTTAAAAAGAGTTTCTACGTTCGACTTTATGTATATTTTTTTGCAAGTACCATCAAAACTATCAATCAATTTGTTTGCATAAAAAAGTATATAGTGTATTTGCATAAATATACAACTGAAAATCAGCGGTTGCTTCTCTGGAGCAACATATCGCTAAACTGTAGCCTATTTGTGCTGCTGTGGCACACATAAATCATTGCATGCTAATTAGGTTAAGAAATTTATGTATTTATTTTCATTGTTTGTATGATGCTGTGTTATTGTGTGTAACAGTTGAACAAAATAAATTTATTATCTATGTTCACACGTGAACAGAAAACCATGACATCTGCGACACACTTAAGATGCGGTTAAAGTACAAGCTGCATCGGCACCAAATCTACATCACTGCAACCTACTTCAGATACGAGCGAATTGCATGCTGCATCGGCATTTACACCGACGGCACACCAGTACCAGACAATAAATGTGTATAGTCTTTTAAGTTTGTATATATAGTAATATTGTTTGTAATAAAGTTAGTGTTTACTTGCGATTGGAGTTGTTATTTTCTCTCCTTATCGTACCCCACTGCGGCCAAGACACCCTAAGCCGTCACTCTGATCGGTCCTGTGAGCCTGCAGGATCGGCAGTGGGTTCTCCAGTACACTCCGGAGGTGGTGTGACAGTACACCAGAGTAACCTCTGTACCAGCCCCCAGTACCACTGGTGGCGCCATTCATCACTTGAGACCATTGGAGGCTCTCATCCCTTCCTGAGCCTCCCCTTGCTCTGAACGTACGGATTCAGTAGTGAGGTGGACATCTCCAGTTACAGCATCCCCCCACTGCGGCCAAGACTACCTTAAGCCGTCATCCTGATCGGTCCCGTGAGCCTGCGGGATCGGCAGTGGGAACTCATTTCCTGTGTACATTGCACTACGTACACAACACCCTTTTCCTACCCCCTATCCGTCTGTAACCGTAGGTCGCATGGTTACAGATATCCTGCACTATCTATATATTTATCTACTACACCGTATGGTTAGGGCTAGGGTTAGGATATACATACATACACACATATCACTTATACATTATACATTTTCCACATCCACAAGGGTGTTAGTAGGAATAGGAGGAAACCTTAGGGTTTTGTACGTATAACGTCGAGTATTGCGAAAAGACTAGCTCGGCATTATACAATCTATCTATCTTTATTATTATTATCTATATCTACTCTAAAATACAAGTAATGAGCTAGAAAAAAGGGTAAAAACGATCACTTGCAGGACTTAGGTAGGACAGTCTTGTTTTGTAGAACACGCGGGAAGGGGTTGGCAGGGGAGGGCGGGGGAGGTTTCATGATGGAGGCGGTCGGCACGATGCGGACCACGCGCGTTTTCAGACCAGACAACTCCAGTCGTAAACCTGTTTTGTTTCAGTCATTTCATGTAGGTTATATTGTCAATCGACTATGTACACGCCTTTCGTGCTTTGACGTCGTTCCCGTAACGACCACCAAATGGCAGTCGGGACTAACGGCTTAACGTGCTTTCTGAAGCACGGAATCATCAGTTCAATCAGGTAATTCAAGTCCTGTAATAGCAGCGTAGCCAAGCTGGCAACAACTACGAGTAGTTTCATTGTGTTGTAAACAAAGTATACTTCCTGCTGGAATCGAACCCACGACCTCCGGGTCTAAGGTAAGAATGGCTGGAAGTAATAACAAGTACGGTTTACGTCTTGGAGTAATTACAAAGAGGAGATGCCGTAATAAGCGTTTTGTAAGAAAGTGTTCGTGAGGCTACACGGGGCGGAAGGCAGACGTGCGGGGTGCTTGGTTTCGGTCGTCGCTCCAATCATGGAGCACGAGCAATGACAAGCTCCGCCCACTTTTGGGTCGGCGAGGCGCCAATGATCATATCACTGCACCATTTCAAACGGCATCTCCTCTTTGTAATTGTTCCATGGTTTCACACTCATGAACTGATGGAGCAGTTTTGTCGATGTCGTGCGCTTGCTCTCTCATTGACTTTTCTTTATATCATCAACAATAAGTCACCTTAGCGCTTGTTTAGTTGTTAGCGATTGTTTTAAAGCTTTTACACTACACTTGCTCGGAAAATATAGTTATACTTATTCAAGGACGGAGTAGAAAGTAAGTCATTCTTCCCGCCGGAAAATGCGGGCGGAATAGTTGTGTGGACATCCATTACTGTTTAGCCTGCTACAATTAATTAATTTGTGATTTATTTGATGACTCCGTCAATTTGAGATCAATTTATTATTTTAAAATATTACTGAACAATCGTTAATATTGTTTGAAAATGGTACACTATAAAGGTGTCTATTCTGCAGTAGGTACTGTGTTAAAATTGCAAAGGAAGTGAAAACAATTTTATTTTTACAACAATTATTTAGACAGACATTTGTGTGTTGTAAGAGCATAGGTGAAATCATTGTCTGCAGGATTGTTGAAAAGTTTAATAAATATGATGCAATACGTTACCATTAGCGAGTCCCTGCTGCGGGATGTGCCACTTGGCGGGTTGTTGTTGTTGTATCTGTGGCTGCGGCGCGAACATGTGTGCTGTGTGTGTATGGGTGTGTGTGGGTGCGGGTGAGGGTGTGCGCGGGCCGGGGGCGCGGCGCGGGGCGGGGGACATGCTCGCATTGTACGCGCCCATCACTGCAACAATACGACATTATATAATCAGTGCGGCGACACTATCGCACAGGAAATTATTTAAGCACGATGCGAACCGAATAACTGTAAAACTTCATACAATAAACCAAAGCTCTTATTCAAACTGATGCGAATCCCGCGCGACTTGCGGGACGCCCACAGAAATAAGATCCGGCAGAAGTGCCAATTCGAATAGAACTCCAATCGATCTTCTCGATCCCATTTTTTATGTTTTCCTAGTAGCGTCCTTAGTTCACGCATCAAAGCTTAGGGGGTACGCTCTAAGTCACGGTCCTGGATTCGCGGAAGTTTATACAGGGAAGCATTATTAGAGCAATACAAACTCACTGTGCTGGTAGGCGGCGGCGGCGTGCATGTTGTTGTTGAGCGGCAGCCGCGCTCGCGCCGAGCTGGCCGCTTGCGCCTGCGCCTGCGCCTGCGCACCTAACAACCCGCGCAGGTTCATCTCGCTCATACCTACGTCCAAAATCACATCATTTAACATCGAAACTGCATGTAATTTATATCTATGTTACTTCTATATTTTCTATAAATAAAGTATTTTGAATCTTAACTCTTTATAGCTTTGAACCATCTTCATCTTTTTACCCGACTGAAGAAGGATTATGTTTTTCAAGAGTATTTATGTAGATATGTTTGCATGTTTAATTGTTTGGCACGCTCTGCAGCCTGAGCGGCTCGATGGATTTAAGCTTAAGTCGTTAGATAAGTATTTACTGTGAGAGTGGATACATAAAATTAAAAAAAAAAAAAAAAAACAAAATAGCGGATATTTTTGACAAGCACTTAATAAATTATTTTGCGTGCTTCCGCCACTAAAAAATGTATTAAGTACGCAAAATAATTTATTAAGTGCTTGTAACTTGAACTTCCGCAAAGTAACGCCTGAATGGGTTGGATATTTTTGAATTTTCGATTCCAAATAATTAGTTTTTATTTCTTCTTTTTCTCTTTTTTTATCTATGTCAAGGTTTTTTTTTTTTGTAATGAGTTTAAAGCCTCTCTTAATTTTTCTATCTTCTGCAGTCCTACAGTGTGATTTCGTCAAGTCCTAGTCAAGTCTAAAATCTAGTCGGTAGTCAAGTCTGGTCAGAAGAATCAGGCTAAGTGAAGTGGTAGAAAGACTGCACTTAGCGATTACTAGGAGCTTTTGACAACAAGCATAAAAATCACATAAATCAAACACTGTAACACTTCCCAACACTCACGCTTGTTATCGAACACTTTGCGAATAATAATCCACCATTATGATGCACATACACATAACTCAAAAAAACACTTCACAGCTTCCCGCCAAAATTCCTTAAGTATGTTGTAAATTATTGTATGTAACATTAGGTATATTTTTAAAGTTTAGTCGCGCCGAAAAAACTATTCTGTTATTTCTAATGGCTGACTGAGAACGAGAACAAAGAAAAAATTACCTTTAGATTAATAAAGAAAAATTGTATTAAAATTTAATGAACCGAAGTTAATTTTCAGATCTTGAATTCTCAACTAAACTAAATTCATGTGACACAATGACAAATCTGTACTAAAATTTTTGTAATAATTTTGATTTCGGAATCGTAACTAGTCAAATGACAACTTAATTCAAAGAATTTATTAACTAACAAGCCTTGTGCTTTAATTAATCAACATAAATAAATTTTAGATTATTGATCACAATACAAAATGAATTTGTCAAAACATTGATGATTGCTGCGTGTCAATGGTAAGATATTCCATTTACAATTTATTATTTTTTCTGTTTGAGGCCAGTCTTAGAAAGAAATACACAAACTTTTTTTTATTTCCAGAAAACGACCGACTAGAATGAATTCGCAGGGTTGTGTTTGTGTCTACATAACAGGTGACTTTTTAAACACCAGCCAATTTTTTTGTCAGTTTAGTATGTAAAATGAAAACACATTCAACAAAAAAAATTAAAATTAAGTAAATCTCTCATAAAAGCTTGTGATAAGCTAACGTAAGAAGTAGAATTTTGTTTTCTCGGTTTTTAGGGGCAATACTTAATTGAAACTGGTTAAAATTCATGTACTGAAGATACTGTAAAAATTTTGACATCACAGACATGTTCATTTAGTCTACTTGGGACCATGAACGCGATAAAAACCGTATTAATCTAGTTTAATTAGCCGGTGGCGCCATCTAGCTAAAAGACGTGGTATTAAAAAGTCACTCACCGTGCAAATGATGCGGATGCGTGGTGGAGGTGACGTGCGGATGCCGCAGCGGAGTGTGCGGACGCGGATGTCGAAGCAGCGGTGACAGGTAGCCCGCGCTAGATCCCGCACTCGCACCGCCGGCGCCGTGAGACATCGACTGGACGTACTGCTGCGGGGAACGGTTCGCAAGATAACTTTTGCAAGGTGCTGTCGAAATCTATCAGACAGTAGCTTGCGGAAGATTTCTTAGGCCTCATTCGTAACTGAAAGAAATGTCTGACCCTCGTATTAAAAACAATATGTTAACCACGTGTTAGCTAAAAATCAGTTTCGCAAAACATTTTCATTAGCAACATTAACATTTATTACACATTAACAACAAGCAATAACTAACATCGGCCTAAAATTTTAATATGAGGGTGAAAATCTATCAGACAAAATCTAACAAGTTAAAACACGGTCTAAGGCCTAATTTACACCTACAAGATATGTGTGACAATCTAACAGGCAGCAATTTACAAAGGAAAACACATAGTTTACATTTGCAAAACCCAACTGGCAGGAGGTTGCGCTGAACAAAGAACAGTGGAGATCTCTTGTGTTGAAGACCAAGACCTCTTTAGGTCGCTGAGCTATCGCAGTAACATTTGCAAGTTTCTTGCAGGCGTAAATGAAGCCTAAGAATAGGTATTGAGGAAGATACAATTTGGATAGAAAGTATGCGAATTGAGACCATTTACAATAACAATAAGAGTCATCTATTGTCATATTTACCGAGTAATATTATAGGCCGAAAGTTATCTAGTTTTTACAATATAATTTATATTTTATCATACTAACACATAATATACGTACTACTTGAGATAACATTTACTACGCATGCAAATAACATATATATTTATTAAACGATATGGACAAAAATTTAACACATATTGCTTAAGAAAAAATCGTTTTACAGAATTAAGCTTAGAAAGGAACGTAGATGGAACCTTATGATTTAAATTAAATTTTCACAGCATCTGTTTACTTTTGCGTATTTTAATGAAAAATAAAATATCAAAGAGTAGTACAAATTCACATTCAGCTTAACATCAACACGAGCCCTTCTGCGCTAGATAGAACTAATAGTTAAAATAAAATTGGCAAAAGAAAATTTCTAAAACATCTAATTTTAAATAGAGTATTAAAATACTATGGTCCAATTTTATGGCAGAACTAACCTGATACCGCGCCAATGTCTAAGACATGGAACAATATGTGCAATATTTATAGTCAAGGAAAGTATTCAAATTATTGCGAAAACAGTAAGAGTATGCCAGTGAATAGTTACAATTACTTCGTGCAACGTATTTCCTTCCACACTAAGGTTCGACTAGAACAGATCGCTCTTTCAAACGCGATGATAATGACGACATCGATCGTTCATTACTTGTTAAGTTTTTCATCAGTTAACCAAAACTTGCTTGGAAAGAGAAAAACTTCACCCAAATAAAGGCTAAGTAATTTATAAGTTTCACATTTAGCCATTTGAATATTATTTAGTATCAGCTGGATTGTTTCCGACTTCTTCAATTTAAAGTTTCATTTTTAATATTAGTGACAACTGTAAGAAAAGACGTTTTGTAGTTTTAAAGTTTATTGCATACAGACAAAGTCCGCGCACTTCAATTTATATGTATATGTCGTTAACGGGTCATCATCATTTCATGACGTGACTGACTATATTATGAAATGGTTGAATTTCATGATGATTTGACCACGATATACATATCTATCCATACCAATAAGTGCGAAAGTTTGTCGGTGTGTTTATCTGTTTGTCTGTAATGCTTTCACGGTCAAACCGTTTAACGGATTTAGATGAAATTTGGTATGAATACAGAAGACCCGCGGGGTCAAACATACTTATTGACGTAAGCGGAGCAGCGGGAAAACAGCAAGATAGACATACCTGATGCATAGCGACGTGCTGCAGCGCGACCACGGCAGAGTGCGGGGGCTGGGCGGAGGCGGAGGCGGACGCGGAGGCGGAGGCGGGCGCGGGTTGGTAGGGCCCGCCCGATGTCGCGCCGGATGCCCCTGCGCCGTCCACCTTGCCGTCCACCACTATAGCGCCGATGCTCGACAGCACTATACAATACCATTGAGAAATCGTTACAGAACATCGATACAGAACAAAGGTTGGGGAAGTCTTTTCGCATATAGTGTGTATGAACTTGTAATAAAATCTCTTTGGCTATACTATTTGTATCTGGCTGGTTTTGGTATCATTAAAAGTTTAAATTTTAAAGAAGATAATTCCAAATTCTAATTAGGATAATGTGTGATTTTCATTTGTTTTTCTTACTGTCAAGATGAGAGTGAATCTAATGAAGAAATTCGATACATTTTAAAATTTTACTACAAAAAACGTAAAAATGCAACGAAAGCCGCAAAAAAAAAAAATTGCGATATTTATGGACTATACTAGTGCAGTGTCTGTGAGAGTAGCACAAATTTGGTTTAAGCGTTTTCAATCCGGAAATTTTGATATCAAAGATGCACGTCACTCTGGTCGCCCTATTACGGATAAAATGGAAGCCATTTTTTTATAAAGTGGAGCAAGATCGGCATATTCGTAGTAACGACGTAGCTGAAGAACTGGGAATTAACCATAAAACAGTTTTGGCGCATTTGAAAAACATTTACATTACGAGGGTCAAACTGAAAGTTCTTAGAAAATCAAAAACTGAGCACACTAGCAAGTTATTCCTTTTATTATATCTTTTCAAAATAGTGTCCTTTCTCGTCAATACATCTCTGCATCCGATGGAACCACTGAGAAAAGCACTTTGCCCACTCGCCTTTAGGGGTCTCTTCGACGGCGTTTTGAAACGCAGCCACTGCTTCCTCGGCGTCCATAAAACGTTTTCCTCGAAGTTTTTATTTTATTTTCGGGAATAAATAAAAATCGCAAGGTACGAGGTCGGGGCTATATGGCGGGTGACCTAGTAATTCCACGTTTGATGTCGCCAAATAGTCGATCGTTCGCCTGGCGGTGTGCGACGAGGCGTTGTCGTGGTGAAGGAGGATCCTACTGCGAGGTCGTTTCTCCCGAACTTTTTCCAAGACAAGTGGCAAACAATTGTTAGTATACCACTCTGCAGTAACTGTTTTTCGTTTTCGTGAGATTAGTGCGACCACGTTTGAACTCATTAAACCGGTTGTAAACAGTGGCACGAAATGGGGCTTCATCGTGAAAGGCCAATCGAAGTCTATCATAACTTTCTTGTTGACTTAAATGATAACGAAAGTCATAAAAAATCATTGCACGAAAATTTTCTCGCGTTAAATTCATGCTGACGTGACACAGACAATTTTCAATTTGCCGCCAAATCGTAAAACAAATGACAAATTAATAAAATACATACTCAATAGTATTGGCAAAGAGTTCCATTTTCAAAATTTAAACTTATTTTTTATTTATGTTCTCAGTTCTAAACACTTTCAATGTCGCCCTCGTAAAGTGGATCACGTACGACAAGAACGTGCGAAAATGGCAGTGGTCAAAGGCCGGTCAGGCTTCACAGACTGTGGCGAAACCCGGGTTAACTCGCAACAAGGTGATGCTGTGTGCGTGGTGGGATTAGAAGGGCATTATTTATTATAAGCTGTTACCACCAGGCAGGACCATCGATTCTAAACTCTACTGCGAACAATTGATGAGATTTAAGCAAGAAATTGAAAGAAAGCGGCAGGAATTAATCAACAGAAAGGGTGTGGTTTTTCATCATGATAACGCTAGACCTCACACATATTTAGCCCCTCAGCAAATATTAAGAGAGTTTGGCTGGGAGGTGTTAACGCATCCGCCGTATAGTCCTGACCTTGCACCTTCAATTTCCACCTGTTTCGGTCTCTTCAGAATTCTTAGGCAGTGTCAGGTTAACATCACGAGAGGACTGCCAAAACCATTTGTCGCGGTATTTTGATCAGAAGGCTCAAAATTTCTATAGCAATGGGATCATGTCCCTACCTACAAAATGGCAAAAAGTAATCGATCAAAATGGCTCCTACATACTTTAGTTAAATGTAAATAAACTATATTAAAAAATGTTTTAAATTTCTTAAAAAATGCGAAGAAACGCCAGTGAAAAAATGTCCAAAGGGTAGCAGGAGTGCTATTTTTAAAAGTGTTATTCATGCAACATCGCCGAATCGAATAAACTTTGTTTGATATCGAACGATTTTCGTGTCATATGTCACTTATTTCAAAAATAGTGCTCCAGGTACTTACACACACATACATACTTGCTACGGTGATTGACTCAAATGTACAGTATTACTCTCACAGTAAGGCTGAGAATTCTAAAAAACGACACACAAATTGAACTCACGCTTACGGTGGTAAAAAATAAGACTGTTCTCAAACTCTGTCCATTGGCGAAATGGGCAGATTGGGCGGGAGGCACGTTTCGAGCACAATTGTGCATCTAGTTGTTACGATGTTACAGAAATAATGGTATAAGTTTACATTGTTTTAATATTATATTTGATTTATTTGGTTGTAAGATAGAACCAAAGAGTGATTGAGTGAAGACCAAGATAGGGCAATGGAAGTTTGGAAAAACCACCATCAAGATGGTATAATGACATATTACAAATATTTGGCAAGGTCATAACTTTGTATATTATAATTAAATTTTGTATGTCTGTTGGCGAAACATTGATTTCTATGTTTATCTAACCTGTAACAGTTTTAAGTAACTAATACTCATAAAATAAAGATCCCACGTCATCTACGTGTTGTATGTGTTAAATGTCAGGTTAACTCAAAATATGTACAGGAAAACTCACCGCGCACCAAATCCGGCAACTTATCCAGCTGCAAACTGATCCGAACAGGTATCTCCGGATTGGGGATATCCGCTCTCCTCGATTTAATTCTCTGCAAATGTTGGCACACGGATCTCTTGCAGTGCAACAACGCAGTGTCAGATCCATGTTCCAGGGCTCCGGAGACAAAGTCTACGCAGTGGTCGGTGACGGCTGCTAGTTGCTCCAGGGCTTCCTTTTTCTCGTTGAGGGTGCGTTGCTTGGCGTCGCATACTTCGTTTAGGCGGAGAACTAGTTGCTTGCCGCGGGTGTTAATGGCGTTTGTTAGTCTGGAAGGGATTTATTGAGTTAAGAGATTGTAATAAAGATAATTATTAAGACTCTAAGGTTGGTTAGAAGAAATTGTAATAGAGATCCGCGTTTGTGCTGAATTGTTTAAATGTATTATTTCTTTTAATTTTACTTTTGTCATTGGTACTATAAAGTGTACTTACTCACATCTATGTGTATATCTATCATTATAACCAAGTTATAATATAAATATCGTAAGTTGTATAGTTTCGAAGGCCAGAGTCCGAATAATAAGCAGCCTCACTTTGTCTTAGAAAATTGGTAATCCAGGATTTGTTCCCAAAATTGCGCTTTCTTTGAGCAATTTTCAATGAAAATATATCGATCATAATGAATTTATACTGACTTTAATGTATTTGTTGCCATTGCCAGTGTAGACTTTAAACGCTAATGAAGTAGTACTAATTTCAATCACGAGCGTAGGGAGTAACTACGAATTATACTACTTAAGTGAGAGATTTAAAAGCACACTAGCCACAAAAAATTCTTTGCTAAATATACAAATTTTCTTTGCCAAAAGAGAGGAAAATTTTCTCTTCTCAATCCTATTTCTCAGTATATGTCGGAGTCTTTATAGACAACCGGTTGCGATCGCTTCATAGCCGGGCCTCACTGGTGTGACTACTCACTTGACGACGGTCTGCGTGATGTCGTGCACGAGCGCCCTCTTCTTGTCGGCGATGAGTTGCTGTCTGTCGCGGATCACCTTCATGGCCGGGCCTCACTGGTGTGACTACTCACTTGACGACGGTCTGCGTGATGTCGTGCACGAGCGCCCTCTTCTTGTCGGCGATGAGTTGCTGTCTGTCGCGGATCACCTTCATGGCCGGGCCTCACTGGTGTGACTACTCACTTGACGACGGTCTGCGTGATGTCGTGCACGAGCGCCCTCTTCTTGTCGGCGATGAGTTGCTGTCTGTCGCGGATCACCTTCATGGCCGGGCCTCACTGGTGTGACTACTCACTTGACGACGGTCTGCGTGATGTCGTGCACGAGCGCCCTCTTCTTGTCGGCGATGAGTTGCTGTCTGTCGCGGATCACCTTCATGGCCGGGCCTCACTGGTGTGACTACTCACTTGACGACGGTCTGCGTGATGTCGTGCACGAGCGCCCTCTTCTTGTCGGCGATGAGTTGCTGTCTGTCGCGGATCACCTTCATGGCCGGGCCTCACTGGTGTGACTACTCACTTGACGACGGTCTGCGTGATGTCGTGCACGAGCGCCCTCTTCTTGTCGGCGATGAGTTGCTGTCTGTCGCGGATCACCTTCATGGCCGGGCCTCACTGGTGTGACTACTCACTTGACGACGGTCTGCGTGATGTCGTGCACGAGCGCCCTCTTCTTGTCGGCGATGAGTTGCTGTCTGTCGCGGATCACCTTCATGGCCGGGCCTCACTGGTGTGACTACTCACTTGACGACGGTCTGCGTGATGTCGTGCACGAGCGCCCTCTTCTTGTCGGCGATGAGTTGCTGTCTGTCGCGGATCACCTTCATGGCCGGGCCTCACTGGTGTGACTACTCACTTGACGACGGTCTGCGTGATGTCGTGCACGAGCGCCCTCTTCTTGTCGGCGATGAGTTGCTGTCTGTCGCGGATCACCTTCATGGCCGGGCCTCACTGGTGTGACTACTCACTTGACGACGGTCTGCGTGATGTCGTGCACGAGCGCCCTCTTCTTGTCGGCGATGAGTTGCTGTCTGTCGCGGATCACCTTCATGGCCGGGCCTCACTGGTGTGACTACTCACTTGACGACGGTCTGCGTGATGTCGTGCACGAGCGCCCTCTTCTTGTCGGCGATGAGTTGCTGTCTGTCGCGGATCACCTTCATGGCCGGGCCTCACTGGTGTGACTACTCACTTGACGACGGTCTGCGTGATGTCGTGCACGAGCGCCCTCTTCTTGTCGGCGATGAGTTGCTGTCTGTCGCGGATCACCTTCATGGCCGGGCCTCACTGGTGTGACTACTCACTTGACGACGGTCTGCGTGATGTCGTGCACGAGCGCCCTCTTCTTGTCGGCGATGAGTTGCTGTCTGTCGCGGATCACCTTCATGGCCGGGCCTCACTGGTGTGACTACTCACTTGACGACGGTCTGCGTGATGTCGTGCACGAGCGCCCTCTTCTTGTCGGCGATGAGTTGCTGTCTGTCGCGGATCACCTTCATGGCCGGGCCTCACTGGTGTGACTACTCACTTGACGACGGTCTGCGTGATGTCGTGCACGAGCGCCCTCTTCTTGTCGGCGATGAGTTGCTGTCTGTCGCGGATCACCTTCATGGCCGGGCCTCACTGGTGTGACTACTCACTTGACGACGGTCTGCGTGATGTCGTGCACGAGCGCCCTCTTCTTGTCGGCGATGAGTTGCTGTCTGTCGCGGATCACCTTCATGGCCGGGCCTCACTGGTGTGACTACTCACTTGACGACGGTCTGCGTGATGTCGTGCACGAGCGCCCTCTTCTTGTCGGCGATGAGTTGCTGTCTGTCGCGGATCACCTTCATGGCCGGGCCTCACTGGTGTGACTACTCACTTGACGACGGTCTGCGTGATGTCGTGCACGAGCGCCCTCTTCTTGTCGGCGATGAGTTGCTGTCTGTCGCGGATCACCTTCATGGCCGGGCCTCACTGGTGTGACTACTCACTTGACGACGGTCTGCGTGATGTCGTGCACGAGCGCCCTCTTCTTGTCGGCGATGAGTTGCTGTCTGTCGCGGATCACCTTCATGGCCGGGCCTCACTGGTGTGACTACTCACTTGACGACGGTCTGCGTGATGTCGTGCACGAGCGCCCTCTTCTTGTCGGCGATGAGTTGCTGTCTGTCGCGGATCACCTTCATGGCCGGGCCTCACTGGTGTGACTACTCACTTGACGACGGTCTGCGTGATGTCGTGCACGAGCGCCCTCTTCTTGTCGGCGATGAGTTGCTGTCTGTCGCGGATCACCTTCATGGCCGGGCCTCACTGGTGTGACTACTCACTTGACGACGGTCTGCGTGATGTCGTGCACGAGCGCCCTCTTCTTGTCGGCGATGAGTTGCTGTCTGTCGCGGATCACCTTCATGGCCGGGCCTCACTGGTGTGACTACTCACTTGACGACGGTCTGCGTGATGTCGTGCACGAGCGCCCTCTTCTTGTCGGCGATGAGTTGCTGTCTGTCGCGGATCACCTTCATGGCCGGGCCTCACTGGTGTGACTACTCACTTGACGACGGTCTGCGTGATGTCGTGCACGAGCGCCCTCTTCTTGTCGGCGATGAGTTGCTGTCTGTCGCGGATCACCTTCATGGCCGGGCCTCACTGGTGTGACTACTCACTTGACGACGGTCTGCGTGATGTCGTGCACGAGCGCCCTCTTCTTGTCGGCGATGAGTTGCTGTCTGTCGCGGATCACCTTCATGGCCGGGCCTCACTGGTGTGACTACTCACTTGACGACGGTCTGCGTGATGTCGTGCACGAGCGCCCTCTTCTTGTCGGCGATGAGTTGCTGTCTGTCGCGGATCACCTTCATGGCCGGGCCTCACTGGTGTGACTACTCACTTGACGACGGTCTGCGTGATGTCGTGCACGAGCGCCCTCTTCTTGTCGGCGATGAGTTGCTGTCTGTCGCGGATCACCTTCATGGCCGGGCCTCACTGGTGTGACTACTCACTTGACGACGGTCTGCGTGATGTCGTGCACGAGCGCCCTCTTCTTGTCGGCGATGAGTTGCTGTCTGTCGCGGATCACCTTCATGGCCGGGCCTCACTGGTGTGACTACTCACTTGACGACGGTCTGCGTGATGTCGTGCACGAGCGCCCTCTTCTTGTCGGCGATGAGTTGCTGTCTGTCGCGGATCACCTTCATGGCCGGGCCTCACTGGTGTGACTACTCACTTGACGACGGTCTGCGTGATGTCGTGCACGAGCGCCCTCTTCTTGTCGGCGATGAGTTGCTGTCTGTCGCGGATCACCTTCATGGCCGGGCCTCACTGGTGTGACTACTCACTTGACGACGGTCTGCGTGATGTCGTGCACGAGCGCCCTCTTCTTGTCGGCGATGAGTTGCTGTCTGTCGCGGATCACCTTCATGGCCGGGCCTCACTGGTGTGACTACTCACTTGACGACGGTCTGCGTGATGTCGTGCACGAGCGCCCTCTTCTTGTCGGCGATGAGTTGCTGTCTGTCGCGGATCACCTTCATGGCCGGGCCTCACTGGTGTGACTACTCACTTGACGACGGTCTGCGTGATGTCGTGCACGAGCGCCCTCTTCTTGTCGGCGATGAGTTGCTGTCTGTCGCGGATCACCTTCATGGCCGGGCCTCACTGGTGTGACTACTCACTTGACGACGGTCTGCGTGATGTCGTGCACGAGCGCCCTCTTCTTGTCGGCGATGAGTTGCTGTCTGTCGCGGATCACCTTCATGGCCGGGCCTCACTGGTGTGACTACTCACTTGACGACGGTCTGCGTGATGTCGTGCACGAGCGCCCTCTTCTTGTCGGCGATGAGTTGCTGTCTGTCGCGGATCACCTTCATGGCCGGGCCTCACTGGTGTGACTACTCACTTGACGACGGTCTGCGTGATGTCGTGCACGAGCGCCCTCTTCTTGTCGGCGATGAGTTGCTGTCTGTCGCGGATCACCTTCATGGCCGGGCCTCACTGGTGTGACTACTCACTTGACGACGGTCTGCGTGATGTCGTGCACGAGCGCCCTCTTCTTGTCGGCGATGAGTTGCTGTCTGTCGCGGATCACCTTCATGGCCGGGCCTCACTGGTGTGACTACTCACTTGACGACGGTCTGCGTGATGTCGTGCACGAGCGCCCTCTTCTTGTCGGCGATGAGTTGCTGTCTGTCGCGGATCACCTTCATGGCCGGGCCTCACTGGTGTGACTACTCACTTGACGACGGTCTGCGTGATGTCGTGCACGAGCGCCCTCTTCTTGTCGGCGATGAGTTGCTGTCTGTCGCGGATCACCTTCATGGCCGGGCCTCACTGGTGTGACTACTCACTTGACGACGGTCTGCGTGATGTCGTGCACGAGCGCCCTCTTCTTGTCGGCGATGAGTTGCTGTCTGTCGCGGATCACCTTCATGGCCGGGCCTCACTGGTGTGACTACTCACTTGACGACGGTCTGCGTGATGTCGTGCACGAGCGCCCTCTTCTTGTCGGCGATGAGTTGCTGTCTGTCGCGGATCACCTTCATGGCCGGGCCTCACTGGTGTGACTACTCACTTGACGACGGTCTGCGTGATGTCGTGCACGAGCGCCCTCTTCTTGTCGGCGATGAGTTGCTGTCTGTCGCGGATCACCTTCATGGCCGGGCCTCACTGGTGTGACTACTCACTTGACGACGGTCTGCGTGATGTCGTGCACGAGCGCCCTCTTCTTGTCGGCGATGAGTTGCTGTCTGTCGCGGATCACCTTCATGGCCGGGCCTCACTGGTGTGACTACTCACTTGACGACGGTCTGCGTGATGTCGTGCACGAGCGCCCTCTTCTTGTCGGCGATGAGTTGCTGTCTGTCGCGGATCACCTTCATGGCCGGGCCTCACTGGTGTGACTACTCACTTGACGACGGTCTGCGTGATGTCGTGCACGAGCGCCCTCTTCTTGTCGGCGATGAGTTGCTGTCTGTCGCGGATCACCTTCATGGCCGGGCCTCACTGGTGTGACTACTCACTTGACGACGGTCTGCGTGATGTCGTGCACGAGCGCCCTCTTCTTGTCGGCGATGAGTTGCTGTCTGTCGCGGATCACCTTCATGGCCGGGCCTCACTGGTGTGACTACTCACTTGACGACGGTCTGCGTGATGTCGTGCACGAGCGCCCTCTTCTTGTCGGCGATGAGTTGCTGTCTGTCGCGGATCACCTTCATGGCCGGGCCTCACTGGTGTGACTACTCACTTGACGACGGTCTGCGTGATGTCGTGCACGAGCGCCCTCTTCTTGTCGGCGATGAGTTGCTGTCTGTCGCGGATCACCTTCATGGCCGGGCCTCACTGGTGTGACTACTCACTTGACGACGGTCTGCGTGATGTCGTGCACGAGCGCCCTCTTCTTGTCGGCGATGAGTTGCTGTCTGTCGCGGATCACCTTCATGGCCGGGCCTCACTGGTGTGACTACTCACTTGACGACGGTCTGCGTGATGTCGTGCACGAGCGCCCTCTTCTTGTCGGCGATGAGTTGCTGTCTGTCGCGGATCACCTTCATGGCCGGGCCTCACTGGTGTGACTACTCACTTGACGACGGTCTGCGTGATGTCGTGCACGAGCGCCCTCTTCTTGTCGGCGATGAGTTGCTGTCTGTCGCGGATCACCTTCATGGCCGGGCCTCACTGGTGTGACTACTCACTTGACGACGGTCTGCGTGATGTCGTGCACGAGCGCCCTCTTCTTGTCGGCGATGAGTTGCTGTCTGTCGCGGATCACCTTCATGGCCGGGCCTCACTGGTGTGACTACTCACTTGACGACGGTCTGCGTGATGTCGTGCACGAGCGCCCTCTTCTTGTCGGCGATGAGTTGCTGTCTGTCGCGGATCACCTTCATGGCCGGGCCTCACTGGTGTGACTACTCACTTGACGACGGTCTGCGTGATGTCGTGCACGAGCGCCCTCTTCTTGTCGGCGATGAGTTGCTGTCTGTCGCGGATCACCTTCATGGCCGGGCCTCACTGGTGTGACTACTCACTTGACGACGGTCTGCGTGATGTCGTGCACGAGCGCCCTCTTCTTGTCGGCGATGAGTTGCTGTCTGTCGCGGATCACCTTCATGGCGGAGCCGAGCAGCACGCGCTTGTAGCTCACCTCCGACAGCAAGCCGGAGATGTTGGAGCGCGCCTGCGAGACAAACAACACGTCGACGACTTGTTGCAGGATTACTTCACTCTATAGACCGTAATGTCGGCCTCTTTTGCTCGTGTCGACAACTCTCTAACTTTGTGAGCTCAACACTAATGTTGGAAATGATACATTTAGTTTTTTTCGAATCTTAATTTTTTTCTATAAAATTCAAAATTATTCTCAAAAATACATCATAAATTTTAAAATTATATTATGAACTCACAAAAAAAAAAAAATCTTTCTATAAAAATATAAAAATTGACGTAGTCTCTTGCATATCAGTTTCTGACTAAACATGTGATACATATGTTTACTTTATATTGAATACCATTATAAGACCATGTTTTCAGCAATAAAAGTTCATTAATTAATTAGAGAACTACTTGCACATACGCGATATTCAAGGTAGCTGTTAAACAAACTCGAGAACAATCTAGGCAAATGTCATATTAAATATATGGAGCGTTTTCGTATTATAATGATAGATTATCAAAGTGATTTATTTACTAATTTGTGTATTTTTGTAGAGCCTTTGCAATAAAAAAAAATAGTGTATCATGTAGTGTATTAATACCCTATTGCATATATATCAGAAGAGATTACTCCATCAACAGATCCGCTTTGTACGGTACATTTTCATGTATATTTGTTTTGTTCTATTTTTATTTTAGTGCAATGGAGAATATTTGTATTGTATACCTGCGCGGCCATCTCGGTGCTAAACTGATACTTGTGGTCGCGGTGATGTTGCAGCTGGCAATCTCGGCACGTCAGCCGGTCGCACGTCTCGCAGAACAACGAGAGACGTTCCTGAAATTAATCCTAACGCTGTATTATCTTGTTACGGAGGTTCGGTTCCGATTGCGAAAGTTCGGAACTTCTGATTGATTTCGATTCGGATACATTTAAAACGAAAGTTATATCGAAGGTACAAATACGGCGGCCGTAAACAGGTTTATACTTGTCGCGCAGAATATACTCCCTACGTTCTTCCTTGCCCCTTGTCTATTTATCCCAGTTTATATTGGTTTTCGTAGTTTTCATTTGGCCTCCCCCTTCTGCTCCGCTTTCGAATTCTTGATAGACAGACAAAAAGAGTGATTCCTTTATAACCGCACGAGATCGAATTGACGTTTCTGCTAAAAGGTTGCAGTGAAATTTGTGGCGCCGCTTCTTCTCCATTTTTGTCTAAAAATTGCTGTTAATAAGTGATAGTTTTTATTATGCTCTTCTTATCTTGTGAAGTACAAAAAGTGGCATACAAGTAGCAAGTTTCTAAAGTATTGAAACGCGAAAAGAAGATACACAATGTGTTATGGCAATATTGAACTCTTCAAAAGAATATGGTTGTTATTTTGCATGTATTTTTTTATTCGTAACTGTCCTTATAACCGTGTGGTAGCAAGAATTTGGGACCACTCTAATTGGTTGGTCGGTAAAGAGATAACGTGTGAGTTTGGCGACAATGGTTTACATACAACTAGCCAAGTTTTGCCAGTTCTATCTGGAGAGCATTTTTTGAAAAGTATGACTTAAACAAAATCGGCGAGCCGACTAATTTTTAGTCGAAAACAAACGATTTTTGTTGAAATCGAAGGACTTTTGTTGTGTATAACCTACTAATGTTATAAACGCGAAAGTTTGTAAGTATGGATGGATGTTTGTTACTCTTTCACGTAAAAACGACTGAATGGATTTCAATGAAACTTTACAATAATATAGCTTATACAACAGAATAATACATAGGCTACAATTTATAAAGCTATTGTGTGAATTGTCCAAAATATGACGATAAGTACGAAAAAATCTACCATCTGCGAGCTATTCTGCCGCGCGCTGCCAAAACCGCTAAAGTTACACATATGTAATGTATGATGAAAATGTTTATCTTAAATAGTCCTACAAAAAAGCCCGCCACAGTATATATCTATATCTTATGTGTAAGCCATCATAGTCAAAATAGTGAACCATAACTACAATAAAAATTAATAATTTATTTCAAATGCACATTTGGTAGTAATAAATTGATTTCTAAATGAAAATAGATACATTTATCGCGTGATAATTTTAATGTTAGTTCTTTTCTACGCCACGCTAATTTATGCTACTCGAAACACTAATCCTGCGCAGACGAAATCGCGTGCACCAGCTAGTATGTCATACATTTCAAAAATAGCAGTAATTTCTGGACTTTTGGCGGGAAGCTGTGAAGAGCAGTATCGGCGCTGTATTTTATTTTCCAAAATTTGTGTTTTTTTGAGTGTTTGTGCATAATAATGGTGGATTATTATTCGCAAAGTGTTCGATAACAAGCGTGAGTGTTGGAAAGTGTTACAGTGTTTGATTTATGTGATTTCCATGCTTGTTGCCAAAAGCTCCTAGTAATCGGTTAATGCAGTTTTTCTACCACTTCACGTAGCCTGATTCTTCCGACTAGACTTGACTACCGACTAGACTTTAAGACTTGACTAGGACTTGACGAAACCACACTGTAGGACTGAAGAAGATTTAAAAATTAAGAAGGGCTATAAAGGACCTGTATCCATGGCCGTAAAACCCATTACTAAAAAAAAGCAGTAATTTCTGTTTATCACATACCTGAGGGTGGTCGCGGCAGTACATGTCTGCGGCAGAGCGCGAGCCAGCTTGCGCCAGCTGCAGCTCCGACAGCGCTTCCTCCTTAGACTTGATCGTGTGTTCTTTGGTGATCTTCAGCCTGGAACGTTGCCACATTACAGTACATGCCGACCTTTGTTCCCATCTGTGCTATTGAATAGTTCTATAATACAACTAATGGGATTTTTTTCTCACTAGTTCTATGATTTAAAATGTAATAGAACTGGTGAGAAAAAATCCCATCAAGCTCTATTCAAACTAAGAAATAAGAATACACGGAAGTGCCATTAGCATGCCTTCTACCGATTCTTAATTCTGTGGGCGTCTCGCAAGTCGCGCGGGATTCGCGTCAGTTTGAATAGAGATTTAGTTGTATCATAAGAACTATTCGAGAGAACAGATGGAAACAAAGACATGCCAATAGGTCTAAAACCCATCAGAATGTCATTATGTCATGTATTGCATGTCCGTATGAAAACATCGATAATGCAACTGAAGATACGGAATAGGTAATGGTATTAGTCGGCATCGCGATAACAGTTCACTTTCAAGGTATCACAATCGTTTAGGCTGTTATCTATGACTGGCAGTATGTTTGAAAACCAAAATGACAACAATTACATTATACTTTTTCTGTTTTTATCCCATTTATTATTTACTAGCTGTTTCCCGCAGCTCCGCCTGCGTCAAAAAGTAGCCTATGTTTGACCCCGGGTCTTCAACTATATTCATACCAAATTTCATCAAAATCCGTTCAGCGGTTTGGCCGTGAAAGCGTAACAGACAGACAGACAGACTTTCGCATTTATAATATTAGTATGGATTTATTTCACCTAACGTTTTTCAGACACTTTACAGCGTTCATGGTAAGTATTGAAATACAATAGTTTAATTTAATTGTTTACATAAATGTATGTCAATTCATACTAATATTAAAAATGTGAAAGTCTGTCTGTTACGCTTTCACGGCCATACCGCTGCATTAAAATACTTTTTTCTTCTCATTTCTTTATCGGATCTGCTGGGAGAAATTTCTTTAGAAATAAGCAGCTCCCTTGTACTGACTTTTCCTCGTATGTATTATTATCTTTGGTTGGTTTTTTTTTTTTGGATACATAAATAAAGTAAATAAATGACAGCTGCCCGAGTGTGTCGAACTGTTCGATACCGTTATACCGTTCGATAAACTAATGATTTTAAAACCAATAAATAAAATATGTTTCACATAAGCCCAGAATAGATATGCTTGGAGAGAGCTACATAACTGCTCATTGGATTATGGTGGTCACGACCCTCAGCTATGAGGAAACATTTGTTTTTCGTTAATTTATGAATTATTTCCAAAATCTAGAGCATAATGAGACAATTTTTTTTTTTACAATTCATAGTTGATAAGATATCCGTTGAGACAAGATAGCATTTTTAGTATGGCACTTAGCATTGTAAGTATTTATTAGCATAGATAACAGTTAACATAACATTTGTATGAAACCAATTTTGAAAAGGGTTATCTATTATCTGAAGACAAAAATATTGGTTAAAAGTTACGTCCTCAGCTTGCACTTCAGTGCCTAGGGTATGCGTCCATTCAAATTGATGCGAATCCTGTAGAAGTGTCATTAGCGGGCCAGTTGACTTTGGCACACGCTACGGCACTTCTACCGATTCTTATTTCTGTGGGCGTCCCGCACGTCGCGCGGCATTCGCATCTGTCTGAATAGAGCTTTAAGCATGGTCTATCTTGGTCACTACATCCACACACACACACATCTGTTTTGTATTATCTGTTCAATGACTTACACACTGCTTGTTATAGAGCATCAGCTGCTTAAGTCTATAAATATTATTTCCTGAACAATAGATTGATTTATTCTCTACAAGCATAGCAATGGCAAGGTCACTTTTATACGACCATTTGTTCCAACAGTTTTTTTTTATTTATTTATTTTTTCATATTTAAAACTAAACTATGTTGTTTGAATTCAGTTATATTTTTAGTTAGATTATTCTGATTCTGTTTGTGAGTGCCTCTAATTGGTTTTTAATTGCTAAGTTAATTACCTAGTGTCATGATTTCAATATTTTATACAAATAATAATAATAAAAAAATATTGGTAGCAACGATATCCAATTACGTATATATGAGACACCTCTGATAACCGTTGATTCCGAACGTAAATTAAGGGGGAAGCTGTAGTGGGGGTGTGATTTAATGTGAGATCTGTTAGCATATTGGCATTCGATTGCTATCCTTCGTGAAGTGAAGACGACTCTAAAACTAGACGTACTGCACAAAAGTT
This sequence comes from Euzophera pinguis, assembly GCA_947363495.1. Classification (NCBI taxonomy): domain Eukaryota; kingdom Metazoa; phylum Arthropoda; class Insecta; order Lepidoptera; family Pyralidae; genus Euzophera; species Euzophera pinguis. Next base: position 15,092,189 of record OX376172.1, on the reverse strand, counting down.
TATTGGTGTTTAAATTTAATGATTAATCAATGTAAGTTTGTTGTTTGTAAAAATAATAATTATTTTGTTTGTTATAAATAAAAGTAATTATACATATATTTGAACACAAAGGCAGTTTTCGTTACACTAGTTTATAGATTATAATTTTTTTTTCTATTATTTTACTTTCTTTCCGCCTTATGGGTAAGAGGCGCCCTTGGCTACTATTCGTTTTTTTGTATATCTTATCTTTATATGTGTGTGTGTGTGTGTTTATGTAGTTTGTTATCTATTTTTTGTCATCCAATTTACTTGTATCTTTTAGATTAATATTGCTTATTTTATTTCTATTTAATTACTTTCTATTAAATTCCTATTATCTATGCTTTTTAATGCTCTTTATCTATTACTTTAATTTTATTTTCAGTCTATGTTATATTTAGTTATATTTATTTAATTAGGTTTGTTTCTACATGTTTTATTTCTATTATATGGTATTTACTTTTCAATTCGGCCTCTAATAATCTATGTTTTATAATTTGTAGTTATCTTTTCCTTTACTTTTAATATCAATTTATGTTTTAGTTACTTTCTTTTATTTGTTACATATGATTGTACACATCCATGAACTTATACGAGTATATATACAAAACTTTAGTGACTTTTATTTTGTGTTATCCTTCATTTCATTTATCATCTTACCTTTAAATGTGGTGTTTTATAATCTGTATTATAAATACCCAATTTCACTAGTATATAGATATAAGCTGTCGGTCTTCCTAACATCTATACAAGTCTATACTTCTATATATTATAAACCTGAAGAGTTTCTTTGTTTGAACGCGCTAATTACAGGAACTATTGGTCCGATTTGAAAAATTCTTTCAGTGTTGGATAGCCTATTTATCGAGGAAGGCTATAGGCCTGGGTGAAGTCTGGACGGGCTGCTAGTAAATAAATAAGGATTTTAATGGAGTTACCTCTGATGCGCGTGCACACAGTTGTCGCAGATGAACTCTGCGCAGTCCACGCAGTAGCTGGTGGCGGGCTCCGTGTCCTCGCAGCTGTTGCATTGCTGCTCGCCACTAGTGGCCCCTGCTAAACAGAGAAAGGTGACTCTCGATTCTATCAGGCGAATGGATCTCTTTGGAACAGCGTATCCGAAACTAGAGGACTTATAGCGGGAAGCTGAAGACAGCAGTTTCGGCGCTGTATTTTTGGAACGATTCGCAAGTGAACCTGGCTCGCACTTAGTCGGTATTTTTTGTTTATTTTTGACTATTGTTCTCAAAATAAAACATATTGCAAGTTACCATTATTAGGGCTCTGTTCGGCGGCCACCTTCTCTATGACGAACCGCTGGTCGATCATGTTGGCTGGCTGACACGGCAGCCGGCAAGCTGGGCACGTGACCGTCACTCGCTCTGCACCTGTGAAACATCAAAACTATTAATAACATCTTGAATCAGAATCGAACTTAATGCTGTATTATATAACAGTCAACTATTGGGTTTATGCAGAAATTTACATTATTGTAGACAGTGAAACACTATTTTGCAAAGGGTCTTTAAGGAATAGATTTACTACTCATTTTCTCAATAATAGAAAAAGGAAACTCATGAGAGAATGAGTTCAAGTGATTTTCTGGGTTCTAATGGTTACCTAGTGACAATATTATGAGTTTACCAAATACAATTGACTTAAATTACTATAAGGGTACAACCAATTCCAATTAGTTGGCTTATATTTTGCGATATATCAATGATGCATGGTACAGGAACGATTCTGGCTCTGTGAATGTAAACATTTGGTTAACCATTTAATTTTGGTGACAGTTTATCTTTTCACTTTTGAAACAAATAAATGAGAGAACAATAAAACAATTAATCAATTATGAAATACAGGGTGGTTGCGGCGCACTATGGGACAAAAGCGTGAGTTTTGTCTCAAAAATCTGTAACTTCAGTATTAGTCATAGTAGCGGCCTGAAACTTTGCACATAGCTTCTTGAATATATAGGGTAAGAAATGAAAACACTAAATATATATATGACATATATTATAAATAATACACAAAATCTTAAAGTGTGTTTTTTCATACAAATAAAATAAATTTTTATGTCTAAATACTAAATTGATTACACTTTTATTAATTTTAACTAACATAATTCTTACCTAACTCCTAATAATATGTCTCCAATTTTTTTTTCCAAAAGAAATAAGTAGTTCGCGGCCGTCAAAAAAACTTTTAATATAATTTCTAATATAAAACTAAGAGTAAATTTCTGTGTAAATGTTAAAATATAAATGTCAAATAGTGCATGTAGTAATCATAATATTTATTCATCGAGTACAAGTAAATTTTCGGCTTCATCTAACAACTCCTTTGTTGCAGAAACTGTAGGTTTTCTTATACTTGATATATAGGGGTCGGATGTATATAGAAGAGTATGAAACACGTCCTCATTTGTTGCTAATCTAGAGCATTTTCTTGCATGACTTAGTCTGAACTTCTTGTAGTCCTTGTTTCTTGATTCTTGAGCATCTTCTGATAAATTTCCAATTGGTAAAATACCAAATGTTTTATAATACTTTCGCCATGTATAAGAATTTTGTGTACGGAAGATGGCATGTAATACCATCTATATTTTTGGATATATAATTCAGCTGTTTGTTTGGTATATTCTCCAAATCTTTCAGGATTAATAGCTAAACCAGATGCCATAGTTTGAAGTATAATGTAGAATCTTTTTATAAGATTTTCATCGACACCTGTTATTTCTGATGAACACTGATAATTTTCGAAAAATCGGCGAGCTGTATTTCCGTCATTGCTATTACCACTTCCTTGACGTGGTTTATCAATATGTAATCCCATTTCGTTACGAAATAAACTCTGAACAAGCTTCTTTTTATCTTCTTTAAGTTTTTTGTTTTCTGGTGTTGTTAGCTGCCCATTTTTGAAATGAAATGTTATAAGATATGTGCAATATCATTTCCATACACCTTATCCATGCATGCAAAGTAGACAACCCATATTCATAGGCACTCTCATTTTCTGGTTTTGATGATACTTTGCTCAAGTCATTCATTTCACTTGGCTTGGCACCACATATGGTACACACAGCACCTGAAGTTGTGTCAGTTAACACTTGTGCAACCTTGCCATCAACCATAGTTAGAAATAACTCGTGCGTTATCTCTATAATCTGATTATTTTTGTTAATTTCGGTAGTTTCTAAATTATTTATTTCTGAACGAATATCATTCACCACCAATCGAGTTTTTTCTGGCGTTTCTTTAGCAAATTCGATTAATATAGGCCTACAATATCTGACAGAAGAGCATGCTGGGTTTTGCCAAATAACTTGATTAGTTGATGAATCTGTTAATTTGATAGGCACCAGTGAGCTTATGAACAAATTAGCGTCAGATATATTCACATTTTCGCCTGTTAACACCTGTTTGTACTCACTTTGACCCGAAGAACCATCACATCCCCATTTCGTGAATAATTGCAGTCTTCTTTGGGTAGGATTCCAAACGTTTTTAATCATCAAAATACGAGCAACAGTATGATTCAACAAATCTTGCAGCTTTACTTTAGCACCCGTTTCTGTTATTTCTATGCTTGAAGATGGGGGGTAACATAATTGTTTTTCAGTAGATAAAGCATGATACGAAGGCAAGATGGGGCAATTCTGTTTGTTATGGCACGCTCTTAAGAATCCATATTGAGCCTTGGACAAATCTAGATCAGTGTACAAACCTAGAGCTTCTTCCGTAGAAAATGAATTTATTTCTACAGTTTCCCCAAGAATCTTCTTTTTTATAATTGATTTTTCGTCTTTGCTTAAACTTCTTATGGCAGCTACAACAGCAGCCTCTTCAGATTCACCTTCAGACCTCAAGCCTTGTACATATGCGTTACATACATAGTCCAACCCGAACTCCTGAACTAACTCCATGTTCTTTCTCTTTTTTGATTTGTCCGACAGGTCTTCATAGGCTTTTGATGGTCTTCCACGCTTTTCAGATGATGATGATGGGGTCACGGATGTACTTTCATCAAAACTGACCTTGAATTCACCATCTAACCAAGTCGCATTTTTCGTCAGGAACCTCTCCTTAGTACGACTACATTTTGACCAACGATCGTTGAATTGGGTCAAAAAGCTTTTTTGAATGGTGGTTAAAACTTCTTGGCTTCTTGATGACGATAAGTTGTGCTGCTGCTCTAAATATTTCTTAATATCTTCTGGGTTTGTTCCAAAATTGATGAGAAAAACGCAGAGTTCGCGTCGAGTAATAACAAATTCACTCATTATAGAAAAAATTATAAAAGATTTTTTGACGGTCGCGAAGTAACTTGTTGTCGACAAATGCTATAGTGTTAGTGTTATTGAGGACTGGTGAAGAATCACTAAAATTAATTGTATATATTCAATTCGACTTTCCGTGTGCAAACTTGATAAATAATATTTCACATGGGAAATAAACTTATTATCTTTGAAAACAGAAACAATTAACCACTATCTAGAAAATATAAATACCACAATTTTCTTCCTTTATGATTTGTTGTTAATGGTAATTGATAAAACTTATCGAAAACAAACGTTTTGTGGTTATACAGTTTAGATAAGAAAATAAAAACAATATATTCTAACATTTTTAATTTTCTTATGTTTTTGACCTATAACACTAAAATGCATTTTTTTTCCAAGGGGGCAGAGTTGGGCAAGATTTTTTTTCTGCCTCGTATTATTGATCAGTTACTGTATTCAAAATCATAAATATCTCGACTTCGGCAAACTTCGCTAACACCTAAAAGCTTTTCTGAAAATTAAGGCCTATACAAAAAAACATGAGTCTTAAATCTGAGTATTACACTTTTCGTGCCAAAATCTTTATGAATATGATAGCATTTCCAAAAAGTTCAATAACAGACCTTTCTAATGATATCCACACAATAATTCAATGTCACAGAATCAGAAAATATCATAGTGCAAAGTTTGAGGTTTCTCCTATTCTGTGCTAGCAGGAATTTCATTGAACCAGTTCAAGCCTCTACTAAGCTAAAATAATATATTGACTAAAGGTTATTTAGTACAAATTTAGATACTTAGGACATTATTCTTCATAAATCAATCTAGAATAGTTCTAAATTCCGACTTATGTAAAATTCATTTTTGAGACGAAACTCACGTTTTTGTCCCATAGTGCGGCGTCAACAGAATCTCCTAAAATCACCCATAATTTTAAATTATCCGTAAACATTAAAATATGTCACAAAAATACCTTTTTTCTTCTTTCTGTTATCATTTTTAGTTGCATAAAAACGTATTGCATACCAAGAAAGTCTCTATTAGTAGGTTGCTGAGCCTCCTCCAATTTGGCCTGCAGACAGGGCTCGCAGGCCGAGTGCAGACACTCCATGAGTTTGGGCGTGCCGTCGGTCTGCGCCAGCGGCGTGTTGCACAGCACGCAGCGAGCGGCGGACGGAGGCGCTCGAGACGCGGTCGGCGACGCCAAGGAGTCTGCGCCCGCATGTTGCTCCGCGCCTGTCTCGCTGCCCGCCCCGTGGGACCCTGATGTACCGGCCTGCAAAGTTATGCAGCTGTATAGATTCATCATGATACAGATATTTAAGCACCTGTCTTCCGACTATATGGCTCTGTTAGAGAGATGTTTGGTCTCCCAAAATATATATAAAACCTTTGAAAGCTGCTTTTCAGATGCCTTCTGATGTTGTTTCTTTAATGAGAGAGTGAGATGGCAATGTCTTAACTAGAAACAACTTCTGTAAAATTTGTATGAGAAAATAATCTTCTTAAACCTTATATTGGTTTGCTTCCCATGGAAATTGAACCACAACTTCCAAATCTGCTGGCGACACATCTGATAACTACTATAGTTTACTTGTAAACAAATTCAAATAATTTATTGTGTTTCATATAGTACCTACACCAACAGTTCCTAACTAGTTACACACACTGTTTTAATAATATAAATACAATACAAACCTGTCGGGCATTGCAACACCTAAAAACTCAAGAAACTTTTGACTATTATGACAATCAAATTCCTTCCTATTGGGCTAGTTTCCTGTTAAAGAAAGGTATACATAGGGCGCACTGTAAGTTTCTGGAACTGGCCACTTACATAAACAATATTTAAAAATTTATTGCAACATTTGAAAATAGAACTCTTTGGCTGTAGAATGCAGTTTGTTTCATCTGACTGTCTTTTGTTTTTACCTTGTGGCGCCATTAAAAAAATTGTGTGTCTGCATCAACATGGATTTAACTCGGGAAAATTTTCGTAGTATGATTTTCTACGATTTTAAGTGTAATTTGACAGCTCAACAGAGCATCACTCGGCTTGAAACAGCTTTTGGCAATGAAGCACCATGCAAGACAACTGTTTATAGCTGGTTTGCAGAATTCAAGCGTGGTCGTATCAATCTCAGTGACGAATCTCGCGATGGTCGGCCGTCCACCGCTGTGACCAACAAAAACATCAATGCTGTGCGCCGTATGATTGAAACAGACAGGCATGTGACCTACCATGAAATTATATTATGAATACTAATTACTATTATATTATGAATTATTATGAATACCGCGCATCCTTAGAAATAGGCATGAGTCAAATACAATTAATCCTACACAAACATTTGGGTGTGAGAAAGCTGTGCTCGCGGTGGATCCCACACAACTTGACCGAGGCTCAAAAAACGGACCGCGTCACTTGGTGCAGTGCCATGCTTACCAGATTCAACGAAGGTGCGTCAAATTTGGTGTGGGACATAGTAACAGGTGACGAAACATGGATTTATTGCTACGATCCCAAAACAAAGCAGCAATCGAGCGTATGGGTCTTTCAAGATGAGCCGAAACCAACCAAAGTAGCGCGCGTGAAAAGTGCATCTAAGCAGATGATTGCTTCTTTTTTTAATAAAACTGGACACGTGGCTACTGTTGCTTTAGAGAATCGTCGTACAGTGAATAGTGACTGGTACACGACCATTTGTTTGCCGGAAGTTATTGACGAACTCCGTAAAAATAACCGTAAACGCCGTATCATCCTGCACCACGACAATGCTAGTTCTCACATGGCCAGACAGACAAACGACTTTTTGAAGGCGAAAAATGTAGAACTCATGAGTCATCCTGCATACAGTCCCGACCTGGCACCTTGTGATTTTTTTCTGTTCCCAAAAATTAAGAACCAATTACGCGGTCAACGATTTTCATCACCAGAAGAGGCTGTCGAGGAGTATGAAAAACACGTTTCAGAGGTCACCACAGAGGAGTGGCACAAAAGTTTTCAAAACTGGTTTCATCCAATGAAAAAGTGCATAGACGCCAAGGGAGATTATTTTGAAAAACAATAAATTAATTTTGTACCTTTAATAGTATTTTTTCATATTCATTCCGGAAACTTATAGTGCGCCCCACGTATGTATACATCTACTAGCTAACTAGTTGGTAGTAATACCATGATTAAGGTCTATAAAAAAAATAAAAAATATCTTTATTTTCAGGCAATCCTCTATCCTGAGCTAAGGAATAAGCTGAGAATGCAACTAGACAACAAGGTCTTCTTAACTTCATTTCTGAAGGCCAAATATTTGGTACCTATTGCTACAACATAAATGTAGAGATGTTCTTAACAAGTTCAAAGTTTTTAATGAGTATTTGCCTACCAAGGTTCAAGACCATTGCACCAAGATCGAAGAAATGCAAATGTAAATGTGTGTGATGCTATTTGATGTTTATTACACTCCTGATGTAAGTGATCAGTGGGCCTTATGCCTTTTTGTGACAGTGATCACTTGAGTGAGGATATAAAAATGCAGTGAAATATATCTGTATTTGTAAAAAATTCAGTCGCTATCATAAAAAAAAATCTTTTGTATTTTGTGGAAAGACTCATGCATATATAAGAAGAATTACTCATGAAGTTAGAATGGCTAGGGTGGCATTCTTACATTAACTATTGTTCAAGTATCTAAACAATACAATGTACTAGATAAAATAAGCCTTATCATAATACACTATGCAGTAAAAAAAGGACTGGCATGTCAACACAATAGTTCACCCCTGTCTTGCAAGATAAGCTGCACCTTGCTAGACACATCTTATGAAATTGTTCATAATATGATTAATACTTACTTACTTTTTTTAATAAAAAAATTGCAAGACATTTTTGAAGATTTAAAGTTTTGTTTTATGTTATTAATATATAAATAAATAAATAGTATATAAATAATATATTTAAGTACTGCAAAGTTGTCAAATCAATGAGTATTTTAACAGAATAGTCTATAAGGATTGGGAAAGCATTGGATGTAGGTCTCTTCCTGGTTGTTTATAAACTTTCTACCTAATGTTTACATGATGCAGTAGCGCCACTTACATTGCTGGCGGGGGGCGCAGCGCCCGCTGTGTCTGCCGCGAGCTCCTCTGAGACTTCCTCCTTGATATTCACCCCGAGCAGAGGCAGGCCCAGGTCCATCAGAGCCCGCTCAATCTCCTCTCCGCTTGGCTGATAGTTTACGTTATCCATCCCAAACACTTTTACCCCACTACTTTAAAACACACTATATTCTCTTCGTCAGCATTTTAATAATATGCCCTCGAACACTTTCACTCGTAAGTCTGCAGACTTGGGCACGTAGACATTACACCTAATGAGCACTTAACGAGAGATGCCGCTACTTCTGGCTGTCTTTTGAAGGGCACGTCCCGCAATTTCCACACATCAATGATAAATAACTTTTAACTCATCTATACTCCATTTTTGGACTAATTTATTTACAACGTTTTGGATAAATAATTTTACTTTCTATAAAGTGAAAATATTTTTTGAAAAAAAAGACATGCGTCCGTCTGTCTTTCAAAAGACATCAAAGTGCCATAGACAACCACGTTCAACCAACTACCAGAAAACCACAGATTAAAACGGAACAACCCCTTCCATTATTTCTTCTATGCTTTTAAATCCTGTTCATGGACTTAATATATTAAACAGGATTGAGCAGATTGTCCTAAAACTGGAGAAAAAAAAGCTAGCTATAATGTTTCTTTCTCTTTTTAAAGGGGTCACTGTGATAATGTTTGGCTAGTCAACTAAAAAATAAATTGTGTATTTTATATATTTTATTGATAGAATAGACTATTTTGGAGATACAATTTAAACGAAAAAATTCTTAAAATTATATTTATTTTGTTATTTAATTTTAAAGATTTTATAGTGATGACGTCACGCAGCTATAATGGCCATTTCGAACTGCAAGAAAGCAAAAATTACTAAGGTATTAAAAAATATATATGTCAGTGTCAAATGTCAAAGTCATAATGGACCTGAGCCGCGAGTTGGTTTCTTGTTTGTTTACAATCGCCAAATATTTAGGTACCTACCCCATTTCTCGTATCTATTGCATATTGGCCTGTTTATTGGACTTTACTGCCGTATCTTCATCCGTTGACATCTGATTTTTCAATAATTAGACACCGATTCTTCATTATAATGTATGAATGAATGTAATGAAGATGTAATTATGTTATTTAAGGGTTATGTTTACTTGAACAGAGATGACATTTGACATGGGTGACAAGTACGTGAAGCGCTTAATTAGCGCTACCAAACAAAAAATATTTATTCACTACGCTGTGCTGCCAACCTAAAAAATTAAATGTGAATAGCCGGAAGTTATCCGGCTACGTCATACTTCAACCTTGCTAAAAAATGAAAGTCATTGGGTTTTCTGCGATTTTCTTAAAAAATACTTGCTTATCTAAAGATCTGATTAATGTAATCTGTTACCTTAGCCTATTCCTCGAAATGGTTTACGAATTAGACATTTTCATGAAAAAGTTTACTAGCTAATTGGGACAAATATTTTAAACTTCGTAAATTCTGCACATAAATAGCTAACTAGATAGATTAGCGGGACGTGACGGAAGGACGACGTTAGTCCTGCTCACAGACATATAAGACGTAAACAGACGGAACATAAGATAATAGAATCTAGTTATACTTATATAGCAAGTAATTGTTGTTATCCTTTTCTCACGTATTCGGATCTATATCTCTTTTTTACACCTGTAGCAACATTCACTCACACATATGTATTATGCAAAGCGTGACAATTTTTTGCAGTGGCGCCATTTTGTACGCTACGTTTTTGGATCGGTGAATACTAAAAATAATAGAGTACCGTATAAATGATCTCAAATCATGCACTCCACACAATATTCATACATTTCTTGAAATCATGGGGAGCATTAACGTAAACATCTTACCCTAGACTAGATACAGCCCAAGCTGCATAGTTTTGCATGTGTGTGTTTTTGCTACGCTAAGTAATAGCATACCTTCCGTCTGTTTACGTCTTATATGTCTGTGGTCCTGCTTGTCTAGTGGAGCTAAGGCCACTAGTAAAGTTTTCTTGTCTTCCTCTAGGTAGCCAATAGGGGAGACATTTCTATGAAACGTTATTTTCGACTAGACTCCAACTTCTTTAAAGTCTGCACAGGGGCCTTACCATTAACTCATAAAGCAGGACCTAATCTGCCTCGCTGGCTTATTTCGCACTATCACCATCTTAAAGTAGGGCAATTTCCATCCAACTTCCAGCCACTCGCCAGCGAGCCAACTTTACGATCCACCTATTCATTTTGTATGAGAATTCGTATTCATGACGTACCATTTTGACAGCGATGCAGTTTTGCTGAAACATCGCAAATGTCATTTAAGCGATTTTTAAAAAGCTCCAGCCAGGTACTAGCTTTTTAACTCGGATTCTGCATAAACTGCATAGAATTTCACAATATTGTTCCGTGATATTGGGATTTATGGTTATATTTACAATTTTTTATCTCTCCAAGTTATAAATTCACTCAAATTAAGTAAACATTGACGTTAATCAAGAAATTAATACAACTTACGATATCGAATATTGATATTTTTGTTTTGCGCTTACATTAAAATTAATGTATAAACGGTAAGTCAGCTTTTGTATTTTCTATGTAATCTTTCTAATTTGTGATATATATATTTTTAACTTACTATAGTGCTGAATTTTATTTGAATTGAATTTTGTTAATAATATGGGTCATGATGCCTGAAATATTTTTATTTTTATTATTTAATGTTAAGAGGTAATAACACAAACTAAATAGGGGTACTATATACTAAATGAACTACTTATCGTTTGTTCTTACAAAACAAACAAATCAAAAGTAGGGACTTAATTTTAATTTAGTTAATTAACTAGTTGTTCACCGCGAACATAGACCTCGCAAATTTCACTCAATAAACTTTAGCCACAAAAATAAAAATAAATCTTCCCATCATTTACTGGCCATATTTAAGATATTCTAAACCCAAAAGATTCATACTCCTGGGAGAGACTTTTACAGGTTCTTCAATGCAACAATTTTGAATGCCGAACCAGAAGAGTAATTCAAATGATGAGAGGAAATTCAAAGATGTGATTGGACTGTCCATGCTACATTTAAGCATTGTGTATGTTTGATTGTACTGTGTACTTACATACTCTGGAAAAAAGGGTAAAGGTTGCAATTTTTTTTCAGAGGAGCGTGGTCACCCTATTCTGCACAAGTACCAACGTGATTAGTACGTAGTATCGGTTTTTTAAGTGTCTTTTATTTAATTACAATATACTCTTATTTCGACATATCTTTAACTAGCTGTTGCCCGCGGCTCCGCCCGCGGTTTCAAACACAGGATTACGAACAGAGCAAGCTCTGTAGACGGCAATATTAAACCAAATTATGGCCTCGACAGTAAGTAAACTTGTAAGCTTTAACTGCAAAAACGTAAAACAATATGTTGATAGTGTAAGACACTTGTGTCTCACTTCGGATATTATAGTTCTGCAAGAAACTTGGCTATTGCCAAATGAGCTCACTTTCCTGTAAAGTATCGATGGGAACTTCAGCGCGACTGGTAATTGGCTAGTCAACTAAAAAATAAATTGTGTATATTATATATTTTATTGATAGAATAGACTATTTCGGAGATACAATTTAAACGAAAAAATTCTTAACATTATATTTATTTTGTTATTTAATTTTAAAGATTTTATAGTGATGACGTCACGCAGCTATAATGGCCATTTCGAACTGCAAAAATTACTAAGGTATTAAAAATATATATGTCAGTGTCAAATATCAAAGTCAAGATGGACCGCGAGCCGCGATTTGGTTTCTTGTTTGTTTACAATCGCCAAATATTTAGGCACCCCATTTCTCGTATCTATTGCATATTGGCCTGTTTATTGGACTTTACTGCAGTCTCTTCATCCGTTTACATCTGATTTTTCAATAATTGGACACCGCTTCTTCATTATAATGTATGAATGAATGTATTAGGTTATGTTTACTTGAACAGAGATGACATTTGACATGGGTGACAAGTACGTGAAGCGCTTAGTTAGCGCTACCAAACAAAAAATATTAATTCACTACGCTGTGCTGCCAACCTAAAAAATTAAATGTGAATAGCCGGAAGTTATCCGGCTACGTCATACGTCAACCTTGCTAAAAAATGAAAGTCATTGGGTTTTCTGCGATTTTCTTAAAAAATACTTGCTTATCTAAAGATCTGATTAATGTAATCTGTTCCCTAAGCCTATTCCTCGAAATGGTTTACGAATTAGACATTTTCATGAAAAAGTTTACTAGCCAATTCCGCAATGGATATCTCGGTGGGTATACTGCGAGGCCGGCCCTACGGCGGGGTGGCCCTGCTGTGGAGGAGTGCGGTTTTCACCAATGTGTCTGTGCTGCCATGTGGAAGTGATTGGTTATGTGCTATAAAATTTGTGACAGGGAAACATCCCATTATAGTGATATGTGTGTATATGCCTACGGATACCACTGCTAATTTACCGGAACTCACAGACTGTCTGTAAAATAACTACTCTGTTAGATGAATATGGTAGTGAATCTATTTATGTATTGGGTGATTTTAATGCTCACCCGGGTGAGTTATTTCATGATGAGCTCACAGACTTTTGTCATGAATAAAACTGGTTTTGTGCAGATGTAAATAAGCTTGGATTGTTATCAGATATACCTTTATAAGTGACTAGCTATTTCTCGCAGCTCCGCCTGCGTCAAAAAGCAGCCTATGTTTGACATCGGGTCTTTAACTATATTCATACCAAATTTCATCAAAATCCGTTCAGCGGTTTGGCCGTGAAAGCGTAACAGACAGACAGACTTTCGCATTTATAATATTAGTATGGATAGTATGGATGTTCATGGGTGTAGGCGATTGCTAGATTACTGAATTGTATCACAATATGTTATGCATATAGTAAGAAAGGTGTATATTAAATATAATGTAACATGGTTCGATTACTTTCCTCTGATACTGGAGTGTGACTTAAAGTTATATATCACCTAAGATAATCAAAAAAGAGTTAGCTGTTAATCGCACTGTTGTGTGGGGGGAAAGATGCAGTGAACAGATATTTCTGTATGGGAAAAACTGTAAAAAAAAATTAAATAAAATTAATTCACCATCTGAGTGTTTATCTTGTGATTGTAAATATTGTAATGCTGCTTCTCACAAATTACAAATAGATCAAGTTTATTGTGATATAGTGTCTGTTTTGAGGGAGGCTGCATCAATATCTAGAGGTAATGTAAAGTGTAAAGGTAATAGACCGGTTATAGGATGAAATAAGCACGTCAAAGAGTATCACTCAGAGACGCATGACGTTCTGCATCCAAGAGTCAACGACGTGCCTGAGACTCCTCTGAGGTCTCGGCTGCCCTCAGAAACGCATGACGTTCTGCGTCTTCAGGCCGGCAAAGTTCAGATTGCTCTTGGCTTTCCTGGTTTCAAGCCATTTTTTGTACTCGAGGTCTTGATGAGCTTTGTGACAAATTAGATTTATGTTTGCGAGGTATAATATTAGTTAAATCCGGAAATTACTCTTAATAACTTTTTTAGAAAACTTTTCCTATTAATTAAGCTAATAGGTATTGACTAATTGAACGAATCGACACGACACACCGAACAATCCAATTAATATTTAAATCCGAAAATTACTCTTATTAACTTTTTAAGTCTTATTAAGAAAACTTTTCCAACTTTTGAAATTAGTTTTTAACTAAACTAATTCTTAATAGGTACCACAGTACCTATTAAGTATTTAATTAAGAAACTGAACGAATCGACCGACACACACAATAATAAGACCAATATTTATTTTCTGGGAAAACAAACAACCAAGAATCTTCGCGAAGAACAACAATAAAACACAACCACTTACATAGTCTTATTATTTCCGTACGACAAACTGTATAGTTTAATTTTATGGTGGCGCCATCTGTTGATTTATACATTTTAATATGTTTTATATATTTTTTTAATATCAACAACGCCATCTAATGTTGAATAAACAAACAATTAAATATAAGCAGCGCCATCTATTGACGAACAGCCAAACAATTAAATATATGAATATATGGCAGCGCCATTTTCTTTTAACAAATAGCCAAACAATTTTTCATACATATTTTCTTCTTTTATTGCAACAATTTCGGGACTGAATTTTTTAAAAAAAAACATAGCCTATATTTGACCCTGGGTCTTAAAATATATCCATACCAAATTTCAACAAAAATTCCGTTCATCGGTTTGGCCGTGAAAGCGTAACAGACAGACAGACAGAGAGACAGACTTTCGCATTTATAATATTATTAGTATTAGTATGGATTATAAAAACATAATTTAATTAAAACTAAGACCTAATAACCCTTTATAGTTTGTAACCGTGATATAGCTTGTATTGGCTAGGAAGAGGCAGGTTCCTCCACTATTTCTATCTCGCTTGGCTCCGCCTTGCCTCTATGCAACGAAGGATGCCCACCGCCCATACATCGATTGACCTGTCACTTTATTTTTTTAATTGAAATCATGTTACAACCGTTGAAATTATTAAATTACTAAAGTCCATGAATATCCATGAGAGGTACTTATTAAAAATATTTTTTTTTGATAATAGACATTGACATGACGACACCTGAGGATGACACGAGTGCACATTTCAAATGACATCCTTGACAGTTGTGACATTTGTGTTTTAGTGAAAACACGTCGAAAATGGCTGAATCGGGGCCGAGTAAAAGCGATATTGAAGCGGTTTTTCAGAGACTACGATCAATTGCAGCTAATAAAGTGCGTTTTTCTTATGAAGCCAAGTGTGTGCATGTGATTGTAGTTATTTTTTAACATCCACTTATTCGCAGGTGTGTTTCGACTGCAACGCGAAGAACCCTACGTGGTCGTCGGTGACGTACGGTGTATTCATCTGCCTGGACTGTTCCGCGGTGCACAGGAGTCTCGGGGTGCATCTTACGTTCGTGAGGTCAACCCAGCTTGACACCAATTGGACATGGAAGCAGCTGAGGAACATGCAGTTGGGCGGGAATGTGAACGCGGTATGTGTCGTGAATTTTGCTTATTGTTATTTCGTGGTCCAAGTTTCATCACATTGGGGCGTTGTTACAGACGCAGTTCTTCCGAACGCACGGCTTGGTGACGGATGACGCTCGCCAGAAGTACAGTTCGCGTGTAGCGCAGTTGTACCGTGACAAACTGAGTGCCCTGTCTGAACAGGCTATGAAGACATATGGTACAAAGGTAATGACACTAGTTCTTATTATTAATGTAATTTCTATCTTAATGTGCTTGTGAAAAGATGATAATTAAGCATAATTTTCAGCTGCACTTGGACCCGGCGCCAGCGGAGCCCAAGGAGACCAAGGAACTGGAGGTAGACTGGTTTGCTGAGCACGGAGACTCACCTGACACTAACACTAATGAGCTTGCAGTCACCACACAGGTAACACTTACTCACACAGCTGTGCTGCGCGACAAAGCCATTAAAATGAAGCTATTTGAGGATTATTCTACTACTATTAGTACCAAATACGCATTTGTTTTATCACCCACCAAGAGTTACATTTTATTTAGCCCTGTAGTATGTTGTGTGTGCATATAAATGATATAATCACTTGATCTGACTTCAGTAATACTTCATATATTTTTCATATAAGTGAATAACAGAGGAAATCAAAAATTGGTTTATTTTAATGGACTTTGTTAGTAATTCAAAATTATCAAAATATTTACAGGAACAATGAAAGTTTGGAGATTGTTTTGGTTGTTGTTTGATGAAGGAAGCACAGCTACGGTCAAGACATAAACAATTCATTGTTCACTCTCGCTGCAAACTGTCGGCTAGTAGTCACTAAGTCGCTGCTCAATCCAGGACATTCACATAAAGTTTTATGTACTTTCTCTCATCAATAGGAAAAAAAAAATTTAATGAGCATATACTTAATAAATAATCAACACACATAGTAATAGTCATCATCACTATTCATAAAGATTCTTACACAAAAAGTGAGTGTTGGACCTGAATTTGAAATTAAATGATCATTTAAAGATAAACCCCGGTATAGAAAAACAACTAAAATGTTTTTTGTTTCTGTCTTTCACGTCAAATATATAAGGGACCGATCATATTTAAGTTAACATGGGCTTAACACCTGTTTTTCAATATGAAAACGGTTTACTGTAACTGGTAGTTATCATAGTTATCTTCTAGTTGATGTTTTTCATCTCACTCTCCATATTGAATAACAAGAAAAAGTAGCAGATTTAATGGTATGTCTAACAAAATTTATTAATGTAATTTTTTCAATGGAATACTGACTAAAGAATAAGTATGTATGTAAAAACTTACCTTAAGGAGGCCCGACCCCAGATAAACTGGGAAGGTGGCAGGAGAAAGAAAGAAAGATGTATATAAAAACATAAGTGTACAGAGAGAGAATGTTTATAATGTTATTTTGTTGATAATGTATAAAGAACATTGATAATGTTATTTATTTTTTTCTTAAATGTACATAATGTTTTATTGTGAACTAATATGTTTTTTTCCAAATTATTTGCTTTATGTTAGATGTGAGAGTGTTCTAGCTTTTTTCTATTTGAGTGATACCATTTTTGTATTTGAGTGATATCTTGTTCATTTTCATTTTTGGGTTTGTTACCACCACCACAGACAAGCTGATTGGCGATTTTCAAGAATTGACCAATCAGAAAGTCTTTTTTTGTAATATTGAATTATCACCCTGGTTTTCAGCATTTTTTGAAACTCAAAACCCACTAAAGTGGCTGTGTGATTGGTTGATTCTGTCACAACTCCACTTTGCTTTTTGTATCTGTGGCAACTGACCCTTACACTATCATACTTTAACAGTAACACTAATTGAGGGTTTCAAATCATGTGACATGAACATAAACCATTTTCTTTTTTTAATACAACTAAGTAGGTAAACAGGCGTACGGCCCACCTGATGGTAAGTGGTTACCTAGCCTATGAACGCCTGCAACACCGGAGATGTCACGAGCGCGTTGCCGACCCTGAAGGATTTTTTTCACGCCCTTTTTGAAGGCTCCCATGTTTCATTCCCCATTTGAATCCTTGTTTTAGATAATATTTTTTCTGTAACCCATTTTCGATTTACATAGAATGTAAAATGTTAAAATTATGTAAATAGAATATAGGTAAATGCTGTATGTCTGTATGAATTTCGTTAAGAAGGTGGAGAGGAGAATGTTCTCTTTCTTTCTTAAGCCATTTATGGACTCTAGCACTCATAACAAATGTTACGCCATCTATTGAAAACATAAGACATGTCTTTTTTAATTTGTAACTTATTAATTATAGCACTAAATCAAGTTGTGATAAAAGACACACACATTTTATCAAAAAGGGTGTTTAAAAAATTCAGTTTTTTACTTTACCAAATATTTACGAAATCCGTACTTAATATTAATATGAAATTCTTGTAGTATTCATCTATTATCACTTAGGATAAATTATTTTTCTTAGGCAATGGAACCCTATGTTAATAATAATATTGTGTTGAAAGGCAATGCGCGCGCCGCTGAGTTCCGAGGCGCGACTGTGGGGCTCCGGTGGCGATGTCGACGCTCCCAAACCCACTTCCATCGGCAGGAAACCAATCGCCAAGCGGGCAGGGGTAATTCAATTATTTCCTACTAATTTTTTTATTAAGCCAAAAGATAGCAATAATAGCCGGGACACGGCTTGACATTATATTTTGTAATGAATGCATGTTATTAAATGTAACTTTTGTTATATTATAATTGTAAACCCTAGCATTAGGACATCGATCTTATATATTTTTACTCTTTCCATCTTGTACAACATATGATTCACAATGAAATGAATGATTGATTGATTGGTATTAATAAAACATTTGGTCATGAAATAGTAAATCAGGCCACTCTTGGCGTCACAGCAGTCACATGATATGCGAGACTGTTTCCAAGTCTCAATATATTGTAGACCTTTTGTAAAACAGTTCCTATTTGAACATATGTTAATTGAGAAAACTATTTTCAGCTCGGTGCTCGCAAGGGCGGGCTGGGGGCCACCAAAGTGGCCGCTAACTTCGACGACATCGAGCGGGAAGCTATTATGGCCGAGAAACTCAAAATGGAGGTACGTAGTAGTGTTAAATTTTTTTTGAATATTTAGGGGTATGCAGGGTTCGAAAAGTAGAGGAAATCGAAAGAAAAAAATAGACCATTGTGTTTTTAAGTTATAGTTATAATGCAGTACTTACCCACAACTTTTCACATGACTTTTAGGTATAAGCAAAAAAATATTATTGTATTGGTTTATTGTAAAAGAACATCACTTAGCTTTTTACTAATTCAACACTATTAGATACAAAAATATACTTTTTACCGAACCACACTCCAAATTTGAAACTTTTTGCCGGTAACAGTTTTAAAAATAGACTGAATTAAAATTTAAAACATTAAATGAAACTCAAATGCAGAGATATACACGCATCAGTTCTAAGCGCCCCCTTACATCAAATAGGGGAACTAATTCTTTTTTTGAGGCAATGGGACTCCGTGGTCGCACTTAACTATTTAGATGTTTGTAAGAAGATCGAATTTTCTATAACATCCAGGCGAAAGCCAACGAAACCGCGGCTACATTGGAGACAGTAGAGAAGGAAGTGGCGTCTCTGAGACTGGCGTACCGGCCCGGAACTGACGACGAGCGACTCGGCATCGCCGGGACCAACCGTGCCGCACGACACACCACGTGAGTTGTTCGCCACGAAACACCCTTTAGCGCTGAATTATTCAGTTTTAAATAAGTATTATTTTTTTTATGTGAAAAACTTACAGCTTATAACTTTTCAAATTGCTATGTTATTAATTTATATACCTTTTTTCTTATTCTGCGGAGAGAAATAAAGTAGTAGTACAGCATTTTCAACCAACCATTTAAAAAAAATTGAAAATATAAAATGAAAAATTATAAAGATAAAAGATAAAAAGCCTTTATTGTTTGACTTTAGGTACAAGTAAGATTAAATAAAAATAACAATAATCTCCAAAAATATGTCGTAATAATTGATGAGCACATATAGAAAATAAAGAAACTTTCACTTAGGAACTATTATAATATCACCCTAAATCGTCATCTTTTTCCGTTTTCATCTCTTCTTTTATGTATGTATATGTATAGTTATGAATACTGTATGTAAATCTATGTATGTTTATTTCGCAGTTAAGTGTTTTTTTGTTTCTCTCATTGTATTTTTAAAATAATTCGCGCCGCACATAACTTTTTTGTTTTTCCTAATGTTTGACTGGGAGAGAATGCTTTTAGCATTAAGTCCGCCAATTGTAAACTTGTGGTACAATAAAGATATGAACGCAATATTTAAGGTAGTTCGCAATGTTTATTGACATTGAGGGAGTATCATGTAAATGATCCTAGATCCTGTACACCCTGGTGTCAGAATTTTACACAACCGCCTGTCTGCCTCTTGACTAAAGGTAGTTTTCAAATAAAAGTTTCACCCTTGTAAATTACCTAGGCGTGACGTCACTGTGTAGGTTCCCTTGAATGAATTAATTAACACTTTATTGCACCATTTAGCACCATTTACAAACAAAATTTGGTATAGAGTTTCGTCATATCTCAGTTAGTTTAAGTGTTATCCGACGTGTTTTTTTACCAATTCATCATGCCTATTTCCATTTGGTGTTCCAGGGGTGTTTCGCACAGCGCAGCATCAGACATGACTACGATCGAGCAGGAAGGCGCGCAGCCGAGTGAGACCAGCGACATCGACGACTTCAACTCCGTCTTCACCATGATCAGGTGTGTCTCAATGTCAACAGTGTCGCATGGGGATGTTTACTACTGGCTGTATAGATCCTAGACATTCCCACAGCATCAGACCTGACTACGATCGAGCAGGTACAGCTAGTTTTGTACACGTGTGACCGTACCAGTGACGTCATAGTGATGTGCGAAAACTGGTAGCGGTTGAAATCCGATATTGACGGTCATTTATTGTTCTTTTTTTTCTCGCTTATATTTTTAATGCATATTTTCATTTTGATGTATACTAATTGTTGATATTATCTATTTAGAAATGAACCATACAGCAGCAGCCGAGGACTAGACTCTCTGCTAGATGAAGGCCGCAACAACTTGGGGTCGTCCTGGGAACACATCGCGCCAGAGCCTGCCAGGAACGTGCACTCCATGTTCAGTGCCGGTGAGACACTTGTAGCAGGAACCTGGACTGCAGCTGCCGAGGACTAGACTCTCTGCTAGATGAAGGCCGCAACAACTTGGGGTCGTCCTGGGAACACATCGCGCCAGAGCCTGCCAGGAACGTGCACTCCATGTTCAGTGCCGGTGAGACACTTGTAGCAGGAACCTGGACTGCAGCTGCCGAGGACTAGACTCTCTGCTAGATGAAGGCCGCAACAACTTGGGGTCGTCCTGGGAACACATCGCGCCAGAGCCTGCCAGGAACGTGCACTCCATGTTCAGTGCCGGTGAGACACTTGTAGCAGGAACCTGGACTGCAGCTGCCGAGGACTAGACTCTCTGCTAGATGAAGGCCGCAACAACTTGGGGTCGTCCTGGGAACACATATACACTCTGCTAAATAAGCTATTGATAAAAATCGCTATTTAATACATTTTTCCCCCTTAACTTTTTTGCGCCAAACTATTTTTCTGTAACGAATGCTCCTAGCATTAAGTCCGTCAGTTGTTATAAGTATTTGTACTTGTGGGACAGTAAAGTTTTAATAAATAAATGATGGTCGCAACAATCTGGGGTCGTCCTGGGAACAGGGATAAGCTTCAGTTCTATACTTGCCCATGCAATGTGTCTCGACATATGACCCTATTGTGAAGGGTCTTCTATGGGA
Source organism: Euzophera pinguis (assembly GCA_947363495.1). Taxonomy (NCBI): domain Eukaryota; kingdom Metazoa; phylum Arthropoda; class Insecta; order Lepidoptera; family Pyralidae; genus Euzophera; species Euzophera pinguis. Next base: position 15,070,864 of record OX376172.1, on the reverse strand, counting down.
TACATTTTCTCTGGTCAATCTGGAGATCGCTCAGTTGTCTTTAGACTCGAAAATACGCAGAAAAGGGGGTTTACAAACGACACCCATTGTCAGTCAGAGACAGTGTAAACTATGTCTTACTGTAGCAAAGAACTTTTTGGAGACGACATCAGATGCTATCCAAATCGCAGCGTATTAGGTGTATGTCTATCTTAAATCATCGTCATTTTTACTATCATCAAAATTTACTAGAAAAAATATTTGACCTCTCTCTTTCGAATTATGTTAAATACGTAGTTATGATTTATGATAGTTGATATGTTGGTGCAATTAAGAGTATTTGTATTGTATGTATTCACCTCACTAGGTTATTATCACCCTAGACCATCGTCATATTTTTCCGTTTTCATCTCTTCTTTTATGTATGTATATGTAGTTAAGAATACTGTATGTAAATCTATGTATGTTTATTTAACAGTGTTTTTTTTTGTTTCTTTTTCTCTTATTGTATTTTTAAGATAATTCGCGCCGCACATAACGTTTCTGTTTTTCCTAATGGTTGACTGGAAGAGAATGCTTTTAGCATTAAGTCCGCCAATTGTATTTTTTTTTTATTTGTGATACAATAAAGGTTTATAAATAAAAAAATAAATATATAACAGGTCCAGCGTCAAACACAACATCACCAACATCTGGTCCTCCATCTCGCGCTCGCGGTCGCAAGCCAGACCCTGATGAAGACACCGCAGTCCGCAAGTTCGGGTCCGCGAAGGCAATCAGCTCGCAGCAGTACTTCGGAGACCAGCTCCAGCAGCCGGGCAGGGACAACCTGGCGCGGTTCCAGGTACGTCCTTACGAAACTTGCACAAACTGGCAGCCCGTCTTAAACTTAAAGCTTTCCTCGATAAATAGGCTGGCTATCCAACCCTGAAATATTTTTTTAAATCGGACCAGTGGTTACTGAGATTAGCGCGTTAATCATACTCTTCATCTTTATAATATTAGTATAGATTTTTTGGAGAAAATGGGGCCAAAAAGGGGAAAAGTTTGGTGTAACATTATTAAATGGATTTCAATCATACTTATTTGATGTATGATGATGTCAGGTTCTCTACAAGTGCTGTAAAAAAGCTTAAAAAGGGGCGTAAATGGGAAAAGTTCATAGCATCGTCTTATGAATAAATTTTATATTTGGAGATATAGTTCGCGAAGCCTACTGTTCACAGTATCACTAGTATTAAATATGTTTTCACAATTAAACCGTTTAACTCATTTTTAATGAAATTTGGTATGGATATACACCGTGAAATTTTAGTCGTTTTGGACCCATCGTCCAGTGACTCCATTCATGCAACCGAACAAATTTCCCCAAGAAACATAGCTCGAAACATGAAAAACAAATTTGGACTTCCCACAGTAAGTTAGGTCATGTGATGAGACATTTTATATGGTTGGTCGAAAAATTTACTCCATATTTCGACCCATGTATCTTGGGGAAAGTTGTTCAGTTGCATGAATGGAGTCACTAGGCGATGGGTCCAAAACGACTAAAATTTCACGGTGTAGTTTAAGATCTAAATTTTGTACTTCTTGTCACGTTCTGTGCGTGACTATGTATTGTTGTATGTATTGCTTGGTCTTGAAGACTAAACAAGACAGTTTATATTAGACATAATAGTCTCACTTAGAGTCGTTAATCACCATTAAAGCAAATTTTTTAAACTGAAATAATAAAGCTATTACAGGGATTTATTAAATTTATATTTACTTGTATACTTTTACTTAAGCAACTCCTTGTATGTATATATTTAAAAAATATCTTTCTAAGGGACAATTGAGTTGAGTGAAATGGTTATTAACGACTCTTAAGGGCCGATTTCACCAAAGTTGAATAAGTTTTATTCCAAGGCCGCAATTTACTCTCGTATAATGAAGTTTAAATTTCACCACACTGTTAACCCGAAAATAATCTGTTAATCCATATATAGTTCCAGTATAAGGACTGTATCTAGAATAAAAATATCAGCTATCCATTTTTATGCTTAGATTAGTTACTCTTGGATAGGAACGATGTTGGTGAAATCGGCCCTAAGTGCGGCGCTAGAGCAGTAACGTGACATCACCAGCAGTTATATACAAACCCCCTTATTTATAAAAACTAAGGAACGTTCAATAAGACCAAGTTATTAATGTTCCGTCTCGTTCTTTCATTTCAAAAATAGATAAGACAGAGCGGGACTATAGCGCGACCACAACCGCTGTACCGCGTCTAAGGTGTGTGAGCGGCGGGACGGGGGGTGAAGTGTCAAATTAAATCAAATAATTTATTTGTGCAAACATACGTTTATATGAACATGCAGTTGTTACAGATAATAGGCGCTATGTTTTGTTTTGTTTTGTCAGACGCACATGAGATAAAATATCTAAAGATGGGTCTTAAACTTTCACTTCAAAATTTAAAAAAAAATTGTACTTAGCCAAATATCATATTGAACAATACGATAACGGTAATTTAAAAAACTAAAAAAAACTCGACTGCGTTTCTGTGTAATTTGGAAATGAAAAAAATCCAAAAAATAACCTTCATTTTTTAATATTCCCTGTGTTATTCTTACAGTAAATATGAATCTAACGACACCTCTCAAGCTAAAATTCATCGAGCCGTTCAGGCTGTAGAGCATATACACACACACATATATACTCTTGAAAAATAAACATCTTCAGTCGCAGTTGGTTAAAACGGGCTTGGATAAATACTCGTATACACATAAATATACAGTTTAAAAAAATTGTAATTCTATATCCTAAGATCTGTCTAGCATTAGAAGTCTCATGCCCACTCCCCACCTCTCCGCGCATACGCATGGCGAGGTACAGCGGGTGCGGAATGCGGTCAAACTATAAACATAATTTAGTTATTGCAGGTTTAACGAGTGTTCATATTATTTTATAAATAAGGGGGAAAGGCTTCAGTTTAAAGGCCCGTTTACACTGACGCGAATTCCGCTCGCCTGGCGGGACGCCCACAGAAATAAGAATCGGTAGAAGTGCCCTAGCGGGTGCCAAAGTTAACTGGCCGGCCAATGACAATTCTATATGTTTATTTATTAAAACTTTATTGTTCCACAAGTTCACACATACTTATAACAATTGGCGGGGTTAATGCTAAAGAGCATTATCTACCAGTTAACCATTGAGCACGTCGCGCGGGTTTCGCGTCAGTGTGTCGATGCTCAACTGGCCGGTCCCTCGCAGGGCAGCAGCAGCATCTCCTCTGCGGAGTACTTCGGCGACAGCTCGCGGCCGCCCGGCGGCTTCACCGTGTCCGCGCCAGATCTCGACGAGGTACGCTACAATTACTTATTTTTCTTCGAATCATTTTGCCTTGCTCGGAAATAAGTAGCTTCATTATTTAAAAAAAAGTGGTCAAGTGCGTGTCGGGCCACGTCACGCGCAATGTAGAGTTCTTTAGTAACCCAAATAATAAAGAAGCCCGAAAAGCCAAAAAGTCCTTCAGCATTTTAGACTAGGGAGAAGTACCCGAAAAAAATATTCTTAAGTAGTTTTCGGGTACAAAATGGTCAGGGTATCAAAAAGACGCGAATAAACTTTGCTGGCCGCTAAAATTTTAAATTCAAACATGGAACAACTGCGATTGCTGGACTTTTGGCGGTAAACTGAAAAGAATAATTTCAGTCCTATATTTCATTTTCCAAAATTTGTGTTTTTAGTCTTTTTGCAAAATAATGGTGGATTATTATTCGCAAAGTGTTCGGGAATAAGCGTGAGTGTTGGGAAGTGAATTTATGTGATTTTCATGCTTGTTGCCAAAAGCTCCTAATAATCTCTAAGTGCAATTTTTCTACCACTTCATTTGACTGGTTTTTTTTGGCAAGACTTGACTAGGTACTGATTAGACTTAAAGACTTGACTAGGACTTGACGTAACCACAATGTAGGACTGAAGAAAATAGATAAATTAAGAAGAGCTGTATTTTTTTTTAAAATAATGGTTTTACGGCCATTGATACAAGTCCTTATTATAGCCCTTCTTAATGTTTTCAGTCTTTAGTCCTACAGTGTGGTTTCGTCAAATCCTAGTTAAGTCTAAACATAATTTATTTTCAGTCTTTAGTCCTACAGTGTGGTTTCGTAAAGTCCTAGTTAAGTCTAAAAGTCTAAACATAATTTATTAATTCATTTAGTCTGTATTAATGTATTTATTCCAAATTCCAAAATTGTTGTTTGTTGTTCTTCTGATGTACTTTATTGGTAATTCAGTTGAATGGAATATTATATAAAACTTTTATACCTGAATGCTGTGCACGTCTGTAATAGATATAAGCACTAGATTAAGTCTTCAAATGTAAAATGGAACGCTTGTGTTTATATTGTTGATGTGCCTTATAAATAAATAAAGTCTAGTCGGTAGTCAAGTCTAGTCAGAAGAATCCGGCTAAGTGAAGTGGTAGAAAAACTGCACTTAGCGATTACTAGGAGCTTTTGGCAACTAGCATGAAAATCACATAAATCAAACACTGTATCACTTCCCAACACTCACGCTAATAATAATCCACCATTATTATGCAAAAACACTTAAAAAAAGCTGCGATTGCGGCTCTGTTTGACTGCTGGCGCCATTGAAACATTTGGTGGGTATGCTGTAGTTTCCTTGCAAATTTAAACGATACGCATAATACACGACTCGGCCAAAATAGCTATAAATTAGTCTTAGTTACTTTAAAACACTTTTCAATGTAACTTGTCCGTAAATTACTTCATTTTCGGTCTCGACAGTACTGTGCTATTATTTATAACGTAAATTGGACACTTGGGGTCTGTACTCGATGCGTCCGGGGACATCGATTGCGATGTTAAGAATCGTATTACAGCGGCACGGGCAAAGTGGCGTGAGGTGTCTGGTGTCGCTTGTGACCACAGAATGCCGATCAGGCTTAGGGGGCAGGTCTATAAATCTATCATTAGACCTGCCCTCCTGCACGGCAGTGAGGCGTGGCCTGTCTTTGAGCGGCACAAGCAAGAGTTGCATGTTACGGAAATGATGATGGTGCGTTGGATGTGCGGAGTGTCGCGGGAGGCCACATAAGAAACTCCCGCGCATTCGGGGTAGTCTTCATGTCCGTGACAGCGGATAAGCTTCAAGAAAATCGCCTGCGATGGTACGGTCACATCTTACGAAAACCGGCAACATACATTGGGAACGCGTGTCTGGCCATGCCGCCTACGCACATGTACGAGGCCTGGTAGAAGGGGCGCGCCCAAGAAGAGCGCAAAGTGGCAAGCTGGTTATGCGTGCTAACGGACTAACTGTCAGGGATGCCGAAGACCGGGTGAAGTGGAGACGCAAAAGTAGGAAAGCGGCCCCTGGGCCCCGAAGCAAATAGCTGAGGATGCAACCGGGAAGGCGTTAAGATGATGATGATGATTTATAACGTAAATTGCTAGTGTGAAATACAGTTAATATTGTACACTAGCAATTCACGTCCGAGTAAATTGGAAGTGCAGTAATAGTAAAAGCGAGTAATAAACGAAGCAGCAAAACGGACCCGTTTTAAAGCAACTAGGACGTTAATTGCAATTTCGACCGAGGCTTGTACTGTGCTTTTCTTTTTCGCTTGCGTGGAATTAACATCGTGTCAATTTTAATGGAGCCAAACAGGCGGCAGTCGGAGCTGCAGTTCCATTTATATATTTTCCAAATTTAAATGGTTGTAAAAGCGAAAATATTTCAGCGACCATCAATGATTATGAATGGTAGTAAACCTATTAAGACGTGGTCGGATCGCGCGTTTATGAAAAAATCTAGTGATTTATTTTGTATTTTTCTTTGTATGTGATTGTTGATCATCATGTATTAATAAACTATATTCTATTCAATGTTCTTTTTTTTTTTTATTTATCGCAAAATGGTTTGTTTTTGGTAAGCCGGTCATTTTAAAACACAACCATATATGAAAATATATCCCTCGTTCCACTTGAATCCACCCTTATGATCGACCAGTGGATCCAAGGATACGTTTTTCCCCTCTTTGATCCACCGGTGGATTTAAGTGGAAATCACTCGATATGATTTAATGTATTGTTATAATTAATAAAGTTTGGTTTTTTGGTCTGTCAGGTGCGGGAATCTGTCCGAATGGGCGTCACTCGTGTTGCGGGTAGACTATCATCTCTGGCCAACGGCGTGGTCTCCTCCATACAAGAACGATACGGGTACTAACTACCATCAGATACCTCTGTAATTAATTCACGTCGACTTTTAAAAAAGGCTAGGAAAATTACGGCTTCATAAAGCATAACTTTCTTTATGTATTTTTTCAATTAACTAACAATACAATAGATAATAAATACACTTTATGGCACCAAAAAATAACAACAATTTATATTTTAAGTAAAACTTGAAAAAATTAAATTAAAAATGTTTGGACGTAGTTTAAAAGTCCTAGAATAAAAACGCACATGGAATTATAAAAATTCAACAAATTGGAGTGAAGTCAAGTGCTCGTAACTTTGACAAAGTAACGTCGGAATCTATTAAATAGCTTTTATAAGTCGGCGTGAATTATTTATTTCTGAGTATACTAAAAGATTGACATAACAGCAGTAGCGCTGAACTGACTTCGTTTCGGAATTCAGTTATAGGATTAGGATGTTTGAATTTACATACAATTCTCTAGTATCCAAAAATGAGTTTCGTATTATCAGGAGTCGGTCAGGCGCTAAACTGTACAAAATTAAAACACATTGACCCTATTGAAAAATTGACAAATTTAATATTCCGCCAACGTGTTACTTTAAAGTCTATAATTTTTTTTAAACTGACTTTAAGTATTAAATTAAACTATTTTAATACGGTTTTATCGCGTTTATTACTTATTTATTTACATCTGACGTTTCAAACACTTTACAGCGTTCATGGTCGCAGGCAGACTGAAAATGATGAATGCTGTAAAGTGTTTGAAACGTCAGTTGTAAATAAATAAGTAATAAACGCGATAAAACCGTATTAAAATAGTTTAATTTAATGAATAACAATCGCGAAAACATAAGAAATCATTATGACTTTAAGTATTTTTCCCAAGAAATATTACAATTTTTTTTTAATCATTCATAACGATTTAAGGAATCATGGAATTTTGTTAACATGGAAATAGTTGTTGAGAACCACTATGAAATAGCTTGTACAAAACTTCACTCTAATTTAAAAGCTGAATTTTGCGAAGATTGACTTGAGACAAATAATCATATCTTGTAAAAAAGATCTTTATTACCAACATGTAAACGAAACAAAAAAAAATTATGACTATTTTTATTATGATAATAATATTCTTAATTTTGATTTTAAGTTGCAATTATTTAAACGACTCGTTTTTACCACTTAATACATCTTATACGTGCTTCATTCAGATTTTTCAGAAAACAGTAAGTTATCTTAATTTATAAGGTTTTGTTATACATATATGTTTATGCCCCTTTCTTTCAAGTCTCTATCACTTCCATAGATTTCTACATGCTTCATTGGGCTCTAAAACATATCAATACAGTTTAGTTTAAACAGTAACTTTTTTCTTCAAAAATATTTCATTTCAATTAACATTTTTCACATCCCCATAATCAGAATAGGCTACTTGACTCTGTTCATACTTGGACAAGATTTTATACGGAACAATAACTACACTAAAAACTAGCAGATTCTGAAAAAACGACAAAATTGGTTCAAAATTAAAGCAGTTATAAGCTAATTGCATTTAAAATTTTCTCATAAAGGAAAGTGGGAGCGTGACGGGGACGTATTGCTATCTCTTTTCTACACACGAAACCAAAAAACTGCACACACAGTGCATCCTTTTCTTGTTTTTTGACAGTTTCCCCTTCCACCGAATTTATTTTTGCACTGATTAAAAAAATCTTTGTTTTCCGTTTCTGGTAGTGATATTTTTCATATCAATGATAAAAAAAAATATAATAGAATAGCCTGTTGGGGTATAAAATTATTAGTTATGAATTTTGATATTATTATGTAAAATAGCACAAATAATATCTACATCAACAATAAGTGAAATTAACTTAATTTTGACATATTTTAAATGTAAACAACAAAAACACAAATAAGATTTTGTGAACATTGCACTATTAAATCGCTTTTCATATTTACAAAGACAAAGAGAAATATAACCATGACGTCATCGTGTGAATCAATGAATTTCTTGTTGACACAAACTAAACCTAGAAACAAGTCTTACGCATGTATTTATCCGAATTTATTATCACCTTATTATTATTGGAAAATACTTTCCAATCACGTTACTGCCGATGATTACTAATAATTAGAGTTCTTGCGATAAATTAGTTGAATCATAGGGCTATCGAAACTATCGCAAAAGTTGCTATAGTATCGCTGAATTTAGATAGTTTCGATAGCTCTAGTTGAAATATCGACTTTATTTCAAGCTCAACTATCGATAGTAACACTATTGATATTACAACAAAACTTACAACGATCATTATAATTCAAAATACACTTTATCTATGACTGTGGTCATAATATAACAGACTAAAATCATCGTAGAACCGTTGTAAATATAAATATGTATAATAACGAATGTTATCATAGTATCCATACCAAGTGCAATGTAGCGAGGAGAATATAATTTGTATTTACAGTCTCGACTAGAATAATAATATTGAATAAAAGGTTTATTGTCAAAATTTCCACAGATATATTTTGAGTAATTTTTTTAAAATTATTTTTATGGTCGGGCATAGAATAGCGCGGTCGCTTAAGTTATTTCATTCATTCATAATAATAATTTGATATATTCTCTGACGTATGAGCCAGATAGCAATCTCAGAATGTAGTAAATTAAAATGTTTTCTTAGTAAAAAAATAATTATTTTTGTTTTTTTTTTTTACAAATTTAAGTTTTAACAAACCCAAAGTACACTTGTACACGAAAACTTGCCATGCGCGGACGCCGATTTAAAAAACACGTTCGGCGTGTTTTCTGCATTGAACATGTTAATAATGAAAATTGTCTTCTAAAATATTAGGTCATTCCTTTACATTTTGTTTTACAAACTTAAGTAACCGCACTTTAACATTCTCACATGTTATAGTTAATTTCGAATTATTGACTATAACTGTAAAAAGCACTTAATAAATTATTTTGCGTGCTTCCGCCACGCAAAATAATTGGTGGCGGAAGCACGCAAAATAATTTATTAAGTGCTTGTAACTTTAACTTCCGCAAAGTAACGCCTGAATCGGTTAAATATCATATAACTGTAAAATTAACCCGACTTGTATATCAATGTGCAAGATCTGTAGCATTATTTTATACAGACCGACAATGCGTATATTGATAAAATGAATGTATGATTGAATGACCGGCGGCGCGGGGTGGGTTTGGATCGAATTTAAAAAGAGTTTTGATTAATTAAAATAAGGTCTACGGAAGGTTATTACAATTTTCTTACAAATATTAAATAAAAAAGAGAAAATTGCAATATTCATGATTTACGGAATATAAAAGCTCTAGTTATTTTATTGATAAATAAGATCGTTTTTCGCATTCCTTTATTTTGTTATTGTAAAGATATCCGCGCCGAGCATTTGTATTAGATTTTTATTTTATTTTGTTTCTAAATATAAGCTTTTGATGAGCTCTTTTAGTTTCATTCAGCTTTAGTGAATTAAGTGAGAATGAGTGAATGAAATTTGTATTCATTTTTCATTCACGTATGCTCATTTCTTTAGACGAAAATGAATGAGGTTTGGCTTCCTAAACTACACTCTAGCATGAGTAAGGAACCTAGGAATCATTAGGAGTTAAATATAAGTAAGTTAGTTCTGTTGTAATATAAGTGTGCTGCGTATTACGCGTTTTATTAGTTATTTTTATATAAATGTTGGCCAAATACGAATGAAATGGGATGCCTCTCGCATTTGGTCAGTATAATAATTATTTAATGTTATGTAGTAAATTAATTAGAATAGAAATGATACCGACTGCGGAACAATTCCGTGCAACAAGTTTGTATAAAATATGAATAATTCTTAGATCATAATTAACGTTATAAATATACAAATTATATTTGCAGTTACTTGTTTTATTTTTGTCCTTCAACTTGCAGTAATTCCTCGTAGTATTTAAAGGATAGGTTTACAACAGAGTTGCGCTGTTGGTTTTACTAACATTAATTATAATGTATGTCAAATTTTTGTAAGAAAATGTTTACTAACGTTAGTAAACATTTTGTAACAGCAGTGTGGGAGCACCATTATTTCTGTATTCATCACGCCTGACTAACGTAACTTTTGCGGTTCATCGTCCTTGACGTGTGATCCTAAATGCTGCCTTAAATTGCAGTTTATCACGCTTGACGTGTGATCCACAAAATATGGTTGCGTAAATAACGCTATTTTTGTTCTTTCGACATATGTAGTTGTCCGTCGACGAATTCCATATCAATTTTATTGCAATAAAACAATTATTGCGATCCTAGGTTATTAACGGAGAATGAATATGCGTCTTTCAATGGGTCAGAGTGGAACATAGACCGCAGTAGAAAATAATCCATCGCGGCAATGGATTAGTGGAGAAAGAGTAAAAACAAGGCTTTAACATTTGTTATTGTATTTCTAATTATTTTTACATTCCTGCCCGACTAATCAAAATGAACTTCGATGCGAAAGTTTTCTTAGCGTCAACGATGTGTGTGTGATACAAAAACAGAAGTAACGATAAATAATCTCTTTATTTCCAATAAACAATTGCACAGAACGTCAGGTCTTGACAGCCACTATAGCCAGGTTCTCCGGCGAGACAGCCTGCGGCACAAACCTAACAAGTTTGACCGCGAATCCCCGCGAGCGCAGCGCAGCCCCGCGGCCCCAGTCCAGCAACGCTTTGGCGCGTCTTCCTGTCGTTGCCCTGGACAATATAATACAAAGCTCTTTTGCACTGCACCGAATTTTTGACAACGAAAATAAAACTTTGCAAAATATCTCTTCTATGAGGTACACCATCATCTTTTAAAGCAGGGCAAAAACGAGTGAGCTAGCACAATGTCGCCTTACAGCTTGCATTGCGCCATCTCGCTTACTCACTAGTTTCTGCTAATGCCCTTAAAAACCAAAAAAAATATTCTGTGAAAGTATTTTAATCGCCGGAGTCATCGCGGCGAATTGTTTCGTGGCCAGGCTGTTAGTCTGCTATTCAGAAGGTCCCGGTTTCCATCCCCGGCCAATTAAGAAACTTTTATGAATGAATAAATTTCTTTATTTCAAGGAATATACTTTTATTTCTAAAGAAGTTTTTTTCCTTTTTTTTTGTTTTGCTATAATAAGTTTTTACCCGACTGCGCCAGAAGGAGGGTTATGTTTTTAGGGAATACGTATGTATGTAAGTATAATTGTTTGGCACGCTTTGCAGCCTGAACGGCTCGATGGATTTACCTTGAGAGGTGTCGTTAGATTCGTATTCATTGTGAGAGTGTCACTGTCACATATCAAAATAATAAAAAATATCAAAAAGGCGGATTTTTTTGGGGTTTATCATTTTCAAATTACACAACATTAAAAGCAGTCTGGTGTTGAAAGGAATTGACAAAAATCAGCTGGAAATTGTTTGATTGAAATTAAAGCATACTTTTATATTTTGTAATCGCGAGCAGAATTTCTATAACAATATAAATGATTCGTTATGTTTTCGCGATTGTTGCACATTAGAAACCTATGGTTTTTATGTACTACCTATGTTTTCACAAATAAATGATTTGATTGATTGATTGATTTATCACGGGGTTTTATCGAGTATTACTTATTTGTTTAAATGTATTGTTAAAACATACACTACCATATTATATATATATATAGTTTAATTTAATGAATATTAATATTCTTTACCATAAATACGCAAGCGGAGTTCAGTTTTATTGGTTTCCGTACCAAAAGGGTAAAACCCTTAAACGGGAATTTGTTGGCGCAGCCGGTAGCGTCTACGTTATTACAATGTCATTGTAGTGGCATTATTCGCGAGGTCTACTGTTCACAGATCTACTAGTAAATATATACCTATATTGCCTGGTCTCAGCATCCTTAACCCCCTCATTTCCATCAACACTCTGGTCTTCAACCTGTCCTCGCTTGTCCCGCGGTCGGCCATCCCCGCACGTGGCCCAGGACACTATCCCCAGGATTACGTTGAACTCCTCATCTGTTACACCCAGTTCCTGTAATAGGAATAATCTATTCATATCAAGAGGGTTACGTACGTGGTCAATTGACCCTTTACACCTTGCTGTTAGAGTTTCGACCTCTGACGCGGTTCCTTTAACGACCACCAAATGACAGCCGGGACCAACGGCTTTAACGTGTCTTTCGAAGCACGGAATCATCATTATTATCAGACAATCAGGTGATTCAAGCCTGGAATTTCCTTACTAAACTGGAAAGAATTAAACATAATAAGATTGGACAACTTATAAACCCTCCAAACTTCAAAGAAAATAAATAATAATTAATATAAATAAATAAATGCTTCCAGTGGGAATGTAACCCACAACCTATATATACCTAATCTTATTAACAGTACTATCAATAATAATAAACAACTTTGGAAAAACAAAGTCTAACATATAGCAGTAAAAGTAAAAGTCCTAACCAAAAATTAATAAAATTAAAGCCAACGTCAATTGAATCAGCAAACTATATAAACAAATACTTTGCAAATATTGGAAACCAACTTGCAGGCGACATTCAATCAACTGTATCAAACGATGATATACCTACACACTTCCTTCCCAGCCTCCCGCAATCGTTTATATTAACGAAAGCCGACAGAGAGGAAGTTATATCCACTATGGAATAGGCAACATTACAACCCGATACTTGCAATTTACAAAAGATGAAATAACCCGTCATTGTCCATCTAGTTAACCTATGCTTTAAAAAAGGAAGTGTTCTTGGGCCTACTTTGTTCCTTATATATATCAATGACTTGTGCAACTTGACAATAAATAATTCAAACATGTTCTCCTACGCAGATGATACTGCCATAGTATTCACTGGTCCAAATTGGGAAATAGCACACCAAAACGCAGAAAACGGCATAGCCCAGGTCGCTACTTGGCTGGGGTGCAGGGCAGGGAACCTCCGGTCCTTTGAAAGCTTTGCGTTCTCATTTGATCCCAAGGATCCGGTGATAGGGCGGGCTGACAAGGGATTCGGGACGGTGCACCCTGGGTGACAGTTAATAACTCCCTGGTAGTCGGGGTCTTGTTGACTGTCGGCCAATTTCTGCCAACAGCCCACTATGTGGGCCTGGGGGGGTGGGCGAAAGTCCAACAGAGGGGGCCGCAAGGCCATGGCTGGAGGGCGTCGTGGTAGAATGCTAACGCGACCCCATGGCGCCCTCAACAGCCGGTGCGGAAACGCCGGAGGGGTTTTAGTGGGTAGTCTAGGCTGACTACCAGCTCAGGAGTCCCACACTCAGTGCGTAAATGCATTTCCCCTCCGTTAACAAAAAAAAAAAAAAAGGTCGCTACTTGGCTGAAACACAATCTTAAGTAGATTATGCTTTGAATGTAACCAAGACCAACTACATTTGTTTCAGAATATATAGATAGTTATGAGATTAAAATCCACCACTGCGACAGAAGTCAACCAAGTCCTTCTATCGCTAAAATTAACAAAACTAAGTATCTGGGTGTGGTAGTAGACCAGAATCTTTCTTGGTATCCCCAAATATGGATGTTTAAGACTCTCCGACATATAGTTCCAAACACACTTCTAAAAAAAATCTATATTTCTTTGGTACAATCAGTAATAAAATATTGTATTCCGGTGTGGGGTGGAGCCTTAAAAACTAGATTTCTTGAAGTTGAAAGATCACAGCGAACCCTTCTGAAAGTTATGTACTTTCTCTACCAATTCCCTATATGAAATCTGTGACCTATTATCGATAAGAAAACTGTACATACTGCAAATGATATTAAGAAAACACAAAAGCTTACCACTGAATCCTCAGATTGTAGCCAGAAGAAGAAGGAACGTAGCATTAATCCCTCTGACTAATACCGAATTTGCAAGAGTTCAATACAATAGTCGGTCGGCAAAAATGTATAATAAAATAAATAAAGAGCTAGACACACACACACTGATGGGAGGAGGTTACCTGCAGCGTGTGCCTGCCGAGGTAGACCGCCGGTTGGCAGCGATGATGGCAGCAGGTGGCCATCACCAGCCCGCGGCTCTTGCCCACCACGCCCGGGGCAGTCACGCAATGGAGGGCGTAGTCTGGAGACAGGTTTGGAAATAAAAAATATTCTACCGAGCTTTACTAAATTTAAGTTTTCAACGTATATATTACAGTGAGTATATGAAACAGAAGCAAAAAATACGATGGATGCTATTGACAGAAGATGAAAATACAAGGCCATGAGGAGCTCGTTAGTCGAGCGCGACCCGCGTATCCGTAGCGAATGCGCCTGTTAAGCGACGGCGTGACGCGACCACTATTGGATTGGTCGCCATTTAGTGGCATTTTCTAAATTGAGCTCCTCCGTGCTTCGCAAGGACGTTAAGCTGTTGGTCCTGGTTGTTATCGATAGATAGCAGTCGTGAGGCTGTGTCAGATGCCTTAGGGCAGCCTGAAAAATTCTGACAGTGTTGGCCACTAACACACCTCGGATCATGTTCCTGTTGATCTGGTTTCCCTGTAAAAAAGGGGTTACGACGGGCAATTCAGTGTAAAAACCAACAGCTTCTTTTGTATAAAAGTAGTAAGGTAAAAATTATGTAAAGAAAGTGAGCCACTACAGGTTACAGATAGATCCAAAATAGCTTAACAAAAGTTGAATAGTAATCACACACACGCTACAATTGTGAGACAACTACATAACAAGTATGAGATGTAACAAAACATTATATGTCGAGGTCAAATCGCAGAATTGATCATTTCATTAAAACATCAGCGTATCATGATATGGTCGTCCATGTTTGGCTAAATCATTTCAATAATATTTTGTATTTATGTGTTGGTCATATCATGAAATGGTCGCATCACTTAGGGCCGATTTCACAAACATCGTTCCTATCAAAAAGTAACAATCTAAGCATTTAAAAAAAATGTTTTTTTTCAAAATGCAGTATGTGTACTATGGTTAGTTGTACTATTCTAGTTCTATCTGTGAGGACCTATAATTGGCTTCTAAATTGCTCAAGTTTTTTACCTATTGTATAGATATAAGCTGTTGGTCTTCCTTATAATAAATAAATAAATAAAAATTGAATGGCAGATATTTTAATCTGGAGACAGAGTTCGTGTACTGGAATGATATGTGGATTAACAGTATATTCTCAGGTTGACTATGTGGCAAAATGAATTCATTATATGAGAGTAATAAAACTTGATAACTTTGGTGTAATCGGCCTTTGATGGAGTTAAACAAGAAAGTTCAATGTGTGTTGGAGTAATAAACCAAAAAATGAGCAGGAAGAGAGGAAAAACACTATATCCGTAAATACCTGTAGCGACCCCACACAAATGTTTAGCGACTCCGACAACCCTCTCACACGCTCGCACGACTGGCACGTTCTGCAGCGCGACGTGCGCGAGATCCGCCCGCAATCGCACCAACATGTCGGCCGACTTGTCGTCGCACTTGCTCGCCAACTTGTTGTCGCGCTTGTGGCGTAAAGCCGCGCGGTCTACTAGGAGCGCGCCGCTCTGGGAGTTTTCGCGCGAACACCACGCTAGCCATAAGTAGTACGATACTATTCCTGAAAATCAATATTTCATTTCAGTTGTCAATATTTGCATGCCTTATTTTAAGATGAATGTGATGGAATCTTCAATAAAAATGTAACACCTATGTATACTAACATTTAGGCTAATAAAGTTTATGACTATGATTCAAGTGTCAAGAAGTAAATGAAAAAACTATTCAAAATTGTTACAAATTAATATGTATAATACCTAATTAATTAACAGAGACCTTTGCCCAGCAGTGGGACAATATAGGCAAGGGATCCCATTGCCTAAGAAATAGAATTAGTTACCCCATTTGATGTAATCCTTATTAAAAAAGAAAATAATTTAAATTATGCTTATTTATTCCTAAAACACTATTTTATGTACCCAAAATTCTATCACAATTTGATTAGGTGCTTAAAAGTTTTTAAAAATTTATCGAGATCTCAATTTATAACTTCTCATGTGTTTGATAGATGGCATAATCACATTGTATGAGAGTGCCCAGGAGAAACCAAGACAGTTTCAATGCATGATAGCTGAATATCTGTATATGATTATTATTTAATTATACATTAGCAACATAAGCTGATATATATCACTGAATTTGATTGTTAAAAGGTTTATTTATTTATTTAATTATAGACAGGCAGCTGTTACAGCTGATGTGTTTATATCAAGCAGTGTCTAGTAATTTCACAATAAGTTTCACTTCAAATACATTTTTGCCCTAATGTTACTTCAGTTAAAAGTATAGTATAATATTCTGTAAGCTGTAACATTACCTTTCCCTGCTCCTAGCTCGACATAACACGTGTGATCTTGCACCAGACCCTCCCGCTCCATGACATGTAGCAGGCTGGACGTCTGTCGCAGGTGTCGCCTCGAGCTCTCCGTACGGGACGGGTCGTTGAACTCCTCCAGGACTGTCCAGTGGATCGGCATTTCTTCAATGTTGTCTATTATCTCTTCTTTTACATATTCTGCAAACAATTGTTAGTAAAGTAAAACAATAAAGGCTTTTTATCTTTATCTTTAAAATAAGACATGATTGACAGTAAAAACAAAATTTAATCAAATTATTTATTATTAGTGTTTCAGTTTTCTTTGGGAAACTTGATGGCTATCAGTGTTACCAACACTCAGTTTCCCAATGCATGTTGTGAGTTAGGGCAAAATACACAGGTTTATGTGATTTCAGTTTATCCTAAAATATAATCTACCATTGACAAATGAGAAAACAAGAGAGAATCAAATCAATTATTTGTCTCATGAATACAATAACCTGTGAAGTGACTGACTATACACACTGCTTAATATAGTTGCATCAGCTGTAACAGCTGTTTGTCTATAAGAGATACTTTTTTTGAATTTTTAATTAAATATTTGACGAGAATATATTTTTTTACAGATAAAGAGTGTGATAAAGAAAAAATGTTTTAAATTACAACCGCTATATTTATGATTTTTTCATATTTCTATATTACAAATATAAGTTAACAGTTTAATAATATTGTAGTATGGTGTCATACGATACTTACTATCATACAAACTATTCACTTTATTAACAACTTGTTCCAACTGATCCCTTGGAACTTGACTCAAAGGTGTTCGGATGAATGTAGTTGTTACTTGTGGGACATTCACATTAGGGATAATATACTCTGGCAGTTCCGTGGGACGGGCGTTGCAAATTGACAGGTGCTTCTCTAGCTTGCTGGCATAACATGTGCTGCTCGATAAGAAAGAAAATCTTTAGTAAAAGTGGATAAATATATAACAGCAGGCTTAGGCAATGTAATACTTACTGCTTTGGGTCGTTCGGGCAAGGAATGCGCGTATCTATCTGCAATGATAGCAGTAAGAAACAGAATAAGTAGACATTAAATAGTGATAAATTAATGAAATAGTACAAAAGCAAACTTTCTTACAAGGCAACTGCAAGTGACTGCTTTTTACAGTTACCCCCATAAATGAGTCCGCAAATGAAGTATGTAGTTTAATCTGTTGAGTGTTTATTGTGCTTCTTACCACTCCATCGTTGGTTTTCGGCTGAGGTTCATGTTCTCCACAGTACTGCCGGCCAGGTCGAACGGTCATACGACAAAGCCGCTTTTTTCTTACTACGAAAAATTGACATTGGGCTGGAGGTAATTCGTTAGATTTTGTAATAAAAAGGCCTTTGATAACGCTATCTGAAAACATTTTGAACAGTTCAATTTAATAAACTTGGTTCTCCCTCTGCACAATATGTTTGTTTTTGTTTACGTTACGTTTTGACGAGGTTATGTGTCACTCAAAGTTCAATTACTCCTAGCGGAGGTGTCACTGTCAGATTGAGAGATTTTGACCATAAATTAATAAACTTGTACACAAAGGCAGTTCGCACACGGGGCTATACCATTCGTGAGACGCGACTGCGACGGGACTGCGATGCAACTTGAATGTATGACAGGGTAGCGTCGCACGAGTGGCATCGTCTGCGGACATAGCTAATTTTGTATGAAAGTATACTCTCGTGCGACTAGTAGTATATGGGTAGTATACTCATTGAAATAGAGCCGTGTGCGAACTGTCATACAATTTGAAATTTTCAATCGATCGACTCAAACTTGATACTTGGTAGTTTAATTTTTTTGAGTAATGGTAACACCTAAAGTTTTGAACGTCAACAAATTTTGAGGTTAGGCGTCGCATCATTTTGGTTTCCTTTTGTTATTTTACATATTATGTAGAATTAACGTAATAAAATGAATTCTCCGAGTCACGAAAACGAAGAGCCGTCTTCCACAAGTGCGGTAGCAGAAGCTGACACCGGTGGCGTTAGTGATGACAAGAGTGCTCCAGAGAAGCCTCGGCCGCCCGCCAAGCGGCGGCTTTCTAATACGATTATTGAAATCTCAGACACAGACAGCGATGACTCGGACGTGTGTGCTGTTAATTCCTACCAGGCTTCGGCCGATGAGGTCAAGAGGATCCGTGGCGGTGAGTCTCACGTCTTTCGTAGTTTGTCCGCTTGCCTGAATTGTTTGGGTTGCTAAGCGCGGGAAACTGCGATCGTTTCGCTTTAATAATATTGTCACTATTGCTGTTAAATAGTATAGATTTAGTATTTTCCCTCTACATTTTATTTAGTCAAAAATTTGTGTGCTCTAATGTGTGAATTATTTTTATAGATGAGTACTCGTCGTCTTCATCGTCGTCTGACTACAGTTCCGACTCGGAGTCGCCTTGGGAAGATGACTCCATATTACTGGAGGATCAGAGGCCGGTGGGCAAGCCAGTGCGGGCACAGCTTAACCCCAGAGCTAACAGAATGGACGACCCAAAACTTAACCCGAATTTTAAGGTAATAACAAATTTCTTATTAGAATTATGTCTGTAATCATCTGTATATTCTGTAGAAAAAAATCACAATTATGGAATAAACAAACAAATATGTCAAGACAAGTTAAATCCTCCATTTGTTTTGCTGGTTAAAACCTATAAGAAATTGAATACATTTATTTGTTTATAGATTAGTGCTGTTACAATCACAGCAACATTTTTGATGCAGGCAGAGCTGCGGAAAACAGCTTGATAAAAAGTTCTAAGAAATGCACATGTCAAAAGTTTGCATTATCAGCCAATGACTCAAATAAAAAAAAAAATATTAATATATATGTAACTAGCTGTTTCCCGCAGCTCCGCTTGCGTTAAAAAGTAGCCTATGTTTGACCCCGGGTCTTTAACTATATACATACCGAATTTCATCAAAATCCGTTTAGCGGTTTGGCTGTGAAATCGTTACAGACAGACAGACAGACTTTCACATTAATAATATTAGTATGGATTATTAATATTAAAAATTAAAAAAATAAGATCTTATCATAAAACAAATATTTATATTCTGTCCAGGCTGAAGAATTTATAGAAAGACTATCATCAAATTGGAAAGACTGCAAAGACCACAAAAGCGAAGAGGTGACGTTGACAGCCGAGCCATTCCGCCTCTGCCGCCTCCATAGTCTTCTCGCCAACCCGGAGATCATCAACAACATAGTTGATGACATGAACACGTTAGACTGGTCTCGGAAGAAGATGGATTTGTACGAGTTCCACCAGACAGCTGATTTAGCGAGCCTCACGTGGCAGCGTAGCATCAGGGGAATTTATGAGCTTTTGAAGACTGAAGTTATGAGTTTGGTGAGTCAGTATTTTGTTTTGTCCAACAGGAGGCAACAAAATTTTAAAACATGAGGTACAAAGTGTACGTAAATTCACAATTAATAAAGTAAAATTAACTAAAATTTGCTTTATCCTCATTAAGATTTCACAAATCTATATATACACATTTTCGAGAGCAGAAATTGTGCAAAAGATTGAAAGGTGTTCTGTCTAATCTAATATGTGATTGAAGCATTTAAGTAAAATTTAATAAAAAACATTTCAGTCACATTCAGAGATTTATAATATCCATGAAGAAGTCAATTTGCAAAAGTAATAGTGTGTTTGAGTCCGGCTGTAAACACTTCTCAGTGTTGATGAAAATATACAGAATCAGAATTATTTATTTTGTAAGAATACATAAGAATGTTGCTATTTTGTCTCCTTGAGTGTCAATTTTTTTTGCAGTGTTGTTTTTACAAAACTACTTGTACTTATTTTCCATTTCATAAAAGTGTTATTATGACTCTAACAAGTAGAACTATACATATACCTCATTACATGGTTACATAAATTTTTTGACCCTACCTGTTAAATCCTGTCAACTGATCACTAGATTTGTATGGGAAGTTGAAATTTTTTTCTCTGATTTTTAATTTCAATTTTAAACACACTATAAAAATTTGTCTACTATTTCCAAAATAATGCTGTATAAATTAACCTTTCAACTGCGTGGAAACCATATTATGGTTCTTAATAATAGAATTTTTATTGCGAAGGCGAAGGGTTAATAGCTTTTGTCCCAAAAGGCATCTTATTTTTATGATCTGATACAGCATGCAAATCTTTGCAGGTTGCCAAAGTGACAGGCCTGGAGCTGCGGTCAGTTTCCGCATCGTGCTCCCTGTACGGCCCCGGAGACCACTTGCTGGTTCATGACGATCTGTTAGCGGACCGGCGAGTGGCCTTCATACTGTACTTGGCGCCATGGAGGCCTGTGTCTAATAATGTGGAGAATGGGGCTAGTAATCATATTGACAAGGTTGGTTACACTGGATTCTACTATTTATTTATGAGACACACACCAGTGTGATGTGAGAAATGTACTAGCATAAAAAACACAATTGTACACAAGTGGGAGGGAACGACTTTTATCACCGAAACTGGATTTGGTTTTTTTACTAACATGGCATAATATTAACTTTGGTAATGAAAATATTGTATTAAGATCTGCTTATTAAAATAACATTGCCATGGCAGGAAGGAGCCAAATTGATATAGACATTTTGGAGAGCTCCAACGTCTAATAGGACTGACATATCCATTCAACATTGTGTTTTCTCATGGCATAGAAAAGTAGTCTTGTTGTTGTTAATGGAGACTTTGGATTGGAATTGTAGTCCATTATAAGCTTCATTTTATTTATTTAATTATTTATAGACAAGCAGCTGTTACAAGTGATGTGTCTATATTAAGCAGTCCAAGCAACTTTTACTTCTCATAGTCCATTTCTGCACCAATGTCATTTTGGTTGTCTTCATCCATTTGTCCAAGCGTTTTTAAAAGAGATCACTGAATTAAAGGAGGTACATAATAAATAAATAAATATAAATCTGTAGCGACAAATCAAACAAATTAAAGGACCGTTCAGACTGACTGGCGCTTTTATATATTCTTATTTCTGTGGCCATCCTGCACGTCTGTATGTAGTATGGGATACTAACTGAACGATACTATATTTTATATCAATTAGATATATAGATAAACATCCAAGACCCAGGTTGGTCTCGGCCGGGGATCGAACCCATAACTAATCTTTACTTAATAGGTTTCTCTATGTCTCTAGGATCTATATTTAAACACATTATATGCAACAAGTTTTTCATACAAGCATCTTGAATCAGGAAGAGGAGAGGTCGGTGGGCTGGCGTTCAGAAATGGGCGGAGCCCTGGAGCTTCTAAACCGAGACGAGGCGGGCCCGCGTGAGGTGGTTCGCGCAGTGTTCCCCAGTAACAACATGCTGGCGTTCTTCAAGGTCGGCAACGACTCCTTCCACCAGGTAACATGTCTTATTTTGAACTACCTATTTATTTCTGAAACATTCTTGTCGTATGCTAGTTTATTTTATAATGATTTCTTATGTTTTCGCGATACAAACCGCATTAAAATAATTTGATTTAATAATTTTATTTTTTCATTTAAGCCTTAAAAGGAGATTGCTTACATGTCTTTAAACAATTCCTTTAAACACAATGGCAAGGCATATTTATTCTATTGGGCTGTCCAGATACTCAGGTTTTTCTCACGAGACAAGCTCGAGAATCGTGAATCTGGATAGTGTTCTCGTACTTTTCTCACGACAAAGCAAGCAATCTATACTCTCGCCTTCCTTGGACGAGAACATTTACTAGCCAGGTGCAAACGGTTATTGCATTGGACAAACTAATTGAAAAACAAAACAAATTGTCAGAATTATTATCATTTGGTTACATTGTAAATCGTGTACAACACTGGTGTCAGAGTTGTTCGGAACCACCTCTCGGACTCTGACGTGGTTCCTTTAACTCTTCAATCGTATCACAGTCGTAAATCGATTGTGCACTAATCGGTATTCCACTATTATTTGACGTTTGTTTGATTCGTTTTGCGATTTGATGCGATTTATAATTGTCTTAGCAGATTATTAATATTGAGCTTATCAAAATTGCTACGTAATTGAGTCATAATTAAATATCAGTTGCCCATGCAACTGATGGTCTCTTACCGTCTCACTACAAAAAAGTTAGACAACTGTTCAACCACGGAGCAATTACAAAGAGATGTCATAATAAGCGTTTTGTAAGAAAGTATTTGTGAGGCTACGCGGGGCGGAAGGCAGACGTGCGGGGTGCTTGGTTTCGGCCGTGGCTCCAACCATAATGATATCCATCTTACGGAAAGTACCAGTACTACGTTATTTACAAATTTCAGACTTCAGACACCCTACACTACTGTTCACGACCCGGTCGATTTTATGCACATATTAACCACATCAGGGTTGTCAATTAATTTATTGGGTCGAAGTTTTTTATATTTTTTTTTTTAATTTTAAGAAAAAAAATATATCCATAGATATAGAGGATGATTGAAACAAATGGCCAAATGTTTACAAGTATAAAAGAGTACATGGAACCACAAATCCGATGATTGGTTGATAGGATTTTTTAAATTTTGACTAGTAAAGAATCCCACTTACATACAATACATAAATATATTAAGAAACATACAATACAAAAACTCTTTATTGCACAACAAGGATACATTGTGAAATACAAGCAATTACAAAAAAAAAGTCTTGCTCCAAAGAAATATACATGAATGTTGAAAACAGCCCTTCCTTTTTGGCGTAAAAATGAAATTGATGTGATGTAAACCGTGCATATGAATATTTGTTTTAATGTTCCTGAGCTTTTGCTAGCCCTGGCCTGGCCATTATTGACAAAGTTCTGCTACTTGTCAATAGATGTCCAAAGTTCAGCTACTTGTCGATAGATGTCACTACTACGTCGAAGTTCCAATCTTAAAAACATTGCGATATTTCATAAATTATGAACGTTTTAAATATTAGGTAAAACTTTTAGAGCCGTAAATATATATTATTTAACAGTATTTAATGAAACTATTTTAATACGGTTTTTATCGCGTTTATTTACACATGACGTTCAATCAAGTCTGCAGTCTGTGAACACGCTCTAGACAAACCCAACCACTATATGCGTTTTGATAATCCTCAAGTCCTTGCAAAGGAAAACAGATTCATTCCAAGGATGTTACGTGAAGCTATTGAAATTAAAAAACATCCTAATTTAAATAGAGAGGATGGATGGCAGGTACCACCAGCTTGGGACCCAGTCATTAGCTTAATAAAATCGCAAACTCGGAAGCAGACTGCAAGACCCTTAGATACTGTGAGCCAATACTGCGTGAATCGAAATAGTTCCCAATAAAAATTTCAGGCGGTAGTTTGTAATCTTATGACATCAAAGACAAATGTTAACTTAGTCTGCCTGCGACCATGAACGCTGTAAAGTGTTTGAAACGTCAGGTGTAAATAAATAAGTAATAAACGCGATAAAACCGTATTAAAATAGTTTAATTTAATGAATAACAATCGCGAAAACATAAGAAATCATTATTTAACAGTAACCAATTATTGAATGCTAAATTCGTAAAAGAGCCGTGGAAAATCGTGATGCACTTAGCACGAGCTCGCGATCTGTTTCTCGGTACGCTTTTGAACGAGTAGTGACAAGCTCCGCCCACTTTTGTGAGCGGCGAGGCGCCAGTGATCACTTCACTGCGCCATTTCAAACGCCATCTCCTCTTAGTAAATGCTCCGTGTGTTCAACATGTGTTTAAATAAAACTGCTACCATTAAACCACGTTTTTCTAAGCCTAAAGATAACAGAATGTAGACATGGTTTTAAGCTTTGTTAAACAGTAGTCTAAGAGTACTTTAGGTTATAGATAAACGTAATTTTACTATATCATTTTTTTAAATTGTTGAACAGATATCAAAATTTTTGTAGTAAGACGGCCAAAGTTTATTAGCGGAATTGACACCCAGGTGAATCGTATAAATTGTGAAAATGAAAAGTGTACGTGTCGTAGGTGGGCGAAGTCCTATCTCTGGAGTTGCCGCGGTTGTCCATCAATGGCTGGTTCCACGGGCCCGCGCCCGCCGAGCCGGAGCCCGAGCCGGAGCCGGAGCCCGAGCCGGAGCCCGAGCCGGAGCCGGAGCCCGGCACACCGGAGCTCCCGCCCCCCGGCAAGCCGAACAATCTAGTGGTATGTATGCTGACACTTCAAGTAGTACGAAGAGATGGCTAGAGGTAGACCTCGGGACGATTGGCAAATTTGGATACTGGAAGGAGGCAAGGGAGCGACGCAGGAATGAATTAATTGAAAATATTTGTTATATTTTGTGTGTTTTATCCGAAGATTTAGATTTCTTTTTTTTAACTACTTGAAGTTTTTTATCCCTTTTTACACAAATGACAAACAAAGAATATTTTTAACTTTGATGTATTTATTTATTGAATAAAATTTTATTGTACATAATACAATTGTATAGGACAATAGGTGAACTTAATGCTAAAAGCATTATCTAACAGTCAACTTTTGAGTTAAACAGAGATCGTCATGTGGGATTAAGAATGATAATGTGATGTAATTTTGATAATGGAAGGAGGCAAGGGAGCGACGCAATGATAAATTCATAATAGAAAATATTTGTTATATTTTGTGTGTTTTATATGCCCCTTTGTAACCAAAAAGAAGTATAATGTTTTCAAAATTCATGTATGTATGTGAGATTCTTTATTCCGCCATAGGTTTTGAACGATTTATCAAATATAGTGTTTGTCTTTTTTCTTCTTCTTCTTCAGCCTAAATCAGCCAGTCATCCCGGTCTTACGTGTCTTATCCATAAAGGACCTGCCATTCTTAATTTCTTATTGTGACGTCATCATAAAAAATTAAATAGCGTGTTGTATTAAAATGGCAGGCCGATAAAACTATTTTTGAGCTATCACATCGAGTGTGGCTATCAAAGGTGTTTAAAAAGCGACTTTAGTAAAAAGTACTAATTCATATGTATTGTGGTCATTAGTGTATTTTTATTCATTTCAAGATCCAATTTGTAACAAAACATACCCAACAAGTATCAACATTTCTCAAATGAATTACTGACACGTGTCCAGGTCCTGCTGAACGAGTGGGTGGAAGTGACCTACATGTCCCCTCGCAACCGAGCGCAGATCCAGGCACAAATGGAGAGAGAGAGCGAGGCCAGTCTGCAGAACTTCCTGCAGCCCGAGAAGTATAAGGAGCTGTGCGAGGCTCTCAGAGATTCTGGTGAGTGGTTTGTGGAGGTTATGGTAACCGCTTACCTTGCGTTTGTCTTTCTAGCTTTATTAGTTCATTAGTTAGAAGTTTTAAATACAGCACTTAATGAACTTGTGACAGAATTTGGGTACGTAAAAAAGTTGTGTTTTAAAAACTAAGTTTTTAATTTCGTGAAAAACCAGTACTTAAATGAAATATTTATTTTTTTGATTTGATGCGCCCCTTACATCAAATAGGGGACCAATTCTTTTTTTTGGACCCCATACTAGCAATTATTAAGACCTTTTGTTATATTATTATTATTATTTTGGGTTTACTTTGTTTACCTATGCTCGATAATAATTATATTTTGTACTAGCTTATCCGACAGATGTAGTACTATCTAAAATTTTCTTAAATTTTCTAATATTTTGCGCATTTTCCTCATATTTTTCTTTCATAAGAACCTTCTGACAAAAATAAACAACAGAAAATGAATTAGCGAAATAGTTCCATCAGTTCAAGCGTGATGCGATTACCAAGGAAAATTGATATTTATTTTTATATATATATAGAAGACTAGCTGTTACCCGCAGCTCCACCTGCGTTAAATAGTAGCCTATGTTTGACCCCGGGTCTTCAACTATATCCATACCAAATTTCATCAAAATCCTTTCAGCGATTTGACCGTAAAAGCGTACCAGACAGACAGACTTTCGCACTTATAATATTACTTGCTGTTTCCCGCAGCTCCGCCTGCGTCAAAAAATAGCCTATGTTTGACCCCGGGTCTTCTACTACATTCATACCAAATTTCATCAAAATGCGTTCAGCGGTTCAGCCGTTACAGACAGGCAGACAGAAAGACAGATAGACTTTCGCTTTTATAATATTAGTATGGAGTATGGAGTATGGATAGTATATGGATAGTATGGATCTACAGAATTGACCTTTCCACAGTTTTATTATTCATACTCATACCTAAGTATCTATATATAGATCATGACATGTTTAAAACTGCACAAATATTGGATATTTGCATGGTGCAACAAAAATATACATATACATGTGCAAATACAGTCACAAGCATTAATAAAAATTGTATTAAATTTTATACCTTGTTTCAATGACTTACCTATGTGTATACATGTTAATACTCATTACTGTACTTTGGCCGTGTTTTCTTGCAAATAATTGTTTTACATTTCATTTCAACGTTTATCTGTCGTACAGAAATAGAATGGGAACTAGCGGGACCAGCTCACCAGCGTCGCTACCATCGCATCTCTCCCAGCTGGCTAGAATCCTCGACCACGCATACGGCCCGCGCGTTACAAGATCTGCTGTCGTCCAACACGTTTGTGAGAATGTTGGCCGACTGTACCGACTTGAAGCTGGTGGCTGTTGAGAAGATGGAGATACAGAGGTGGCGGCCTGGAGATTTTACTGTGAGTTGATCTATTCATATTGGATATTTTATCTATTGTTTTTCAGAGAGGGAAGACAGCCACCGTAATGGGTACCTTTGGTCGGGCGCAGTTCGATGGTATTTTTTTTAGACTGTAAATGTAAAATGGGTTCGGTAAAACGCTCATGTATTAATTTAGTCCGTCGTCCCAGACGCCGATTTTCGACCTATCATATTTTCTTGTGAGACCTTAATATTATTGTAGGGGCTTGTTTGGGGCACCTAATTATCGAAGTCTGCCGCGCGGATCAGGAAGCTTCTGGAATATACGGGACTTTGAATAGTGCAAAAAATTACCTATTTTACTTTTGAAAAATTCCTTTTTAGAATCCTTGCCGGCATTGTTATGAACAGTTTGTATTAATATCCAGACGTTTTAAGGGAAGCGTTTGGAAAAGCAGACGGTTTTTTTAGGTGGAATTTTGACCGTAAAAATACCTATAATACTTTTGGACGAAATCACATTTAGGCGATGGGGCAGGACTCATACAAACACAAAACCACATTCTGCCGCTGATTTTAGGAGGCGTTAGCAAAACCATGCGTTTTCTTTACGGCCGCAACGCAGAAAATTAACGATTTCATGCGTATTTTTTGTCTGATAAAGTCGACGAATAGCTCAAACGAGGCGGAGTCAAGAAATCTACCATAAACAAATTTAATTTGAATCAATTTTGTTCAGAAAAAATTGTAAGAAAATTAAAAACGTGCTTTTTTAAGATTTTTGGGAAATGTTGTATGGGCGCAGAACACAAAACAAAATGCAATATATCGTATGTTATTTAACTTAAAAAGACACGTTCAACGATAAATCACACTTAGGCATTTGAACAAGAGGATTTTGAGTTATTCAGTAGGATGCTATGTAAAATTTGAGGTAATAAGTAAAAAATAATACCAAATATATATTTTTTAAAAGTTATACTTTTATAAACATTAAAATGCAATCACATAAGCATATTTTGACACCTATTTTATACATTTATCGATAATAAAAATGTTTTTTAAAATACTTATCTATACTAATATTATAAAGAGGAATGATTTGTATTTTTGTATTTTTGTATGTTTGTAATGAATAAACTCAAAAACTACTGGACCGATTGCAATAATTTTTTCACCATTAGAAAGCTGCATTATTCAGAAGTAACATAGGCTATATAATATCACGCTAGGTCCTATAGTTGTGGAGCAGTAACCAAAAATGTTTTAAAAACGGGGGAAAAGTATCGTTTCTGAGGCCTTCCGTGGCGTGCGCTGAGCATATAGTTAAAGTTATACAAAAATGCTCTATGGATGAATTGTTCATCTTAACATTATTTTTAAAAAAGTCCGCCAGAGCATATGTCTACCTTTTATAGTTTACCCATAACAATCGTTTTAATGAATGGTTCAATCCTTATAAAAGTTTGCTCTAGATAACTTTTGAATTGTTCAATCGGTTACCTTAAGACTATTAATTCATCCAAAAGATACCTATTAGGTAAGTACTTACCTACTATTTCAAAAATACATAAAAAAGGCGCGGGGCGGCGCGCGGCGTGAAGTGACTAGCCAGCCGGGCAACGCAGCGGTGCGGGGGAGGGGAGGTCAGATCAGCGGCTCCCTACGCAGCAGACGTGTCACGTAACCGATCTTAAACATTTTGTAGACTATTTAACTTGCATTTTTTGTTCGAGTAAAAAAGTTCTTTTCAGAACTAATTATAAATTGTTCATTCAGGCTTTACTGCTATAATATCCTAAATTCTATTCTTACTTATACCCTTATTTTCCATAGTAAGTATTTATCCTAAATTCTATTCTTATTCTCTATATATTTTTCTATAGAAATTAAAATATCCTAATTTCTATTCTTATTTTTATCTAATAAAAAAAAAATTCATCAATATGCCAAGAAAAAAAAGGTCTCAACTATCTAAAAGTTGCTCTCAAGCGAGATTAGCAAAAATACGACGTGATGAAGAATCAGTTTCTGAAAATTTTGATCGTCTCGCAAATCAGAGAGCGTATGCGTCGCAATCACGTGCAAGCGAATCTAGCGCCGAACGCTTGCACCGCCTTGCTCAAAATAGTGACAGAATGTCACAATGACGTGCAAGGGAATCAAGCGCCGAACGTGCGCTTCGTCTTTCAGCACAAAATACCCGATCATCACAACTACACGAACGACAATCGAGTGCTGAACGCTCGCAGCGCCTTGCAGAAAATAGAGTTAGGAACTCGCAAACACGTGCCAGGAAATCTAGCGCCGAACGCTCGCAGCGACTTATTGCACAGAGAGAAAGACAACATTCTTTAACAACTAGGACGCGTAATAGAGTTTTAGCTCATAGCAATAGATCGGCATTCAGTTACGATCCACAAATTGATTATGCTCATCAAAACAGCATCCAAATCGGAGCAATGAATAAGGTTTGCCCGCGATGTTGTGCAAAAAAATGGAATGATGAAGCGAACGGTATGTGTTGCGCGTCTGGAAAAGTTATTCTTCCTAATATAACAGAGCCACCAGAACCAATAAAAAGCCTATTGACTAATAATCACACACTTTCTGCGCATTTTTTGAACAATGCACGTAGATACAATAGTCTTTTTCAGATGACTTCGTTTGGGGCAAAAGAAATTAGAGAGGGAAATTTTATGCCCACCTTTAAGGTAGAAGGACAAGTCTACCATCTTATAGGTAGCCTCTTACCACCAGCAGGACAAAACCCTCAATTTCTGCAAATATATTTTATTTCAGAAGCTGACCAACTATCTTTGCGAGCAAACATGGCCCCTACGCTAAAAAATGATTTGATTAACGAATTGCAGACCGTATTAAATAGCCACAATATATACGTACGAAGTTTCAAGCATAGTATCGAACTTAATAACCCGGAAAGTTTAAAACTAATCATTCACTCTGATCGCACACCTCAGGCAGAACACCAAGGCAGATATAACGCTCCTTCCATAAATGAAGTGGCCGTTCTGTTGGTCGACGAAGACAAAGGACCCAGGGATATTGTGCTGCATGGTAGAGACGGACAACTAAAACGAGTGTCGGAATTGCACCGCGCTTACGATCCGTTACAATATCCACTTATATATGTAACAGGAGACGACGGATATTATGTGAATATTCCTCAGCAGAATGCATTACGAAATAAGACAGTGTCATGTATGCAATATTATGCCTACCGTTTAATGATTAGGACGAACTGTTTTAACACACTGCATTATTACAAAGATTTGTTTAATCAGTATTGTGTTGATATGATGGCGAAGATGATTTCAGAGAGGTTAAATTTTATTTCCCGAAACCAACAAAAGCTTAGAGCGGATAACTATATTCATTTGAGGGATGCTTTAAACCAAGACGCAGGTGTAAATGCCGCCAATTTAGGTCAACATGTCATTTTGCCGTCGTCATTTACCGGGTCACCGAGGTATCTCCACGAAAAGACGCAAGATGCTATGACATATGTGCGCAATTATGGAAGGCCTGACCTTTTTATAACTTTTACGTGTAATCCGGAATGGGAAGAAATAAAGCAAGAACTTTTTCCCGGTCAGCGATCTTTCGATCGGCATGACATCATTGCTCGAGTGTTTCACTTAAAAATGAAAAAAATTATCCCTTCGCATGGTTTGGGCCCCCCGCTACCGCTACGCTACTGTGCTTCGAAACGCTCCCGCGCGCGCGCGCGTTACAAGTGTTTTAGATAAAGCGTTGTTTACAACTCGAGTGTAGGGTTACAAGAACACGTAAAATTTATTTTGTTCACAGATAATCGACCTTATCGACAAAACTGTTTGGATAACGATATCATAAGTGGTTCTTTTGTAGTAACGGGTGGAAGGAAAATATTTCTTTTTTGTCCCCGTAATTTTGTACTATAATGATTTTTTAAATAAAAGTTGTACCATATATATGCCTTATTTTTTTATAATCTAACAGTATCTATCTAGTTCTGTAATTAAAACAAAGAATACTATCCTGCTACAGTAAACTTTTGAATGAAAAATAAATTACAATTTCGAAATTCGCGGGTTTTTGTACGAAAAAATGATATATTTTGCATCAAGACTTTGTTTTACAAATTTCGTTAAAAGCAATGAATACACATATTTTATTGAAGCCTAGCTATCTTAGAATAGATAACAAGCATCAATAAGTTCTCAGAATGTTCAAATTGTGAAAAAACTGACAAACAATGAACCTCCGTCGTTTTTTATGGTCGGCTCGACCGATCTTTACCCAAGGTCAGTATAAAAACTACTACACGAAACCAAAAAAAAAAAATTCAGTATTGCTTGGAAAGGAACGTACTGTCGAAAAAAAATACAAACCAAAAGTATAATAAATGTGGACTGCTCCCATAAAATCCGTTTGTGGCGCATTTTTTGCGCGCCCGCTGTCCCATACTAAGATGCTACGTTAGACAAGGACGCGATCCTCCACTCGCGCGTTCTTTTTTTGAAATCATGAAAGATCGCTTGAGTTAGCGTGGTTTCTTGTTATTTTTTATTGCATAATATTAAATTAGTAATATAAATAGAAAAAGTTGCACAGAAAATAATGAATTTTATAATTTATGAAAAAATGTTTTTTGCGTGGTCAGCCATTTTGTTCCCAACTTTTTCGATAAAAAGTGGAAATAACACATGAAAACATAAAGTGATCAATTATGTTTGTATTTTATATTAAAATAGACTTATTTAAGCATTTTCTCAAAAAATTTCATTAGTTATATTAAAAAATAACCTCCCTAGCCAGGCATTTTCCCGTACCGTGATCCTAGAAAAAAATGAGACCCGTCAAGCTCAACTTCAAATTCGTGTTTAAAAATTTTTTCGGCCCTGGATGGCAATGGAATTATTTTTAATCTAAAGTGGCAGGATCGTAGTTAGCCGAGAAAAAGCCATAGACACATAGAGTTACTCAGTGTTGTGTAACTAAAAAATGATGCAAGCGAAAACAGTTGGGGCTGATCGAGCCCAGAAGCACAGTAGCGCAGAAAAAGTTGGGCTCGATCGAGCCCGTAAGCAGGTTAGGGGAAACATAATCACAAAAGACGCGATTTTTGGGCCGGTTAAATGTTTTATGGTAACTGTAGAGTGGCAAAAAAGAGGATTGCCGCATTGTCATATGTTATTTTGGCTGGACACAAAAATACAGCCCGATGAAATTGATGACATAATAGTTGCCGAGCTACCTAATAAAGATGAAGATCCAGAGTTGTTCGAAATAGTCACAAAAAATATGGTACATGGACCATGTGGGGAAGAAAATTTGACTTCGCCGTGCATGAAAAATGGCATTTGTTCAAAAAAATACCCACGACGTTTTGTAACTCAAACCGAGACCGGTGAGGACGGATATCCCGTTTATCGACGACGCGACATCGACAACGGAGGGCAGGTCGCTACCTTGAATGTGCGAGGAAGAACAGTCAACATTGACAACAGATGGATCGTTCCATATTGCCCAATATTGTGCCGATCTTTCAACGCTCACATAAACGTTGAATATTGTCATTCCGTACAAGCAATTAAGTACATATGTAAGTACATTAATAAAGGATCGGATCAAGCCACTTTCAGTGTCAGAAATGCTCATGACGAAGTTGAAAAATATTTAAACGGCCGATACATCAGTACATCTGAAGCAGTGTGGAGATTGTTAGAGTTTCCTATACATGACAGACACCCTACCGTAGCACTATGGGACAAAAACGTGAGTTTCGTCTCAAAAATGAATTTTACATAAGTCGGAATTTAGAACTATTCTAGATTGATTTATGAAGAATAATGTCCTAAGTATCTAAATTTGTACTAAATAACCTTTAGTCAATATATTATTTTAGCTTAGTAGAGGCTTGAACTGGTTCAATGAAATTCCTGCTAGCACAGAATAGGAGAAACCTCAAACTTTGCACTATGATATTTTCTGATTCTGTGACATTGAATTATTATGTGGTATATCATTAGAAAGGTCTGTTATTGAACTTTTTGGAAATGCTATCATATTCATAAAGATTTTGGCACGAAAAGTGTAATTACTCAGATTTAAGACTCATGTTTTTTTGTATAG
This sequence comes from Euzophera pinguis, assembly GCA_947363495.1. Classification (NCBI taxonomy): domain Eukaryota; kingdom Metazoa; phylum Arthropoda; class Insecta; order Lepidoptera; family Pyralidae; genus Euzophera; species Euzophera pinguis. The sequence goes on along the minus strand of OX376172.1, from coordinate 15,037,549 downwards.
GCCTTAATTTTCAGAAAAGCTTTTAGGTGTTAGCGAAGTTTGCCGAAGTCGAGATATTTATGATTTTGAATACAGTAACTGATCAATAATACGAGGCAGAAAAAAAATCTTGCCCAACTCTGCCCCCTTGGAAAAAAATGCATTTTAGTGTTATAGGTCAAAAACATAAGAAAATTAAAAATGTTAGAATATATTGTTTTTATTTTCTTATCTAAACTGTATAACCACAAAACGTTTGTTTTCGATAAGTTTTATCAATTACCATTAACAACAAATCATAAAGGAAGAAAATTGTGGTATTTATATTTTCTAGATAGTGGTTAATTGTTTCTGTTTTCAAAGATAATAAGTTTATTTCCCATGTGAAATATTATTTATCAAGTTTGCACACGGAAAGTCGAATTGAATATATACAATTAATTTTAGTGATTCTTCACCAGTCCTCAATAACACTAACACTATAGCATTTGTCGACAACAAGTTACTTCGCGACCGTCAAAAAATCTTTTATTATTTTTTCTATAATGAGTGAATTTGTTATTACTCGACGCGAACTCTGCGTTTTTCTCATCAATTTTGGAACAAACCCAGAAGATATTAAGAAATATTTAGAGCAGCAGCACAACTTATCGTCATCAAGAAGCCAAGAAGTTTTAACCACCATTCAAAAAAGCTTTTTGACCCAATTCAACGATCGTTGGTCAAAATGTAGTCATACTAAGGAGATGTTCCTGACGAAAAATGCGACTTGGTTAGATGGTGAATTCAAGGTCAGTTTTGATGAAAGTACATCCGCGACCCCATCATCATCATCTGAAAAGCGTGGAAGACCATCAAAAGCCTATGAAGACCTGTCGGACAAATCAAAAAAGAGAAAGAACATGGAGTTAGTTCAGGAGTTCGGGTTGGACTATGTACGTAACGCATATGTACAAGGCTTGAGGTCTGAAGGTGAATCTGAAGAGGCTGCTGTTGTAGCTGCCATAAGAAGTTTAAGCAAAGACGAAAAATCAATTATAAAAACGAAGATTCTTGAGGAAACTGTAGAAATAAATTCATTTTCTACGGAAGAAGCTTTAGGTTCTTCATCTAGATTTGTCCAAGGCTCAATATGGATTCTAAAGAGCGTGCCTTATCAAACAGAATTGCCCCATCTTGCCTTCGTATCATGCTTTATCTACTGAAAAACAATTATGTTACCCCCCATCTTCAAGCATAGAAATAACAGAAACGGGTGCTAAAGTAAAGCTGCAAGATTTGTTGAATCATACTGTTGCTCGTATTTTGATGATTAAAAACGTTTGGAATCCTACCCAAAGAAGACTGCAATTATTCACGAAATGGGGATGTGATGGTTCTTCGGGTCAAAGTGAGTACAAACAGGTGTTAACAGGCGAAAATGTGAATATATCTGACGCTAATTTGTTCATAAGCTCACTGGTGCCTATCAAATTAACAGATTCATCAACTAATCAAGTTATTTGGCAAAACCCAGCATGCTCTTCTGTCAGATATTGTAGGCCTATATTAATCGAATTTGCTAAAGAAACGCCAGAAAAAACTCGATTGGTGGTGAATGATATTCGTTCAGAAATAAATAATTTAGAAACTACCGAAATTAACAAAAATAATCAGATTATAGAGATAACGCACGAGTTATTTCTAACTATGGTTGATGGCAAGGTTGCACAAGTGTTAACTGACACAACTTCAGGTGCTGTGTGTACCATATGTGGTGCCAAGCCAAGTGAAATGAATGACTTGAGCAAAGTATCATCAAAACCAGAAAATGAGAGTGCCTATGAATATGGGTTGTCTACTTTGCATGCATGGATAAGGTGTATGGAAATGATATTGCACATATCTTATAACATTTCATTTCAAAAATGGGCAGCAACAACACCAGAAAACAAAAAACTTAAAGAAGATAAAAAGAAGCTTGTTCGGAGTTTATTTCGTAACGAAATGGGATTACATATTGATAAACCACGTCAAGGAAGTGGTAATAGCAATGACGGAAATACAGCTCGCCGATTTTTCGAAAATTATCAGTGTTCATCAGAAATAACAGGTGTCGATGAAAATCTTATAAAAAGATTCTACATTATACTTCAAACTATGGCATCTGGTTTAGCTATTAATCCTGAAAGATTTGGAGAATATACCAAACAAACAGCTGAATTATATATCCAAAAATATAGATGGTATTACATGCCATCTTCCGTACACAAAATTCTTATACATGGCGAAAGTATTATAAAACATTTTGCTATTTTACCAATTGGAAATTTATCAGAAGATGCTCAAGAATCAAGAAACAAGGACTACAAGAAGTTCAGACTAAGTCATGCAAGAAAATGCTCTAGATTAGCAACAAATGAGGACGTGTTTCATACTCTTCTATATACATCCGACCCCTATATATCAAGTATAAGAAAACCTACAGTTTCTGCAACAAAGGAGTTGTAAGATGAAGCCGAAAATTTACTTGTACTCGATGAATAAATATTATGATTACTACATGCACTATTTGACATTTATATTTTACACAGAAATTTACTCTTAGTTTTATATTAGAAATTATATTAAAAGTTTTTTTGACGGCCGCGAACTACTTATTTCTTTTGGAAAAAAAAATTGGAGACATATTATTAGGAGTTAGGTAAGAATTATGTTAGTTAAAATTAATAAAAGTGTAATCAATTTAGTATTTTAGACATAAAAAATTATTTTATTTGTATGAAAAAACACACTTTAAGATTTTGTGTATTATTTATGTCATATATACATTTATATATTTAGTGTTTTCATTTCTTACCCTATATATTCAAGAAGCTATGTGCAAAGTTTCAGGCCGCTACTATGACTAATACTGAAGTTACAGATTTTTGAGACAAAACTCACGCTTTTGTCCCATAGTGCGTAGTACACTTAGCGGTACACTTAGAGAACGGACAACGAGTATACTTCTCAGCGGAAAATATACAAAATATTGTTGAAAATCCACCTAAAACGACACTCACTGCCTTTTTTGACCTGTGCAGCAGTGACGGGTTTGCTAGAACACTACTCTATCACGAAGTCCCTCATTACTATACATGGGCAAACAATAAATTTTCTAGAAGGAAGCGTGGCCAAGACGTAGTTGGACACCCCGGCATAAAAAAAAGGTGCAGCATTGGGAAGAGTGTACAGCATTCATCCTTCACAGTCAGAATGTTTTTATCTCAGGATACTACTTCATCATGTACGTGGCCCAACATCATTCCAGTATTTAAAAACAGTTGAGGGAATTGTTAAAGAAACTTACCGAGCCGCTTGCCGAGATAGAGGTTTGCTGGAAAATGATAACCAATGGGAAATAACTTTGAGAGAAGCTTCAATATCCCAATGTCCGCTTAAGCTGAGAGAATTGTTTGTGGTGATTCTATTATTTTGTTTCCCCTCGGAACCTCTCAAATTATGGAACACTTTTAAAAACGATTTGTGTCAAGATATCAGACACATAGCCCAAGAAAGAGGTCAACAAGATTTTGATGTTTATAATGAAGGCTTGATACAGATCGAAAATAAACTTTTAGAACTGAACGATAAAAATTTGGTAGACTTTGGGTTACCCTCTCCGAATCGCCCCCTACAAAATGTAGTTAATGCCATACCGAGCTCTACATACGATGTTAACGAGTTATCAGTATATGTCAACTCAAATGTACCCAAGTTGGTGGCAGATCAAAAAATTGCGTTCGATGCTATAATTGAAAGTGTGATCAACAACAAAGGTAGCCTATTTTTTTTGGACGCGCCTGGCGGAACAGGTAAAACATTTCTTGCCAATTTAATATTAGCCAAAGTACGACAATCTGGAAGAAAAGCACTGGCGGTCGCGTCTTCTGGCATTGCTGCAACTCTATTAAATGGTGGGAAGACTGCTCACTCGACCTTTAAATTGCCGTTGTCTGTGTCATTAGAACAACAATCGGTATGCTCAATCCGCAAAAATGGTCCACTTGGGAAGCTCTTACAGGACACTTCACTGATTATTTGGGATGAGTGTACCATGAGCCATAGAGCTCACGTGGAAGCTGTGAACCGCACATTAAAAGACCTCAGGAACTCAGGCAATGTGATGGGAGGCGTAACCTTTGTGTTGGCTGGAGACTTTCGCCAAACACTACCGGTTATAACTAAAGGTACACGCGCCGACGTTATTAAAGCGTGCCTCAAATCATCACCTTTGTGGCAATCAATTAAAACTCTAAATTTGCGCACAAATATGAGAGCACATTTAAGTAACGACAACAATGGAAATTTCTCACAAAAAATACTTCAACTTGGAGATGGAAAACTACCATCGCCAGTTGCAAATAGCTCCCAAGTATCGTTGGACAATGAATTGGCTCTTGAAAATCTCACAGAACGAAATTTCAATTGGCTCTGTTCGAGGGCGATATTGTCGCCAAGAAACGACTCCGTAAATGATATAAACAGAATGATTATGGAAAAAGTACCAGGTGATTTCAAATGTTACAAATCTATTGACACTGTGTGCAACATCGAAGATGCAGTACACTACCCACAAGAATTTTTAAATTCCCTCAACCCTGCCGGCTTGCCACCCCACGAACTAAAATTAAAAGGAGGTACTCCTATCATGCTTTTGAGAAATTTAAGCCCTCCCAATATGTGCAATGGCACAAGACTTTTGATAAGGGAATTACGAGACAATGTGATTGTAGCAACAATCATCACTGGGCCCGCGGCCGGACAGCTCGCTCACATACCGCGAATCCCGATGATTCCGACGGATTTACCTATATCCTTTAAAAGGTTAGTTTCCTGTGAAGACATCGTTTGCTCTTACGATAAATAAATCACAGGGACAAACTTTTTCGATTGTTGGCGTCGACCTAAGAAAAGAGTGCTTTTCTCATGGGCAGTTATATGTAGCCCTTTCTCGAGTAGGATCTCCTAAAAATCAATATGTTTTGTTAGCACCTACAAATACCACTGCAAACATAGTTTACAGTGAAGCCTTAAAGTAAAATGTAAATATTACGATAATTTGATCAAACACATAAAACAAAGAACTTTAACAAAAAAAAAACAAAAAACTTTAACAAAAAAAAACCTTAAAACAACAAAAAAAAACCTTAAAAAAAACAAAAAACTTTAACAAAAAAAACCTTAAAACAACAAAAAAAAAACAAAAAAAAACCTTAAAACAATAAAGAAAAACAAAAAAAACCTTAAAACAACAAAGAAAAACAAAAAAAAAAAAAAAGATGTAAATATTTTTCAATAAATGTAAAAAATAAAATTTAAAAACAAACTTTTACCTCAACCAAAACAAACAACAACAAAATAGGTAGGTTCCTATTTAAGAAGAAAATAATTAATTAAATAAATGAAATAAGTAAATGAAGTCCGGAAAAATATTTTCAAAAGGTAAATACTTCCTAAATAAAAAAAAACTGAGAATAAATATAAATAAAACGTAAAACTATGTAAAAAATCTTAAGTCCCCCCGTGCGAAGCCGGGACGGGCCGCTAGTTCCGTATATATCCGAGTTCCCAGCATCGGTGGGATGGGAATATCGCTACAGGATGCAATGAGTTCTTAATCTATTAAGTAGATCGTTTAAGTATACAAAGCACGAATATTGGCTTGTTACTGTATTTTTAATTGTAATAGTAAAAATACTTTAATAGAAGGCTATATGCATATTACGCATGAAACACCAAAACAACTGATTTCTTTATTTTTGTGTACCCTAATACACGCTTAATACATTTACTGCCTCTGTAGTCCAATGGTCAAGGCGTTTGCCTGCAGACCCGGAGGTTATGGTCTCGAATCCCATGAGAAGCGTAGTTTGTTCAGTTGTTTTGGTTAGAACATTGCAAGCTTGAATCGCTTGATAATAAAGGTGATTCCGTGTTTCGGAAGGCACGTGAAGCAGTTGATCCCGGCCATTAAGTGGTAGGTGTTATAGGAACCACGTCAAAGGCCGAAAGGCGTTTCCGAAAACGTTACACCGTGATGTACAGAGTCGATTGACCACGAATCAAGGAAATCGGCATACCTACCTCCGGGTACTAAGCTTTCACGCACTAACGACAACGACTGATGCAGTTAAATTTGCATCGCATTTAAAATAACATAATATTGTCCTCAGTTGGTCCCACCTCGAGAACAATACCAGCACGCTCGGTTGGAAGTGGTTCTTTACCTGGAGGTCCCCGAGCGGGCCATTTGTGGTGGAAGCACCACGTACCTGGCACCAGAGGAGGACAACGGCGGTTCTGCGGGGGTGAGTACTACTATGTGTGCGTTTCCCGCCTTTCGGCACTAAACTATATGGTGCCGAAACCCATGACAAAGAAGTTGTGCAACGGATGATATTAGATGGCAAGACTACATAAACAAATTGTTTATTTATTTTCACTTATAAATGTCTTGATCGGATCGTTCAATTCCTTTCGGCTGCTTTTCATGATGTGGCCGATGTACCTGATATCTCTGGTCAGTCTGCTGCCGACTCGCATACAGTAATCATTTGACTTAACTTGCTATAAAAAATCCAATATGTCTTCCTGTTTATGTTGTTCACATGTAAAAAATTTACTGAACAAGTCACAAAAGATGTTGGGATCACTTTTCACATGTTATACAAAACATTCACATGTCTTTTGTTGATAAAGTAATTTTAATTCTAACCTTTTAATTTGACTTAAAATTTGACGCGTCGATTATATGGGTGTTGCCAGTATTACAAAGTCAAAAAAATACAATTGTTTTGAAAAAGCCGTGTTGATTTTTCGATTTTTTTTTTTAGAAATGATTGATTTATTTTGTTTGTCATTGTTTCCTAATTATAAAATTCATTCGCTAGCGACTGTGTTAAGGTTTTGTAGTAGGTGATGTAGATCTTCTACTACGTCGTGTCGATGACTCAAATTTAAGAAGCCCAGGAGTGCTATTTTTGAAAAGTGCGACATATATATCGAATGAAAATTGTTCGATATCGAACAAAAATCCTTCGATATCGACCGAAGATCATTCGTTAACGACCGAAATTATTCATCTCGCCGATTATGCGTGAGTCATACGTTTAAAAGATAGGAGCATTATTTTCAAAATAAATGACTAACTTTTCATTCGCCATAAACAGTGAGTCGAATGATTTTGTATGTTGTAGTTGAAAACTGAATTACTATATATATCAAATTTGAATATAGTTTTATTCTCGTCTATAACTAACACACGACTTTTAAAATTAATTTTTCCTACAAGAATTGATATTTAACGTACATCCTTGCAATCATGAAAATTAAAAAAAAGTTTCAGTTTTGGACACAAAGCGACGCATACAAAAGTGTTGCATGACTCTATCTAGAGTATTCTTTAATGTATGGCTGATACACATCATGAAATGCAACCATTTCATTAAAACATAAATATTTAATGATAATGATGATATGTTTGGCTAGATCATTTCAATAATAATTTGTATAATAACGCTTGGCAAAATAAATCTATACTTAATATTATAAATGCGAATGTGTGTTTGTCTGTTACGCTTTCACGGCTAAACAGTTGAATTGATTTTGAATAAATTCGATACGCCCTTCATGTGGGGGTGAAAGTTAGATACATATTATATATACTTTTTGTGAAAGAACTGTGTGTAATAAATGCGAGAAAACCGTATTAAGCAAGAGTGATGAGCGTAGAGAAAGCGAGGGAAGTCTGTAAGGATCGTAGCAAATGGAAATCCGTAGTCTCTTCCTACCCCCACGGGAAAAAGGCGTGATAATATGTATGTATTTTATATAAATTATAAGAATTTTTGGTGCGCACGCCTTAATTGATCACTTGTACCGTGACTCCGTAGAAGTAGTTGGCTGAAAATTTGCATGTCTAGCTTAATACTGCTGCCTATTGAGACGTCTGTCATGTACTTAATAACTTGTTATTTTGTAGGACATTTCTGTACTTGTCAGACATTTCAACAATGGATATTCTATTCTAGTTTTTAAGTCCGCCTTTAAACTTTGTTTCAAACCGATTGATCATGTTTGTAAATGGTGCAAGAAAGTGTTTATTCATTGATTGATTTATTTATTTAAGGTAGGTATACACAACAGGTTACAATCAAAACAATTCAACGATGTAAGTTAACACTTTGAGCTAGACTGAACCCAAAAACGTGCGCACACACAGCACGAGAACTTATGTAAACACAGTTTTAAGAATCTTTAGACAGTGCAATTGACATAGCTCAAATAATGATAATATTTGACTTGTTTACAATGAATTATTTTATTGTGAATTGAATTAATTTAAATGTTAATGTAGATTGAATTGTTTTAATTTTCTTTGAATACCTAATAAGGTTGATTGTGCGGCCATATTGTTATTTAACACCAGACTACCGCCTTCATTGCAAATAAACTATTTCTTTTTTTCTTTTAAATACACAAAATATTTGGTATGCTGTCCAATAGGATAAACATGTTGCATGCCGTACGGCTGTTTGTGGTCTAAGATCTTGTTATTGCTATATATAACATCATTGTACACCCATAATACGCAATAAAGTTGATTGATTGATTGGAATCAAAATTATAAAAACTCTAAAGCTAAACAAATTAAATTTACAAGATTTACAATAGTAGGTAGTACTATGCAGGTACTATCTTAGTTTAAAAACAATGTATCAAATGTATCACGTGGAAAAGTTTAATTCATATCTGTCCTTGCTAGGCATTTGAATAAAGGCTATGATATTGTCCGCAGGCGACGCCAGATGGCGCTCTAGTGTCGATACCTCCCGTCAGTAACGCCCTCAACTTGGTGTACTGTGACGTCGGCGCGGCTTCCTTCACCAAGTATCTCTCGAGGCTCACTGCTGGACACGGACACGGGTTCTATATCGTCAGCGCCGTGTACTGCGAGTGACGAGTTAGTGACCAGTCACTGATGTACACTTTGATCAATCGCAGTTTTGGTGTTTGGAATTGTATCATATACAAACTTGGATAATTTAACGATTGGTTTATGCGACATCATTTATCATTAAGTACTGCATCTTACAAAAATTGCTCAGTACTCACACTCAGTCGTTAATGACCATTAAGGTCATTAACGACTGAGTGCGGCGGAAATTACAATTTATTATTACGAGTTACTTAAAGTTAGTTATTTAACTAAAATTACTTTAACTAAATTGTTTTAGTTAAATAATAAACCAAGTCGTGCGTGTGTTAAATATCTTTTGCGATTAGATACAAATGACGGTAAAGTATTATTTTTTATTAGATCCAAGTTTGTGTATATAGATAATCTGCAACATTTTTAGTGTGACAGCAAACATTCAACGACAATCTAACCACTCACGACTTTACACTGTAAGTGCTGTCAACCTTTTCGTACTATTTTTGAAATCTGTGACGTGTCAAATGATAATCATTCGACTGGTTTTGAACGTTCAAAAATACACATCTCTATTGAGCCTAGGAAATGAAGAAAAAACGAGTGAAGTTTTTTAAAAAAATTCGTCCTAATAATGAAATTTCTCACTCATCGCTTAGTATTAGGTTCGAAGACTGCGGTACTGCACCAGAAACGATATATATGTACATTTACACTATTTTTCCATCACAAATAGTTGCAAAGTTTGTAAACTGTATTTTGATATTGCTGGAAAATCAATTATATTTAACGAATTTTTGCTTTGTTAACAAGAGCTCGATTTTTGAACGATATGTTTTCTTTAAGCACATACTACATACACATCTATATGTAACATACAATGCACATGTATATGCGTATGCTAAAAATGTAAATTTAGAGAACGAATCGAAGGACCTTTTTTACGGAAAATATGAGGCTAGATTTAGCCACAATATATACATAAATATTATTACCTAATTCTTACTAATGCATTGATTTCTCAGTGTTGCGACGAATAAGCAAATGTAGCTGCAGTTAAATCTATTAAAACTAAAAAAAAGCCTTGACGATCCTAAGAGTTGTTTTTTTAGGAAGAAGCTAAGATAAGGTAGGTGAAGGGAATGCCAAATACAACCTACTTACATTTTGTTTTGTAAAAGTAACTTATTCGTATTTATTTACCGATTCAGTAAAATGAAATGAGAGTGATGATTCAAACACACCAGTTACTAAAAATCGGCGTGAACGGCACCTGCGATACGATCTTTGGTGTAATATTAATTGGTGGAATTTTGCTAGTATAGTTAAATACGGCATAAATAAGGAATAATTAAAAAAATCGAGCTCGTACGTTGAAATTATTTCTTGCATAAGATTCAAGATTTTTTTTCTAGATTTGCTAGCTGACACACGAGCTTGTCTGGCGAATAAATATTTACATTGTTGAATATTGTCAATATGTAGGCTGCGGCTTTGAGTCCGCCATTTATATGTCATGAAGTTAAATAATAATTTCTCAATTAAATTGGTATAAAATGGCTATGGTTTAGTTATAAGTAAGTACAGTGCCGGATTGGCCACGAAGCAGGAGTAGTAAATGCTACGGGCCCCGCGAATTTGGGGGCCCCGCGCTTCGATGCCTGTCTGACCGTTTAAAAAAAAAAAATGTAGATAGGAGCGTAAAATATCTTGCATTGCCTATGCTTCACGTCCACTTGATAATGTAAAACTCGATTTCGTCACGTTAAACCTTAAAAATAAGTAGGTATTTTACGAACATTTTAACGTTAATGTTCTAAAAAAGTCGATATTGAAAGTGTTCTCTAAATTTGCCCATATACATACAATATTTCGTTGAAAGATACTCTTGCAATATTAGACTTTTGTTCTACATGAGCATTTATAAGTAATGTATATTCTAGCTTATATAAAAAAAAAAACTTCTCCAATCTGATGATTATGATGACTGGAATCTCATGCAGTGCAGTCGGCCATTTCGTGTAAACTGATCACTTGCGCATTTTCAAAAAGCTATTTCCTTTGGTTGTCGCTACACAAAAAATTGTTCCAAATCCGAAACAATATACAGTAATATAATTTTTAGGTGGCCGAATTCGGACCATCATGCAGTGAGTTCATTAATATCCTAAACTTGAGAACCTAAGGGCCCCTTGACAGAATTTGCTACAGGCCCCGCGCTGCCTTAATCCGGCACTGAGTAAGTAAGTTTGGTTGATATCGCGTGAGATCTGGGGAAAATTATGTATGTTCAGTACCATTCACTAAAAGTTAAGTTTTTAATGGACAGAATTTAGTATTATTGACGAATAAACATATTATTTTATTAAACGATGAGAGTATGTAAATCATTTAAATAATAAATGTAGCCAATATATAAATCGAAATCAGCGCAATCATATTGACAATATTCATATTCACATAAATACAATGTATAAATATAACGTGTGACGTAATATAACCTGCAATCTAACTCAGTGTTCACATTATTGTAAGAGTCGTTCAAAAATGTTCAGTCGTTCGTTTAAATAAATGAATTGAATGAATCATTGAACGTGCAACTGAAGGCTAGTTCGCAAAAGAATTCCCCTATAAATAAAATAAAAAATCTTTATTTCGACCAACTTAGATCCCTTTCGGCCGCTACCGCAACGGATTTTCGCAACTGGTTGTCTACAAGGACTTTTGTCATATTCTAGTTGAGCAAACCTACTTGAACAGTAGCACAGAATTATTAATATACGTCTTCGTAAAACGGAATTTTATCTCGTAATAAAAACCGGGAGCATTACTCAGGGATGGAATTAAGAGGTGATAGTATGCACCTAGTTTCCTTAAAACTTTGGGAATTCTTTCGCGAAATGGAATATACATCGTGTAAATATAAGGAAGTGATGTTGATAAGTATGGTTTTGCTCTGCACCTTTGTGTGATCTGTTTACACGCCTTAGGAGCTAATCGCCACATGTCCGCCACCAATAGTTTGTGCACGAAGTCCTTGTGACACCTCGTATGGCATCCTCAGGTTCTAAACCAAGCTGTTAATTAGTAAAGATATATAAATATTTTTCTGATTACATGCCCAGTTCTAAGCAATTAGCTCCTAAGTATATGTAGGCGCATATGGCAGGGGCCGTTGTGTACCGTTATAATTTTAATTTATAGAATAATAGCTATATTTTGTACATATTGTGATAGATTTATTAATTAAATGCTAAGAAATTTATTTTGTTTGTCTCATTTTCTTTACCTTTTGAAATATTTACTTAAAAATCCCACAAATGAACGTCCCTTTCTCAATTTTAAAATAGAAATACCTACATATTTATATTTTAGTCACAACTTACAATGACTTGGACATCTCGAGCTTAGTTAGGATTAGTATTCTGTGAAACCAAAACTTAGGAAGTACTAAGTAGCCAATAAGTTTTTCAGTAAAATATATTCTGTGGTACTCCTCAAATTGGTTCGCTTGTGTCGTGGCCACGTCGCGCCCTCGGGGAGCTAATCAGAGCGACGCAGCGTTCCATCACATTCATAGGACTGTCGGGTAGACGTAAGGTGGAAGGGGCCATACTTATTGTAATGTCCGGTCAGATTTATCTGCCACCGACTGTATGTCCGATGACAAAATATTCAAATATCAATATTTTTTCACTCGTGCCCATCTTGTCTTTTTAAGTTCCGCTATTGAACAAAGAAATGCTGCCATTCAACGAAGACCATTTTTTGTATTGAGTTGTATGTATGTATGTAAAAATCTTTATTGTACACAAAGAACATAGTATCAGAATACAGGTTACAACAAAAGGCGGACTTATCCCAAATTAAGAGTTTTTGTTTTTAGGTAGTAAGTATTAGTTTGATTTCTTATTTTTGATTTATTTAATTTGTTAATTTTAAGTCTGAATATTAGATTATGGCCTCATCAATTAATAACTAGCATTTAGCATTAGACCGCCACCGACGAGATGGTCAAACGACCCAAGGGCGTTTTATCAAGCGCTGGATGAAAGGCCCCTTCCAACCGGTCCTTCTGGAAATAGGGGAGGCCTACGTCCAGCAGAGGACAAACTTCTACTTTACGTGTCGTCTCAGAATCAGACATTGTTGTTCATTGAGGACAAACTGAAGTTAACTTATGAAGATTGAAGGCTGGGCACTTTCAAGTTACTGTCCCAAGTCGATGCCATTTCTATTTAGTACAAATTTTTTAATATTAGTTAATATTTCAAACGAGTTACTTTCAAGACGTCATAGTTCGCGAATCGCTTCACCTAGCGAGCAGTCACACGGACACAAGTTTTATTTCTCCGTCTCCCGGGCACTGTATCGGAAACTCCCGATGCGCCTGTCGCCCTGTTGCTCCCACACCTCCCGCGTAGAGTAGATAAAATACAGAGCCTATAACGACAGTTTTATTTGACGACATCTATTTGTGCATAGTTCTAAAATCATCAATAAAGAAAATCATTGCAATCGATATAAAAATTGAAGTAAGTTTCAAGTTTAAGTTCACTTTACTTCAAACGCAATAGAGAGGAGAGAGGTATCAGTATCTAGTTTCTGCTATCGCTGAACGGACGCTGTAAATATACTTATTTCCCTAATTTATAGCAGGCACATTAGATTTTTATCATAAATGATAGTTATCATTTCAAAGAGGATACTTTCAAGTTAGCAACTTTCTTTATCAGCCAGAGAGCAGACATACGGGCACAACTTTATTTTTTTCTGTCTCCCGGGCACTGTTTCGGAAACTCGATGCACCTGTCAGCCTGTTGCTCCCACACCTCCCGAGTGAAGTAGATAGAATTCAGAGCAACTAAGGTAATAACGTCTCATTCAAGCCTAGTTGAAAACGTCTTATTTTTCTGGAAGAAATGCCTGGCTTGATGTGGTGTACAATAGGGAGAATTTGCCGGGGCTGTGGACCATAAGGAAGAAAGCACATGGTCCCGGCAATACGCGGTAAGCGGTTGACACCGTGTGATTTTTATATAGTTGATAAGTCCAAATCCCACATAACAAACCAACCCACCTTCCCGTTCATAGCTGGGTTGCGCGAACGCCTTTTCCACACGTTAAAAAAAAATGTTGGGTTGATTAATCGCAGTAAGGAAGTAAGATGATTCGAGCTCGACTAATGTTCACAAGTTAAAGATATTTTTGAATTTCATCAATTTTATTCAAAACGTGATGAATTTTCCGAAGTTGCAAATAAACTGTTTCTATCTTTCTTTACAGGCAAGCTCTGAATGCAGGTCGCTTCTTACTTGAGAGATGCCTATATTCAGCTGTGGACTTCGGCTGAAGTGATGTTTATTTTTTAATTTTTGAACATAAAATAGCGCTGCAGCGGATACTCTGTGCCCCACAAACTTCCTGCACTCCGATACTGCAAATAATAAACAAGTGGCCACCTTGGAATTGGCGGAAAAGATCGCGTCTATAATTCATTCAGGCGTTTCTAGAGAGTTCGATTAAGTTAGCAAAGAGCTAGTGTGCTATTATTGCGATCTGTGACTCGTTTAAAAAGCTGGAGTCGAATGCTTTTCGTTCGACATAACCGGAGAGTTGAAAGATATTCATTCGACTTATTTTTATTTCTATTCTAAAATTTTGTATTTCTGGAGGTGGGCGTTGACACTCGCGACACAGTTTTTAACTACTGCGGGTGCCATCGTTAACTTGGTTTGTGTAAACACTTGTTTGTTCCCAATAAAGATTTATTTATTTATTTATTATTTTACTATGATATTGTTTTGCGTGAGTCGCGAATTTCAGAAATTTCGGAAGGTTTTATTGCGATTGCCGACGCAGCTACGACGTCTATTTAGTTCTAAGAAAGTCTTTGTTTGGATCTTGTAGTTAGGAAGAATCACTGATAACATGTAGATATTAAAACAGGTTATTGTCTCCTGTTAGGACATTCAGGAAGTTGAATCTTAAAAGTAAAGCACGACCTCAGCCTTACCAGGAAAACGATATGATAAGAGAGAATGGTAGCTAAATAGTAACCAGAACACGACCTCACAAACTGTAATCCACCAAACACCTACATATTTACGTATTTATCCCGAGCGGCTTACAGTTTGGGAGCCATTCGTGACAAACATATTATCAATAAAACAATTAATTGGCACGAGCCTAGCCAATTTACCGGACATAGAGACCGTATTTTTGAAATGTATGACTTATAATGTCGAGATTCACCGATTATGACGAATGAAAATCATTTGATATTGAGCGACAATCATTCGACTCACCATCACCGACAGCCCATACCGACTTTTCCTGTCACCTTTGATTTGTAAATACCTTTCGTAAGTCTCCTTTCATCCATCCTTTCTACATACATAGAATAGAATTAATGTTAGTAAATGTTTTAATGTTATAAACATTTTGTAACGGCAGTGTGGAAGCACCATTACAAGTCTGTCTGTATCACAGTAGCGTTTACCTGCCCCCGTGGTCCAGTGGTTAAGATTTCCATAGTTTGGGTTCGACTCCTACAGGAAGCATACTTTGTTTAGTTGTTTCCAGATTGGTTAGGAGATTGCAGGCTTGAATCACATGATTGTCTGATATTGATCATTCCGTTTCGAAAGGCACGTTACGCCGTTGATTCCGGCTACCATCTGGTGGTCGTTATAGAAACCAAGTACTCCGAAAAAACGAGAATCTTCGACACCAGGATGTACAGTGTCGATTGACCATGTAACCCACACGATATGGATGAATAAATGAATACAACTTTTAAAAATTGGGGCTAACTCAATTGTGTTACATACCTATTTGTCCCTATAATTATTTTATTCAAATGATGTTAACTGACGAAAATAATGCTGAATGTCAATTAAGCCGTTTGACTCAATACAGAGACGCTGTCAGAATTGCCGAAGTTCCCGTGGTCACAAGTGGTATTGAGCCTTTGAGTCTAAGGAAAAATTTCGCCTCCTTATGCGTGTTCTACCGCTTGTATAGGGCTATGCTCGGAAGAATTGTTTGACATGATGCCAACAGCCAGCTTTTTACCATCGCACCTCTTGCCTTCGTCAGGGATTTCATCCCCATACCTTGGATCCCATGTTATCGCGAACAGTACGCTTGTACTAGGCATTCATAGGCTACGGTAACCATTTACCATAAGGTGGGCCGTACGCCTGTTTGCCTACTTAGTTGTATAAAAAAATAAGATGCTAATGTTATCAGCTGACCACAGCTCAGAAAACTTACAAAACTTTGAGTCGGTACTCTCTGCCGCAGTTGGAGGTTGTATTACGTGTCGTTTTAACCCCCGTTCCAAGCCAAGATTCAAGTTCCAGGATGTTGTAAACGTTAGTTCTATGTTTGAGTTTGATACTTGATTCGATAGGAAAAGTATTACTTAATGATTCCTGACGGATCAATGAATTGATCCGGTTAGTCCTATGGTAATTACTTACTAGGTTTATCTGTGTGTTTGAGTCTGTACAATACAAAATATATTTCTAGCCCACGTACCAATGACCTCAGCAAAAAAGACAGACTTATTGCTAAGTAACATCTTTAGTCAATCTTTAGTAAATGAAAAAGAAACAGTTTAGTTTAATAGGCTAGGTTCCAGGGTCAAAAGACTATCATTAAAATTAGTCCGTCATATCGGGAATCAAAATATATTAGTGACGTAAATTTTCTTTTGTCAATTGAGCTATAAATAACATTATTTACATCAGTTTACAATTATTAACATTATAATAAAAAATAAGATAAAAGAGAAAAAAAAAACAATGAAAAAGTTAATACATAAGACCACCCCGTGTCGTACCTGGCCCAAAAGTACCCATAACGCCAGCAGCATTCCCCCTTTGGATCGCTATTGATAACCTTTGAATAATATACGACACTGAGTGGTTATCTTTGGTATTTACAAACATGCGACGACCTAACTCGTTTATAAAAGCCCTAGCTTCCGAACCCCAAGCACCCGTGGTCTCAAAAGCAACAGGCACAAAAATATAGGCTGGTTTAAGACAGGCATATTTTATGTGTTTTTGCTTAGCAGCAGTCTCAGCAGCGGACCCCGCAGCCCTGACACTGTCCTTTACATGTGAAGCGGCGAATGTGCTGACGCAAGTCGCGTCCCACAACAAACATCTTCCCTTGTCCCACGGTATCAGTGTCAAGCCATCAGGCCGCTTGCCATCGGTACGGCTCAAACCTGGAGGCTCCAAAATACACGGAATATTAGCGTTTATCATTTAGAGTTAAACTAAAAATTAGAGGGCCCAAAGGGTCGCCTTGTTGCACGCCCACCTGAAAGGACAAACAAGAAGTGCCAAAGAACAACCGGCTAGGTGCTACGTAGCACTGGTGCAAAAAAGGATACAAACTAGGGACATTGTCCCGAATTTCTTTTAGGAGACAACCTCTCTCGATACTATTAAATGCATTTTTTACGTCGAGTTTAATGATTAGGTTGTCAGTATTCATCTTAGACAAAACAAATGCGTGTCGCGTGAATAGCGGCCTCACACCCCAAAGTTGTTCCAAACCCTAGTTGAAACGGCTGTAGAAGAGCAGCTGCATTTAATTTCAATGCCCTGCAACCAAGTTTGGCAACCAGGCAACGCAAAGTATTCCCTACTGCTATTGGCCTTACACTACCATCTTTTTTAGTTAGCGCACATAAAGATGCCCCATATAAATACGGGCTTACCTCTGGATTGAGCATTCCTCTCAATAAAAGGTTGCACAGTCTAGTGAGTGTTTCGAAAAGGCGATTTCCATTGTCACCTGCAGATGGAGATACAAGGTCTTTAAGATGAGCAGGTCGAAACCCATCCGGCCGCCGAGCCCCCATAAAAGGAGCTTATAGCTTCCCGCACATCACAGCTAGTTACTACAAGCATAGGGCATGTAATATCCGGTTCGGGTGGGTATGACAGTGGACGTGATGGTGGAGGATGCTTATCATAAAGAGCATTTAAAGTATCTGGGTTATTGGGAGCCAGACCAAGCTCAGATGTGAGAATCCTAACTGCACCTCTGAAATCACCTTGCTTTCTATAGCCCTTCGTCGAGAGTTGGTTGTTGTAGGACCATGTATATCTCCAGCTAATGGATTCAGGGCATGACATATATTCTCCTTTACCTTAGTAGTGAGGGATCTATGATCGTTACCATCTGGCACTCTCAACGAAGAGTAGGCAAATGTTAAAAGATTATACCAGTCATCTGTACCATTGCACTTCAGGCACTGTTCTAAAACTTCATTAAACTTGCCAGCCGCTACATGTCTAGCACCTTTAGCTATGAATTATAAAGATATAACGCATCAAAGTTTAGGAGTGGGGGCTCGTGACGTCACATATTGCGAAAAAGTGTAGCACACTGTGACGTCACACGGAACTTTACCGCGCCATATCTTTACCATTCTTAGTTTAATTTTCAAAAGAAAAAATACGTCTCCAATATTTTTTGATTATCTACCTGACGGATTAATTTTTTTTTTTAGGAAACTAGCCTTTTTGTTCATTTTCTGTACTGTTTGGCATTAAATCATAATCATATAATTATTTCATGTGTTTTTCTCCCTAACCTATTGTTATTTTATTAACCTATATTGTTCCAAGGTCTCCTTTTAAACCTCTCTCTGTTCCGCCACCTCTGACCACCTAGTTTCCTTATTATTTATTTGTCCTAGGATCTAATAATTCTTGATGTGGAGGCGTAGCTGCCAAGCGTAATGTGAATGTAACTGGGAAACACGATCAAATGAAGACGAACGATACGTAATGTGACAGGGGACTTTGGCTTCAAACAGACCGCATAAATAAGAGGCTTTGTTAAAAATTGCGAAAACTAGGGGTTGCGGTGCGGGGGCGGTGCGGGGGCGCGATGACGACAAACAACTTCAAGCTCATTAACATTCAAAATGTTTCTGTGTTACACTGGCATCTAAAATCTACACAGCAAAAACGAAATTCAATCCAATTTGTAAGGCCATAGATTTAGGAATTTTAATGCTTAAAGCATACTTAGTGGAAAAATCGGCTAGGCTGAAATGGGACAGGGTAGGTTCCTCAATTTTAAACTCCAGGATCCAATCTGATAGGCAAAGAAAACAGGGAAGGCCTAAAACATGGGGACATGAATCAAGTCTTCGATAAAAAGATTATTGTATTAGACTGGAAGGTGCTTGTCTCGTCCGAGATCACCAGAACTATTTTAACAAAAAAGTAAGAGACCAGAGACTACGCCCATTAGATATTGAAAGACTAGTAGTGCATATATATAATAATAACTGTTATATTATGTGTATTAAAATTTATAATGAAATGCTTTTAGACAAAAGAAAAATTTCGGCAGAATTGTATAAAATAAATTTACTAAAATGGCTCATAGAAAAATGTTTTCATAATCTTAATAAATACTTTAATAATGTATTCATTAGGTGAAATTAGGGTAATGTCATCAATTTTATGCATTTTAATTATATGAATAGAACTGACATTAAAGTATGACTGTACAGTTGAAGATTGTTGTTTGCCATTATGATTATATAACTGTTGACTATAGTAAGAACAAAGATTTTAAAAATTTGCATGCCAGATATTTATTTATTTATTTAACATCTTCCAAAAATTTACACAACCAAATTAACATAAGACGCATTTTACAAAACCACTGAGATTTGTTCAGAAATAGCAGGTATATTCAAATCAAGCTAATTTAAAATGTATGATACTAATACAAGATAAATAAAATAAATCCTTATAGTGAGCCGGGCATGAGAACGATGAGAACCACAGAGATGAAGCTGCAGACAACAGCTAGTTCTACTGAATGCTCATTTCATTCCTATCTAAGCTAAGTCATGGGCCCACACATAAGTAGGTTGGTATAGGCATGCATGTCAAACAATAGCTGATTTTCAAAAATTCTATTTTTAAAACTATTTTTTAGTATTTTTAATTTGATTGAAATAATTTTGTTTTAATGATGAATATTTTGTGTTCAAGTGTACCGGTAATAGTTTACAATGTCGAAAGAGGCCAAATTCATTATCGCGGAATTGTAATTTAATATCATTAGATACTATAATTTTTAATATTTTAACTGTAATCTATAAATATTATTTAGGTAGGTATTATATGTTAGACCATAGCTACTTAGGCCGTATGATTCAGCGAGAGAGTTATACAGCAACAGTTTAACACGATATGGAATGCGATGATTGAGGATTTGCATACTTGCCAGAAAGTGTCTGAGTTTGGCATAAACGTGGTTTATGCCAGATTTGCACGGTGCACTAAAGAGGTGAAAGTAACATTGTTCAGAGCCTACTGCACGTACACCTGCAGTCTGTGGCGACTAAGAGGGCGTATAAGGCCGTCCGAGTCCAGTATAATAACGCATATCGGGTGCTGATGGGGCTGCCTACTTTCTGCAGCGCATCTGGGATGTTTGCAGAAGCACGCATGGGCTGCTTTTATACAACTATGCGCAAGAGATGCTCTTCCCTGGTGCGCCGGACGGTGGCCAGGTCAAACTGCATACTCAGAATGATAGCGAATAAACATACTCGACTGTCCGTATATGTCGCACTGCCACGGGCTACATATCACGAAGGCCTGTTACTTATTTTAAGTCAGGCATTATGTATGTGTGTGTGTTACTAACAATCGTTTTTAAGGTGTTTACTAACAATCTATGAGCTGTGTCTTGAAATAAAGGATATTTTTATTTTATGTGAAGTTTCCAATTAAGCCTGCTATCAATTATAAGGCCGAGATAGGTGTGGGACTCGACACTTCTAATGAAAGACAGTCACATCTACCTGCAGTTGTGTTACTATGCAAACAAGCGTGTTCGTTTGCAACTAAGTTGTTGGTGTCCACCGAGGATCTTAGATATGGTGGCCTTATATGTAAAAGTTTGGTTTTATCATTGTTAAGAACAAGACCATTGTCGTGGTGTAAGGTGTTGTCCTTTGATTGTTAACTATTTGTGAACACTGTGTAATTACCTACCATGTTACTGCAAACAAATTATCTTATCTAAAAACTGACAAGGGAGTGCTATGTCTATGAAAGGCGATAGGCTTTTGTCCAGTAGTGGGCAAAATATAGCTAATAAAAAAACGTAATCGTTAATATTTGTTGAGGAAAAACTAAGTTTGCATATTTATTTGTTTGTAACCTCTTCATGTAAATTATATATGTAAATCGTTTATTTTCAATATCTTATATATAAAAATCAATTGCTGTTCGTTAGTCTCGCTAAAATATGAGAACGGCTGGACCGATTTGGCTATTTTTGGTTTTGAAGTATTTGTGGAAGTCCAGGGAAGGTTTAAAAGGTGAATATATTCGGAGGCAGTACGAAGTTTGCCGGGTCAGCTAGTAGGATATAAATATCACTTATTAACGTCAATTTACTTATATTAATTTTACAACAACTTCCAAAGCGCAAGTGGAGAAGAAGCGGCGCCACAAACTCCACTGCAGCATTTTCTTTAAAACGTTAATTTACAAATAAGAAAAAACTTTCCATAATTAACTAGTAAGTAAACAGTTAGGATTATTGAGGGCGCAGGGTACCTTTCATTCCGTGGATACGTAAGCAAAGCTGCGGGTAAAAGCTAGTTTCAAATAGTAGTAAATATTTGTAAATAAAGCCCATGCAGTAATGCCGATACATTGAACCGGGTTTAAACAGTTTATCCCGAGTTACCTGCGCCGCCCGAGCCCGGAGTAGGGACGCATTATTTTTTAGGATTACGTGTTCAAAGGGTAAAACGGGATCTTATTACAAAGACGCTGTCCGGCTGTCACCAAGCTGTATCTCATGAATCTATATATCATCTGTATCCCGTGATAGTTAGACAGGTGAAATTTTCAATTTCTTTCAGTTTCATTTCATTTTCAATCACCTAATGTATTGTTGCCGCTTTAACAACAAATACAAATAACAGAATAAAATTTATATTTTTTGGGTTCATTTAATAGACATATATTTTTTACATTTTTATAGCTAACGTTCGCGAGTCCGACTCGCACTTGACCGCTTTTTTATTGTTTTTCTATAATTCGGAGATTTATTGCGGCCCTTGCATCATCGGTACTGCCTTAAATGGGGCTTAAGGAGGCTGTATTGTTTGTGACGTGGGCTTGTGCTGTCTAATAAACTTATTTCGTTTCATTGAGGACCTTGCTAATGGAGTTCATGGGATATTACTTACTATAGACTTATGAGTATTGTAACTAAAGCTTATGAAAATGTTTTATTTTGGCGGTCTATGGTTTTGTCGTTGCCTCTTAGCTTTTACGATATTCACATGTAAAATTAAATGGTAAGTTCACTATAATTAACATTCTATGGTGAAATATTTGAAAACA
Organism: Euzophera pinguis; assembly: GCA_947363495.1. Lineage (NCBI taxonomy): Eukaryota > Metazoa > Arthropoda > Insecta > Lepidoptera > Pyralidae > Euzophera > Euzophera pinguis. The sequence continues at coordinate 15,015,190 of OX376172.1, read as the reverse complement.
ATAAACTTTTAGGACTAGGATTAGGACGCTCGTAGCATGTCTTCGAAAACGCGTAGCACGTCTACGTCGCTCGTAGAGGTAGACGTCTGGCTCGTAGCAGATGACTACGATCGCTCATTGACTATGAACGTTGTCGACTTTCATAGACGTCTACGAGGCTCATAGCTTTGAACCGGGAGAAACTTATTGAAAATTCACTTCTATAGAGTTCATAAAGTTCTCACACAGTACTTTGTATATTAGTTTAAGTTTTCAGTTTTGAATTCAAAGCACTGTTTTAGAGAAACTAAGCTTTACGCAAACACAGAGCTTGCAGGAGCCACGATATTAACGTATTCAATTTAACTTGGTCAGTTAGATGCAGTTATTGCAAAGCGTATTATTTGAATTGGTTGTTGCCTGTGGCTCTGCCTGCGTAGTACTCCATCATATCCCGACACTATAATAACTGTCTTTATGATTCACACATTAATAAATAAATAGACTGTTTAAAGAAAAACTGCAACCGATTGGTACATATGCAAACCAGGAATTTAATATTCAAATACATTATTCATAATAACAAACCAATAATAAATACTCGTATTTTTTCCGGCATCAGTAAAACAAATCAAATCAAATTATTTATTTGCATAAAATGTCATCAGCTCCGCCTGCGACAAAAAGTAGCCTGTGTTTGACCCCGGGTCTTCAACTATATTCATACGAAATTTCATCAAAATCCGTTCAGCGGGTTGGGCGTAAAAGCGTAACAGACAGACAAACAGACATAATTTCGCATATAGTATGGATTAAAGTATAGATTTGCGGTATCATATAAGCGCGAGGAATATTAATTGGGTAACCATTACTAAACAAGACAAGCCTAAATAATGTGTGGGTAGTTGTACAAAAACAAAAATAAAGATTGTAAGGTTGTCGGTAGTTTACGGCGCTCGTAACTCCATAACTCGTTCAATCGTAAATCGTAATGGCCGATCGCTATTACAACAAATACGGAGAAGACAGAATTTACACTTGACAATTTTCATTTGCTAAATTAACTTGCTGGATAGGGTAATAAAATTTAATTAAAATAGTCGCCTTTTGAATATGTAATTTTATTTCGGTTATTTCACCTATTTATTTAGGCTGAATATTAGATATGATTTAACTTAATGTGCCTATTGTGCTTTACAGTTAATATTTGTTTAATAAATAGGTTTAATAAATAAATAAATAAACATTATTCATATATCATTATTTTCTTCTTGTAATGGTTTATTCTATTATATTTTAGACTAGTTATAAAATGTCTAAAACACAAGTTGTTTTACATCCTAGCTCAAAAACATTTATTATTGTAATCATTTAATATATTATGTCTAAAATGGAAGAATTACTATTGAATATGAAATTTTGAATAAAGATTTATTTATTTAATTAACATTTAAATAAATAAATAGATTTTCTAATGCACTTTAACTGGTTTCTTATTTGTCGAGTTCATTAAAAATATATCTAATTCTGACATAGATTATTTTATTGTTTTTTGCTGCCTAATAGTTTTTGATAAGTTAAGTCCTACGACCTCTAAATCACAGCTCTAAATTTAGACGAACACTTCTTATTTAAAATTTAATAAAAAAAAAAATCTATCCTCCGTACCAAATCAGTCTGCTGAACATTCAATTTATGTAAATTACGGTTTGTGTTAGATATAATTTACCCAAAGCGGAAAACAATGATGCGAAATTTTAAAGACTTATGTGGAAAATATTGAAAAAACTAAGTACACTTATATATTAGAAGTCATCGATTAAATACTTATAATATGAATAAAATAATAATAAAAATGTTTTTATTAATATTTAACATAAAAGATGAGACGACGAGTTACTTAGACGGTGAGATGTTTTAGTTGAAGCTACGATATTTCGTCCTGGATCACTTTTTGTATATGTCGAATGATGATCGTTCGATATCGAACAAAAATCGTTTGACTCTCCGATTTTGCGTGAGTCACACTTTTCAAAAATAACACTCCTGTGCTCTCTTCATTTGGTGCAATAACTCTGATTCGGATTCGTTCACTAAAAGCTGTTCCGAATCAATTAGCTCAACTTTATGTTTGGTAATGCTGGAATTTTATACATTTTTATTTATTTGTATTATTTACTTGCAATTCTGGCTTCATAACTCGGAGGCAAAACTTCTTAGATTCAAAAGGTCGCAATAAATTACAGAAGAAGTGCAGAGTCGACTGACAACCTAATCCATTTGATATTAACGATATAAATAAAAGCGGGTTGCCGGTGAAGTAATTTTCGTGGGATCAAAATCACTTTTTAGATTTAAAGAAAACTCAAAACAAGGCAGTTGCTGTAACTAAAGTCACAGTAGGTCTTTACTTTGTCATGAATGTCATGGCTCAGCAACATCCAACAGTAGACAGGAATCAAAACTGTGGAACAGCTGTTCAGGGAGCTGCCAACTTCAGTAATGAAGTGGTACCTAAAGAAGAATAACTTTACTTTGATTAGATAGTGGTTGACTGTAATATATCCTTCATAGGGATAATTTCGCGTTGTACAGCTAAAGACAGATAAACGTTAGGGGTTACCGTATCCCCCGTAATGGCTGAGGAGTCAGGTTTGTCTGTCTTCGACTGTAGATTTGTAATTATTTTTGTTTTCATTATTGTGTTGTATTTTTACATACGTATATATAGTTTTGTTGATGTTACCAATTATTATTAACGTCAGTTAACACATTAACTGTTCTATTGAGGCGAGTGATTACAACTACAGAATTATCGTTATTGGTAAAGCAATTACTTTTGCCAAATCAGGTAATATGCGATTGAGATTTGGAATTCGATTTCGCACTATCAGATTTGCTTCTACCAAAATAGTAGGCGGAGAAACACAATGTGTTTCACAAATCTTGATCGAAAGAATTTAAAAATAATTTCTGTTTCTGCAGCAGTAAAATGTCGCCAATTTCTATTGGAAGTTACGGTCCGTTTTCTTAATTATGACGCGATTTTTCACACAATGTATACATTACATAATATTGTACGGAGTTTGACATTTTAAAATTACATTTTGATCGTGACACTTTTTCGTGACACACGAAGTGCTATTTTTAAAAAGTGTGACACGCAAATTCGACGAGTCGAATGATTTTTGTTCGACATCTAATAATTTTTATTCGAATGATTTTTATTCGACATACGAGTATGAAGCATACATTCAAAAATAGGGCTCATCCATTAAGAAAGGAATGTTTAATTATTGAAGGCGGTTTTAGTGTTCTTTGTCTGTATCAGCTGTCCACAGCAACTCAGCTGTATAATATGACAATAAGTTTGGAGATGCCTTGACAAGAGCAATGTACCTCAAACTCTGGGTTTGGTTACGCAAAGACCACATTCCTGCTAGACACGCCACCAACAGCATGCCACATACCTTGTGGCATATATATGTATATCTCAGCTATGTATTATATATCCACTTGAAGAGTATGTTTGTGTTAACGCGCTAACCTCTGGAACTAAGTATGGAGTGGATTTCAAATTTTTGTTTCGATGAGCATATGCGACACTGAAAGTATAATTTAATTAGCGCATATTTAAAACATATAATTACAGAAAGATTAAGTGCATATAATAATAGCACGTATAAAATACTAGCTGTTTCACGCAGCTCCGCCTGCGTCAAAAAGTAGTCTATGTTTGATCCCGGGTCTTCAACTATATTCATACCAAATTTCATCAAAATCCGTTCAGCGGTTTGGCCGTGAAAGCTAACAGACAGACAGACTTTCGCATTTAAAATATTAGTATGGATGGATATGGATATAGAAACGTCGGAAGTATAAAGGTAATAATAATATATATATATTATAAACGCACTTAATCCTGTAATTTCATGAAAGATCTTACCGCCAGGCGAGGTGGTTTACCTAGGGAAGAAATTGCTATTGCGATATAGCCTTTGCGCAAGGTTATTTTTCTTGTAATTGCTTGTATTTAACAATGTATCCTTGTTGTGCAATAAAGAATTTTTGTATTGTATTGTAAATACGGCTCCGACGATGTTCTGTCGGAGGTTATAGGTATATATGCTCCAATCCGTAGAAACTTCAATTGCGCGATTTAGTACGCCATACTAATTTTTGCGTCTTGTATAGGAATTTCTGTTTAGCGCCATCTGTTGCGTCGGTGGTGTAATTATTTGTTGTACGAATGTGTCGCCACACGGAACAAAAAAAAAATACATGTTTTGTTACACAACAACAACTTTATAAGGTAGTAATTTTATAAATACTGGATAAAATCGTAGGTGGAAAAATACTAATAGTAAAACACCGGATTGAAATAGTGTGTGCAAAGTATGGAAAAGGCCACTGATCCGAAAGGACTTTATTAGATGGCATTTAGCATCGCCAGGAGTGCTATTTTTGAAAGTGTGACTCACACGCAAAACCGGCGAGTCGAATAACTATTGTTCGATATCGAAGGATTTTTGTTCGACTCATTTGACTTTTTCAAAAATAGGGCTCCGGGCGAATTTTGTTTTTTATAGGGTTTCTTTTGGTGAAAATAAATTTATTCACGAATCACAATCATTAAAATGTGCACTAAGGTTTCCACCGAAACTAGTTCAATATCATAAATGCAAAAGTTACTGAATAGTTATTAGAACTGGCGATTAATTTCATATCGAGTGGGTTACATGGTTTGAGGAGCTCGGGAGCATGGCCCGCGTATCCGTAGCGAATGCGTTTGTTAAGCAACGACGAGACGTGACCATTATTGGATTGGTCGCCATTTATTTACTTTGATTGGTGCCTTCCAAAGCATGGCATCATTATTATTAACAGACAATTATGTGATTCTGCAATGTCCTAACGATAACAAAAAACAAACAACTAAACAAGGTATGCTTTCCATGAGAGTTGAACCCACGACCTCCTAACCACGTAGGCAGTTGACCCGCGATGTTGAATGCCAACTCATAAATTCCTTTCGGATCAGTGACCAATATAAGTACCGTTCGTAAAACTATTTCATTCCAACTTTTAATAACAATGCAGGAGTGCTATTTTTGTAAAGTATGAATTACGCAAAATCGGCGAGTTGAATAAGTTTTGTTCGATATTGAAGGATTTTTGTTCGACATATAAATCACACATTTCAAAAATAGCGCTCCAGTACCTAAAGTACCCGACTATATCAATTACAAATGAGATTGTCTATAAATCTAATCATAGACTAATCCAGGTAATGCCTCCACTCACTCGCACACTCGCATGCTCGCATAATGCACTAATTCAGTTAGGACTAGCAAGCAAATACACAGATAACAGAGAGATACTTATGGATTAAATATGAAATGAGAAAGAAACTGATGTTGTTTATCAACAATATTTTGTAAAACCACCAAATTCATCACTCCGAGATAAAACAATACACGTCCTTATCTTCGTTTGTTGTCAATAGAAAAATCACGCACGGATGCCACTAGCTTTTAATAATACATGTCTACCTTGTTGTATATTGTATATATTTACTCTTTCCACTTTGCACAACAATTCACAATGAAATAAATGATTGATTGATTGTACAAATTAGCTTAAGTTAAATTGCCTGGTAATCATAATGATGTACTTTTTATCTTGAGAAGGATATTTATGAAATAGAGAAGAAAATACCTTTCATTTCAGAAAATAACAAAAAAAGGATTTATGTAACCGAAGCCGCATATAAAAGCTAAATTAACATCGAAAAAAAAAAACAAAATTTTTCAGACAAAAACCATTACAAGGCACATTAAACCGATGGTCGCGGCTGCCATCTGACATCAGGGTAAACAGGGTCGATTGACCATAACTCTAATTGTAACTCGCTCGATATGCATTGCACACGCTAACCACATCTCCTCGTCTCCATAATCTATCCATAGCCTCGTCAGTAAATCTTCACAAAATTCCCGGCTGACCGCCAGCTCAGGTCTGACGCCACTGCACGTTGCACCTGCACCCTGCTAGGCTGCAACCGTATGCAGCTAATTCGTAATTAAACTTTGCCAGGTGTCACTAGGGTCATGAGGTAGGAATTTGTCTCATTTTCAACGTTGAAATAGGCTACATGGAAAAGTATAATCTTAATCTCGTAGTATAATATTAAATGATATCACAGACAAATGTTAACTTAGTCCACCTGCGGCTATGAATGCTGTAAAGTGTGTGAAACGTTGGGTGTAAATACGTCTGTTACGCTTTCACGGTCAAACCACTGAACGAATTTTGATGAAATTTAGTTTCAATATAGTTGATTAGTTATATAGTTGAAGTCACTTTTTGACGCAGGTGGAGCTGCGGAAAACAGCTAGTAATAAAAATGTAAATAAAAATTGACATCAAAGACAAATGTAAACTTAGTCTGCCCGCGACCATGAACTCTGCAAGTAAACGCGATAAAACTGTTTTAAAATAGTTTAATATAGCATTTTCAATGATATAGTTACCTATACTGATAGATTGACTTTGTGATTTTTCCTCAGTTGTCTTTAGGGTGTTAATTCAATTTCCAATCGTTTTTCAAATTAATTTTCCAATAAAGTCATAAAAACGCGTGTAATGAAGCGTGGTTCGCGCCCACTGAACTCAAATTTGTGATAATTGTCACTAATTCAGTCGTCTTCCACTGATTGTTGAGGACAATGACTTTGAGTAAAGACGAGCCCATCGGAAGATTAACATTTATTCAACAATATCATTTGTCGAATGAAAATTTTTGTTGGACCTTACGACAATAATCCTAAGTTCTTAAAAAAATAAAATGTACAAATGGTGGACATAATGCAAGAAACACAGATAAAATAATAAACATGATAAAAATCTAGAACCGGTGAGTCGAATGGCTTTCATTCGAAATCTAATAATTTTCGTTGACATTATCGTTGATTTTCATTCGACTCAACGGTATTCGGTGAGTCACAGACTTCAAAAATAGCATTCCAAGGTATGCTTTAATCATGGCGCGGCATTGGTTTTTACCATGGAGCAATAGGCTACTTGACTGTATTCATACTTGGTTAATATTGTTATACTAAACAAAATATACACTAAAAAGTAACCGATTCTGAAAACAACAACAAAATTGGTTGTTAATTAAGGCTGTAATTCGATTTCAAAGTTTTCTCTAAAAGAAAAGTGGGAGCGTGGTGGGGACGTCCTGCTATCTCTTTTGTATGCACGAAACCGAGTGGCAGTGACGTCACAGCTCACACAGTGCATCCTTTTCTTGTTTTTTGACAGTTTCCCCTTCCACCGAAAAAATAAATAAGTTATAAGCCTTTGAAAGGCTTATAACTTATTTATTTTTGAACGGATTACAAAAATTCTTTAATAATTCTGTTTTTGGAATTACAAATATTGACATGAAAGAAAAAGTAAAAATTTGTAGAATACCCAATTACAAAGAGGAGATGCCGTTTAAAATGGCGCAGTGATGTGATCATTGGCGCCTCGCCGACACAAAAGTGGGCGGAGCTTGTCATTGCTCTAGCTAATGATTGGAGCCACGGCCGAAACCACGCACCCCGCACGTCTGCCTTCCACCCCGTGTAGCCTCACAAATACTTTCTTACAAAACGCTTATTAAAGCATCTCCTCTTTGTAATTGCTCCATGGTTTTTACTTACAATGGACAAAATAAAGTTCAGTATTCAGTTTTTTATAAATCTATTTTTTTAAGTAAGTACTTTTTATTTACAACTGTTTGCTCACGCGATAAAATCACTAGAGTAAAAAATACCCTTTGGTCCGTCTGTTCGTTGTATCGTTTGTCTGTTGACTGCGTAATCAGTGAACTGTATTCAGGAACACTATTTTTAAAAAGGATGACTCTCGCAAAACTGGCGAGTCGAATGATTTTCGTTCGATATCGAATGATTTTCATTCGGCATAATCGGGGAGTCGAAGAATCATCATTAATTCGACATGTGACTCGTACATTTCAAAAATAGGGGCTCCAGAGTTGATTTTGCTCAATGCTTTTACTAATATTTACTAGCTGCGTCCTACGGCTTCGCCCGAGTTATGTTTATAAATAATATAGCTGTTTTCCGCAGCCTATGTTTAACCCCGGGTCTTTAACTATATTTAGAACAAATTTCATCAAAATCTGTTCAAGAACAGACAGTTGTGAAATAACAGACAGTCAGACAGACATATTTTCGCACTTATTATATCTTCAAATCATCAAGAAACTTAAAGGTATAGTACCTTTAACTTTCTTGAATCTATGAGGCGATTTTGAGTTTCACTGGTGCTTAGATAACGTATCATTTGGGGTGCTATTTTTGAGAATTTAGACTCACAGGTAGATATTATTCCCTCTGCCGGCTCATGTAACCGGACCCCCGGGACCCGCGCCGGCCGCCGGACCGGAATCGGATGATTGAATTAACCGGGTTTGCATGTCAAAGCTGCTGGCACGCACGCCCGCCCGTGTGCGTCAATTTGTATCATTCAAACAAGTATGTGTAAATTAAATTTTTATTGAATAAAAATTTACATAACGCAGATAAATTGGTGAATAGAGTGAAATTTATTTAGGTAAAATGCCTGATTGATAACCAAAAGCCTACATTATTAGTAAAAACATTTATTTATATTCCCAACCCACTAACTAAATCTTACTTCGTAGACTTCTGTAAAGGTTTTGGTAATTTTTTTTTGGGTTTTCAAATATTTTTTGTAATTGTACCTAATCAGTGAACACTTGTAATTGGCTAACATAGATGTTAATAGTGTAAAATGAAATACATGAAATGTCATTAGCTGTAAGTTTTCCAAATAAAGAAAAAAATAAAAGAAAATACCAGTCCCAGGGTAGAGTAGAAGCTTGAGACTGTGTCAACAATTTTCTGTATAAATTCTATAAAGCGCCCTTGGCGGAAAGTACTAAGAAACTCCATGACACAGGCACTGCATGGGAAAAATCTAATTGTCAAATTGAATAATGATGATCACCACTCTCTGCTGAGGAAAACCTCTTTGAAGATGTCACTGGTTTCATAAATTATGAACAGTAAGCAGGATTGCCTTCCAAATGCAGAATCAAATAATAAAATTCAATCTGCATCGGCAAATGATTTTTATACAATTACTAGCGGCCGTCCGGGGCTTGCAGGTCCCAAGGAAAATCCATTTTCATCGGACATCTAAATGTAAAATGTGTTTACCTGCAAAATTTTAGCTTCATAGTTTTTGGTGACAAAACTTTGACACCAGTTCCGCTAATAAACTTTGAAAGACCATGCCACTGATATTCAATTACGATTCAATTACGATGCATTTTTGATATGCTCAATATTGGTATTCTGCTAACACAATACCGATTATATAGAAAGAATTGATGATTTTTTGATTCGCAAAATTTTCCAGCTGCAGTTCAATGGCATGCCAATGGAATACGATTGGTATTGAAAATCAGTAACAGAATACCAGAAACGTCAAAAGTTGTCATTGCGATCCAATTACGATTCATTTGTGCACTATGTAAAATAAGAGAATTAACGCCCAGGGTGCATAGTCGATTTACCATTCGATATGAATGAATAAATAATCAAAGATTTCACAGTCTTCAAGCCGAAAGAAATAATCTGGAGACATGTTCATGACAGGAGAAATGTTTAATACTTTGTGTGCTTTTCTTGAGAATATAATATGAAGTCAAATTGTATTAGCCCTGCTGGACAGACAATTTTTTTTAACTGATTTTCTCCCTTTCTGTTAAATATTCTTTGAAGTTAAAACATAAATAGAGAGGTAAATAGCTATTAATTTTATGTATTTCAAGCGTAATACAACCGAGGGCCCCGCTGGATAGACGAGTTGATTTTTTAAGTTTCTGTCAGAACCGTTGAGGTACATAGGATCTTTTCAATAAATTCGTGAGGTACATTGAACAAATTAAGCTTTGCCACTATGTTTTTTCATCTATGTCACGTGGCCCTGCTAGATCGAAACACATAAGAAATACAATACAATATATCTTTATATACAATATGCTTAACAGAAGTGTCTTGTAATATTTATTGACCTCACTAAGGCTTTTGATACGGTTTCTGTCCCACACTTATTGGTTAAGTTGGAACGAGTTGGTATTAGAGGAATTGCTCTAGAACTTTTCCGTAATTATTTAACTGATAGAAAGCAAAGGGTTAAAATTGAACAGTGGCTAAGTGATGAGCAGTCGGCAAAGTACGGCGTCCCTCAAGGCAGTGTATTGGGTCCCACGTTATTTCTTATTTATATCAATGAACTTTGTAATCTATCACTTGAAGGAGGTAAAATTGTCACATACGCAGATGACACAGCTCTCTTTTTTAGCGGTAAAACTTGGGACGAAGTTTTTAGAAGAGCTCAAAATGGTTTTAATGAAATTTCTGTATGGTTACAAGCTAATATTCTTACTCTTAATACTAGTAAAACTAAATACATGACATTTGCGTACCGAGTAAACCTTTTGCCTCCTACTAATCAAACCATTACTGCTCATGTTTGTGCTGGTAACTTGTCCTCTTGTAATTGTCCCTCCATTGATAGAAATAGTAGTTTGAAGTACCTAGGTGTTGTTGTTGACGAAACACTTACTTTTAAGCCTCACATAGAAGTCTTAGTTGCAAGGCTTCGTAAACTTATATACGTATTTAAAAATCTGAGACATATTTCTGATCCAAATACTATTAAAATGGTGTACTACGCATTATGTCAATCCATTTTGGAATACTGTATCTCAACATGGGGAGGTGCAGCGAAATATCATCTATTGGAACTGGAGAGGGCACAGAGGTCAATTCTAAAGGTCGGTTTTAATCTTCCCTACCGTTATCCAACTATTGATCTTTACAAGAAGTGGGAGGTGCTCACTGTCAGACAAACCTTTATACTCCATATTGTTCTTAAACAACACACACAACTTAAATATGACCCCGACCTAGTGAGAGACCGACGGCGAAAGGGTACTGTCTGCAAGTCCCTTGGTGCTAGAACCAGTTTTACCCAAAACTTCTTTTGCTTTCTTGGCCCATACCTTTATAACAAAATTAACACAACGCTTGCAGTATTCGCCATGAATAAACACAACTGCAAAAAAGTAGTGTCGAAACATTTAAATGCACTAAATTATGATGAAACAGAAAGTATTATGATTCCATTGGAATAAACTTATAAACTTATAAAGATTTACCCATATATATGTGTATGTGTATGTGTGTTTATATATGTATATGTATATATATATATATATATATATATATATATATATATGTGTATATATGTATATATGTATGTATGGATATATATACTTATGCATTCTCACTTATAATTATGTTCGCAGCTTTTAATTGATGAATGGTAATCCTTATCTTACTTAATCTAATAGTAGATTCCTACTTACATACATATATAGTTATTTATGCACACACTAGCTGTTTCCCGCTGTTCCGCCATGCGTCAAGGGGTAACCTATGTCTTTAACTATATTTATACTAAATTACACCAAAATAGACTGAGTGGCCTGGCCGTGTAAGCGTAACAGACGGACAGACGGACTTTTACATTTATGAGTTACTAGTTGTTTACCGTAGCTCCCCTGTGTCCAAAAGTAGCCTGTGTCTGAACCCGGGTTTTCATCAAAACATACAGATCGACAGACAGATAGACATACAGATGGTCAGACAAATGGACAGACAGATAAATAGACAGACGGACTACACAAGGATTAAACTATACTCATACCAATTTTCATCAAAATCGATTCAGCGGTGTAACTGTGAAAGCGTAATAGACTGAGTGACGGACTTTCTCATGTTTCATATACAAACTGTTTCCACAATTCCGTCAAAGAGTAGCCTACGTTTGACCGCTGGGTCCTCAACTATATTCATACCAAATTTCACCAAAATCAGTTCAGCGGTTTGGCCGATGCGATTGGTTATAAATACTTGTAAATGAATGGCATCTTGTTACCAATAAATTGATATAACCTATATGCAGCTAAACGCACACTCGTATCAGGCGGTTTAGTGACTTCATTTATGAATAAAATATAGCTAAGAATCAGAATTTGACTGTTGCTATGCAATGACTTTTGGCTACCTAACGTAACGAATTGATACTTGATGGTTCTTAATGTTTAAATTCTCACATATTTGATGGTTCATACCTGTTTAAAACACAGTTAAAGGACTACTTAGATTGGTACTATACATAACATAATACTCATCTTCTCATAGTATATTTATTTTATAATCCTAGTCCTGTCCTATCCTATGCCTACCGCCCGAAATTACACAAATCAACCCAGAGATTTGTACCCTCTTCACAACCAAACACCTGTTACTAAATCTGATTATAAATGCTATTAACCTTATTAGTGGAAGGGACAAATAAGCAGATGAGCGTGTAACTATTAGTTAATGTACCTATGTCTTTGAATTCCATGTGAATAGTGAACCGTTACTCCTTGCATGTTACTACCAGGAAATAGCAAACGAACAAACATTTATGTCCTTAACATATTGTAAAGTTAATGGTGGCTATCTACTCATTTATTTATATCGAGTGGGTTGCATGGTCAATCGAGCCTGCACATCTTGGTGTTTGGTCTTTTACATGTAATCGGAACACTATAATTTAAACTTATTCAATTAGCGTATTGATTGTATACATAACACTTGCTTACTTGTGTGATTAATTCGTGTAAGTATTTGATTGTGGGTGGTGTGACTTTTTGTTCGAATCTACAGCTCGTCTGGGTAGCATAATAATATGTATAAATAATCTAAGTCGAGTGCAATCTGAGTAAGTACTAAGTGGGTGTTGTCTTTTCTTTACCATAAAATAGTGACATTTGGCCAATAACAATTTAAAATTATAAGATAATATATAATTGAGTGCCTGCCCATTTAGTCAACCACTGAATTCTAACTAAAAATACCTACAGCCCACACCGGTCGGTCGGGTCAGTCCATCGTTAATGTGAATGCATGATGTTCAATGACACAGCGTTTTGCTTGTTTCTGCCGGCAAATGTGACTATTTTTTATTTTGGAATACATCTACACTTTACCTAACTTACACATTACTATTTACACACGAGCCTTTACTCACACCATGATTTAATAAGTATAATAGGTATATATTATTAAGAACACACTGACATATCGAAAGTCTTGAAATTCTACAGTATTAAACACACACATGCAATTACATTACCTAGCTTAGTTTAGTACTTAGTGGATTACATTTCTACCTAAATTTTACTCATCTCATCATTATTTGTGTGACTCAACCAAAAGATATCTAATAAATTCGTGTCTAGAGGCTGTGGTGATCTGTAATACAGGTTTCTTCGGAAACCTATCTCAGACACCACTCTCTCACAACACTGGTATTATCAGTTGCTTTTATATTGTACCTACTATTAAGCACTTGCCAATTGTGTTGAGAAAATAAATTATTTTTTATTTTATTTTATTTATTTTATTGCCCACATCTGGAAAATCACAAAACTGAAATTACAACATTCAATGAATGAATGAAATTGAATAGAGACATCATCAAGATTTTATTTGAATTAAGACAATATGTCAAGAGCCTATTAACCACATTGTAAAGTATATTTCGTTTCGCATATCATCCTTTCATAATGAAGTGATATTAAAATTCGCCCCAAAAATGTGGCCATTGTCAAGAGATAATTACGTCCCGGAATGGGTGGGATTCGGGACTGTAACGGGAGGAGAGCTTGTATGTTGAATGAGGATAATTATTATTCAGTCATTACTACACTTGCGTTATTATTTATTAAAATAAAGCTAAAGCTAAATTATATATTAAAATAAATTAGCTTTGGGTCGTATATTATTTATTATTTTATTCAGACATGAAACCTTGTATTTTTAGTTCCAAAAATAATGCCTTTAACGGATAACCATTTAAATGGTTTTTAATTTGGTAAAAATAACCCAACTGGTTCTAAATACCTGGTGGAGTTAAGACTTTATTTTTGAGTTAATACCGGTTGAGTGGAGCAGAAATTGTTGTAAAATGGATGGCCAAAAATTTGCTGGTTAATTGTTATAATCAGAATTTCGATCGCTACTTATAATATTAAAAAAACATGAAGAGCAATTATTATGTAGGAGCAAATACTTATCAATAAATAAGCCAATCAAATCATTTATTTGTGAAAATATAGGAAGTACATATAGGTGTTAGTGTTACAGCAGCAATTCAGAATCATAGTGGATTTTGCTGATAGTCATAGCTTACAAATATACCTTTATTAATATTTCAAATATTTAAACATTTGTATGCCGTAAGGGGCTGAATGTTTGGAACTTATCTGACTGAAATTAAAACCAATTGTACCCATTCAAAGCAAATTCTGTTATTTATTGTGGAGCCGAGGGTTGCATTACTCAAAAGTACGAATGTCGTCGGGAAAAATAACCTTTCTACCACCTGCCTACAGACCAGTTGCATTACGAGGCTCTGAACTCCGATACTCCAATGGTAATGGAAGGATCGAGTTAACTGGAGGACGGAATAGAAGCAATAAGAGCACTCAGATCTTTGATAGAAGGAGATATGCAATTTATTTAGCTAAAAGTACCTTTAATTTATACATTAAACTTGCAAAAAAAGCTGTGCAATTTCCAAATTTAAAAATATTATTTTAAATAATATTTGATTAGAGGTTAAATAAACATTGACAATTTGACATAGTCCCATCAGACGTCAGACGGAAGTCATTAACATTAAAGTCTTCTGGCAGATTAAAAGTTTTACAACAGTGTTGTTGCGATATTACATCAATAACAATTACATTGACTTTGTTTTATTCACCCCATTCGATATGAATGAATTAATAACAAGGACTTAAGACCGAAAAGAAGAATATTTATTTATTAACAACCTTAGTCATAAAAAGAAGGTAAAATCGTTCGTTAACTTTACATTAACTAAATAAATCACTGACGCTACTTAACGATCTCGTTGCACAGCTCCCTTAAGTCGACATATTCAATGTAAATTTAAATTGTTTCATATCTGCATGTATACGTTTTTTGTCAATTACCAACTAATTCTACCTATTTAACTCACTATACGTCTTTGGAAACTGTAAGTGTAGTAAGTAGCTGTGAATAAATATAAATAAATAAATATGATTAGTAATAAAAAAAAGTTGCTGTTTGCCACATCTTCTTCTACCTTCTATCGCACTTGTTGATTAGACCAAGTGGTCGGCAGTTTCAATCGGCATAATCGATATCAAAGGGCACGCCATCTGGTGCTCGAATAAGGGGGTTGTTTAGTGAGGCCTGTTACGACGTGCCACGGTATTGGTGCCGATTGTCCAAGTAATACTCTTATATTTGGAAACGGTTAAAAGTTTGTAGTTTTGTTATTGAGGCGATGGATAACTTGTTTTTTCCCACGGGATTATTTCAACCCACTTTTCTCCTTAGTCTTCCTCTATTTCGGTGACCGTCCGGTATCCAAAAGGTCGCTTATTTGAAAGAAAGAAAGAAAAAATGTTTATTTGGTACTACTAAACATAGGTACATACTTAAAAATTAAAGGTACAGTTATATAAAAAGTGGGTAGTACCAAAAAGGTCTCCGCTCAGCATAAGTCGGGGCCTGAGCCTCGACGCTGGTCTTACGCGTATGCCTCAAATATAAATTACAATTAGGACAAAAGAAAAAAATAAAATTATGGAAATAGATACATAAAAGTCTATTAGTGAATATAATAATTATAACTGGAATTAACGCTGCGTGCGTCTAAAAGGAGGGGTAAATTTGCGCACATTCCTTTCTGCTTGCGATAAACATGTCAACCGAATCGGATGTATATTGGAAAGATAGCAGAAGACCAGTAGGCCATTCCAGATACCGCTGGATTGATGCGATGCTGGTCTGCAAGAGAGGAGCTGACAACTGGCAGCCATCGCGCAAAATATAACATTCTGGCGCTCTCTCGATTCGAAGGCCTTTCCACTTCGGGTCGCTGAACCAGCGATGTAAGTAGTAATAGCTATACTGGATAGACCAAGGAAGCACTATTCGTTTTAGTCCATTTGTACTTTTATATAAAACGAGTGCTACTGTACGTACATACCATGGAGCAATTACAAAGAGGAGATGCTGTTTGAAATGGCGCAGTGGTGTGATCATTGGCGCCTCACCGATACAAAAGTGGGCGAAGCTTGTCATTGCTCGTGCTCCATGGTTGGAGCCATTGCCGAAACCAAGCACCCCGCACGTCTGCCTTTCGGCCCATGTAGCCTCACAAATACTTTATTACAAAACGCTTATTAAGGCATCTCCTCTTTGTAATTACTCCATGGTACATACAGTAGCACATCAACGACCAAACTGCACGTCAATTCCTTGCGACACACTGTACTCGGGCACAAGTGCTCGTTTAGAATATCGAGACGTTTGCTCACGATTATTGTTATTTAGTTTCAACCACTATGAGAGTGCCCTTTCTTGTATAATATATAATTGCATTTATGACTATTCCAACAATGGACATTGAGACTAAGTAACTACAATATTCCGCAATCTTTTAACCCAAGGAACAAGGAATAAATATCGAACGAGAATCATCGAACAAAAATTATTTGGCTTGCCGATTTAACATGAGTGAAACTTTTCAAAAATAGCACTCGAGCACTGATTAGCGTACTTGGCGTATTTCCGTCATTAAGTAGTTACTTTGAAAACAATGACATTGAATTCGTTTATTAAAATAATTCGTAATCAAATCTCAAGTAAATTTACCGGTATAGAAAGTAAAGAAAAAGCTAGTGTTTATACAGAGAATAGTGCTAATTAAATAAGAGGAAAATTGGGACTATTTACAGTATTTACTATTCTTATGTCGGCCGAAAGACAATCTAATAATGGACACGAATAATTATGTAAAGTTTTATTTATTTATTTAACTTTATTTAAAAACATGTAAATGGTGGATTTAAAGCCGTAAACTTTTTCTGGAGTTGCGTTTTGTCATTACGGTACGTCAACAATGAGATTTCATTAACGTAGTCACTAGCAACTGTGTTAACAATTTAGTATAGCAAAAATGTACAGTGCCCCTGGCGGATGTTAAGGTAACTAAGAAATTCCATATTAAATCTTAAAGCGGTCCTATGTTTCTTTAGTCATATATATGTGATCAGTATATCCATTTCTTAGACTATTTATTCCTGGAGTTGTACCGGTAAGTACTTTTCACCATGGATTTATCACGTGATTACTTATCAAAATTTAATGCGCGAACTTAAAAATATTCCATTACATCATAAAAACACCCTAAGGTTGACTGCGAAAGAGATTGCTTTAGCGATAAGTCAGCCTGTGCCCAACTGTTTCTTGTTGATGTGTTACTGTAATGGTTTTCTTTTTGGTACAATAAAGAGTATTTGTACAATACAATACAAAACCCTTTATTGCACAAGAAAAATGACATGGTAAGTTACATACGATCTTAAAATTAATGCGCAAAAGGCAAGCGTATCGCAAAAGAAATTTTAAAAATGGAAAAACTAGATGGTATTTATTTAACAAAAAACAATTACAATTTGTGAAGCAGAATAGGCGGACTTAATGCTAAAAGCATTATCTAACAGTCAACCTTTAGGTAAAGCAGAGTGCTTAAATGTGAGTGTATTGAAAATACCACGAGAACGACTAGTAAAATCTATACTTAAACAAATAAACCTACACAACCATAAATCTTATAATACGAGTACAATAAACAATACATATACCTTTACAAATAATATATGTATTATACATAAACATACAAATTCATATATTTATTTGCGAGATAATATAAAAACTGTTGTGTAAAATTAAGGAATAATAATGTATATATAATATGGATGAATGTTTTGAATAAATTAAATAAACCAATGTGTTGCTCTGAAATTAAATTAACAAAGTTTTATTCAGTAATAAAAGTACAAAATACATGGACTAAATACAATCACTACTATTTTGTATGTACTTCATACCTGAAATTAAATTAACAAAGAAACAACATTTACGTTTTTTATTTCCTATTCTCTATTTTAATAGTTACTTTGAATAATATAAATTAAATGCAATTTTCACCATACATTTTATTTTTACTTTGACAGATTTCTGTATGCTGTCAATCCAATTCAAATCTCTCTCAAACCTCTGGTATTGACTAAATCAGTAGTTCCCAAACTTATTTTTCTCGTGGACCACTTTCAAAATTTTACTGGTTTCGGTGGACCCCCTGCTGCTACATTTCTACCACATTCTTAAAGTCGCCAAAAAATAAAAATTGTGTCACTTCTGAGTTCTGTCCCTATATTTCGATATGTAAAATAAAAACGAAAAATGGTACATTTTATATCACTTTATTTATTAAAAGAATAGAATTACAAGAAAAAAATATTAAGGTAATATAGGTTCAGGTCATAATTTTAATTAATGGGAAGGATGTATCTGATGGAGTGTCAGCAAACGATCAATGTTTGGCTTTATTTTTGTGAGCAATAACCGCAAATCCCCCCGCTCTGTGATGTTTAATTTGCTCCTTTTTTTTGTTAAGAGGTTTGTAACGGCACTAAAACTCCTTTCGACAAGATATGACGAGGGAAAAGCTATTAAAAATTTCCTTGCGATTTCCCACAGTCCAGGATATTTTTCGGGTATTTCTGCTTGCAGCCAAAATGTTGGGTAGCCTTTTCTAAATTTCACCTTCAGCTCCTCATTAGTGCTTAGCTCGAGCAGCTCCTCTTGTAATACAACATTGGCCACTTCCGTTTCATCAAATGGATTTATTATCCATGGTGGTATATCCATCGTCAGTATATCTTCAAACCTGGTTTTGAAGTCATCATGCAGGGCACTTAAATGTTGACTGTAGGTATGGATATCCTCATCAATACATTCTACCTGCGACAAGTTTGGAAATTGAGAGAATTCGCGCCGACTAATGTTTTGCTTCATAAATTTCAATTTCCCAAGAAAAGCCGAAATTATCCCCTTTGTTTTTATTAAATTCAGGCTGTCCCCTTGTAACTGCAAGTTAATATCATTAAATTTTTTAAACAAATCTGTCAAATACGCAATGTCTGCTTTGAATTTGATCAAGTTTTCTTTTAAATCTGGATCTCTACTTTCTAAGAACTCTAATATGGAATCGAAAACAGAGTAAAATCTCGTTAAGCATGCACCTTTCGACAACCAGCGTACTTCAGTATGTAAGAGCAGTCGTTGGAAGTCTTCATCATTTTCGTCGCACAATTGAGCAAATAAACGTGTATTCAATGCATTGCTTCTGATTTTGTTGACAGCTTTTATTACAAAATGAAGAGATTGGTTCAACCTGTCACTTAAATGTTTTGCCACAAGATGTTGTCGGTGGATTACGCAATGAATAGCTGTAAGTCCTGGTATAATTCTTTTGAGATGACTTATAAACCCACGATATCGCCCGACCATTGCAGGAGCTCCGTCTGTTGCCACTGAAATAATGTTTGTAAATGGGATCGATTTTTCCGTAAAAAAATTACTCAGGACATTAAATATTGATTCGCCTTTAGTGTCAGTCTCCAAAGTTCTGGCAAATAGCAATTCTTCGTGAATTTCTTCCTCAACAATAAATCGGACATATGCCAATAGTAATGCTTCATTACTGGGTAACGTTGACTCGTCCAGTTGTATAGAAAAATGAGTTTTTTGCAGATGATTGCACAAAAAGCTTTCGATATCAGAGCTCATTTCATCAATGCGTCTTTGTACAGTATTGTTACTTAATGGAATTCTTTTTAGTACGTCAAATGGAGATTTGTGCAAAACAGTTTTTAAAACCTCTTCAACAGCGGGTAAAATTAATTGTTCTCCGATAGTGTGCGGTTTTCCAGATTTTGCTATAAGTAATGAGATATTGTAAGATGCCCGCAAGCCATCATCGTTACTTTGAGATGTTGAAGCGAACATACTGTGCATGGTGGGTCTCTTTCCATATTTTTCTTTCAATGTTTGAAAATATTTTAAATCTTTACCTATTTTATCAGTATGACACCTTTTTAGATGATCTTCGAGCTTTGATGGTTTCATAGAGTCATTGCTCAAAACTTTGTTGCATAATAGGCACATGGGCAATTGTTTGTCTGCCTCTGATGGAACAAAACCATATTTCAAATAATCGACACTATATTGTCGACATTTTTTCTTTGCTGTAGCCATGTTTCGTGTCAGTTACCTTACCTGTAAAAAAAATGTTTTAGTAACCAAGTTTTTTTCTGAATATAGGTATCACACCGCAGCCTTTGTCAGCACGCGGAAATAGAATTACGGCTTGTAAAGGGACCAACTAATAAACCGCTGAGACAAATACAAACGTTTTCACAAAACGGTATCAATTTTAAAGTACATAATTTACCACTAATTTTTAATAGTATAAATTAAAATTAGTGTACTCAGTATCGAATACTGATCATATTTGTGTAGGAAAAAATAAACGTCGAAATCCCAAAATTGTCCATAAAAACGATAACTAACATTTTATTAAATCAATGAGTTCACGCGCTCCGTGTATTTGCGTATTTTTTGTCTGCGGCTTCATTGTTAAAACGTGACAAACAGGCATCGAAGTTCAAGCCCGCCCTTTTCCCGTCGCCCGCGCACCGCTCGCTCTTTCCGAAAAGGAATAGTTTTGATAAAATAGTTACTTCAAAATCAATTTAACATGATTATGAAATTACTGTTTTATAAAATTAGTAGTTATTTGCAAGAAAAATTACAAAATTAATTGCTCTGCAATATTGCTTATTCGGCCTTTTTAGAGAGGCAGTGCTTCTCTCGTGAAAAAACAATTGAATAAAACGTGCTGTGTTTGTCTTCAAATCGAAAGAGGACAATTAAAATATCTGTAAGTTACTAAGTTACCTATCTATACAGGCCATTGTGATCAACCGACTAGTACACGTAAACAAAATACTTAAGTACTATAACAAAAAAAGGTAGGTTACTTACTTTTCTCCGGCACTAGCAAACACAGATATAAATTTTCTCACAACTTTTTTCCAAATTCCGCCTTGTTTTCGAAATTCCGGAAACAAATGAATGCGTTTGGTTGCCTTTGGCATCAAGTATTTATAGTGTTGATCAAGTTCATGTCTGAACAAGCATTAAGCATTGTCGGGCGGATAGCGCTTTGCAAGTCTGTACAGTGTACAGTGTACACGAAATTGTACGTAATATCGAATACACAAGTTTGGACAAGTAACAGTCGCTTGCCTTATTAAAATATTATCTGCTTAGATAGGTACTTAAAACAATGTAGGTAGGCCCTCATAAAAACTATGCTTACATTTTTGCTCTTTACTATCAAAAGCAGATAAATTTTCGTGGACCCCCATTAACATCTTATGGACCCCCATTTTTTGTTCACGCCTACGTAGACCCCCAGCAAGTCTCCCGTGGACCCCTGGGGGTCCACCTGGACCACTTTGGGAATCACTGGACTAAATAGTATTTTAAGAAAGGATTATATACTCTTTTCTTTACATATATTTGTTTTTTTTTTTTTTTGTTTTTTTAATAATATTAGCCAAACTGGCACGTGCTGCAGTTATAACAAATTAGTTCTACTATAAAAGTTATCACAAATGCACCGGTTAACTCAACAGCAGCAGCCATGTTTCAGTTTAACTGCTCGTTATTCTCTCGCAATCTGTTTGTCATGTAGTTACAGATGGGAATTACTGGGACACTAACGCAAAACAAAGATATTTTTCTAGATATTCAACATTTATTTAAAAAATTAAGGGCAACACAACATTAAGAATATGTCCATATTGCAGAGGATCTTCCCCCGGGACACAAGCTACTGCAAGTCCAACCTACAGAAATGGGGGTTGACAAGCGATGCCTCACCTAGTGGGGTGCCCCTTGTGTCCTGCTACCTGTAGCAGAAGCGAGCTGAAGGAGGCCACGGCAGGTGCGATCCAGGCGGCAGTGTATTGGGCTTCCAAGGTTTAAAGTCTCATCGACACGAAGAAGAAGGATATAGAGCAAAGTGATATCCCACACAACTATTTTGGTCGCAGTGTAGAAATGTTTGTTGTATTTTTAAATGTATCTGTATTTCTTGGATCCTAGTTTTTTGAAAATAGTATCTTTCTTATTTATCCATTAATTTTTCGAAAATAACGTTCTTATCTAGGCTACTGTTCTACTGGACCCATCGTTACGTCATGATCTCTCACTACCCAAAAGCTGGCTGAAAGAGATTGCTTAGCAATAAGTCCGCCTTGGCTCTATTTTGTAAACAATCAACTTCGTGATTTCCCTGTTGCGTTTAGTACCCAAAAATCAACCTCTATTTTTTTATCAGATTAATAACCGATATTTTTGGGTATTACAAATACCGGTTTCGATACCCTAGTACTGTCTATTCGGTGGTACGCTCACAATACGAAGAATCAATTAATAAGTCTTCAGTTATTCAGTAGTAGTTTTTTAATAATTTAAATAAAATCGTCCAATACTCTGATGGAATTCATCCATCCAGGGTAACAGGGAGTGTCAAAGTCAAAACATACTTGCATTCGATAAAAACATTACTTTCCTTCAAACATTCAGTTAATGAGTTCGGAAAGTTGAAATATATTCTTTAATTTGACACAAAACTTTTAATTAATGAAACTGATTTGGAAATAACATGGTTTTGTTAATTCTAAATAAGTTATGAGAGTGACGCGAATAGTTTGAAACCGAAATAATACAATATTAATTAACCACTTCGTATAACTGTCGGCGAATCCTTTGTGATAAATATTAGTAGTTCGAAAACAAGTCCGTGTGTTTGTACAATTGTTCAGACAGACGCAGACGAATTCGTTATATAAATAGCTTATTTTGTGAAACTACTAATCTTATTGGTAAGCTTTAGAAAATAGATGTGCTGATTGTAAAATTTACTTGGGTTAAATTTCTGACGCCGTGATCTATATTCTCGCTCGTTACTCGAGCGCGACCCGCGTATCCGTAGCGAATGCGCGTATCAAGCGACGGTGTGATGCGACCACTGTTGGATTGGTCGCCATTTAGTGGCATTTTCTATCTTGAGCTCCTTCGTGCTTCGGAAGGCATGTTAAGCCGTTGGCACCGGTAGCAGTCGTTAGGCTGTTTCAGATGTCTTGGTGCAGCCTGAAAAATTCTGTTTCATGTTCTCGGTCATGTTTCCCTGTAAAAAGGGTTAAGGAGGTCGGACGGCAGTCGCTCCATTGTAATAATCAGTTCAGCCTAATCTAGGACCATGACTTACAGCGTACCCTAGGCTCCGAAGCGTAAGCTGACGACGCAACTAGGAGTACACGCTTGGATGATGAGTAGACAATCCGGTGCTCTTTATATAGTTCACTCAAATCACGTATACTTATTCATATATTAAAAGTTTATTGTTCTACTAGTAAAGACACTTATTTATAACAATTGACGGACTTAATTCTAAGACCAGTCTGCGTATTCAAACTATTTAAGAATAATAGTACAAGAAATAACTCTTTCTCGTTTCGTCTTTGCACATTGTCTTACACACACTACAATATAAAGTTGCCGCATTCTGGAAACTGATTTTTCTTCATAGCGCGGTATCTAGTCGAGCGCGCGCGAGACCAACTATTAATCTAAGGCGAAAACATAAGAAATCATTACATCCGCTTAATTGCTGATGACAATCTCTATGTATGAATTTCTCAACAAATAATAAATAATTTTATTTCAATCTTTCTTTCCTCGTGGTTTATCATCAGGTTTTTTAATATAGTTAGGTACTCATCAATATTTTGTTTTCAATAAATTCCTGTCTAGTTAATAGAAAAATAGAAATAGAAAATAATTTATTTTAGATACACACAAAAAGGAAAAAAAAAATACATAAAAGAAAAAGCATTAGGAAAAAGGTTGTGTGTTCCGAAAAAAAATAGTGGAGTCCTTAGTTAAATAGTATTAATTTAATAAATAGCAATGGCCTGGAGTATTCCAATCCTGTTATGTAGCTCAAACAGAACAGAGGTAGAGGTGCTGTTTAGCGGATTACGCAAATATTGTGTTACACGCCACTGAGACACATGAGTAAATACTAACCCTGTTATTCATAGAATTTAACGGACGTTAGATAAGTCCAAGTCATGGAGTAATTACAAAGGGGAGATGCCGTACTAAGCGTTTTGTAAGAAACCATTTGTGAGGCTACACGGGGCGGAAGGCAGACGTGCGGGGTGCTTGGTTTCGGCCGTGGCTCCATTAAGTAATGATATCCATATTACGGAAAGTAGCAGTACTACGTTATTTACAAATTATCAAGTACTTCAGACACCCGACACTAGATTTCACTACTGTTTACTTACTGTTGTTTTTAATATTAGGTATAACTTTTAGAGCGCTAAATATATCTTATTTAACAGAAACCAAAGAAAATTATTTCTAATTAATACATTTATAAAACGTAACTAAGTACAACTTACCTGTGAAAAGATATTTGTTGATTATGTTTAAATTTTTTGTTAGAAAAGTTTTTACACTGAAGCACACAACACTTCATTCTTTATATTTATATGAAACAAAATTATTCAATGCTAAATACCTAAAAAAGTCGTGGAAAATCGTGACAAACTTAGAAGCTCGCGATCTGTTTCTCGGTACGCTTTTGAACGAGCAATGACAAGCTCCGCCCACTTTCGTGGCGGCGAGGCGCCAATGATTATATTACTGCGCCATTTCAAACGGCATCTCCCCTTTGTAATTACTCCATGGTCCAAGTCAACTAAAATATGTTTCGTCACGTTCTTTCAGGTAAAATATAAGTAGAAAGGGACTTATAGTTTATTTAATGTAGCCATAATGATCGTTAATTTTTATGATTAAGGGGATAATTTGTTACTGTGAGAGCACCTATGTCGGCATATATTATTTTATATAGCTATGTTAGCAGACAAAAATACGGCCATTCAAAAAAATATTACAATAGATTGGATGTTTGTTAACTAATTTATTTTCTGTCCGCTTTATTCATAAATATTAACTAACAATCTTTAAGCTTACTCTAAAATATGTAAGTTCCTTTCTGTCTTACAAAATATATTTTAGTTACAATGAGCTTTCCGAACGTTATTTAATTTCTATGAATTAGGGGGTTTAATTCATTCTATAAGCTATACACTGATGGATCAAAGGATGAAAGAGGATGTGGGGCTGCCTTTAATGACCCCCATATGGGGATAACAGTTAAGTTCAAAATTACGGGTGACGTTTCTGTTATGCATAGTGAGTTGATTGCCATATCTGAGGCCTTAGAATATGCAACATCATTAGATATCAATTCAATAGTAATTTTTTCAGACTCGAAAAGTTCATTATTACACTTGGCTCGGATAACCTCGATAGGTCGAGGATTCCCGATCGCCTACAAAATTCTTGACTCCATTCAAAAGCTTTCAGCTATGGGCAGGCAAATCTTGGTGCAGTGGATTCCGTCACACGTCGGAATCAGGGGCAATGAGGAGGCTGATCTTGCGGCAAAACAAGCCATAACCGATGGTGTTACTTATGAATGTCTACCACAACATAGTGAGATGCTAAAAAACGTAAGAGTAGACTGTAGACAAATGTGGCATGAATATTTTAACGAGCGTTCACTTAGTAAGGGGATTTGGTATAAGACCATTCAGTGCTGTCCTCCTCATAGTCCTTGGTTTGATGATTATGTCGGAAGTAGATCACATGTTGTTGCGCTGATGAGGCTTCGATGTGGCCACATTCCATCAAATAAATTTAAGTATTTAATGGGAATATCAGAATCGCCAAACTGTTCAGAGTGTGATATTCAAGAAGACGTACACCACGTGTTGATGGAGTGTGTCCGCAACGAGGCACTCCGTCGTGACTTACAGCTTGACGTTAATTCGGTTGGTACCTGTAACAGCATTTTGGCATCTCCATTATCTGTAGATGCCAAGAATCTAACAAAATTGTGTAAACACATTTTTTAACTTTTATGTAAGTACAAGTATACATATACAATGTAAGTAACAAAAGTCTGTTAACCATACGGGGGTTACATAGTCACTACGTGACAAAACTCCTTTTAATTAAAAAAGAATTTAAAAAAAAAAAAAAAAATTAATTAGGGGGTTAGAATTTAAGCAATTTCATAGAATCGCTTGCTGCAAACTAGATAACAATAAAAATTTCATTGTTTAGAACCCAATATAGTTTCCGCGTAGGTGAAGGAATGGACCATCGATTCGGTAAGAATATTATATAACCATACTGAGATATTTATTAGGTTGGGGAAAAAGTTTCTTCGCATTTTTTTAAAGGAATTCAAAACATTTTTTAATATTGTTTATTTACATTTAACTGAAGTATGTAGGTGCCATTTTGTTCGATTACTTTTTGCCATCTTGTAGGTAGGGACATGATCCCATTGCTATAGAAATTTTGACGCTTCTGATCAAAATACCGCGACAAGTGGTTTTAGCAGTCCTCTCGTGATGCTAACTTGACACTGCCTAAAGAATTCTGAAGAGACCGAAACAGGTGGAAATCTGAAGATGCAAGGTCAGGACTATACGGCAGATGCATTAACAGGCCCAGCCAAACTCTCTCAATTATTGCTGAGTGGCTAAATATGTGTGACATCTAGCGTTATCATGATGAAAAACCACACCCTTTCTGTTGATTTAATCCGGCCGCTT
This sequence comes from Euzophera pinguis, assembly GCA_947363495.1. NCBI lineage: Eukaryota > Metazoa > Arthropoda > Insecta > Lepidoptera > Pyralidae > Euzophera > Euzophera pinguis. The sequence continues at coordinate 14,988,366 of OX376172.1, read as the reverse complement.
TATTTCAACTTCTTGCTTTATTTTCATCAGTTGTTCGCAGTAGAGTTCAGAATCGATGGTCCTGCCTGGTGGTAACAGCTCATAATGAATAATGACCTTCCAATCCCACCACACACACAGCCCTTGTTGCGAGTTAACCCGGGTTTCGCCACAGTCTTTGAAGTCTGACCGGCCTTTGACCACGACTTCTTTTGCACTTGTGTGTGTGTGTTCTTGTCTTAGGTGATCCACTTTTCATCACCAGTTATCAGTTTCTTCAAAAATGGTTCGGTTTCATTACGTTGTAATACAGAATCACAAATGAGTACAAGGTTCATTAGGTTCCTTTCAGTATACCCAGTTTTTTTTCAAATGCGTCAAAACTGTTTTGTGGTCCATTGTCAGTTCTTCAGCTACGTCGTAACTACTGATATGCCGATCTTGCTCCACTTTTTTAAAAATGGCATCCATTTTATCCGTAATTGGGCGACCAGAGCGACGTGCATCTTTGACATCAAAATTTTCGAATTGAAAACGCTTAAACCAACTTTGTGCTACTCTTACCTCTTACAGACACTGCACTAGGTCCATAAACATCGCAAAATTTTTTCGCGGCTTGCGTTGCTTTTTTACCTTTTTTATTATTTGTATTTTGTATTTGAGAGGTCCACTGTCGCCGCTAGAGAGGGCTTTTATACGAAGACAAACTATTATCTCTTCCTTGCCCGCGCGCGCGCACTGCACCAATGTCAGCCGTTTGTTTATCAATGTCAGCGTAGTTGTATAAACTATAGCTCTGTTCCATAGATTTACTCATGTGCCTGAGGTAGCCAGGCGTGTTACTTGTCTGTGTACTGGCGAGCGAGTTTGAGAAGCGCTGTGTACGCTGTTTCTCAAACTATTACTAATAATATTGATTAAAACACGGTAAATCCATACTTATCCATCCTCTTTGTAATTAATACATTTATATTACAATTATTAACATTATAATAAAATATAAGATAAAAGAGAAAAAAAAAACAATGAAAAAGTTAATACATAAGACCACCCCGTGTCGTACCTTGCCCAAAGTACCCATAACGCCAGCAGCATTCCCCCTTGGATCGCTATTGATAACCTTTGAACAAGATACGACACTGAGTGGTTATCTTTGGTATTTACTAATATGCATAATATAATATTGATTTATATTTATCAATTTAGCATTTTTTAAAGTTATCTACTGATTTCGTGTAAAGGCAATGACATATTTTAGATGACGTCAGTCAGACAGGAATAAATGCCAAATCCAATTTTTTATCTTTAAATATATTATAGACGTCAAACAATAAGTAGATAAAACTTGAGCTTTTCTTTACTACTGAAAGCACATTAAGCCATTCGACCAGGGTGTCATCGCTAGATGGCAGTCGTTGAGCTGTGTTGGATGACATTAGGCAGGCTGAGAAATCTGGGGGGACACCCCACAGAACTAGCGTCCACGTCGCGTCCCCTGGTAACGTCGCGTCCTGTCCACCGTAACGGAGTGGCAGGCCGACGGCTAATAAGTTCTGTGCAGCCGGAGCAACTAGTGCTTACAATGTGTGACTCGCAGCCACTGCGAGACGCCTCCGGGCGTTCCGTGAAAAAAGGCCCTTCTCAGGGCCAACCAAAGGGAAGGAAGAAAAAAGGGGGGGGAAAGCATTCGGATGGGGGGGGGAAAGCATTCGGATGGGGGGGGTAACGGGAAGGGTTCGGATAGGTCGAGGTCCGAACACGAGAGGAGACGGGAGGAGTCTGAGGTGTCCGATGGCTCAGCGGTAGGTCAGCGAAGGCTGGGTAGCCTACTGGGCAGCGTAGGATCGGTCACCTCACTCTCGGAGTCGGTGCTTGGAGCCAAGCGCCTCTACTCAGAGGTGGCGAGTGGCTCCGACACGGAGGTTGGAGCGCCGCGGCCGAAGCTGGCTGCAGCGAAAAAAGGGAAGGCTCGGGGTGCATCCAATGCAACGAGGGCCCGTGCTGAGGCACGAAGAAGCCAGGAGGGGGATGCTGAGGCATCTTTCTCGGCCACTCTGGAGGCTCGGGCCTTCAGAAAGGGAGGACCCCCGAGTGGGGACGAGGGGTCGGAGATGGCCCCCATTGAGGTGCGGGACTTCGGTTCCATGGGAGCCGAAGGCCTCATGGATACCGCGGTGGAGAGGCTCGGTCTAATAACCAGCCTCGTCCGGAAGACCACTGCCCTCAAAGGGGGCTACAGCGCGAAGATCATGCGGGCCTCCTCGGACATCAGGGACATTGTCGATACCCTGGTGGCGCGCAGCGAGTCGGATGAGGTTAGACGCCTCAAAGCCGACAATGGCCGCCTCCAAAGAGAGGTGGACCGCGGAGAGGCAAGCGGCCCCTTTCATGGAGGAGGAACTGGTGCAGAGACTGGAGGCCTCCATGGAACGGATGATCGGTGTCCGCCTGGCAGCCATGGAGTCTCGCCTACCTCGCAGGGTCACCCGCCCACCGCTGGCTGGCGACAACTCTGAGGTGGCGAGGGCTGCGAGGGCGGCCATCGAGGAGGCCTCCGGTTTTAGCCCGGAGCCGCAGCCTGCGCAGCCAGCGGCAGTGGAGGAGTTGGAGGTCCTGGCCCCAGCACGCCCGGCCTCCAAACAGCGGAGACGCAAGGGGGCGGCTGAGAAGGCGGCGGAGTGGGGCCCCTTCGGGCCGTCGACCTCAGCCGCGGCCGAGGTATCCCCGGAGCTCCCCTGGGTGGAAGTGCGAGGGAAGGGGAAGGGTGTGGGGAAAAAGTCCCAGCCCAAACCCACGGCGGCACCCACGACGACACCCACGGGGAGACCCACGGCGGCCCCCGCAACCGTGGGTAAAGCGCCTCCCAAAACGGCGCCACAGAAGGCGAGGAAGCTGAAGGTCCCGAGCTCCTCGGCTGTAATTCTGAAGTTACAGCCGGAGGCAGCGCAAAACGGGGCCTCTTATGCCTCTGCCCTTCTAAAGGCCGAGCAGGACGTGAACCTCGAGGAGCTGGGCATTGGCTCGCTTCGGATTCGCCCTAGTGCGACCGGAGCGAGGCTAATCGAGATCCCCGGCTCCTCCAGTTCAGACAAGGCTGACGCTCTTGCTTCGGCCTTGAAGGTGGCGCTGTCCGGCGTAGCGGAAGTGTCCAGGCCCGTCAAAACCACGGACTTCCGCGTGACGGGCCTGAACGATGCGGCTACAGCGCGGCGGATTAAGGTTGCAGTCGCCAGGGTTGGGGGCTGCACGGAGGAGCAGGTCTGGGTGGGCGAAATCCGCCCAGACTGGCGGGGCTCTCGCTCCGCCCTGATGCGCTGCCCGATCACGACGGCGAAAAAGCTGATCGAGGCGGGCAGCCTCAGCGTTGGTTGGGGCTCCGTGCGGCTCCAGCACTTGGCGGCACGACCCATGCACTGCTACAAGTGCATGGGGAAGGGGCACACTGCGGTGCTGTGCCCATCGCAGACCGACCGCAGCCGGCTCTGCTACAGGTGCGGGGAGGCAGGACATTCGTCCGCTTCCTGCACCGCGGCGCCCCGCTGCGCTGTGTGCCGCGACGCCGGGAAGCCGGCGGACCACGTGATGGGGGGTAGGTCCTGCAACCCCCCGTCGGTCCGCGGTAAAGGACCGTCCTCTCCTCCGCGAGAGGGCACGCAACAGGCGGCGCCAGCTGGCCAAATGGAGGAATGATGGGGGTCGCCTTCCTCCAGGCCAACCTCAACCACTGCGCCCGGTCGCAGGATCTCCTCCTGCAATCCATGGCGCAGTGGGACATCGACGTCGCGGTGGTCTCGGAGCCGTACGCGGTTCCCTCCCTACCCCACTGGGCTGGGGATCTGGATGGCTCCGTGGCCATCGTGGCCAAGTCTGGCGCTGCCTCTCCCCTCACGCTCCGGAGGAGAGGACACGGTTATGTGGTGGCGGTTCGGGGAGAGTACGCCATTATTGGCGTTTACTTTTCCCCGAACCGGGATTTGCCGGCCCTGGAGCAGTTTCTGGACGCTCTGGGGCCGGAGGTAAGGCGGCTAGCGCCCCTAAAGGTCCTCGTGGCCGGCGACTTCAACGCCAAATCCACGGCGTGGGGGAACCCGGCCACCGAGCCCAAGGGGCGAAAAGTGGAGGAATGGGCGCTGGCCGCGGGGCTGTCCCTTGTAAATAGGGGGACAGCCCAAACGTGCGTGCGGCGGACGGGGGGATCGGTGGTGGACTTGACGTTTGCCACCCCGGCCGCCGCGCGCACCGTGACTGGCTGGAGAGTGGAGGAGGGGGTGGAGACACTATCGGACCACCTGTATATACGGTTCGAGGTGTCTGCCGCCCCCGGAAATCAGGCGGCATCCTCGTCACGGGTGCGCAGTCGTTTCCCGCGCTGGGCGCTCACGCGGCTCGACCTCGAGCTGGCGGAAGAGGCGGCTATCGTTGGCCGCTGGAGCCTCCCGTCTCTCGTGGGAATGGGGGTAGACGAAGCGGCTGGCCGCTTTAGCGACGCTTGCACTGCAGTGTGCAGGGCGGCCATGCCTAGCGTCAGTCGCCCCCCTCCCAGACGGGCGGTGTACTGGTGGTCGGCAGAGATTGCCGCTCTCCGAGCCGCCTGCAACGGGGCCCGTAGAGCGTACGGCCGGAGTCGACGGCGCAACCCCCGTGACGAGGAGAGGGATGACCAGCTGTATGCGGTGTATGTCCAGAAACGTGTGGAGCTACAGCTGGCCATCAGTCGGGCCAAGGAGGAAGCCTTCGAGGAGCTGGTGGAGGGCATAGAGAGGGACCCGTGGGGTCGCCCGTACAAGTGGGCGCGAGACAAATTGCGTCCACAGGCGGCCCCGTTGACGGAGACCCTCCAGCCGGCTCTGTTGGAGGAGATTGTCGGGGAACTATTCCCCGGCAATCCGCGGGGGTTTTCTCCGCCAAGAATGGCCCGACGGCCGTCTGACGAAGCGGAGGCTGATCCGCCTTCCGTCACCGACGTCGAAATGGAGGTGGTCCAAGACCGCCTCCGGAGTAAGAAGAGGGCACCGGGTCCAGACGGGGTGCACGGGAGGATGCTTGCGCTGATCCTCGTGCACCTCGGAGAGAGGTTTCGGGAGCTGCTCGACCGCTGTTTGCGGGAGGGGCGGTTCCCGAAGCTCTGGAAGGAGGGTCGACTCTGCCTCATTCCGAAGGGGAGTCGGCCCCTGGACTCGGCCTCGGCGGTGCGACCTCTGGTCCTGCTGAGCGAGGCTGCGAAGGCCCTGGAGAGCGTCGTGGCTTCGCGCCTCGTTCGGCACGTGGAGAACGGCCCGGGACCGCGTCTCTCTGACGCGCAGTACGGGTTCCGGGCCGAGAGGTCCACCGTGGATGCCCTCAGGCGTCTACGTTCGGTGACGGAGGAGGCGGATCGGGATGGAGAGGTGACCCTGGCGACGTCGCTCGACATCGCCAACGCCTTTAACAGTATCCCGCACAGTGTAATACGGGAGGCGCTCGAGTATTTCGGGGTGCCCCCGTATCTGCGGAGGCTGTTGGAGGCGTACCTGGAGGAGCGCTTCGTCCTGTTCGAGGACAGGGGGGGTCGGATGGTTCGGCGCAGCGTCGGATGCGGTGTCCCGCAGGGGCCGATTCTCGGCCCTATACTGTGGGACATCGCGTACGACTGGGTCCTGCGGTGTCGGCTTCCCCCCGGGACTGGTGTCATCTGCTACGCGGATGACACTCTGTTCACGTCCCGGGCTGCGAATTTCCGCGAGGCGGCGCGGTCGGCCGAAACGGGTCTTGCCCTATTGGTCGACCGCATAGAGAGGCTTGGGCTTCGGGTCCGTCTGGACAAGACCGAAGTCCTCCTCTTCCGCGGGGCCCGGACGCGAGGATCCCCCCCAGGAGCGCGCCTCCGGGTGGGTCAGGAGGAGTTGAGGGTGAGCACCCAGATGTAATATCTGGGGCTCATCCTCGACGGACGATGGTCTTTCGGCCCCCACTTTCGCGAGTTGGGGCCGAAGATCATCAGGACGGCTGCTTCGCTCGGCCGACTCCTCCCTAACCTGGGTGGACCGAGCGAAGCAGTGAGGAGGCTGTATTCTGGCGTCTGCCGGAGCATGGCGATGTACGGTGCCCCCATCTGGGTGGACGCCCTCACCGCGACGAACAAACGCCTTCTGCGACAGGCGCAGAAGGTGATCGCGGTGAGGGTGATACGGGGGTACCGTACAGTGGCCTTCTCTGCGGCCACGGCCCTCGCGGGCGACCCGCCGTGGGAACTGGTGGCGGAGGCGCTCGCCGAAGTGTACCACTTTGTGGCGAACAGGAGGGAAATCGGCGAGCGCCCCTCGGCGGAGATCGTGCGGCGAGTGCGCCTGCGAGCGCAGGCGGAAGTCGTGCGGAGGTGGGAGGCGGACCTGGCGCAGGCGGCGTTCGGTGTGCGCACAGTGGAGGCCCTGCGTCAGGTCCTGGAGAAGTGGATGTTGAGGCGGCGCAAGCCTCTCACCTTCCGCATGACGCAGGTGCTCACCGGGCACGGTTGCTTCGGTGAGTACCTGCACCGCGTGGCCCAGAGGGAGGCCGAGCCTCGCTGCCACGACTGTGGCGAGGCTCAGGACACCGCTCAACACGTCCTTGAGCGGTGTCCCAGGTGGAGCCGGCAGCGCCAGGAGTTGGCCGCCGCGCTTGGCGGGACGGACCTGTCGCTCCCGAGTGTCGCCAACGCGATGCTCGAGAGCGACAGCGCCTGGAATGCAATGGCCTCCTTCTGCGAGGTAGTCATGTCGCAGAGGGAGGCCGAGGAAAGGGACCGCGAGGACGATCCCCTCGCGGACCCGATCCGGCGGCGGAGAGGGGGGGTGCGTCGCAGGCGCTACTTGGCGCGCCTGGAAGCGCCCCCGTAAGCGGTGGGACTGGAGCAGTCCCACCCGGTGGCAGAGGTCCTCCAGGTGTCGGAGGGCCTCTGAGAGTGGTGAGTCCGGTTTCTGGTGAGAAACCGGCCAGTCGCAGAGGCGTCTTGTGCTAGTCAGATCCGAGGCGCCTCCCTGCAATGCGGCCGACGGCACCCGCAGGGGTTTAGTGGGTAGTCTGGGCCGGCTTCGGACCAGGAGTCCCACACTCTGTGCGTAAACGCATTCCCCTGCGAAATCAAAAAAAAAAAAAAAAAAAAAAAAAAAAAAAAAAAAAAAAAAAAAAAAAAAAAGGCTGAGAAATCTGACAGTGTAGGTCACACCTCGAGTCATGTTCTTGTTCGTCTTTTGCCGCAGCTCCGCCTGCGTCAAAGTAGCCACCTTTTGCCACTAGGTCGCTTCTGTCACAAGGTCTGTCGCTCGCTCACTGTTGTGGTCACTGTACAACCTAACCTACCTTCTGTCACAAAGTGACCTTTTGCCACTAGATCGCTTCTATCACAAGGCCTGTCCCTCGCACGCTCACCGTTCTGTTCACTGTATAACCATAACCTAACCTACCTTCTGTTACAAAGTCACCTTTTGCAACTAGATCGCTTCTGTCACAAGGCCTGTCGCTCGCTCGCTCACTGTTCTGGCCACTGTATGACCTAACCTACCTTCTGTCACAAAGTCACCTTTTGCCACCAGGTCGCATTTGTCACAAGGTCTGTCGCTCGCTCACTGTTGTGGTCACTGTATAACTTAACCTACCTTCTGTTACAAAATCACCTTTTGCCATTTGGTCGCTTCTGTCACAAGGTCTGTAACTCGCTAGTTTTCAAATTGAAAATATTATAAAAGCTTTTAAAAATATAACCAGTAATGATCATGCCAATTCAAGATTATATCATTTGCATTGTATTCTATCAATTAATACTGTTACGAAATCAAAAATAAATAAAAATAAAATGCGGCCCGCGGAAGTTTGAGTAGCGCTGTCCGCGGAAAATTCTCGTACAATCGTCGCGTGTTTCCATACGGGAATAATATCGCGAACGATCTAGTACATCGATTATCTCGCTCTGACATATTGCTTTGTCTCGCTCTCGCACTTCTAGTATGTACTAAGGGAACGAGACAGAGAGTATCCCTCTCTCTCTATTCCGGAGTAGTTGTGATCTTTCTAGAAACTTATGGAGCGGGTTTCCCGGGCCATATAAATATCGGAAGGTGCCTCAGGAGAGCAGTTCTAATTTAACTGAGCTACAAGTGCGATCAAGAAGCGATATCCGGAGCGAATAACAAGTGATACAAGCGACCTCGGCAAGTTATAGTGACTGTGATTAGCAAGTGTTTTGGACATTGTTAGTGATAAGTGAAGTGAAGTGACGTCGGCGACCATCCTTGTGGGAATAAACGTTTTTAAGAGTCATCAGGTGTTTTTCTCCAAATTGCGAACCCCGAGCTCGTAACAATTGGTGTCAGAAGTGGGATTTGGAGATGCCATTGACTCCGAGAGAAGACGTCACCAGTGAGGGTGTGAAGACGAGGGCGAAGCGTGCTGCGGAAGCCACTTCTACTGGATCTGCTGACCAGGCCGCTCCCACCGCGCCCACCGGCCACCAGGGCACGTCCAACACCCACCAGGCCATGTCCAACACCCACCAGGCCACGTCCAACGGCAACCAGGCTACGTCCAACGCCTACCAGGACACTCCCAACGCCCACCAGGCTATGTCCAACACCAACCAGGCCACGTCCAACGCCCACCAGGACAAGTCCAACGCCCACCAGGCTGCGCCTTTCTTTGATTTTGGGGAATTGATGCGAATGCTGGACAACAAATTTACAATGCTGGACAACAAATTTACAATGCAGGAGAAGCTTCTACAAGACACAAGAGAGCAACAACAAAAGGCTCAAGAGCAACAACAAAAGGCTCAACAGCAACTCCTGTCAGCTATTGGTGAAGTTAGTGGCGTGGTTACCAAATTACGCAAGGATGTTGACTTGGTGGAGGAACGCGTCACGACTCTTGGGAACGACATGGAAAATATGAAGACGGACCTTTCCACATTACAGAAGAAGGTCGTGCGCCTTGAAACAACGGGAGTAGCAGTTGCATCTGGCGGAACAGTCATTGCCCACCACGGACCCAGCGTGAAATTGCCGCCATATGACGGAACCTCGTCATGGACCGCATACCGTCAACAGTTCCAGACCATCGCAACTGCTAACGGATGGACAGATGAACAGTGCCTGACAGCTCTCACCGTCGCACTCCGAGGACAGGCTCTGACGGTCTTGGAGGTTCTTCCGTCGGGCAGTGGATTCAAGGACCTGCTGGAGGCACTAGAGTCGCGATACGGGGAACGGCATTTGGAGCACGTCTTCCGCGCTCAACTCCGCGACAGAGTCCAGCGCTCAGGAGAGGGTCTGCAGCAATGGGCGCTGGAAATAGAAAAACTCGTCCGAAAGGCGTATCCAGGGGCCGATTTGAAGATGCTTGAGTCCAACACCGTGCAGGCGTTCGTCGACGGCATCAAGGATTCGGAAGTCAGAGCTGCAGTAAGGCTAAACCATCATGCCTCATTGAAAGATGCACTGGCCCACGCTTTGGAGGTGGAAGCCGTCAGACATGACATTCGTCATTCCGCGACTCACAAAGTGCGCGAAGTAGTGGAGGAAGTTAGGGAAATAAAAGCTCCGCTAAGGAAGAGACCTGGATCCATGTGTTATAGGTGCGGCGACCGAGGGCACCTACAAATGAATTGCCCAAAGATCAAGAAGCTTGAAGACGACGTGAAGGAACTGAAGATGAAGCAGGAGGCTTTATCATCGGAGAGGAACCAGGGAAACGAGTAAGAGCCAGGACTAGGGGGCGAGTACTGGCTGGCGCGGAGGAAGCCCCGACAACTATTATCTCTCAGGCATGCAACGGAAATAGTCTCGTAATATCTGGAACTGTAAATGGGATCAACTGCAGGATGACGCTGGATACCGGAGCATCAAGAACAATAGTCCGACCTCACTTAGTAAGGACCATAATGAGAAGCATGAGGAAACTGGACTGTCGGCTTCTTTCTGCCTCCGGCCAGCCAATACCCGTCCTGGGAGAAGTGTCTGTAAAAATGTCTATGGGAGAAACCACATATACCCACAACGTCATCGTGGCTGAAATTATGGACGATTGTGTATTGGGATTAGATTTCATGAAAAAGTATAACTGTAGAATAGACGTTGCTAGTGGTGTATTCAAGAGTGGTGAAGAAGAGATCATCATCCTAGGAGGCATTAACGGGAGAGTGACATGTTTAAAGCAAACGGTCATACCTGGGAAAGCAGAAGCCCAAGTACTAGTAAAGTTACCAGTAACAAGGAACAAGAAATCTACCGGATGCGTGTTGATTGAGGAGATAGCTAATAAACCTGCGGCTCGAGGACTCATGACCGCGAGGACTCTCGTGAAAGGAAGAAACACCGCAGTAGTAAGAGTACTTAATCTAGGCGACCAAGAGAGGACCTTAAACAAAGGCGACATCATTGGAAAATGTGAGGAAGTTGTCTGGCTGAAAAAGTGCAGTACAACACAAAGCTCAGATACAACGAGTACCAGTGATTCTACAGTCAAGGAGCTTCTAAGTAACTGCAAAAGCAATCTAACGTACTCGCAGAGCATTAAAGCTAAGAAGTTTCTACTGCGCTACGCCGACATCTTCACCAGCCAAGAAGGAGACTTAGGAAGAACGTCGCTAGTACAACACAGGATTGACACCGGAAATGAGAGACCCATCCGACAGCGAGCGAGAAGAATCCCTATAGCCAAAGAAATAGAAGTCAAAGAGCTGCTGGCGGATATGGAAAGGAATAAAATTATTGAACCATCAGCAAGTCCATGGTGTTCACCAGTCGTGCTAGTAAAGAAGAAGGACGGAAGCACGCGGTTCTGTGTTGACTACAGACGACTTAATGACATCACCAAGAAGGACAGTTACCCGCTGCCTCGGATTGATGACACCTTGGATACCCTTAGTGGCATGAAATGGTTTTCAACATTGGACTTAAAATCTGGGTACTGGCAAGTGGAAATCCATCCGAAGGATAAGGAGAAGACTGCATTCTCGACGGGCAAGGGATTATGGCAGTTCAACGTCATGCCATTCGGATTATGTAACGCGCCAGCTACCTTCGAGCGACTGATGGAATGTGTACTAGCAGGATTGGTAGGAGAAGCCTGTCTAGTATATTTGGATGACGTTATCATCGTTGGCCGAGACTTTGAGGACCACTTGCGGAACTTGGAGCAAGTCTTCGAGAAAATTCATGGAGCCAACCTAAAATTGAATCCGAAAAAGTGCCGCTTATTCAGGAACGAAGTGAGCTATCTAGGCCATGTCATTACCAGTGAAGGAATCCTGACTGACCCGGAGAAAGTGGAAGCCGTTCAGAAGTGGCCTACCCCCAAGGACAAGACAGAAGTACGGGCATTCCTTGGCCTTTGCTCGTACTATAGACGTTTCGTGAAAGGATTCTCGGAGATTGCAAAGCCATTACACCGACTAACTGAAGAGAAACGTCAATTTAGTTGGGATGAAGCTTGCGAAATTGCCTTCGAAAAACTGAAGAAACATCTGTGCGAAACACCAGTCTTGGGATACCCTCAACCAGAAGGTCAATTTATAGTGGATACGGATGCAAGTAATACCGCAATTGGTGGGGTACTATCTCAAAAGCAGGAAGACAGGGAAGTTGTTATAGCGTACTTCAGTAAGTCGCTGTCTAAACCGGAAAGGAACTATTGTGTGACAAGAAGGGAGCTACTGGCAGTAGTGAAGACGCTACAACACTTCAGCAAATACCTCATCGGTAGGCAGTTTTTACTTCGCACGGATCATGCAGCGTTAAAATGGCTGTTGCAATTCAAGAACCCAGAAGGTCAAGTTGCTCGATGGATTGAACAACTTCAGGAATATGACTTCATTATCGAACACCGTCGAGGACAGGCCCATGGAAACGCGGATGCGCTGTCACGCAGACCCTGCCCAGAAGATTGTAAGCACTGTATCAGGCAGGAGTTAAAAGAAATGACAGTAAAGCTAACTCGGACGGAACCATTAGAGACCTGGGAGAACGATGCGATGAGAAAGGAGCAAGAGAATGATGATGACCTACGGCACATCATCAGGTGGAAGGCACAAAGTAATGATAAGCCAAAGTGGAGTGAAGTTGCACCGACAGGCACTGTTTCCAAGGCGTACTGGGCGCAATGGGATAGCCTCGTTGTACAAAACGGAATACTCTACCGGAAATGGGATAAACCTAACGGCAGAGAATTTCAACTGCAAATTGTGGTTCCAAGAACAAAAATACGTGATGTTCTTCGGGAAGTACACGACGGCGTGTCCGGTGGACATTTGGGAGTCAAGAGGACGCTAACGAAAATCCGCGAAAGGTTCTACTGGCTCCATTGCCGGGAGGATGTGGAGGACTGGTGCCGCAAGTGTACAACTTGTGCTGCCGTAAAAGGGCCACATACCAGGAGCCGAGGGAATCTACGACTGTACAACGTCGGTGCACCTTGGGAACGCATTGCAGTCGACGTAGCTGGACCATTTCCTGTCACTGACTCAGGGAACAAGTATTTCATGGTTGTCATGGACTACTTCACTAAGTGGCCGGAAGTGTTCGCCATACCAAACCAAGAAGCTACGACAGTTGCAACCAAGATAGTGGAAGAAGTGATTTGTCGCTTTGGCGTGCCCTTGGAAATCCATTCCGACCAAGGCAGGAATTTTGAGTCACAGGTTTTTCAAGAAGTTTGCAGGATTATGGGAATGAACAAAACCCGAACCACGGCTTACCATCCTCAGTCAGACGGGATGGTCGAACGGTTTAATCAGACGATCGAGAGACATCTGGCAAAAATAGTGGAAAGCCATCAAAGGGACTGGGACAAGTACATTTCACTGTTCCTGCTAGCGTACAGAACAGCAGAACATGAAGGCATAAAGGCAACTCCGGCATATGTCAACTACGGTCGTGAGCTGCGGTTGCCAGTGGACCTCCTAACAGGAGGCTCACCAGATGAACCTCAAAGTGTTCAAGACTACGTTTCTGATCTGCGTGACCGAATGCGAGAAATACACGCCGCAGTTCGAGAAAACGGGTTGCAGTCGAGCCAGAACATGAAGACCAGATACGACAGAATGTCGAATACAAATGGCTTCGAGGAAGGCGCTCTAGTCTGGCTTCACAACCCGACTCGCCGGAAGGGGAAATCGCCAAAGTTACAAACCAAGTGGGAGGGCCCATACAAGGTGGTAACGCGACTAAATGATGTGACGTATCGGATACAGCGTCAACCAAGAGGAGCAATGAAGATTGTTCACATCGACCGCTTGGCGAAATATCACGGAAGTAATGATGATGCTCGGGACGAGCATCTCTAAGAAGGGGGCAGTGTTACGAAATCAAAAATAAATAAAAATAAAATGCGGCCCGCGGAAGTTTGAGTAGCGCTGTCCGCGGAAAATTCTCGTACAATCGTCGCGTGTTTCCATACGGGAATAATATCGCGAACGATCTAGTACATCGATTATCTCGCTCTGACATATTGCTTTGTCTCGCTCTCGCACTTCTAGTATGTACTAAGGGAACGAGACAGAGAGTATCCCTCTCTCTCTATTCCGGAGTAGTTGTGATCTTTCTAGAAACTTATGGAGCGGGTTTCCCGGGCCATATAAATATCGGAAGGTGCCTCAGGAGAGCAGTTCTAATTTAACTGAGCTACAAGTGCGATCAAGAAGCGATATCCGGAGCGAATAACAAGTGATACAAGCGACCTCGGCAAGTTATAGTGACTGTGATTAGCAAGTGTTTTGGACATTGTTAGTGATAAGTGAAGTGAAGTGACGTCGGCGACCATCCTTGTGGGAATAAACGTTTTTAAGAGTCATCAGGTGTTTTTCTCCAAATTGCGAACCCCGAGCTCGTAACAATACGCTTCCCAATTCCGTTAATAAACTTTACAAGACCATGCAACTGATATTCAATTACGACTCCATTACGATGTATTTTTGATATGCACAATATCAATTTTACAATTAAAACGTACTTGAATGATAATGAATAAATAAAATTAAATAAATAACAGAGTACCAACTTTTGAAAGAATTGATTAGCAAAATTTTTCAGTTGCAGTTCAATGCCATGCCAATTGAATACATTATTTCAGACTATTGACAATTTTAACTGTTCTCCTTTTACGTTTAAAAAACTTTTATTGTCATTACTCTCTGAACAAGACTCACTGTAAAGGTAGATTATGCGACCTATATGTTGATAATCACCTTGTATGCTTGCTGAGTTATTTTGTACTTACCCTTACACAATTTCACCTTTCTAGTAATTATTTTATAAATACTTGTTTCTTTAATCTGTGGATAACGTGGTTGGTTACAGAATTGTTACATTTACATATTGTTTATTTTATACACTGGCACACATATTTTGTATCTGTTTGTTATTCCAAGTAAAATAAAATAAATCTAAGACCGTGACGTACCAGCTTATGAAGAAGAGAATTAGAATCAGATTCAATTTACAAAAATGCCAGTATATTATATGGTAGGAGTGATCTTAAATTTAATTATTAAGATTAACTTTTAAATAACGTATGCAGTTTACACAAAAATCAAAATAAGAACACTGTTAGACTGTTTTGTGACGGTACTTGGAGAAATCAAATCAAATCAAATCAAATCATTTATTTGCAATTAAATACAGTAATATAGTTGTTATAATTAATTATGAGTACATTGTATTTTACCTGCACGCAGGCATGCAAATATTATAATAGTTATGCGTGGATAAGAGACCACAGTGTCTCCGATATTATAAGTCAAAGAGAATAAACATCTTTGTTACGAATACAAAATAATTTAACATAAATTTCATAATTAAAAATTATGATGAAAATAAAATACGAAGTATATATAGTTTCCCCCGTATTGTTCATCTATATATTATGTAACTTGCAATGGTTAAAATATTCCTTGATAGAATAAAAACAGTGTTCCAGTAACCATTTTGTCAAGTTTGATTTGAAGGCATTTCCTTTCAATAATTTTATAATGTTTTCTTATGTTTTCGCGATTGTTATTCATTAAATTAAACTATTTTAATACGGTTTTATCGCGTTTATTACTTATTTATTTACACCTGACGTTTCAAACACTTTACAGCGTTCATGGTCGCAGGCAGACTAAGTTAACATTTGTCTTTGATGTCATAAGATTACAAAACTACCGCCTGAAATTTTAATTGGGAACTATTCCGATTCACGCAGTATTGGCTCACAGTATCTAAGGGTCTTGCAGTCTGCTTCCGAGTTTGCGATTTTATTAAGTTAATGACTGGGTCCCAAGCTGGCGGTACCTGCCATCCATCCTCTCTATTGAAATTAGGATGTTTTTTAATTGTACAG
Source organism: Euzophera pinguis (assembly GCA_947363495.1). Lineage (NCBI taxonomy): Eukaryota > Metazoa > Arthropoda > Insecta > Lepidoptera > Pyralidae > Euzophera > Euzophera pinguis. The sequence goes on along the minus strand of OX376172.1, from coordinate 14,973,060 downwards.
AAAGCCCACCCACACAGACAAATATCTCAACGGTAAATCTCACCATCATCCATGTCAGTTAGCTACCGTAGGCAAATCTTTGTTACAGAGAGCACACGGCATCTGTGACACCCACCATCTTAAGGAGGAGCTTCAACGAGTCAAGTCTGTCTTAAGAAGCAACAATCTCAGCCTCCCACACATATGTCACAGAAGTCGACCCAAGCCACACACAGTTGATCGTTTTCCTGCCATCTTACCATACATAAAGGGAGTCACGGACAAGATTGGTAACATACTTAGGCGAGCTTCAATCAAGACCTATTACAAGCCGCATAAGAAAATAAACCAATTTTTAAGACCTGTAAAATCCAATATCCCATTGCAAGATGCTGGAGTTTATAAAATTGACTGTGACTGTGGTTTATCATACATTGGGCAAACAAAGAGAAGCATTAATACTCGTTTAAAAGAACATATTGCTGACATGAAAAATAGACGCTCAACCAAGTCTGCAGTCTGTGAACATGCTCTAGACAAACCCAACCACTATATGCGTTTTGATAATCCTCAAGTCCTTGCAAAGGAAAACAGATTCATTCCAAGGATGTTACGTGAAGCTATTGAAATTAAAAAACATCCTAATTTCAATAGAGAGGATGGATGGCAGGTACCGCCAGCTTGGGACCCAGTCATTAACTTAATAAAATCGCAAACTCGGAAGCAGACTGCAAGACCCTTAGATACTGTGAGCCAATACTGCGTGAATCGGAATAGTTCCCAATTAAAATTTCAGGCGGTAGTTTTGTAATCTTATGACATCAAAGACAAATGTTAACTTAGTCTGCCTGCGACCATGAACGCTGTAAAGTGTTTGAAACGTCAGGTGTAAATAAATAAGTAATAAACGCGATAAAACCGTATTAAAATAGTTTAATTTAATGAATAATTTTATATTTTGAGGAAGCAAATTGTACATTTGAATACTCATATTACAAACATTACGTTTGTAGATAGCTTTATGGCAAACGGGTTGATACAATCTGTTCATAATTATAGAACGAGTCTGTCTAGAACTGTTTTCGCTTCTCGTAAGCCAATACTGCGGGTGAGATTCAACAAAAATACAAATGTTTCTTATATATAGACTAGGCAAAGGTAGAATTTTGAGCTGTTTAAACAGGGGTCTACAGCTGTCGTCTATCCATGCATTACAAATCGCTCGGATACATTTTTTTTGAACTTTAAAGGCTCTGTCAATCTCAACAGAATTACCCCACATAATAAGGCCGTAGCTGAAGATAGATGATACATAACCGTGGTATGCGGTTATTGCAGCTTCCCTTGAGACGATTTGTCTTAGTCGTTTTAGAGCAAACACAAAACGATTTAGCTTGTTACACACTTCGTTGATATGTGCCTTCCAGTTCAAATGCTCATCAACTGTGATACCCAAAAACTTAAATGTATTGACCCTATCAATTTGATTGTTATCATAATTTACGACAAGTGACAACTGGTTAGAATTATAGGAAGAGAATTGCATGAAGTTAGTTTTATTAAGATTCACCTTTAGATCATTTTCCTCCATCTAGTCTACAATGTCACTTAAGGCTTTATTTACGGTGGCTTCATAAGCATTCTTGTCTTTGCATTTAATAATTAATGTTGTATCATCTGCAAAAAGGATTGTTTGGTGTCTCACAGAATTTGGAAGGTCATTAATATAAATCAAAAACAAAATTGGTCCAAGAACACTACCCTGCGGAACACCAGTATTGCAATTTTTGAAATTCGATCTGTAAGTGTGCTTGTGAGGAATTTTATTTGTCTCTTGAATTTTTGTTACTTCGGTGCATTGTGGTCGATCCCTAAGATAGCTACTTATCCAGTTATGTGCTTCACCGCGTATACCGTAATGATACAATTTGTCTAAAAGCTTGTCGTGATTTACAAGATCAAAAGCCATGGTCATGTCAAGAAAAGTGGCCATTACAGGTCTAGGCGTATTGTCATTAATTGTTTCAGTTATCGTTTTAACAAGATTAAAGCAAGCAAGTGACGTAGAACTCTTTTTACGAAAACCATATTGGTTAGGATTAAGTGTATTATACTTATCAAAAAACTCATTAAGTCTAATACAAAATGGTTTTTCAAATACTTTAGGTCTAAAGTTTTTTGGGTCTTTTTTATCACCTTTTTTGAATAATGGCCTGACAAGGCATATTTTTAATTCATCAGGAAATATGCCCTGACTAAAAGACAAATTAATAATATGAGCAAGCACAACAACAATATGTGGGGCACATAATTTTAAAAGCTTGGTTGAAATGTTGTCGTAACCACAACATTGACTGTTTTTTAATGACATTATTATTTTATAAATTTCACTGACATCTACTGGCCTTAAAAATATTGTGTTAGAATTATTATTTGTTAAGTATTTTTCAAATTTTACTTTATGTGTTGGTTTATGTTGACTAATATTTCGTGAATTTAAGAAAAAATTATTGAATCCGTTGCAAATGTCAATCGGATTTGAATATGTTTTATTATTGAATTGTATTTTACTAATGTCATTAGTATTTATATTGCTTGAAATTGTCGTTGATATCGCATTCCAAGAAGCTTTGCATTTATTTTTGCTGTTTAATATATGTTGTTGGTTCTTTAGTAATCGAGCTTTTGTTATGCACTTTTTAAGCAATGTATTATATTTTTTTACTTTAAGCCTATTTGATTCTCTGTTAATAACTCCTTCTCTTCTATATTTTTGATATAGGAGACGCTTTGTCTTGCAGGATATTCTAATGCCCTTTGATATCCAGTTTAATTTATTAAAGCGATTGTTAATTTTTACTTTAATCATTGGGAAGCACAATCCATGAAATAAGCACAGGAACTCATAGAATTCTCCGAACGCTTGAGCAAAATCTGTACACGTAAGTACGCTAGAAAAAGATAGACAAGAGATGCAATGAACAAATCTTCGAATATTAGAACAACTATAGTCGTGCCTAAATTCAAACCAAGAAGAGAAGCTGCTTTGTTTTTTAACTTTGAAAGTTAGAGTTTGCGCGGTTTCATGATCTGATAGCCCGAGGTTGTGTATTTCAGATGATGTTGATTTTATATTACTTGCAATCTGGTCGATGCACGAATTATCCCTTGTTGGTAAGGTGATATGAGCTTCGAACCCATAATTATGAAGAATGTGTAATAGTTCTTTAGCTGCCCAATCATCCCTTATTAAATCAACATTCCAGTCTCCACATAATACTATCTTTCTGTTTTTATATTTTAGCGATAGGCGATATAACAGTTTATTCAAGCTATCAAGAAAGATTTTGATAGTTATATTGCGGCGGTTTGGTATTCTATAAATATTTATTACTATTAGACCAATGTCAGATAAGTCTACACCACAACATTCAAAATTAAACTTAATCACAAATTCTGTAATAAAATTTATAGGTTTGGCTTCCAAGTTATTGCGTATTAGAATACAAGTTCCGCCCCTACTTTTATCAGTGCGACAACATGAAGAAACCAACTTAAAATTTTCAACTTTTACATTTGACTCTGATCCCTGTTTGATAAAAGTTTCACTTAAACATATGATATCAACCCGATTCCCATTGTCATGTATGCCAGTGGGTGACGATTCCGCTGGAAGTATGGAGCTGTAGAAATGCTGAGCCAGTTGTTCCGTGACCACGGCCGTTGTAACACAGTTGAAACGTCGGAAGTATAAAGGTATTTTACTCGATTAATCCTGTAATTTTATGTTTTAAATTATTATGATGACCATAAAACCACATATTGAGAGCCACTGTTCACGAACACTGAATACACAAATATCCGAAGTAACACTCCGTTCTGATTGAATGGCGGCAAAAATAGAAACGCCGACTCACCCCGTACCTGCTTAATACGTTTTTTGAGTGGTACACACACAGAAATATGAATATAATTAGTAATAAGTCTCTCGAGTCTTAACTTAGTATTCCGAGGCAGTGTGGCCATCCCGTCCAAACTATTCAGCACCTTCATACGGTGCTCTGCTTGCCCTGTGAGCTGTACAAAAGGGGCCACGGAAACTGCAACGGAGGTGGCAAGCTTTTGGAATAACAAAATTTAGATTTTTTGACCTTTTGATCCGAAACGAAGAAGATTTTTCGAGGCTAACTTTACCAAAAGTTATGTCACTTCTTCCTAATCTTATTTCTGTGGTAACGATAGTGTTGTTGCTTTTTTTCCGATCATCGTAAGCCACAAGAATAATTTTAAACGTTCGTGAACTTGAAACAATCATCATCATTTAGTGTAGCTTACATTGCCAATCGACCATGTACACCCTGGTGTCAGAGTTGTTCGGAACCGCCTCTCGGCCTCTGACGTGGTTCCTTTAACGACCACCAAATGGCAGCCGGGACCAACGGCTTAACGTACCTTCCGAAGCACGGAATCATCTTTATTATCAGACAATTAGTTGATTCAAGCCTGCAATTTCCTAACCAAACTTCCTAAACAACTAAACAAAGTATGCTTCCGGTGGGAATCGAACTCACGACCCCCGGGTCGAAGGCGAACGCCTTAACCACTGTACCACGTATAACGTAGTTAATATTTACTACTTAAGGTATGTGTGAGGTGGACGCGCGCAGGCTTATATATGGCCCTCGGGGTGATGCGGCGCGGGGGAAGCGGGGAAAGGCAGCAGTTGATGAAGGCACGACGTCACACACGGATGCAGTTTTTTATTGACCTATATTGTCCCACTGCTGGACAAAGGTCTCCCCATCTTCTTCAATACTTCTTTCTGTTCTACCGATTCTGACCACTTAGCTTAGGAAGGTTATTAGGAAATATTAAAAGAGAGAAAGTGACTATAGTAATGTGGCGGGCTCCCCAGCTCTACTGTTCTTGCATGAGACTAATATATGGGGACCCTGCCACACGAGTGGATAGGAGTGTTGTATTCACAGAATTATATTTATTTGATTACTGATTTCCACACATTAATAAATCTGAAGATAGGTAAAATAAAAGTAGAGTAATTGCTCTTACGAGAGGAATATGGAATGTTTTGAGATGACGTGAAAACAATGTAAATAAAATAAAAGATGATTCGAAAAACAAAATGTTTTTTAAATTAAAATGTAGTAAAGAATGGTTATGAAAAAAAGTAAGGAGAAATGAGGAATGATGCGTGCGCATCGTTACAATAGAATAGTAACCTCTTCACGCTTTATTGTAATCAATCAATCATTCAATAAACCAATACTCTTGAATTTTCGCATACACTTAGTTATGGCTGACATGAACCTACGGTACCTTTCTTTATTTAATTGGCCATGCCCAAAAAAGAATCGATTGTAAAGATGCATTGATGGACTATTTGGATGTCTATGTTTCTATGTATTACTCAGATTTAGTATAAAAATAACAGAATCCCCCGAAATTTTTCGTATATCGATAGCCATCTTACTCTTCAATTATTACACAAACTTACTTATTAAGATCCCTTATTCATCTTCAGTCTTTTTTAAAGGTAAGGGATCCAGAGAGATTCCTCTTCTCACAATGCGGGCCGTGTCCAGAAGTAGTGCCTTCTGCATCTGTGCCTTGACCCAACTGTAAAGCGAGAGTCTCTCTAGATGACGGTCGAGACTCTTTGCTATTAATCAGTACGTACTAACGACAATCGGAACAATTATCGTCGAGTCAACATGCCACATGGCGGTAACCTCGTGGGCCAAGTCCAAGTACTTACAAAGTTTTTCTTTCTCGGCTTTCACAAGGTTCTTGTCATGGGGGATGGTGACGTCAACAAGAATTGCACGGAGTGTCTCCCGGTCTACTACCATAATGTCAGGTCTTTTGGCAACAATAGTCCTATCCGTGATAATAGGTCTGGCCCAGGTGCGTACTTATAGTACGCTACATCAGGGCCGACAATGCCGTATTTAAGAGCAAGTTGCTGGTGTATAATCCTAGCTACTTAATTGTGTCTATGCAAATACTTGCTGTATTAAGATTATTATTATAAACCCAGAAACAACTGAGAGTAACACAAACTTCCGCATGTCTCATCATTTTGTAATTGTCACATCTTACGACTTACGAATATTTAGCACCGCAGTAAATCTTCACCAAATTTCATATCAGCCGGTTCCCTAATAGTGCAGCATGCAGGGATGGGGTAGGGATCCATCTCAAAGTCAACACTCAGCGCTCTCTCTACTGAGACATCTGTTACATGTACTTATATATATATATATATTTTAATGCAACTAAGTAGGCAAACAGGCGTACGGCCCACCTGATGGTAAGTGGTTACCGTAGCCTTGTTATAGCCGTGTTATAGTATATATAGGGAGGAAATTCCGTTTGAAGCGTACTGTACGCGATAACATGGGATCCAAGGTATGGGGATGAAATCCCTGACGATGACGAGAGGTGCGATGGTAAAAAGTGGCTGTTGGCATCATGTCAAACAATTCCTCTGAGCATAGCCCATTATACAAGCGGTATAACACGCACAAGGAGGCGAAGTCTCTCCTGAGGCTCAAAGGATCAATACCGCTTGTAATCACAGGATCTTCGGCAATATTTATTTTAAAAATAAATGATTCTGATTCATAAAAACGTTACAATAAACGATATTCTATTCTATAACAACCCCTTGTATCGGGGTCTGAAATTTAGCACTATCCTTATTACATACTGTCATAACAATATAAGTTTTATTGTTGGAATTATAAACAAAGTCCCCCACGTTGTATGCCATTTAATAAAATTAAAGTTAGCATCAAAGTTTAGAAACATCTGAGCGTCACTACGAACTTGACGCTAACTTAATAGTAACTTGATAACTAAGTGACCGCTTATAGTGAGAAACCCTGTACTGAAGAAAACTTACACCTGGCTTGAAAAGGGTTGCCATATCAAGTTTCTGTATAGGAAGTAACAACAGCTAATACATACTTGGTTTCTAAATAATGCTTAAATTTAGAATTAGTGTGTAGACTTTATTTTAAGCTAATTAATGATATTAGTATGTATGTATGTATGCAGACGGGACATGAGATGTTGATAAATATCTGATTTAGAGATAATTATGTAGAATAATTTATAATTTCACATCTTATTAAAATTGACATATAATTTTTGCCATCGCTATTCAGCGTGGGAATGCTGCCTGCGTGATGGGCACCCTGCCAGGGGTCCCCAATTCGGGTTTTATTTTGTTTTTATGTTTTCTTTTTGTTTTGTTAAGTTATATATAACTAGCTGTTTCCCGCAGCTCCACCTGCGTTATATAGCCTATGTTACTCAGGGTTAATGTAGCTATCCAATGGTGAGGGGTGCAGGGCAGAGAACCTCCTCGAGTGCCCGGTCCTTTGAAAGCTTTGCATTCTCACTTGGATTCTCCCAAGGATCCGGTGAGAGGGCGGGCTGACAAGGGACTCGGGACGGTGCACCCTGGGCGACAGTTAATAACTCCCTGGTAGTCGGGGTCTTATTGGCTGTCGGCCAATTTCTGCCAACAGCCCACTCCACCGCCGTCTATGATGAGACGGCGAATGGATGTGGGTTTGGGGGACGGGCGTGGTCCATTAATGGGCCACTGCCCGATTTGGGGGGGGGCCGAAAGGCCAATGGTCGGGGCCGAAAGGCCATGGCTGGAGGGCGTCGTGGTAGAATGCTAACGCGACCCCATGGCGCCCTCAACAGCCGGTGCGGAAACGCCGGAGGGGTTTTAGTGGGTATTCCGGGCTGACTAGCAGCCCGGCGAGTCCCACACTTTGTGCGTAAATGCATTTCCCCTCCGTTAACAAAAAAAAAAAAAAAAAGCTATCCAATGGTGAAAGAATTTTTGAAATCGGCACAGTAGTTTTTGAGTTTATTCATTACAAACATACACATAAAAATTCAAATCTTTCCTCTTTATAATATTAGTGTAGATAATTGTAATGTCATTTTCTTTGTACCGATCACAAAAGTAAAATTTAAATTGTTATTTATGTAAATTATGCATTGATCAATTTCCAGTTAAATTTTAGTCAATTCCTTTCAAATATTGTTTTATTCGAATAATATTGCATTTTTTTAATTTTGTTTATCATATATAATATCATTTTGTTAACCGTACATAAGCAATAATCTCTCACAAAGCCTCGGTTTGTCGCCGAGTATATTATAGGTAGAGTTAAAGCTTGAAAAAAATTTAAATTATATTCTAAACGATACAACTCTTACGGGGAGAAACAATAAGTAACAAAACTAATGTTTTGTTAGTTATTGTTTCGTTAGTTTAGTTTAGTTAACAGGCATCAGGCTACAACGATATCGTTTGAAACTCTCAAACGAAGCCCTGTAGGAACATTCCCGTGGGAACATCATCAACTAATTTGCTTTAGGTTGCTTGAAGTTTTGAAGTAATTAAATTTTGTGTACAATTAGGGAAGGTATTTAAAACAGTTGTTCAATGATTGAATTCACAAGGGATACTCTGTTTGTTTAATGCTACGGTAAAGAAATATATTTCCTACATAAATATATATATATAATATGTTTCCTATATAAATAGTATATTTATTTAAGACTACCTGTTCTGTTTCCCGCAGCTCCGCCTGCGTCAAAAAGTAGCCTATGTGTGATCGCCGGATTTTGCTGAAATTTAGTATAGTTGAAAACCCAGGGACAAACATAGGCTACTTTTTGACGCAGGAGGAGCTGCTGGAAACAGCTAGTACATAATATTTCTAAAGAACGTGAATTTCTAAAAAGGGTTCACATGGGAAGAATTCTTGGTTGGGTTGTTTTCTCATTGGTTAGGACATTGCAGGCTTGAATCACCTGATTGTCTGATAATAGAATTTGACCTTTTAGGTTTAAGACGAAAAGCGGACGCAATGATAACTACTTATGTGTTCTTTAAATAAAAGGTTAGCTATCTAAACATCCGTCCAGAACATTCCATCATGAATTAGTGCACTCTAAGTTGAACATCATATCTGCTACTCCCTTCTGCGTAGAAACCATATTTGGTTCTTATCAATGGAATTTTTATTGTTATTTAGTTAGCAGCAAGCGAAAGGAAAAACAAGAATTGTAGCAACCATGTGTAAAATAGTCGATAATCTTCCAAGAATATCTTAAATTCATCTCGTGAATGTTGCGTCTGTATAGTTTCACTGTTTCAGTAATTTACTTCCATTTCCTGTGAGAGGCTTATCTTCCCGCCCCGCGCCCCGCTCTGACGGCGCCGCGACACGCGATGACGAGTTACAGACAGACTGACATCTGTTGTTTGATTGCTATGTATATATATATGTATATACTATAACAGTGGGAGACTAAGGGAAATCTATTTTTGAAATGTATTTTTCATTATGTCGAATGAAAATCGTTCGACTCACCGATTATGACGAATAAAATCCATTCGAAATTAAACGAAAATCGTGAGAAAATATTCGTGATCATATTTTAAAAAAAAATACTTCAAGAGCCCTCAGACGTTACTCTATTTCTGAAAGACGAATATATGGTATTTGTAATGCTGGAATGTCACGGCAAGATACATACTAGCAAGCACTATAAGGTTTCTTATATTCTCAAGGAATATAAGTACTCGACGAGCGTGAATGACGAGAGTGATGAGCGTAGAAGAAGCGAGGGAAGTCTGTAAGGATCGTAGCAAACGGAAATCCGTAGTCTTGAATTTTCAGGAGATTGAGCCTCAATCATTGAGGATTAATTAGAATCGAAAAGACTTGATACGTTGATACTTTTTTTTTCTAAAATGAGGATAAGTAAGAAAATGATGCAGCAATAAAACCAGCGTAGCTTCCGAATAAACTTTTATTGGACAAACATTGCCGCGAGGCCGTTATAATTTACATCAACATTGCTAGTAATATACAATTAATTATCTGTATCAATTATTCAACTAACTAGCATTACAATACATAGCTACACCGGCCCAAACGTAACCCTAACACTTTATGTATACCAAAGATCATAAAAATAAACATCATCTTACTCTAGATAATTTAAATTTAATTCTAGAAGGTGACATTTTAGTTAGATCAGTATTTGTACGTAATTTTAAATCGCGAATTTTAGTATACAAATCGAAGAGTTAATTTTTTTTTTAGAAATATGATAGGAACTCATACCGCTGGGATCGCAATTTACCCCACTGGGTGGTTGTGGGGCAAGTTGCGCGCAGTATAGGTGAATTATGCGATATAGATGAATAGGGGGTATTTAGACAATAGAGAGTTGATGCAGGGCGGATGACAGATGGCGGCACCTAAGATATGACGGTTGTGGTTTTCTGGTCGCAGTCGGTGGGCTTAAGGCTCGTCTTTCGTCGGGCCGCTTTCTGCACAGAAAAACACGTCATTAGTTTTCAAATAGTGAAAAAATTTCGACACTGATTCAACTGCTGTTAGTAAAGGTGTAATTTTACGCCTTCCTTCTCCCACACACCACCTACACACTACACCTTCACCGTCTTATAAGACGGCGTTACAAGAAGAAGCAATACACATCATTATAATCTGATCGTGTTATCCCAGTTGCATCGTATCTTACGCTTATGAGTTTAGAGTAAGCTAATTTTCAGGCCCTCGATATGGCGTTTCTTTTTCTCTTTTCTTATGGTAGAAAGTTAAGTTTTCCACAGTTTCTGTATTTCTAGAGGAAATAAAAATGGTAATACTAACTTATTATATCTAAACTATACATTATATGGTGCAACAAGTTTACAAATTAGCTTAGTTATGTAGACGAAAGATTGTTTCTACAAACTACCTACCTGCTTATCCTGTTATTCTCTGAGGTACTTTACCCAGACTGTTTGGAATTTGTGGGAATCCAAAACCTAAATATAAATTATATTACAATAAATAATGGTCACTAGTTTTCATATAATTCTCGACGATATTTTTAAAAACTCAAATCTGACCGAAAACTCAATTCAACATTTTATAAACCTGTTTATATTTTATACTTGACATAGATCAATCTTTTTTTCATTATTTTAAGCCTGTGTAACAAAACTAAACTACGTTTTTTTTTCTATCGCATTTGCCGTGGAAAGAGGTCTCACATAACTTCATAGATGCTTGTTTTTTGGGTAGGATTCATTAAGATTTAATATAATAAAATAAAATAAAAATATTGTACTTATCATCTAAGGATATTTTAAAAAGTTCATTATTAAATTGGCATAGAATCCAGATTCTCCAGATAGATAGATAGATAGATATACACTTTATTGTACCAATCACAAAATTAAAATAAAAAGTAATAATACATTTAAAAAATTGAGTACAAAGGCGAACTTATCGCTATTGTAATTTCTTCCAGTCAACCTTAGGGCAGATAGGATAAAAGTGAAACCAAACAAAAGGCGGTACAGTAATAAAATACTAAAACTATCATCCTTACAACAGTCAATAAATAAACCTACAATCATAATGTTTTCTTATGTTTTCGCGATTGTTATTCATTAAATTAAACTATTTTAATACGGTTTTATCGCGTTTATTACTTATTTATTTACACCTGACGTTTCAAACACTTTACAGCGTTCATGGTCGCAGGCAGACTAAGTTAACATTTGTCTTTGATGTCATAAGATTACAAAACTACCGCCTGAAATTTTAATTGGGAACTATTCCGATTCACGCAGTATTGGCTCACAGTATCTAAGGGTCTTGCAGTCTGCTTCCGAGTTTGCGATTTTATTAAGTTAATGACTGGGTCCCAAGCTGGCGGTACCTGCCATCCATCCTCTCTATTGAAATTAGGATGTTTTTTAATTTCAATAGCTTCACGTAACATCCTTTGAATGAATCTGTTTTCCTTTGCAAGGACTTGAGGATTATCAAAACGCATATAGTGGTTGGGTTTGTCTAGAGCATGTTCACAGACTGCAGACTTGGTTGAGCGTCTATTTTTCATGTCAGCAATATGTTCTTTTATACGAGTATTAATGCTTCTCTTTGTTTGCCCAATGTATGATAAACCACAGTCACAGTCAATTTTATAAACTCCAGCATCTTGCAATGGGATATTGGATTTTACAGGTCTTAAAAATTGGTTTATTTTCTTATGCGGCTTGTAATAGGTCTTGATTGAAGCTCGCCTAAGTATGTTACCAATCTTGTCCGTGACTCCCTTTATGTATGGTAAGATGGCAGGAAAACGATCAACTGTGTGTGGCTTGTTATATTAACACAACTTCGTGGTCATACTGATACTAATGTCAAGGACTCTTATCACTTTATCAGCTTAATTAAAGATTAACTGATGAAGACACAATGGTCAGTTTTGATGTACAGTCATTATTTACCAGCCTACCTTTGCATGACTGTATTGATATTGTCAAGAGAAGGCTTGAGGACCACCATCTACCTCAAGAGTATGCAGAGTTACTTGAGCATTGCTTAACATCAGGCTATCTCTTCTGGGAAAACAAATTCTACATGCAAATTGACGGTGTAGCTATGGGGTCTCCAGTCTCTCCCATTGTTGCCGACATTTTCATGGAAGACCTTGAGGAGAAGGCTTTTTCAAGCACCCTGGCTATGCCGAAGATGTTCAAACGGTACGTAGATGATACTTTTGTTGTACTCCCCAAAACTCAAGTCTCTGTTTTGTTAGATCACTTAAATTCCATTAATAGTAAAATTAAATTCACTATGGAACCTGAGATCAATAATTCATTAGCCTTTCTTGATGTTTTAATAACTAGAAATCTTGACAATAGTATCAGTCACACTGTGTACAGAAAGCCCACCCACACAGACAAATATCTCAACGGTAAATCTCACCATCATCCATGTCAGTTAGCTACCGTAGGCAAATCTTTGTTACAGAGAGCACACGGCATCTGTGACACCCACCATCTTAAGGAGGAGCTTCAACGAGTCAAGTCTGTCTTAAGAAGCAACAATCTCAGCCTCCCACACATATGTCACAGAAGTCGACCCAAGCCACACACAGTTGATCGTTTTCCTGCCATCTTACCATACATAAAGGGAGTCACGGACAAGATTGGTAACATACTTAGGCGAGCTTCAATCAAGACCTATTACAAGCCGCATAAGAAAATAAACCAATTTTTAAGACCTGTAAAATCCAATATCCCATTGCAAGATGCTGGAGTTTATAAAATTGACTGTGACTGTGGTTTATCATACATTGGGCAAACAAAGAGAAGCATTAATACTCGTATAAAAGAACATATTGCTGACATGAAAAATAGACGCTCAACCAAGTCTGCAGTCTGTGAACATGCTCTAGACAAACCCAACCACTATATGCGTTTTGATAATCCTCAAGTCCTTGCAAAGGAAAACAGATTCATTCCAAGGATGTTACGTGAAGCTATTGAAATTAAAAAACATCCTAATTTCAATAGAGAGGATGGATGGCAGGTACCGCCAGCTTGGGACCCAGTCATTAACTTAATAAAATCGCAAACTCGGAAGCAGACTGCAAGACCCTTAGATACTGTGAGCCAATACTGCGTGAATCGGAATAGTTCCCAATTAAAATTTCAGGCGGTAGTTTTGTAATCTTATGACATCAAAGACAAATGTTAACTTAGTCTGCCTGCGACCATGAACGCTGTAAAGTGTTTGAAACGTCAGGTGTAAATAAATAAGTAATAAACGCGATAAAACCGTATTAAAATAGTTTAATTTAATAAACCTACAATCAATTAATACTTACTATACCTTTAATGAATATATACATCATATACAACATACATCAATAAAAATAAAAGAAGAGAAAAAAGTGACTAACTATGAGCAAGATCAGCTTCAATTGAAGAGAGATAATGTTTTCTCACTTAAATTAGATAGATTAGAGTACTAGCTTATTAAACCATTACGCCAAGTTGGTCATCAATGAATGATGAACTCCATAAAAGACTAGTACCTACAGTAACCCTTGAATTTAAGGTTGTATTCTCTTTTATACGGCCCAATGTACCTAAGTTAGACACAAGGAGGCTTTGTTCAAAACGGGGCGCTTTCAGACTGTTAGCGTGATTAAAATCAAAGTTGTCTGTTTGTTCGCTCGCAACTCCGAAACTTAAGTCCGTATCCGCCATGATTACGCGGTTCATTATTTAATCTCCTTAACTTCTAAATTATTAAGTGATGCTTCAATTGTGAAAGTTTGACAAACGATTTGGAGCGAACTTATTGAAAAAGTTATTGAATTAAGCTACAGTTTTTGTTCGATAGTTCCCACAAGTGCGATAAAGCGACTTGATTTTTAAAATGAGCCTTATTAAAATTCAAGAGAACACAATTTTTTCTTGTAGTAGTTTTATTATAAAACAAAAATAGGAATATTTTATCAAAAATTTGTTAGTCTTCGAAGTTTTTTGGCTTTCTATTAAAAATCCAAAGCATAAAAAAGTGCCTTTGCCCAGCAGTGGGACACATCTCAACTAATAAAAAAAAATCTCAATTCAGCTCTAATAGTATAAAATTATAATTTTTTTACAATGACATTTCTGCAAAACAAACTTAATCATTTCAATATGAATTATTTTTTTAAATTCAAGCTTTTAACAAAAGTAGGTCTTTATTTCCTGTATCTTGCCATGTAAACATACCATTGGACATGCAAGGCTGTACGTACAGGAAGGTGGCTACTGACGCAGTCACTGCTCACACGGTCAAATGCTTTTATTTCTTCAGCAAATAGGACAGTATATGACCCGTTTTATTTTTATAGCAATAGCGTAGCTAGTTGTCTTACTATTTACATAATACTAATTTTATCACCATTTAAGCAAGTATTTTATCAGACGAATAACAATTTCCATAATAAATAGTTCCTGTTTTGTTCAAAAAGTAGCACACCAATGTTAAGAGTAGTGTTTGACGCTTGTTTTTCCTTTTCCGTTTGAGATGTAACCTTAAAAAATGCAATTGAAATTCTACTTATATTTCGTTTGATAATGTGACAAAATAGTTTTTGAAGGAATTGAAAAACCGAAGTTCTTTTTGTTATTCATGTGTGTGCAGTGTGCACTGCCTGGGGGACTTCGCGTGATATACCCATCGTGTATTGGAATGAATTGTCAAATATCTGTAATGCCAAGCCAAGAGACGATAACTTCAAAAGGATTTCTTCATTATGGCAAAGAAAATTCGCTATAGACGTTTTTTACTGTAGTTACCTAACTGGTAAAAATACTGTTAGGAAATTAGATACCTACTATATATTACTTACTACTATATAAAAATAGGCAAGAATTCGGTCATGAATAACATCATAGTAATCTAAAATCTACAAAAAAAGACAAAAACATACGAGTGTGATATAACATCAAAGAGTGAAAAAATGGAAGATAGAGATAGAGTGAGAAGAGAAGAAGAAGAGTAGAGTGGTGAAACTACACTGCGTTCTACTATAAACAAGAGAGGTGCGAAGAAGACAGAAGAGTGAGATAGACTGAGAAACATCATCGTGACCAAAGCGTGACCAGTCAGCTTCTAATATAATGGAGTTTGAACTACAAATTTAAAGGAAAATTATGATTATTAAATAGCTGTGTAAATTTATCGATGAACATTAAAAAACTTGAAGACGAACTGGTTTACTCTATTTTTCTCGTATTTTTACTATCTCAGAAATGATCACAAGTTGTTACACTATGATAAGACTTAACACTAAGTTATAATATAAACGAGATGTTACAATCCATCCATATCCATATTTACTTACTTAATATTATAAATGCGAAAGTCTGTTTGTCTGTTCGTCTGTCTGTTTGTTACGCTTTCACGGCTAAACCGCTGAACGGATTTTGATGAAATTTGGTATGAATATATTTGAGGACTCTGGGTCAAATATAGGCTACTTTTTAACGCAGGCGGAGCTGCGGGAAACAGCTAGTAGAATCATAATTCCTCAGAATATAGCAGTGGCAATATACGATACAATTAAAATAGAGCAAACATATTCCAAAACAAAATTCGAAATTCCGCGACATTTTATCATTATTGTTAGTAGTTCAAACTCCATAAGTTAAAAAGCTCTCGGAGCGTGACAGATCCGGTCCGGTAATCCGGTGCCGTGTTACCGTGGTCTTCCACGTCCGGCGCCGGTGCCGGCGACCGTTTGCCCCACATCCCTCTGAGGTTCGTCCAGCCCGGCTCCCGTTTCCAGTAATAAGCTCCTGCAGATTCCATATTGTTTTTAATTTAAGATCTCACTGTTCATGTTTCAGTTTTTTTTATTAAAGATTTAGTTAAATCTAATCAAGTCGCAAACTCGAAATTGTTCTTTACTCTATGTGCCTATTGATGTACTCGTATTGTATTTGTGTAGTGAAAAGATTTTTTTAAGTAAGTGGTTACCGTAGCCTATGAACGCCTGCAATACTGGAGATGTCACGAGGGCGTTGCCAACCCTGAAGGAATTTTTCATGCCCTTTTTGAAGGCTCCCATGTTATAGTCACCAGGGAAAACCATGTTATAGTCATCAGGGAAAACCATGGCAGGGAGTTCATTCAGAGAATTTGAAAGTGTTTTTTAACTGAATTCAAAATACTTTTAGTAAATGTGGATTTATTTTACATGAGTATCAATAAAGCTTTCGTAGAGAGTAATCATTTCAAAAATATAAAGCGAAATGTGTTTTAAAAGAAGAAAACGGAATTCAACAAAAACGTCTATCTCCATAATTTTTTTCATATTTTAATGATTGAATTACACCTGTGTGCGAATTCTATAACTTTACATTTTCTTTGAATCTTCGACGAATTCGTATCTTTTCACTAAAATATGTTCTTTATTACTTGAACTTAAAGTACAAAATATTTCCGTGTAAAATTTTTGTAGGTACCAAATCCACGAGATGGCAAGCAGTATTGTTGTAATGTAATTCGCGTCACGTTACGCTTGTTGGAAAGGGAATGTTTTGTTTTCCTGTCTCGGTATGGCCGGGATGTCAATTTAAAACGGGAATCGAATTCGTGAC
Organism: Euzophera pinguis; assembly: GCA_947363495.1. NCBI lineage: Eukaryota > Metazoa > Arthropoda > Insecta > Lepidoptera > Pyralidae > Euzophera > Euzophera pinguis. The sequence continues at coordinate 14,956,049 of OX376172.1, read as the reverse complement.
CGATTACGATTCGATAAAGACATTGTTTTCCAAATAATTTGTTGATGAAATTTCCAAAACATTAACGGCGATCGAAATTTGGCGACCCGAAATTATGCCGTGTCGTTAATGGGTAAATTAATGCGAAATTGTGCGCCTTAGCTGCGAGAAATCGTCCTAAATGAGGGGAAACGACGAGCCGCCATATTGGCGGAGATATTCAATTTAAAATGCGGCCCGAGTTATTATCTAATTCGTTGCCAGTCGCCACAGCCTGTACTACTCTATCTACAGTCAACAATATAACTTTAGATTCGTAAAACGAAATACTAAACTGAAGTAAAACAACCCCAAATCCAATTAAATTTGAGTCATCAAAATTCCTTCAACTCCAATAGCGGAGTTAATTTATCAATCGGCAGCACGATTGTAAATATAAATCAATCAATCAAATTAATGCCAATTTCATCAATCAATCGGAACGATTGGTTTTGGCGGGAGTTTAAAAACGAATGAGCTAAGTTTAACGTCTGTGCGCCGTGGAAAGTAGGAAAGTTACACTATTCTTCAAGTGAGGTCGTTTCTGTCGAACTCATCGCACCCATTAATGTCTTGAGCATTGAATCGAAATCGTCCGGAGACAAATCGCTTTACTAACTCGGTTCAGTGTTTCTCAAAGTTAAAGTTTTTCTTTCTGGAAAAAACGGAAATAATATCATTCTTATTTCTGATTTTCTATGCCTGAGATGTAATTTCATGACAGCAGAATTAATTTGCAACTCACAAAATACGATCGATAAACATTCACTTGTAGAAATAGTCGCTATCCAGCGCGGGAATTCTACCGGAGTTCTTGGCACTATGCCGCAAGGACAAATTTTAGATTTTAATTAGTTTTTATCCCACATTCTGTAAAAAACTAGCCAAGTCTCGATGGAGCTGCTTGTTTATCTCTAAAAAGTAATGAAATCTAGACAAAGTCGTGCCAAGTCTAAGGTTCCTTACTGCGATTTCTTTATTATTTTATTATTATAGTTAATGTTGTGTGACTTGGCCGTTGAAGGGTACACAAGGGATATTAAATATGTGATTATAGCTTACTGGATGACGAAAATTTCTGCGTTCTGGTCTTATCCAGAGGCTCTCAAATAGGGGCCTGATAATGCGGCGAAATGGTTCCAGTAAAGGATGGTACGGCAGTGTTTGCTTCGTGCGGCGTGGCGGGGGCACTGCCGTGCCCCCCGATTTTTAGGTTAATTTTTATTATTAAGTTTTAGTTTTAGTTTCGATTTATTTCATTTTTACTTTTCTATCTAGTTTCTTTGTTATTTAAGTTTGTAAATTATTTTTAAATTATATAACATTGTATTATACCAATTTTTTCCCCTATTAAAGGAATATCAGTAACTCCAGTGTACAACTTTTCTTTTATGAGTGTTAGAGGGATCCCCTCTTTTGAATTTAAAGACAAGAGCACTGGTGTAATGTAATACATGCCCTGCCTACTTCAGGCCCAGTCACTTTCATCCATAAAAGCACAATTTTGTATGTGTAATACATAGGGCGCACTGTAAGTTTCCGGAACTGGCCACTTACATAAACAATATTTAAAAATTTATTGCAACATTTGAAAATAGAACTCTTTGGCTGTAGAATGCAGTTTGTTTCATCTGACTGTTTTTTGTTTTTACCTTGTGGCGCCATTTAAAAAATTGTGTGTCTGCATCAACATGGATTTAACTCGGGAAAATTTTCGTAGTATGATTTTCTACGATTTTAAGTGTAATTTGACAGCTCAACAGAGCATCGCTCGGCTTGAAACAGCTTTTGGCACTGAAGCACCATGCAAGACAACTGTTTATAGCTGGTTTGCAGAATTCAAGCGTGGTCGTATCAATCTCAGTGACGAATCTCGCGATGGTCGGCCGTCCACCGCTGTGACCAACAAAAACATCAATGCTGTGCGCCGTATGATTGAAACAGACAGGCATGTGACCTACCATGAAATTCGCGCATCCTTAGAAATAGGCATGAGTCAAATACAATTAATCCTACACAAACATTTGGGTGTGAGAAAGCTGTGCTCGCGGTGGATCCCACACAACTTGACCGAGGCTCAAAAAACGGACCGCGTCACTTGGTGCAGTGCCATGCTTACCAGATTCAACGAAGGTGCGTCAAATTTGGTGTGGGACATAGTAACAGGTGACGAAACATGGATTTATTGCTACGATCCCAAAACAAAGCAGCAATCGAGCGTATGGGTCTTTCAAGATGAGCCGAAACCAACCAAAGTGGCGCGCGTGAAAAGTGCATCTAAGCGGATGATTGCTTCTTTTTTTAATAAAACTGGACACGTGGCTACTGTTGCTTTAGAGAATCGTCGTACAGTGAATAGTGACTGGTACACGACCATTTGTTTGCCGGAAGTTATTGACGAACTCCGTAAAAATAACCGTAAACGCCGTATCATCCTGCACCACGACAATGCTAGTTCTCACACGGCCAGACAGACAAACGACTTTTTGAAGGCGAAAAATGTAGAACTCATGAGTCATCCTGCATACAGTCCCGACCTGGCACCTTGTGACTTTTTTCTGTTCCCAAAAATTAAGAACCAATTACGCGGTCAACGATTTTCATCACCAGAAGAGGCTGTCAGGAGTATGAAAAACACGTTTCAGAGGTCACCACAGAGGAGTGGCACAAAAGTTTTCAAAACTGGTTTCATCGAATGAAAAAGTGCATAGACGCCAAGGGAGATTATTTTGAAAAACAATAAATTAATTTTGTACCTTTAATAGTATTTTTTCATATTCATTCCGGAAACTTATAGTGCGCCCCACGTATATACTTATGGAAGAAATAAAGATGATTTGTTTTTTTCGCGTCTTAAAATCTTTGAGAAACACTGTCTCCGTTTCTCCGGCGGTCGCTGCAATCGATACAAATTGACATCGCAACAGTTTCAGCAGACGCAGCGTCTGTTCCGATAATCGATTGTCTCGTAACCTACGGCATTCTATTCGATTACAGTTTGGAAGCTTTCACCACTTAGACATTCACATAGTTCACTTAATCTCATAGAAACATGAAATTTGTCCCGTTCGCCGTTTTTCTTATTAATGATAAGTCAATGAAAAGTCAAAAATATCATGAACAGTTTGGAGGAAACTTGGAAGAACTACTTGGGGAAAAGAAGAGATTGCGTGAAGTCAATGTATGTTTTAAAAATGGGAGTGGTTGCGCTGAGCCAACGTAGATATTATATCTACTTATGTTACGTGTTTTTTTTAATATAATAAAATTAGTTTGACGGAACACGCACTCCTTAAATGTGGAATTTGATAACCCAGGTGTCTTCGAGAGCAAACATTTTTTTTAAATGTATGTATAAATTTAAGAGCTGGGCTCTTGTCCGTGTCAATTCGTTGATACGATACGAACATACATAAAATACATAAACATATGCTATGAAAATCTACGTATGCTGAGCGATGTTAAGTAAAAGTGTATTGTGTTAGATAAAAGTGTTCAGTGTCCATTACCGCTATTATAGTGCGCTTGCTTGACAGGCCGCTTGCCCCATGCGCCGTGTAACGCTTGCCACGCTTTTTTCTCGGGAGCCTCTATCACTGCTTGGTCCATGCTGTCAACCTGCGGAGATACATATATACTTTACCAAAATTAATCTCATTTTAGCCACAAAATTGACGAGGGAAAAATCCTTCAAGAGCATTCCCGTTTGAAATTCTTGAATTGTTTTTTTTTTACAAATATACAGAAGAATGTGTGAAGAAAGTCAAGGCGAATCAAGAGGACAGTAAGAAGCAGATAATAGTGACCTCTTTACAATACTTATTATGATAACCAGGTGGTAAGGGATAACTGCCCTCGGTTGTACACAAGACCTAAAAACTAGAGCAGAGAAAAGAAAAAAATTGTATTTAGGTAAACCTCAGGTCATGACAGATGCATTATTTAATTTATAGATATTTACATTTATCCAAATTTAGTAACACAAAATATATTTTCATGCGTAATTCTTACAAAAATAGGGTAATGCATGCCAGCCGACATTAATCTTCTTAGAGTTTTATTTTTATTTTTAAATGGTACATTTACCTGACGATTTAAAGGTATAAATAAATATAAATACAACTATCTAAATAACCATGGAAAAGGTAACTTAACAGCATACAAAGTCAACTTTAACATAACATCAATAGCGGACTTACACCCGTATTCCTAAATATAACCATAAGGACGTGTTTTACTCGAACTCATTCGAGGGCGCCTCAAGGAAGTCTTCGAACTTTCCTCGAAAACGATATTCTTAGTTGGTTGCTTGAGCAAATTCCAATGAGGAACAACACAGGTTAAAATAACAATTTAAAGCACACACTTTGAAAAATACAAAAGAATAGAGTAAAAAATAAACAAAGTAAGTAGTTAACTAGACAAAAATCTTGTTCCCCCATGAAATATAGAAATCTGATTTATTATGAATGAATGCCATACGCAATGATAATAACTAGTTGTTCGCCGGGAACGTTAACAACGCGAACAAACATAATTTGGATACAAACATACATACATACAACAATGTTTTTTCGATCCAACTTGATTTGTAGCCCTCGCTCGCTGCCCTCGCTCGGTCAATGACTCTAGTTTGTAAGATTAATAAACAGATTAAGTACATGTATTTCTGTAAGAATGGGCTGTAAACTCAATCGATCGTAGTTTAAGAGGTTAGCTATAATTACAAACTAGAAAATCTAGCTCCTGAATATGCCATCTCATCGTTAGTTCGAAGCATGCTCTCGCATCATAATGGAGCATTTAATTTGTCATTTACAATAGTCTGGCTTCGCTAATCTAAATCCTATTAAGGGCCGGCTGAATCTATCACGCGGGGAAATTCTCGAGGGACGGGCTTATGTCTGGACGGCCGCCATGATGTGACGTCGACTGTCTTTTCTCACTTATTTTAGCACTAGCTTTTTGCCGCGGCTCTGCCAAATGTAGCCGATGTTTGACCCCGGCACTTTAACTTTATCCATACCAATTTTCATCAAAATCGATTCAGAGGTTTAGCCGTGAAAGCGTAACATACATACAGACGTTCGCATTCTATTAAAATTGCATAATATTAAGTATGAATATGGATAGTAAAGAAGTATGGATGGCCAACAAAACAGATCAACTACCTACCAATATTGTTCTGTTAGGAATTATGCAGTATTCTTCCACTGCATGATCTTACTGATATATCATCATCATCACTGCCCTTGCAATGGTCTAATAGAGGCTCGGAGATCGTGGATTCAATTGTCATTTTCGGTTTGGTTATCATAGTAAAGAGTTGAATTTGATAGTCTAAATGGAAAGGATAACTTCCGTGTGATAGGTAGTCCATTAAATGTAATTCATTCAGTATTTAGAAAACGAGTTAGCGATCTAACCCTTGGCAATAACAAACAAATGTAGATTACAATGTCATTTACTAATGTTACGCCACTATTTGGATATTAACGAGGATTTTCGAAATCCACTGTACAGGTGAATCTCAAGAGAGTAGCTATTATGACCAGGGTTATCTGGATTCCAAGTTAATTGGATGCCAAGCCAAATAAAAGAACATTCAAATACCTGTTTTGACGTTTATGACGATTACATCTTTGCTAAAAACGACAACTATAAGCAAAACAAATCTTGTGAACAAATCCAGTTAACTAGGATTTTGATTTCAGTTATTTTTTAGGTTATGGTTTAGTTTCACACTGTAAAAATCCTAGTAGTTTCAAAATAATCCTATAATAAATTGAAGATGTGTACATCTGAATCCAATTATTTACCACGCCATTACCATTCCATGCTATCATGCAAACTACACTCAAAACGGGGTCCAAAAGAGACAGGCTACCTGTTGTGAGGGAATTAGTTGTTCAATAGCTGCTTCCAGATCTTCGTAATCAGTCTCGGGGCTGGACCTCTTGCCCCACGACCCGTGGAAGTTAGCCCACTTCTCCTAACAAGCAAACAATGACTTCACCAAAGCTAAACGTCACATGGTTTTAGGTACAACACGCTAGGCTGTTATCTGGAGCAGGTTTGTAATATATTGATCTCAACAACTGTCAGTTCTAGCATACCTGCCAGCTGCCACTAATAGCTTTTAGTGACTGAAGATGCCTGTGAGTCCAATTTTCGTGAATATTTTTTTCTTAAAACCTGCTCCAGATGACATTTACTAGAAGCGTGGCTGAGGCAGGGTGAAAGGAAAGAATGTGATTTATTACGATCGATTCAATTGTAGCTTACAAGTGTTTTTTATCAATAATAATTGTATAAGCGCTGCAAATGCATCATTTATTGCGTCATCTTAAAACACCTCCTTTTCCTCTGCCTCATAGAGTGTTCGTAAAAAAATATATTTACCGGTGCCCGTTTACCCCACGCAGAACTCATGTCTTGCCAGCCTCGCTTGCCCCATGCCGAGCTCATGTCATTCCATCCCCGTTTACCCCACGCAGAACTCATGTCATTCCATCCCCTTTTACCCCAAGCGGAGCTCATATCATTCCATCCCCTTTTACCCCAAGCAGAACTCATATCATTCCAGCCTCTTTTGCCCCAGGGAGTCTGCGAAAGATCACTCCATGCGCGTTTGCCCCACGCAGAATTCAGATCCTGCCATCCTCTTTTACCCCAAGCGGAGTTTAGATCTTGCCATCCCCTTTTACCCCAAGCGGAGTTGAGGTCCTGCCAGCCCCTTTTGCCCCACGCTGAGTTGAGGTCTTCCCAGGCCCGCTTGCCCCATGCTGAATTTAAATCCTGCCATCCCCTTTTACCCCATCCCCCATGTAAACTGGACCACGCTCGCTTTTCTTCTTCTGTTAGTTCGACGTCGTTGTCCGCCTGTGGAAAAAAATGCTTAGTTGTTATTTAATTTTTTTGTTTATTTATTTTATGTTCTTGATATGGACAATGATCCGTTAACTCGCTGTGCAATTATGGATGCAAAACTCTTCAACATAACCTTCCGCATAATATTTCTGCAGGATAAAAAAAAATGTATTGTGATAAGTACTACTTTCAGAGCATTTCATGTGAATAACACTTTTTATAAAATTGAATGGACTTTATATAATTTTGTAATCTGGACCCGGAAGCGGTCGTCGACTGACACAAAGCAACTCAGAAATCTTTAGCTGCATTAACTGCCACGTGACTGAACAGAAATCTTTGTTATTCTATTAAAGCGTTTGTTTCCGCTTAGAATGTTAATTGTGGTAGGAGAGGATGGGGCCTCACTGAAAGCGAGATAGAATTAACTCTCGCTTTCCGTCTGAGCGATTTTGCGAATGGTACGGACGGAAGTAGCGTATGAAAATGCGCGCTATTTGAACCTTGAGCGAGCGTGGTGGCTTTTTTATTATCAACTCGAGATATTGATTGCTGATTTTTATACATTACTATAAAATATGGTCAATGAGAGTACGGTGGCCCTGAGATGCTTCAAAGTCGTCGTGATTCGTGACAAGCGATATAATATATTCTTGCCTCATTATAAAATGCCATTTGAGTACAGCCTTCTGTGTTGCGGCTTGTGACCACAATAAATATGATTAAACTATTTTAATACGGTTTTTTTACTGTGTAACAATCGCGAAAGCATAAGATGACATGTAGAGTGGATGATAAAGAAATAAGTCAAGCGAAAGGGAATTGATATATTTTATTGGTTGAAGTAATGAATTCAAATTGTTGAGTTGCTTTGGTTATTTTTAATATTGTTTGTTACTAATAAATAAATATAAGTCAGTGATATACGCTGTAAGTGTTACCCCACCCTACTCCGTTAAAAGACGGTTTGCTAAGTTTTCCCGCCTTTTTTACAGAGTTCCCTCTCCACAAGACATACCTCTAAGAGCTTTGTACAACCTGACGTCTGACTATTGTGTTCGTCGCAACATTTTATTCTTTGAAAACGTTTAAAAACTTGTTTTGATTGCCTGAGGAATGTAAAAAAAACTTTGCCTCTGGTAGCCATTACAGTTAGAAAAAAAAGTTTTCAATTTCCTTTAAGCTCGTAACAAAAAATTGTGAATAATCCTAATCGTATCTTATTAAATATTCTACGATTAAATATTAAGAAACCTAAAGCGAGCCGTCTGGTGTAGAAACGCTTAGACCGTGGGGACCGAGTGCATGGGTTCTCTACCGGGATCTGAGCAAGCGCCTTATCGATGGCACACGTTACCAGAGGGCTGGCCTATTTTTAGCTAAAATATTAGCACTGCCATTTAACGTGGCAATGCTGCCAGCCTTCTGGGCACTTTGCCATAGATGGACAGGTACGCGGAGGAATAATTCGACGCTTCCTAGCATCAGGCAGTGCCGAAATATTTTTAAGTTTTAGCTATGTTAGTACTTATGTTATTTGTTTTTTTTTTTATTTTAGTTTATCTTTACAATAAATAATATACATCAATAAAAAGAAAAGAAAAAGTTAGTTAGGTTTGTTTGTTATCTTTTCACGCTTCTCTATACATGGCAGTACCACAGATTAATAAATCTTTCTGTTTCTTCTAATGGTTTATTGGTAGAGAATGCTCTGTTTGTTTTTGTATTTTTTTTTTTTTGGGTGCAATATTTGTATTGTATTTGTACTTGTGCAACAATAAAGTTTAACTTTAAAAATAAATAAATTACTATAGCAGACTGAGAAGTAGAGTAGAGGAGCATTAACCTCAGAATAAAATACTATTGCCGAAAATTTTAGTACGCGTGCGGAACGGCAGTAATTTTAACATGCAACTAACTACAATTAACAATTCTGTGACTAACTTATCTGATTTCTTTTATGTACAACAGCTTTCTTGACACATGTACAACTTGATTTTTTCCCGCAGCTCCGCCTGCGTCAAAAAGTAGCCTATGTTTGACCCCGGGTCATACCAAATTTCATTAAAATCCGTTTAGCGGTTTGGTCGTTAAAGCGTAACAGATAGACAGACTTTCGCATTTATAATATTAGTATGGATGGATAAAGAATTTTACATACTAACTAGGATCTAATAATCCAAGATTATATCCCAGTGACCGTGTAATAAGATAATTACCTCGGAGAATGGCCGGTAATGGCTTTGAGAAACATAAGTGCAAGGATATTGGCTTATCTTGGTTCGTGTGACGGTGTGTAGTAGATGTTCGTAAAAGGCGACCAAAGAAAAACAACCATCCATACTAATATTATAAGTGCGAAAGTCTGTCTGTCTGTCTGTCTGTTACGCTTTCTCGGCCAAACCGCTGTACGGATTTTGTTGAAATTTGGTATAGATACATTTAAAGACAAACAAAATGGTCAAACATTCAGTCAAAAAACAAAGTCAAACTTTTTTTTCCAAAATTCAGTCCCAAAATTGTTGCAATAAAAGAAGAAAATATGTATGAAAATTTGTTTGGCTATTTGTTAAAAGAAAATGGCGCTGCCATATATTCATATATTTAATTGTTTGGCTGTTCGTCAATAGATGGCGCTGCTTATTTTTAATTGTTTGTTTATTCGACATTAGATGGCGTTGCTTATATTTAAAAAAAATGATAAAACATATTGAAATGTATACATCATCAGATGGCGCCACCATAAATTTAAACTCTATATAGTTTGTCGTACGGAAATAATAAGACTATGTAAGTGGTTGTATTTTATTGTTGTTCTTCGCGAAGATTCTTGGTTGTTCGTTTTTCCAGAAAATAAATGTTAGTCTTACTGTTATGTGTGTCGGTCGATTCGTTCAGTTTCTTAATTTAATACTTAATAGGTACTGTGGTACCTATTAAGAATTAGTTTAGTTACTCGTAATAGGAAAAGTTTTCTTAATAACTTTTAAAAAGTTAACAAGAGTAATTTTCGGATTTAAATATTGGTTGGATTGTTGGGTGTGTCGTGTCGATTCGTTTAATTAATAGAAAAAGTTTACATAAAAAGTTATTAAGAGTAATTTCCGGATTTCACTAATATTATGCCTCGCAAACATAAATCTAATTTGTCACAAAGCTCATCAAGAGCTCGAGCACAAAAAATGGCTCGATACCAGGAAAGCCAGGAGTTATCTGAACTTCGCCGGGCTGCAGACGAAGAACGTCATGCATCTCTGAGGGCAGCCGAGACCTCAGAGGAGTCTCAGGCACGTCGACTCTTGGACGCAGAACATCATGCGTCTCTGAGTGATACTCTTTGACGTGCTTATTTCGTCCTATAACCGGTCTATTACCTTTACACTTTACATTACCTCTAGATATTTATGCAGCCTCCCTCAAAAAAGACACTATATCACAATAAAATTGATCTATTTGTAATTTGTGAGAAGCAGCATTACAATATTTACAATCACAAGTTAAACGCTCAGATGGTGAATTAATTTTATTTAAATTTTTATTATAGTTTTTCCTATACAGAGATATCTGTTCACTGCATCTTTCCCCCCACATAACCGTGCGATTAGCAGCTAACTGTTTTTTGATTACCTTAGGTGATATATAACTTTAAGTCACACTCCAGTATCAGAGGAAAGTAATCGGACCATGTTACATTATGTTTAACATACACCTTTCTTACTGTATGCATAAAATATTGTGATACAATACAGTGATCTAGCAATTGCCTACACCCATGAACATCACTTATAAAGGTGTATCTGATAACAATCCAAGCTTATTTACCTCTGCACAAAACCAGTTTTATTCATGACAAAAGTCTGTGAGCTCATCATGAAATAACTCACCCGGGTGAGCATTAAAATCACCCAATACATAAATAGATTCACTGCCATATTCATCTACCAGAGTACTTATTTTACCTAGACAGTCTGTGAATTTCGGTAAATTAGCAGTGGTATCCGTAGGCATATACACACATATCACTATAATGGGATGTTCCCCAGTCACAAATTTTATAGCACATAACCGATCACTATCACATGGCAGCACAGACACATTGATGAAAACCGCACTCCTCCACAGCAGGGCTACCCCGCCGTAGGGCCGGCCGCGCAGTTTACCCACCGCGGGCAATAGCTAGTCTTTTACAAACCAATCTACTTAAGCCGCCTGTCATATCCATTGGAAGAGTTTTGTGAAAGTAAAAGCTTTCGTAACTCTCGACTTTCTTAGTAATTAATGCTATTCTGTTATGAGGTATAAAGGTCCATATGCCTTTTAGTTTGGGCGGGGCATGTGTGCCGCGTGCGTCAGGAAATATAGAAAAAAATATTGAGTAGCTGGGCAACCTGGATCCCAACCAACTATAACAATGGGTATAGGAAGATCGGCCAAAAACGAGATGGTCCGATGACTTCAGAGCGATTAATGAAAGGAATAGTTTATTTGCAATGAAAGCGGTACAGTCTGGTGTTAAATAACAATATGGCCGCACTATCAACCTTGTTAGGTATGCAAAGAAAATTAAAACAATTCAATCTACATTACATATTTCGATACGCGTTCGATAAACATTGGATAGAAATAGCCAGGGCAGGATAGAGATCTGCGGAAGAAAAGAGTGGAGGCTTTTGCCCAGCAGTGCCTTTTGCCGGCAGGTAGCCGGTAATCTCATCATAAGACTCCTGGCCTTCCATAGTGATATAGGATCTGACCGATTTGTAGAGGTCCGCGTATATCTCGTAGGTAAAAGTTCTACGCTGCATTCATACCCCGAACACTCCATACAACAGCGGCGAGCTCGATACCTATTACGACTACTACGCACGTACGCACATGCGTCAATCTGTGTGTTACTTGTAGTGTTGGTTATTTATCGTATTTGCGTAATAGTCGGCCTAAGCATCCTTGTATTCTTTTGCTCTCGATTTTTACCCTAAATCTGCGCGCTGAGGCGCGGTATACGTTTCGGGTGGCAGTTCTACGCTGCATTCATACCCCGAACACTCCATACAACAGCGGCGAGCTCGATACCTATTACGACTACTACGCACGTACGCACATGCGTCAATCTGTGTGTTACTTGTAGTGTTGGTTATTTATCGTATTTGCGTAATAGTCGGCCTAAGCATCCTTGTATTCTTTTGCTCTCGATTTTTACCCTAAATCTGCGCGCTGAGGCGCGGTATACGTTTCGGGTGGGAGGGTGAGTGTCAGTTCTGTACGTTAGTACTATCAAAGCAAACATTTTAGGATGCAACTAGGAGAAAGGTGGTACCTGGACGACAGCACCGTCGTGGCTGTCCTCGCCAGCCACCACCGCCAGGGTCGTCAGGGCCGACAGCCACAGCGCGGCAACGCAGCAGCGCATCTGTAACAAACATCACATATCCATGTAGATACACTCTTTAGTACAAGGAAGCATAAGAAAAAACTTTGCTTAAAAGGCGGCCTTATTGCAATAGCAATTTCTTCCATGCAACCGTTCGGAAAATTGTGATGATGATGATATTATAATTGGGATGACGACAAGGTTAAAAAGTAATGATATTACATGATAGCATACATGTGTTTAAATTTGTTATTAAAATTACCATTTTGAATATTTGGACAGGTGGCTTTTTATAACAATTTAAAAATCGATGGGAAAGTCCATTTTCAAAATATAAAATTATTAAATAATTATATTATAATCGATGAACACATAAAAAGTAAAGAAACTTTCATTTAGAAACTATTTACAGTAACGCAATATGTAAGGTAGTTGTCGAACAAAATTTAGTCTCACCCTTGTATATTACCTAGGCGTGACGTCACCGCTACCTAGCGGTAATGGATACCTATCCATTAGTATGGAGCGTTTGGTATCGTCCAAAATACACGTGAGTTTAACTTCGTCATATCTCAGTTATTTTAAGTTTTATCCACGTTTTTTATTCACCAATGTACCTATTAGAGTGAGGTCTTTCGTTTAAAAAATAAAATAAAAAAATTCGTCATGCCGGTTCAGTGGTTAAGGCGTTCGCCTTCGGCCCAGGGGTAGTGGGTTCGAAGCATTATTTATTAGTTGTTTTCAGTTTGTTTAGAACATTGCAGGCTTGAATCACCTAATTGTCTGATAATAAGGATGATTCCGTACTTCGGAAGGCACGTTAAGCCGTTGGGTACGGCTGTAGTTTTGTGGTCGTTAGAGGAAGCACGACAGAGATTGATTCTAAAATCTCTGATACCAGGTTGTACAGGGTGACCATGTAACCCACTTGATATGAATGAATAAATTGTTTTTGGCTACAGGCTCTTTCTCTGCATAGCCTCTCAAATCTCTCCGACTAATGAAACTTGGATAAATTTGTATGTACTCGTATCTAAAGTAAATCCATTGACAACGCACATCACAGCCGGCCAGAACTAAAATAGTTAGCTTCTACTTATGTCCACGTAAATGTCAGCTGTTGATGCGAGGGTCGTCACCGGTCAGGGAGCACCCTCCCTATTTACAGGACGTGTGATATTCTTTTTTGTTTTGCTATTGTGTTATTTTTATGTGCAAGTAATGAGGAGATGCACATTAACGATATCTAGTTGTTCTTATTTCTTAATTGACATGTTGACGAAAATGCTGCAGTGGAGTTTGTGGCGCCGCTTTTTCTCCACTTGTGCTTTAGAAGTGATGGTAAACTTAATATAAGTAAATTGACGTCAATAAGTGATATTTATATTCATACTTCATCATACTAATATTATAAATGTGAAAGTGTGTTTGTTGGTTTGTCCTTTCTTTACGCCCTAACTAAGCAACCAATTGACTTGATTTTGGGCATAGAGTTAATTGAAAGGATGGAGAGTAACATAGGCTACTTTTGGTCCTGGAAAAACATCATGTTCCCAAAGGAAGTTACAAGCGAAGCTGCGGGCACAGCTAGTATTGAAAATAAACGATTTCATTTCATTTCTTATATAACAAAGTAAAACTTATTCTTTCCGTTTTTGAAAAAGAAAATCACATGTTCAAATTTTGTCTGTACGATAGATATCTACTAGTGAATCTTGGGAATGGATCTCAGAATAAGATTAATACTAATAGATTTAAGTGGATGTAGGAATTAACCACATACTCGTACGGTCAACTAATACCAAATGAAGGAATATATTGTCACAACGAGACAGGTTTAAGAGAGGTAGGACATTTTGTAAGGAGTAGTCCGTCTGGGGAAGTATCTCCACACTACAGAAGACCGCAGCCGGTGCCGGCAGCTGCTGGTGAGTAGGGTCGCCAGGCTCCAGAGGGGTCGCTGTGCTGATAGCGGACAGGTCGGCAAGGCGCTCGTGACATCTCCGGTGTTGCAGGCGTTCATAGGCTAAGGTAACCACTTACCATCAGGTGGGCCGTACGCCTGTTTGCCTACTTAGTTGTATAAAAAAAAACGAAAAATCATTCGACGCACCGATTTGCGTGAGTCACACTTTTCAAAAATGGCACTCCAGAGTGGCAGTCAGTGGCTGCTATTACAGCGATATTTTCTGCTTCAATCTGAATTGTCGCTGGATCGCATCAATCGGCTGCCAATTTACACAATGAACTGCTCAGCGGGACAATTGAGACGAACCGGATTTTTTCGCTTTTTGTGTTTATTGCACTAACTTATACACTGCCTTTGTGGTTCAGTGGTTGAGCTGTTGACCTCGAAGTCGTGGATTTGATTCCTATTAGAAACATTATATTTTGTTTAATTGTTTTCAGTTTAGTTATGACTTTACAGGTTTGAAGCTGGGAAACACGTTTGGACAAAGAAGAAGGCTCGAATCACCTCAATGACTAAAATTAAAAATGATTCCGTACCAAGGACCTACCTTCCAAACGTGTGCAAATTCGATTATATACACGATTTGTTCTGTGATCACAGAGAAAAATAAAAATATCCCTAGACATATTGTAACATTCGAAATAGACTATTCTTATTGAAGAGTTTCCTCTACATATATCCGTCCACTTTAGGAATATCACGGCCACAAAAAGGCTTGTCCCTCGTCGGATATTCGACCTACATAAAGAAGGTCCCGATTTTACGATTCCCTTACTTGAGAGGAATCGACAAATTGCGGGTATTCGAAACAGATCACACTTAAGATCGTGACATATTTGAATGACATATTTATTTTACATCTGCACGTTGTCTTCTTCGTCCGAGATTATTTCCACAATTGTGTCCTCAGCTTACGCTTCAGAGCCTAGGGTACACATTAAATCAAGGTTCTAGGTTATGCGGTACTGGTCATTACAATGGAGCGACTGTCTTCTGTAACCTATTTTACATAAAAACCAGATCAACAGGAACATGCCATGAGGTGTATTAGTGGCCAACACTGTCAGATTGTTCATGCTGTCTTTTGGAAATCAAAGATTGTGGTTTTAAGCTTACATCGCAAACCGAGTGTATGATATGTCATTTTCGAAGTAAGGTAGCAAGTATACTTTATTAAATACGTGATAAGGAAACCGGCAACAATGGTCTGGGTCGTGTTGCTAGCTATTGGGACCGATCAAAACAATGACCTAAAGATTCGATGGTATATCTTTGTAACACCGCAGTTTCTGAACAGATATAAAAAACAAAAGGGCGTACTTGATATTTCTTTCTTAAAAATTATCAAAATCAGCTCTGTACTTTTCACACAATGGAATTTAAAGGTGATCCCGTCTAAGTTTCGAAATTATTTTTTGATTTATTTAATTTTAGTAACAAACTGATTATTAGAAATACGACTAACTGGGATTCAATTCGTATTTCTTTGTCACAAAAATTCAGTTCAAGTTCCTTTATTTGCATAAATGTAGGTAGGTACAAAGTTGACAAATAAGTTACAGGTAACTTAGGAGTATCTTATATGTTATATAGATTTTTGAAATCTCCTTTCATTTTGATACCCCACACGATTAGGTTACTCAGAATTTTTTGTTTTTATCTGTCTTTGGTCATTTCTCTTTGGTCAGTCGTGTAAAAATCGCGAAAAACAACAGCATCGTTTCCAATAATATATTTTTGAGTTTTTTTTGTATAAATAATTTGAATCCATGTAATTAATTATAATTCCTATGATTGATCCCATCTTGTGTACTATTATTATATTTGGGATGACGACAGGGTTCAAAAATTGAAAAAGTAATGATATTTCATGATAGTGTGGCTACACCATTACCTTTGTACTTACCTAATTACCTTACCTTAAAGTACAAATCAAGATACCTTACCATCACATGCAGAAAATACCTTGATAGAACAACCTTTAGAAACAGTTACCAGTACCAGCTATAAGAAGAACTCTTTTAAGGATAGCAAGTACCAGCTCTAAGAAGAACTCTTTTAAGGATACCAAGAAAGAAAACACAACACACACATCATGCAAGCATTTTATTTATGGCGACGCATTGTCAAAGAAACGGCGAGTTGTCATAGAAACAAGATTTGGTTGAACATGCACGTGCTGTATGGAGCTTATCACACGTCGTTGTCAAGAAACAAGAATAGCACAGCACACGACTCTTCACTTCAAGCAGCACATCATACCGGTCTTCACTCTTCATCAGTTCGTGGATGAACACTTCACATCACAACACATGGAAACTCGCCGCTCGCCGCTCGCCGCACGTCCGCACGTCCGCACCGTTTCGAGCGCCGCCGTCGAAAAGGACTGCGAGATTGCGCGAGCTAGTTTTATTGGAACGGCCAAGCACGTCACGCGGTATCCAGTTCGTCCCGCGCTCCCCGCCCGCACCATCGTCAAAATGCGCCACCAAATATGGATGTAAACTAGAATACTAACTTATGATTGGTTATCATATTGCAACAAAAATTCACACTTGTAATGTTTGAATGTAAATAATTTTGTATAAATACGTGTCAATTTTGTAAATAAACCATTCCATTCCTTCTGAACAATTGGAGTATTATTCAAGTATCTCTCTCGCCAAAATAGCATACATATTTAAATTGTTTATAAAAATTAACACTTTGGTTTTTTTGCACAGGAGATTTTTTATAACAATTTAAAAATAGATTGAAAAGTCCATTTTGAAAATATAAAATTGCTATATAATTATATTGTAACCTTATATGTAATGTATGATTGTAACCGATGAACACATAAAAAATTAAGAAACTTTCATTTAGGAACTATTTACATAAACGCAATATTTAAGGTAGTTGTCGAACAAATTTAGTCTCACCTCTTGTAAATTACCTCGGCGTGACGTCTCCGCTAGATATCCATTAGTATGGAGCACGTGGTATCGTCCATAATGAGTTTAACTTGGTCATATCTCAGTTTGTTTAAGTTTTATCGATGTGTTTTTTTACCAATATGCCTATTAAAGTGAGGTCTTTCGCAACATGGTCTTTTTTAAACATGAAATCGAAAATTATTCGTCATGCCTCATGTAACATTCGGTGCCCCCGGATCCAAAATTACATTGTGTCGGCAGCGACATCTGGCGGTTCCCTAGTGACTTCCTACACGCGTCACTCTGCCCTTTGCAAGTCTTCACTGAACCTACTAGCTTTTACCCGCGACTTCGCTCACGTACTCAAATCCGGGTGCAGGAGTGCTATTTTATTGCCAGTATTCATTCAATCATATCGTAAATTTTAAGGTTGCGGGAGCAAGAAATTTGGGGAATACCAAAAATAGATGGCTGGATATTATCAGAGAGCACATGAGTAGAAAGGGCTTTGGAAAGGAAATGGCTAGAGATTGAGGAAAGTGGAAGGAACTAACATACCGTGCCGACCACACATAACAAAGTGGGAGAAGGTAAAGAAGAAGAAAATTCAATCATATCGCACTGCGGTTCACGCAGGTGTAGTGTAAACTCAGTCTCAGGGTTTAAGTTTGAAGTATCTACTTACTTAAGTCTTGTGTGTCGAAATGACGAAAAGTCTAGGCTGTCAAGTACAGGATGGCGGTAATGAAAGCTCTCTTTGATGAGAGATCTATTTGTCAATTCTATGCTGTCTTTTAGCTTCCAGATCAAAGGGAGTAAAGCGATGTTACCATAGAGCAATTAAAAAGAGGAGATGCCGTAATAAGCATTTTGTGAGAAAGTATTTGTGAGGCTACACGGGGCGGAAGGCAGGCGTGCGGGGTGCTTGGTTTCGGCCGTGGCTCCAACCATGGAGCACGAGCAACGACAAGCTCCGCCCACTTATGTGTCGGCGAGGCGCCAATGATCACATTACTGCGCCATTTCAAACGGCATCTCCTCTTTGTAATTGCTCCATGGATGTTACCGTCGAATACACTGGTAGATAAAAGTTAATCTCATAGAAAATACATCGTGTCCTATTGTTCATTAATTTAATGTGTAACAATCGCGAAAACATAACAACTCTGAAAAAATTCCTTCAGGGTCGGCAACGCGCTCGTGACCTCTCCGGTGTTGCAGACGTTCATAGGCTACGGTAAGCACTTACCATCAGTTGGGCCTTAAGACTGTTTGCCTACTTAGTAAAAAAAATATATTACGCTGTCAATACAATACAATACAAAAACTCTTTATTGCACAAGGCTGTCTTGTTCTATTTAGTCTAAGGATCGACGAAGGGATGTATCCAAATTCAAAATATTTTTTTTTGTCTCTGTCTCTATAACCGTATCGATACAAATTGTCAGTAATGATTCGATTACGAGATGAAAGAGGCCCCGAAGGCTGTGTGTACAAAATACAAATTGAGATCTTCAAGAGACTTATGAGGATAACGACATTACATTACAAGCAAAGCCGTGGGAAAATTTGAGTGGTTAGTTTACACGATAGTAGAGCTTTGACAGTTTGAATGAAGAATGAACACTTTATTGCACAATTTACAAACAAAAGAAACACATAGTTAAATCCAATACAACAAAATGGCCAGTTTGCCTTTTATTTAAAAAATAAATAAAACGACAGTTCATTTACCAAATTTTAACTCAAAATATGTTTCTTCTCATTCTTTCAAGTCAAATATAGTTAGGACATAAATTGACTAAAGACATTTATGGTCAATTATGATGATTTTATGAAGCTCGTTAGTCGAGCGCGACTCGCGTATCCGTAGTAACTCGCGTATGCGCGTGCCAAGTGACGAAGTGACGCGATCACTATTGGATTGGTCGCCATTTTAGTGGCATTTTCTATCTTGAGCTCCTCCGTGCTTTGGAAGGCACGTTAAGCCGTTGGTCCTGGTTGTTATCGATAGATAGCAGTCGTGAGGCTGTGTCGGATGCCTTAGGGCAGCTTGAAAAATTCTGACAATGTTGGCCACTAACACACCTCAGGTCATATTCCTGTTGGTCTGGTTTGCATGTAAAAAGGATTACGGAGGTCAGGCGGCTGTCGCTCCATTGTAATAACCAGTACTGCTAAATCTAGGACCATGACTTACAGCGTACCCTAGGCTCCGAAGCGTAAGCTCGCGACGCAACTGGGAATACACGTTATTACGTGTTACACGATGATTTAGGGTAAATTATTTAAAAAATATAAATTTATTGATTAATAAATTTTATTGCGTATATGAGATCTTAGACATGTTTTTTTCTGACTAAACTAACTTACTTAAAGAGTGACTAAACTCTTAGCTACTTCCGCATAATCCGGGCGTAATGCCCAAATACATTATTCCCGCGTACTTCCAAACTTTACTCGATAATTCCATTGATTCTCTATGTAAAGACATTCCATTCCACAAACTAATTTATCACAAAGGATGTGAATTGGTTTAGTTTGAGAAGACTTGAAACAAGACCAAGAGCCAAGTGTTGATTGACAAACGTCTCATATCGTGACGACGGTGTACGTATTCAAAACATAATACAAGAGATGATTGAGTCTGTATAATAATAATTATAAGATACAACATTTCATTATCTTATATCCGGAAGAAAACTTTTAAATATTACACTATTTTAATACGGGTTTTCCCGTTTATTACTTACAAGCTATTTTCCGCAGCTCCGTAAAGAGTAGCCTATGTTTGACCCAGAGTCTTCAACTATATTCATAACAAATTTCATGAAAACCCGTTCAGCGGTTTGGTCGTGAAAGCGTAACAGACAGACAAACATGACTTTCACAATTATGATATAAGTAAGGATAGTATGGATGGAAGTATGGATATGGATTTCATTTTAGCTTATTTCCGCGACAAAACTTTTAAATATTTTAACACTTTACAGCGTCTATGGCAGAATATTGTTTTTTATGAGCAAATTAGTTGTTGCCTTCGACTGCGTGTAGCCTTTATAGCGGGTATTCACGAATAAAAATAGACAATCTTGAATCCAGAATATGATCTAGTGCCAAGTTTTATCAAAAACAGTCCAATGGATCAAGCGTTATTGAGCAACAAATATGTAAACCATATAGCAACTAAAATAAGTAGGAAGTATTTATTAATAATATCTCTATTAATCACATAATAATGTGTTAAACCGATTAAACAGATAATCACATGTTAAGTCGTACCGTGTTGCGATACAAACTTAGTTCACAGTCACAGTTAACAGATTGAATCTATCACGCAGTAACCTCATTGTTTTAGTTACTGAACTCGAAGGCCTTTCGGCCTCCGTCGTGGTTTTTTTAAAGGCAGCCGGGATCGAGAACAACGGCTTAACAGTGTGGAAACTACAGGAAATTTAAAAGCATACATTGTTGACCCTAACAAAAGAAAATACGTTGTTAGTCGGATTAAAATTTTAGGTAGCATAGTTACTTTTCCCTTTTCTACTATAACGCTTTCAGATGTGATAACCCTATCGATGGCGAACAAATCAAATCAGCACGTGTGAATGCGTCCCATTGTTTAGGAAGTCATGTCAGAAACTCGCTGTTTACAATACAAGTTAAATTGAAATTGAGACAATGGGGACCGAATCGAAATTCGACGTGAAAATTCGGAAAACTTTCATTCATTCGAGATATTTGTTGATTGTTTTCTCTCTTTGTGGCAGGAATTTATGAACCTTGAGATTCGAAGAAAACTACAAAAATAAAACTGGAAATCAGAAATCATTATTTGCATCAAAATACAGTATTATCAACTGATGAAGTACTGTACTTTGTCTGCAAGCAAGCATGGCAATATTTAGTATCTCGGGCATTTACGAACCAAAGTATTATCATCTCAGAATTATTTATTCTGAGATGGATCCGCGAATGTGCTAATATCTCAAGTGTTAGTCGAAAAATCGGCGGGCGATTTTTCAAGCTGCTGAAAGTTTGTGACTTAGCCGATGCATCTAACGATACAGTACATACCTACAAACATAGTAATAATAAATTTTCCGGAAAGTTGCCTGGAAGAAATTGCTATTTTTGTGCATGGTTTTTTTCTTTTTATTGCTTGTTTTCGACAAATGTTTCCTTATTGTGCGATAAGGAGTTTTGTATTGTATTAAGTATATTGTGTCACGACTGTTTCCCGCAGAGGTAGGCAGAGACTACAGATCTCCACTTGCTACGGCCATTAGATACCCCGCTCAAACTCATGACGAAATCATATGACAGCAGAAAAACGAATTAACTCAAAAGACACACGCCTCCTCACGAGGGAACCCTTCCACCTTCCACGCATCATCATGACCCCAGCCGGACTGTAATTGGGGTCCAGTAAGACAAACGACTGGCTAACAAGATGAATCACCTTCGAAGACCCGCGACCTCTGTCCGCTCTTACATAATGCGTTTCTAATCGCTTGTTATGTGTGTAGCTCAAGTTTATTTTTAAAAGTGTTTTACGGCCTTGGATACAAATCCTTTATGGTCAGTTTTTATTTTTCATATAGGTAGTGTGGTTAAGTCAAGTCTAAAAGTCAATTTGATAGTTTTAAAAAAACAAATCAAGTAAAGTATAATTATAAAATCAGGCTAAGTAAAGGTACGGACAGACGTGCTCAAAAAAAGTATGCTCATAAGCTTGTTTACATTTAGCATGCTCTGCAACTGTTCACATTTGCCAGCAATAAGCATGCTTGTTTTAACCATAGTAAATAAGCATGCTTAAAACCTGTTCAGACGTGCTCAGAGCACGCCCCTTCTGCCCGCGCCTCAGGTAGCATGCTCGAAAATCAAATGCCGGTTGATTATCTTGCCCTTGCTCAATAAAAGCATGCTTTCGTGCTAGTAATGAGCACGTCTGTCCGTACCTTAGAGCGGTAGAGAAATAGCACTTAGTGATTTCTAGGAGCTTTTGGCAACAAGCAAGAAATTCACATAAATCAAACAATGTATCACTTCTCAACTCACGCTTGTTTAAGAACACTTTGCGAATAATAATCTACCATTATTATTTACAAATATTGGAAAGAACATAAATTTCGGAAAATAAATACAGCGACGAAACTGCGAACTCTTTTCAGCTTTCGGCCAATAGTCCTGAAAATTTAATAAATTCACGTCACAGATGTGGTCACAGACTACAAATCAGTGTCATACAGTCGATGACAGTAGCGCTTTTCTAATTTAAATTTAGAAAATGTCCTTTTTTGGCGCAATTGAGCATTGCTGTTCGTCGTTGAACATTATTTGTTTTAAACACTTTTTTTAATTTGTAACTTATCCGTTTCTTACCTCAACTTTGTGAATGCTAGTTCTGTGAGGGTATTTGACCGCTAGAGTATTACTTCTGTCTTTTGTTTTTATAGCTTTTATTACGAAAAGTGAGAATCCGCAGGTGTTAATAATAACAACAAAAATTACCCTTCTAATTCCAAGTTGCGAGCAAACAAACTGGTACCATTTACCGAGTTGAACGTACTGGAATGTTCTCAATACTATGCGCGTTCAATAACGTTCACAACACACCGCCATTGTTAAAATGGCAATGAATGGTACGCAGAGACGTTGCAGTTCACATTGCGTAAGTTGAAAACTTGAGAGCGAGTGTTTCAGTTCTTGTATGACTGAAGACAATTTACGTATCATGGTATCTGTTGCAGTAAGTTTTAGCTTAAATTTGCAAATTTTTATTTACTTGGGGTTTACACCATATGGCATAAATATGTGAAAACCGTTGTGTACCGTGTATATTAAGAAAATAACTTTTTTGAGGGTTCCGTACCCAAACGGTAAAACGGGATCTTATTACTGAGACTTCGTTGTCCGTCAGCAGACTGTATCTCATAAACCGTGACAGTTACACAGTAGAAAATTTCACAGACGATGTATTTCTATTGCCGCTATAACAACAAGTACTAAAAAAATGGAATAAAATAAATGTTTAAGGGGGCTCTCACGGAGTAATTTGCTCCATGGGGGCCCATTTAATAGACATGATTTTGGGGTTTTTATGGATAATGGTACGAAACTGTACGTGTGCGAGTCCAACTCGCACTTGACCGGTTTTCATTATTGTTTTTCTATATAGAATGTCTGCACATTCCTTTTTTTTTCTATCGTATTAGTAATACACATATCTACCACCTGTTCCTGTACTGGCCTCTAACACTGGCCCAGTGTAAACATTGGTTGTGTCACACTGTGGTGTCCCCGTATACTTAGATGGCGGAAATTGCCAAGCATTGAGAAGTATTGATATGCAGGCTGCCGGCGCCGGTGAAACGAATCGGAAATACGAAAGAGCCGGATATACTGCCGGATTGCCGGATCAGAGATTACCATTATTAATCAATTTGGGGTTCCATTTTTGAAATCCCGCTTCCATCTATCTATATATATAAAAATCAATTGCTGTTCGTTAGTCTCGCTAAAACTCGAGAACGGCTGGACCGATTTAACTATTTTTGGTTTTGAATTATTTGTGGAAGTCCAGGGAAGGTTTAAAAGGTGAGTAAGTATGAACAAAATGCTTGGAATATATTAAAAACAACAATTTCGCTTTCCCTTAGAAACTATTCCTTTGGTTTTGAATGTAAAATTTGACATTTGACATTGACGACCAACACTTCCCGATATTGTAGTCTCTCGGGAAAACAGTGTTTTTTTTCTTTCATTTTGGCTCTTACTTTCGTATTTAGCCAGTAACAAGTAAAATATTTTTTTAAAAGTTGTATAATTAAATAAGTATAAAGTCAAGTCAGTAGTTGAGTCAAGTCAAGTCATAATCAAGTCGAGTCAGAAGAGTCAGGCTAAGTGAAGTGGCAGAAAAACTGCACCTAGCGATTTCCAGAAGCTTTTGACAACAAGCGAGAAAATCACATAAATCGAACACTGTATCACTTCCCAACACTCACACTTGTTCTTGAACACATTGCGAATAATAATCTACCATTATTATGCACAGACACTAAAAAAAACACAAATTTTGAAAAATAAAATACAGCGCCGATACTGCTCTTTACAGCTTCCCGCCAAAAGTCCAAAACAGTGTTATGGAGTACATTATTGTACGCAATCCTTTGTATTACATAAATGAGGATGAATTCCCTAAAGGTGCGAAGGTTATAAGAATTTAAAGTTGTACTTTCGTCAAGTCTGAATTAATAAATATGGATTGTTGTCAAACTCTGTGTTCATAAATTAATTAGAGATATTTCAACCGACTTTCTAAAAAGTATGGTTAGGTTCTTAATTCGGATGTATTTACTTTAGTTTGCTACAATTAATTCATGACTCCGTTAATTTGAGATCAATAGGGAAGATGCAAATATAATATTTATGAAAAATGTATGATTAAAATGTTAAGAAAATGTAAAAGAAGGGCCACTGCAACGTTTTTATTTTAAATAATGTTGGTTTTTAACAATAATTACGAATAAAAAATTACTTGAAACGAAACTTATTTGAAAACACCAATCAACGTTTAGTGACGTCACTCCTGTTATGACAACTTAATTGAGGTTATGGTTGTAAAAGTAAATATTATTTTATGAGGATATTATATGAATATCCTAGATGGAATTCTTTAAAATGAAAACAAAAATGAAAATATTGCATGTTACCTATTGTTTATTCCCAAGTATTACATCATCATCATTTCGTGTAGGTTACATTGTCAATCGACCATGTACACCCTGGTGTCAGAGTTGTACGGAACCGCCTCTCGACCTCTGACGTGGTTCCTTTAACGACCACCAGATGGCGGCCGGGACCCACGGCTTAACGTGCCTTCCGAAGCACGGAATCATCTTTATTATCAGACAATCAGGTGATTCAAGCCTGCAATGTTCTAACCAAACTGGAAACAACTAAACAAAGTATGCTTCCCGTGGGAATTGAACCCACGACCCCCGGGCCAAAGGCGAACGCCTTAACCACTGGACCACGGAGGCAGTTCCAAGTATTACAATCGTTAATATTATTTGAAAAGGTACACTAGAAAGGTGTCTATTCTGTACTGTATTGAAATTGCAAAGGAAATGAAAACAGTTTTATTTTTAACCGACTTCATTACTAGAACTATTTAGTTGGTAAACGAGTATTTGACATTCTGATGGTAAGCGGTTACCGTAGCGTACAGACCGCAACGTCAGATGAATTTCCAAATCGATGGCGAGGGTTGCGGTGATAGAAGAATGATAATTACCATGCAACTTTTATTGGTGCCGGCACGAAGTTTGCCGGGTCAGCTAGTATTGGATAACAAAAAAACCTTCTAAAGAATTAATGTTCGAATGGTCACGTTTTGAATTCTTTTTGAATTGTTCGAATGCCAGTATTGTCAATTTTAAAATAAATTATTTTTATTTAAATATTTCGATTTAGTTTAGCAGAATTTTCAAAATTTATATCCAACCGATCAAGTGTAGCTTTTTTGAATAGTTCATTCCAGTAGGTATCTCAAAAGATGACCAAAGGTCTCAATTTTCTTATTAAACCTTAATAAGGTGGGGGATTTCTTCAACGAAAGCGAGAATGCAAAGGGTTGACAAGAATGGAAGTTCGAGATAGTTTTCGCAATGCCTATTTCACTGACTTACTTTGGCATCCAATAAACAACCAATACGACACGAAAGCTGACCCTCAAGAAATTAACATCCTTCTAAACCTCCTGATATATTGATATATACCTATAACCTAATTAACAAAATAGGCTAAATAGACGTCAGTTCAGATTAAGTAGCTAAAGTGCTATTTTTAAAAAGTATGATTCCCTAAATGATTGAACTAATTTTTGTTCGACATCGGATGATTTTCGTTCGATAACGAAGGTTTTTGTTCGACATATATGTCATACATATCAAAAATAGGGCTCCATATTGCGCGCGAAGATTGCGACTCAAGGAAAGCGGCCTAGCAATGACGTGCGACAAATTACACGTCACATGTCGAGGGACGCACAACACAGGCGCCGCCGGCGACGAGACGTGACCGGCTTTTTTAATCTGTTGTTTAATTGGTCCGGTTCCTGGAATCGGGGTGACCATACGAAAATTTTTGGCTGTTTTTTTTTTTTGTGTGACGAAGTATTTATTCATTCGTTTATTTAACTTTATTACATGACATGTAAATGGCGGACTTAAAGCCGTAGGCTTTTTCTACCAGTAAACCAATTGGTGATGCAGAAAAAGTGATTAATGTATGGTTAGTGTTAAATGAGTCTTTATGAAATTATAGTAAACTTACTTCTATATATACAAAACCTAAAAACAAAAATATCATACCAGAAAAAGAAAAACGAAATATAAAGTGTGATTATATAGAATAAATAATTGTTAGATAAATACACTACATACATATTACATAAATACACTACATAAATATTACACAAATACACTACATAAATATTAGATAAATACATTACATATATTTTGACGTCTACTGGGTACTATTTTCGTTCATTTTGTTAAAAAAATATGTACTTATCATATGTCTGGATTAATGCCTCTTCAAAGCTAGAGTGAATATGCTATTAATGAGCCAGTGAGCTCCATCGTAGACCACATCTGGAGCCCTATTTTTGTAAGTCTGACTCGCGCAAACTAGGCGAATATTTTTTGTTAAATATTGAATTATTTTTGTTCGATAACGAACGATTTTTGTTCTACATATAGATCATACATTTAGTAATTTCAATATTTTCTCCAGGACATTGGATCTGTATTTATTCACCACAAGCATAGCTAGAGCAAAGCGTTTACTTTATGAACATTTACTCCAGTAGCATAGATTTTTCTGTTGTGTTATTATTTAAGTCTTAGATTTAAACTTTTTTTTTTTTTCTATTTTGACCATAGCACTGTTGCGACTGATGTTTTTTTAGATCTCATACTTGTGTAGTTGTCTCACGATTGTGGCGTGTGTGTGATTACCATGCAGTAATTATAAAGAGGAGATGCCTTAATAAGCGTTTTGTAAGAAAGCGTTTGTGAGGCTACACGGGGCGGAAGGCAGACGTGCGGGGTGCTTGGTTTCGGCCGTGGCTCCAATCATAGAGCACGAGCAACGACAAGCTCCGCCCACTGCAGTGTCGGCGAGGCGCCAATGAGTACGTCACTGCGCCATTTCAAACGGCATCTCCCCTTTATAATTACTCCATGGTGATTACTATTCAACTTTTGTTAAGCTATTTTGGATTTATCTGTAAGGACCTGTAGTAGCTCACTTGCTTTATATAATTTTTACCTGACTACTTTTATACAAATGAAGCTGTTGGTCTTCTTAATAAATAAATAAATTTCAAAAATGGAGCTCCTGCACTTTTCATCAAGTAGGACCTTGGTCAATCGCTAGACATTATTAACACAAAAAAAAAATAGAAAATATTTTCAGAACTTTTAACTCAGATTTCTCACTCTACGGTTTAAGAAATTGACATTGTTTTGATGTGTTTACAATAATTTTATGATTTAATGGAATGACCGAGTTTGATGTTAATTTTAGGCTTTCTATCATTCGATATTATAAATGATTTATTTCAAATAGAAAAAAATACCTGTTTAGACCAACAAAAAGACCTATTAAATAACATTTGTAAAACTTCCGAAATTTTAAAAATTTATATGCACACGTTATATTTATTAGGACAACACGCTTGCAAAATAAAATTTGGAAAAAATGTACAGTATTTTAATCGTGATTGCCTGAAAATAAATTTAGTTAATTTCGTTGGTAATATCAAGACGCTACATTAAAGCAGGTATTATTTATGCACCATGAATCATCTAATAAAGCAATTAGAACAACTTGCCTTCTACGATTTGAGTCTTACCTTGATGGTATTACAAAGGTAAAGGGTTTTACTCGCCATATATCATATTGTTAAACTTATTTTAATTGGACCCCTGTCATCACGAAAGCTTCTCAAAAACCTTTAATATTTAGGATATATGTGTTAATTTTTGATTTCCAGAGGATCTTAAACTAAAGAAAGTGGAATAAAATAAATTAATAAAATAAAATCCATTTATTTCATGCACGCATGACTCATTGTGCACATCATTGAAATTAAAAGAGTCGCCTGAAAATATCATATAAAATATTTTAATTACATTCAAATGTTTCAGACTGTGATGGTTAACATTTTCTCTATTAAATAAAATAATTGGATCTCCAGTATAATCAAGTCAACTAATCCGACTTTGTATCACATAAAATCTATATTTTCGTATTGCATGTCGTATTTGGAACACCTGCATAAAACCTGCACAAAAGGATGAGACCAATTTTTGAATGAATGACAATCTTTCAAAAAAAAAAAAAAACAATGAATATCGTTCGATTCGCCGATTTTGCGTGGGTAACACTTTTCAAAAATATCACCCCAGTATGGTAGCGGAGCTTCATAATGTTAGAGCTAATGTTGCGACCGGAAAAACGCTAAAATGACAATGATCAATTCATTGTTATCGTCTCTTGATTTATGAAGTTGACGCGATTCTTTAACGACAACCAAATGATGACTTCACATGATACAGATAATATTACCATAGGGTCCAATGCTCCTTTACCTACCGAATTTATTACCTTAATATATTAAGTACTGATCTCGCAATTTTTTTGTGAAATAAGAAACTGTATTTTTAAAACACCATGTTTTCACGTACCGACTTTCTATCACAAGTTGATTTAGTGTTGCATTTAAAAAAATATAAATTAAGAAAAACTTCTTAATATTTCGATAGATGGCGTAATAAGGATTTTGTTTTTTTGTAACCTAAAAAGAATGTTGGTTCGTTTCCATGTATAATTGAATATCTGTATACCATATAATAAGTAATCAAACTATGTCTTTACATTTCTATTTGACAAAATTCGTAGGAAAAATAAAAAATAATTGTGTTCATATGAATAATAAATTATTCAATTGACATTCCAGTATTCAATTTGTATCATCATTGATGTACTGTCATGGGAACTATTAATTTGTCATTAGGGTAACAATCGATACGAGAGTCTTGCTGCGTGTAACAAAGAACCTATAGATCAACAATTAACATGAATAGTGTCTAAATACACTCAATGAAGATTGCAAAAATCGGAATAAAGTTCTTCAAATTAAAGCTTTTTTTAATTCAAGAAAAAAATTCAAGCATTCCATTTCCCAGCCGATCCTATGCCGAAACAAAAAGATCGATGGGATCGAAATAATTCATTTTTGTAGGGCGAATCACGAAGGTCAGCTCTACGTTTTTTAAAATCTTCGTGTGATTTTTTATCAAACTTTAAAACCACAGTTTTTATGAATATAATTGTTTGAAACATATATTTTTTAAAATTGTGATTTTAATTATATAAATAATATACTCACACTTTTTAAATTTCAAATATTATATTATAATGGATCTTAATATACTCGTACGGTCGCGAGACTTGAACACTGATATTTAAATAAGAAAATAAATCTTGGTTTCTCCCCTCAAACTATGGCGCATCTTCTGTCGTGTGCTGGGTGCCCAAACAGCTGCACCTTGAATGACATGTACTTGGCCTTTGACAGAGCTGTTCAGGTGGCTTCTTACTGGGTTGGGAGAGTGTCGACACGCAATGAAGAAAAATAAGAAAATAAGTTCTTCAGTCGGTTCTGGAAGCCCCCCAAAAAGCCGACTGGCAATAGGTTGCGCTGAACAGGGAATTGTGGGGATCTCTTGTCTCAGAGGCTAAGATTCTCTTTGGGTCGCTGAGCCTTCGCAGTAAGTATGTAATAGGTACTAAAAACCCCAATCATTGAAACATGACAACTCTGACACCAGGGTACACAGGGTCAATTGATCATGTAACCCACTCGAAATGAATGAATGAATTGAAACATGGATAAAATCGGTTTAATAGCGCTCTATATCGATTAACGTAGATACAGGTACCTCGATAGAACAGAGTTGTTAGTATTAAATTATCGTATTAGTATTGTATGTCATTGGATCGATGCAGTATTTATAGGCTGAACGCATTGACCTGCAGTGGAAGGGAATTTTCACACGATCCGGTTGCCGGTTACCGGACCGGACATTTATTAAGCAACTGTCACTTTACGAGGGCAATCAAGATCATTTAACGTAACTACCGAAACCGATCCTCGACTTATTGGGCTATTTTTGAGTATTTAAAATCAAGTGTAAATCATTCGAAATCGAACGAGTTTATGACGAATGAAATCATTCCAACGAGAATCGTTCGACACACCGATTTTGTGTGAGTTACACTTTTCAAAAATAGTACTCCTGATCTCCCGGTTAATTGCAAGCGGCCGGCGACCGGTTCGGACACGGTTCCGCTATACGAGTATTATATAAAGTTACTATATTTATATAAAGCTGAACTTGCCTCATTATTTATATATATTTTTTTCCGCCGCGGGTGAACGAGCTTTTGTTTTATAATAGCGGCATAAGGTTAGAACAAAGTGCCATGTTATTATTATAGACATGACGTTGGTAGATTTTTTTTCTTTCAATATGGCTCTTACTTTCGTATTTAGCCAGTAACAAGTAATTTTTTTAGTTAAGTTATCTAGACAAGCAAGTCTAAAGTCAGGTCGGTAGTTAAGTCAAGTCGAGTCAGAAGAGTCAGGTAGAAAAACTGCACTTAGCGATTTCTAGGAGCTTTTGCCAACAAGCAAGAAAATCACATAAATCGAACACTGTATCACTTTCCAACACTCACGCTTGTTATCGAACACTTTGCGAATAATAATCAACCATTATTATGCACAAACACTCAAAAAAACACAAATATTGCAAAATAAAATACAGCGCCGATACTGCTCTTTCCAGCTTCCCGCCAAAAGTCCTGGTAGAATTCTAGACAAGAAAATCCTTCAACATCATTTAAATACTTTTTTTAAACGACAGTAAATTTGTGCACGTTTTTTTTTCAAACATAAGTTTTGCGCAGTCAATGAATTAACGAGTAACTTTATTGAAATTCTTATTGGAGTGAAGATTTTAGGCAAAGTTTTTAAGTAGTCAGTAAGTCACCAAAAATATCTAAATGATCTCGCTAATAATCGATAAGAATTGGAAAAGCTTCAACGACAAGAGCCCAGCACATAATTTATAATGATGACCGTCAGAATCTATTTTTTTTAAACAAATAGGTCAAACTTCAGGATTTTTGTAGCGTCAAACCTAGGTATACTATTGTGTTTGTTTCCAAAGCTAGGCAGTCTTCCGGAACGACCACTACTGAGAATAATAAGCTGAAAGAAACTCCGTCAGTATTGATTCCTACAGAGCTTGAAGGGCATTAATAAGCTTCAGTAAAAGCCTATCATATAAAAAAAAAATATTTGATAACAGTACTAATATGAGATCTTATTCAAAAAATTTAATTACATAAAATTATGCCAGGTTGGTTCACTCTCAAAATATTTCGAGTTTCGAAGTGTGATATAATCTTTTGAATACATAATTTGGACTATTCACTGATTCCCGACATCTTTCTCTGCCCACTGAATGTTCTCGTAAATATTTATTTCAAATTTGCAAAATTAAACCTAAATGGTATAAATTGGCAAATCATAAATAACAAATTACCATTTAAAGCCGCTTTGATACTATGACCTTTTACCATAGAACATCTCGATTTAATGCGACAATGTTGGTAATGAAACTTTTCTGTTTGACTGTACCTTTGTAACTTTTTATTAAAATAAAAAAATATTGATCATTCACCTTGATTTCGATATTTTCATTCGACTCACCGATTTTACATACAGAAAACTAGGTCTTGCAACTGTGGTTTGGTTTTGGTAAATACGTTAACGTCATTAGCAATTACCGCGATTGGCCTGCAGGAATGTTACGTGCTCGTTGCCGACTATAGAGGAATCTTTTCACACCCTTTCTGAATAACCCCATGCTGTAGTCTTTAAGAAAAAAAGCTTGTCATTCGCTGATAGTAATCAAAGTAAAATACCTATTATTTCGGACACTGATACTTTGTGTTTCTATACTCTGCGCGAACTGATATGGCGCACCTGCGAAAATATTCGCTCTTTTGGCGTAGAATTGTTACTAACTTAACCACCGGACTTTTGGCGGGAAGCTGTAAAGCCGTATCGGCGCTATATTTTATTTTCCAAAATTTGTGTTTTTTTGTGTGTTTGTGCTTAATAATGGTCGATTATTATTCACATATTGTTCGATAACAAGTGTGAGTGTTGGGAAGTGATACAGTGTTCGATTTATGTGATTTCCTTGCTTGTTGCCAAAAACTCTTGGAAATCGCTAAGTGCAGTTTTTCTATCACTTCACTTAGCCTTACTCTTCTGACTTGACTTGATTATGACTTGGCATAACTACTAACTTGACTTTATACTTCTAAAGTAAGAACAAAATAAAAAAAAAACTTAACCATCGACATGAACTACCCACTATTTTGTTATTATTTTAACTTTGTGTTTTTTTTTCTTAATTCTCACATTAATAAGTAAGTATATTGTTACGTAATCAAAATAGTCAATAACAATTAGTTTTAATTCTCTAAGTGAAATGTATATTTGTTTTGAGAAATATAATTCTTTAACCATAAAACCACAACAGTAAAACAATGTGTTTGCTTTTGTCTATTATTAGCCCATTCAAGAATTAAATTAGCCATTACGAAAATCCATTTGCTACTTTCGCCAATTTGCGAATAAGGCCAAACGCTTGTATCTAAACCAATATTTAGCATATTATCTAAAATTCGGTAAACCCATTGAAGCGAGTAAACACGATGCCAAGAAAGTTGGCATTAAGTAGCGTATCTGAACTGATTGGAAGATTCTAGTCAGCTGAGCTTTGAACTTTAGGAGCTTACAAGTTGTATTGCATCCTTACAAGGTGTGAAGTTTATCGAGGACCTCATTGAAATATTGAGAAGGATAAGTTTAACTTCATAAAATACTATAGGTACTCAAAGCACGGCTAGTTATTTAGTATTTGGTTAGAAGATAACTTATTTAGACATATATATTTGTACATAAATTGAGAATAAATAATAGCAAGTTACATTGATTGTGTTTTGAGAGGACTACTAGACAGGCTAAAATCTTTTATATTTCAATTTTATCACGTTAGTATTCATAACTAAAAACTTAATTTGATTAGTCTAAATTTAATTATTTACATTCACCTAATTTTGAAAAGATTATTTATTTATTTATTTAATAATTTCAAATAAGTAGGGAAAATTGTGTATTTCTGGAGGTGGGCGTTGACATTCGCGACACAGTTTTTAACTACTGCGGGTGTCATCGTTAACCGTAATTTACTGTAAACTCTTTTTTGTTCCCAATAAAGATATTATTATTAGTTTATAAATTGTGCAGGATCAATTGACTTGAAACCTATGCAATAACGACTATATTTAATACTTAATATAATACTTAAATAAGGTCGGCTTAGTTAACCATGCAATATTTTAAAATGAATAATGATTTCTTTATGTTTTAAAAATATTTAGGGTCGTTATTTTTACTACCAAGATAACTTATCTAGACATATGGTTTAATTCTTAGCCATTGGGGTATCCGTAGTCTCTGCCCCCTACCCCTACGGGAAAAAGGCGTGATGGTATGTATGTATTTAGGAAAAAAGTGATAGCAAAATATTTATATATAAAAGAAAGTTTTAAACTTTCAGCAAACTCAAAAGTAATATTTCGATCACTTTTTAATCTAACGTGACAACCTAAAAGTCTTTGAAACCGGTGGTAAGGCTTTGCATTGAATAGAGATATTAAGATGGAGAATCTTTTGCCCAGCAGTGGGATAAAATAGGATATAAAAATAATGGTCAACAAGAAAAAGGGGTGTTTTAAAATTAACATCTGCCTGTGTTCCTGTGTGTGGTCATACATTCAAAATTTTAATGTATTTTTTAATGGTCGTGGTAATTTGTAGTTACAATTTATATTCTATTGATTTCTAATAATGTTGTATGCTTATGACGTGGTTTCTGACATACCGAATCAATTATCAAGTAGTAACGACAGGTACGTAGGTGTAATAAGTTTGTACGATTGATACGTTTTAGGTTAATTCAAAAGTTTACTAATGTCTTTTTTACTACTTAATTTGTTTTTGATTGTTGAAAAAATACTCTTACGACCAAATTTCTGACATTCTATTTTTAAAACATAAAATTACAGAATTAAGTGCGTATAATACCTTTATACTTCCGACGTTTCAACCGTGTTACAACGGCCGTGGTTAAGGAACGACTGGATCAACATTTCTACAGCTCCATACTTCCAGCGAAATCGTCTTTCATCGCCAGTAAAAATGACATTTTTAACTTGTAAAGCCTTTTTAACCGCTTTCGTCCCCCTACTGGGCATTGGTATCTTCCATTTCTCGACAAAATCTAGATAATTTTATTGATAACTAGCTGTGTATTTATTTTTAAACAACTTTTCAACTTCCATTGTACCACCTTACTAAAGGTTGAATTTTGAAAACAAGACCTATGATTTTCCCCGTGCCTTCAACTATATCTTTACCTAACTTTATTAAAATAAAGTTATTTAAAAGCGTAATAGAGAAACAGACTTTTTCAGATTTTTATTTTTGGATAAAATAGTTGGAATTTAGGATTAATGAAATAAAATAGATATCAAAGAGAAATGAAGTCAAATAAAGTAATTATTAATCTCTTACACAGCCTAATAAGAAATTATGTGTTTTGTCTAACCGGGTCGGGTTGAATGGGCCCAACGGGGCCCTTTCTTTAAGGCCCCTAATGGTACGCTAATGCGAATAATCTAGAACTCGATTATAGGCTTACGCGATTACGAAGACTTACCTATCGATCGGGGATAAACAATTATCACTCCCGATGGGAATCGTAGTGTTATTTCGGAATGAACGTATTATTTTAGAGAAAAATGCACGAGGAATATTTGTTTGAATGCCCTGTTTATATATATAGATGAGGTTATTTTTTTAAACACTGCCAATTTACAGTGTGTTTAGTACGTGAAACTAAACAATCCATACTATAATATTATAAGTACGAAAGTCTGTTTGTCTGTTACGCTTTCACGGCCAAACTGCTGAACGGATTTAGATAAAATTTGATATGAATATAGTTTAAGACCCGGGGTCAAACATAGGCTACTTTTTAACGTAGGCGAAGGTGCGGCGAACAGCTAGTATTCAATAAAAAATAGAGTGGCCCATATGGAAGTTCCTTAATCGCATCCGTACTGAGGTAGGCTGCTCCCGGGATAACTTGGCGCGATGGGGTATCCCCATAGAGCCAACAGAGGTCGAATGCCAGTGTGGCCATCTCGTACAATCTGTCACCTTCTGACGTGCCCTGCTTGCCCTGTGAGCTGTACAAAAG
This sequence comes from Euzophera pinguis, assembly GCA_947363495.1. NCBI lineage: Eukaryota > Metazoa > Arthropoda > Insecta > Lepidoptera > Pyralidae > Euzophera > Euzophera pinguis. The sequence goes on along the minus strand of OX376172.1, from coordinate 14,920,418 downwards.
GTAACCTTGTGTCGGCCACGGAAAGTGCAACGGAAGTGGCGCGTTTCTAAAGTAACAAGATTAAGAATTTTTTTGAGCTTTAGACTCAAAATAAGATCAAAAATTAAAATAAGGTTTTGTATGGAAGGTCGATATTTTTCCTACTCTTCGAAATATTTGTGTGGTGCCTAACTAATATTCTGCCGCAGCTAATAAAAACAAGTGTTGGTTTTATTTATAAATTCGGAGTAAGTATATATCAAGAACCTAAAAAGTTAACTTCGGACTATAAAAGACCTCACAAATTTCCAAGTTTGTCGCGATTACTAAACTTGTCAGTAACTCAGAATACTATTTTATGCTTGTCAGTGACTCGGAATACTATATTATTTAATGTTTATGTCACAGTTGCTGAAACCTGGTATTTATAGTAAATCACTCATGCTACATTATTCATTAGTTAATGATCACAGTATTACATTTTTTTGGAAAAAAATAAGGTATTTTCAGGGTCCTGTAAAATTTTATAAAATTCACAAAATTCCAATTCTATTTTTTTAAATAGTTCAAAATAGGACGGGCAAATCCTTTTCAAAACATTAAACTAAAGAAAAGGGAGGTAGGACATTTTGTAAGGAGTAGTCTGTCTGGGGATGTACCTCCACCCTACAGAAGACCGCAGCCAAATGTTATGTTCCTGCTGGTGAGTAGGGTCGCCAGGCTCCAGAGGGGTCGCTGTGCTGATAGCAGACAGGTCGGCAACGCGCTCGTGACATCTCCGCTGTCGCAGGCGTTCATAGACTACGGTAACCACTTACCATCAGGTGGGCCGTACGCCTGTTTGCCTACTTAGTTGTATAAAAAAAAACGTGTCTTTATAATCTTTTGTTACAAATATAGTATCATTGAGTTAGTATCCCTTAACACAAGCCTCGAACTTACTTTGGGTCTAGCTCAATCTGTATGATTTATTCCAAAATAAGATACTTAAATTTTATAAAGTTAGTCAAAAATGTATAAATTTTATATGTTTTCTTCTGACTACATACTTTTTGAAACTTAAATCTCATTCAATTTATTATTAAATTCAATTAAATATATTTAATTCAATTAAACTCATTAATAAATTGTTTTATTTCACTTTATTAAAGCCACTGAACAAAAGTCACAATGGAATCGCCTAACCAATGCAGTTGGCGTAATGACCGGCAATCGATGGCATTAATAATGCAGCTTCAGGTTCTCGGGGACGTGAGGGCACATCAATGGTTTATTTTTAACCTTTACTTCGACTAAATTAAGAAATGTTTATAGTTTTACACGTGACTATTAACTGTAATGTAACCTTTCCTTTTTTACAATTTATTTAGGGTTTTTTGTCTTGTCCCGTTATACAAAAAATATTTTGATTTTTACGTTATGTTCATGTATATTTTCTTTCTGTTTCTCCCAATGGTTGACTGGTAGGAATGCTCTTAGTATTAAGTCCGCCAATGTTTCTACTTGTGGAACATTATAATTGCAATAAATAAATAATTTACAGTAGTCTAATAAACTACACAGATGCTACGAATGCAATGCTTTACGACCATAGTACATTTACAATGTTTGTACCCAGCGATGTACTCGGACACATATGAGAAAAAGTATAATAGGAACGGCACCAAAAATCTATAATAAGTTACCGAATAATTTAAAATCAATGAATGACTTAATAATGTATAAAAATAATTTATTTGAATTTCTGATTGACAAATGTTAGGTACTATAAAAGTAATGACTTTTTGAATGATGTTAACATACAATTTTGATTATTTTGTAACCCTTTATAATATAAATTTTATTTTTAATTTAACATAACTAGAATGTGTTATTAATCTTCTATATGACTGAATATTTTAGCGTTCCCTATTATCTGTAACAACTGCATGTTCATGTATACCTATGTTGCACAAATAAATTATATGATTTGATTTTGATTTTAAACAGTTGCAGGGTTGTTTTTGATTTAACACAACTTTAGTTTTTGCGTAATTCCCTTATTTGTGTTTTTTTTTTGTTATCCCTATGAGTTAGTTGAAAGAAATTGCAATAGTGATAAGCCTTTGTACTCAATTAAATGTATTTTTCATTTCTCATACTCGGAAAGTAGTCTATGTTTGATCCAAGTATCGGTCTGAAAATGCTTCATCCGACCCGCGGGTCGGAATGTTTCATACAAATTCATTCCAAACCAAGGGCCGGAATGGATTTCAAAAATAGAACTAATACATTTCTTATGAAGCCAGCTGTCAAAAATTTAGATTTTTTTATGATTTTTTTTTTATTTTAGAAGTCAAGTTAAAAGAAGTAATTTAAAAAATTATATTTGTCTATATTTTGTCACTATCATTTAAAAAAAAATATAAATCTATAATTTTCTTAATTATATATAATTATTTTAATACATAGGGTTGTTTTATGTAAAAAATGATATCTATACCTACATAGAAATATGTCACCGATTTATTTATGATAAAAAAAATCTATAAAAAGGCACTGCATACCTACATACACAGTATTTAAAAAAAAAACAAAATTATTTTTTTTTAACATCGAAATGGATGGCCTGCGGCGGAGAAGCTTTGTGTTCCATATTTAAAATTAAAAAAATAAAAGCTAGAAAAAAAAAGACTTGAAAAATTATTTGGCGGGATTAGAGCTGTTTGTTTGCATTGCAGAACTATTTTTACAAGAGATTTGTTTAAAAATGAGTTCAAGTGATACTGAAATACTGACCCCAGATTCGGTTAAAGATGTAGCAAATTCAGTAATCGAAAATCTTTTACCAATGTGTTTTTTGTTTAATTTCATTTTCCGAAAGTGTGTTTCTAACATACTTTAATGGACAGCCTGGCAAAGTTAAACCTTCTACGCTATGGAGCAGATATTCAATGCGCAATTAAGAGTACACTAAGTGTGAAACACAATATAGATTTGACAAAATTCCATAATTTAACATCATTCTTAAAAAGACAGTCACAGGGGTTTAAAAGTAAAAAATCAAAGTATTCTCCTCTAACGAAGTGGAAACATTTTTAAATGAAGCCCCTGACGAGATATATTTGGCAGTGAAGGTAAGCTGTAGTAAGTAAATGTTTTTATGCAAAACCAACATAGTTTCCGTTGTCAGAATGCATAAAATGGGAACATAGATGTTGAATGGTGTGTGTTTTAAAAATATTTTTAAATCTCTATCTATACCAACAAAATTATGTTCTTCACAGGTAGTGTTGATATTTGGCATAAGCGGCGCTTGCAGAAGCAGTGAGCTCACAAATCTAACAATCCATGATGTTGAAAATCAAGGCCAGTTACTACTTGTTAAATTAACCAAAACAAAAACAAATATTGAGCGCACGTTTGTAGTGCGAGAAGACTTTTCGAAAATAGTTAAAAAATATCTAAAAATAAGACCAGAAAACATAAAAACGGATCATTTTTTTCTCAACTATCAAAAGGGAAAATGCTATAAACAAGTGATCGGTAAAAATAAAATATCAGGTATGCCCAAGCAGATAGCGACATACTCGTATCTGAATTTGCCTAATTGTAACGAGTATACCGGCCATTGTTATAGAAGAACGTCAGCGACACTATTAGCCGATTCTGGAGCAAATATGACTATGTTAAAGAGACACGGTGGATGGAAATCCAGCACAGTCGCCGAAGGATATATTGAAGATTCTGTTCAACAAAAAACGAAGATATCGAACAAATTGACTGAATCCATTAATATACTCCCCAGTTCGCCTAAACCAACCACTTCAAAAGATTCTCAGCCATGGATTCCACCATCTAATCAAACACCTAATCTATCCCCTACTTTTACAGAAATTCAGCTTAGCCAAGTTTGTAATAGTGGAGTAAGTGATAGAGTGAATAAAAATGTCACTTTAAACTTTACGAATTGTTCGAACTTTTCCATTAAATTTAAATAAATATTTAAGAAAAATGTTTTTTTTTTACTTTCCTTATATTCGAAATGAAAAGTAGAGTGTTCCCCGCGGGTGGATGACATCAATTCATACTCGGATTATATCGGCCCTCGCTGCGCTCGGGCGTCTAAACACCTCGTATGGGAATTGATGTCATCCGACCCTAGTTTAACAATCTACTATTTTAATGTTACTTTTGTCTATTCCAGCGTTGTTGTTTTTATGTCCAAATGTTTTTTTCATATTACAGGATAGTTTATTATCATTTTTATCGAGTACATAACGTTATACGGTAGCTGGCTGTCGCTTGCGTCGTTATCATTTGTATTAGGTATTATATCATTTTGTAACATCTACCTATGTACCACATTTTTCCCTAATAAAATTCATTCATTCATTCATTAACAGGAAACAATAATTATAAACATTCCACATGTTCACCAACAGTGCAGCTGAAAGTTCCTTGCGAGTTCTATATCGTGTAGCAATGACCTTCTATGACCTATTTGCAATGATTATTTCATCAATAGTGTAAGATAGTATTGATTTCTAGAAAGCAGTGACCATATTATTAAGCTGTGGCAAGGCTAGTTTCTAGAAATTTGCGATAAAATAATAGAGTATTGAAATCTGTAAGAAACCTAATTAATGTGTTCTTAACTGCCTCCGTGGTCCAGTGCTTAAAGCGTTCGCTTTTGACCCGGGGGTTTTAAATAATGAGATATTGGAAAAAAATCTCCACCGAGAAGAGCTAGCTCTTAAATTTATGAATGAATGAAGGATATTAAAAGTTTTTGATCTGAATTACATACTTTGATGTTACGCCAAAGAATTTTCTTCGTCCAAAGCTCAGGACTGCTAAAGGAAATTACTCGTCCTAAGAAATGTAATAAAAGTGACATCCTGACGAGTTTTGTAATAACCGCTTCCCTTTTCGATGTCACTCAGTTCAAATATTGACAGTTCATTTTGTAAAATCATTCGGTAATTCTAATAGTGAATTTATCTTAACTGCGAACGATCGAATTGAAAACAGAGATTGTTGAGGTAATAGAAGGCCAATCGCGCTAGTTTTGACGTTTATCAAAACCACGACAATGAGTGCCATTTTTGAGATTATTTTAAATACAAAATTATTAGTGCTGTGGAAAACATCATCATATTTCTATCGTTTTGTCATCCACCACCAACTAGGCGCAAGTCTGTATCTCTATGGCGGGAAGAATCATGAAAGATAAACAATATAACTGCTGCATTTATGGTACAATGTGTCACTTTTTAAATAGGAAAGAAACAGTAACGTTGCATTACTTAAATAGTAGGTACGATAATTCTTAAACTAGCAAATAAGCAGAAATAAGCTAACAGCTTGGGAAGGCAACTAACAATTTGGGAAGGAGCATTGAATAAAAAACATTCGATATTGAATAAAAATCATTCATTCGACTCACCGGTTATATGTGAGTCATCAATCTCAAAAATAGCTCTCCTTGTTATTATAGTGACTTTGACGTTAACAAAATTAAAGCCAGACATAACAGTAGGGATCGTTGGGGTGTTGACATGAGATAACGTCAATCCACGTCAGTTGGGCGTTAGTTAGTTTAAGTAGAGTTAGGAATTAAGTACTAGTTAGGAAGTCGTGGACGACAGGACAAATTGACACCTCAATGGATTACAAAAACTCTGATTATTTATTTGAGGAAAATACATAATTAAAGTGAGAAATTAGGAGAACAAAAGTAACTGAAGTGGCAGTGGGTGGGGCACATAACTCATATTAACATGTTTATTTTGTATAATATGGAAACCTGAACTGACACCATATGACCATATTATTTGGCTAGATTAAGAAACGGTAATGAAATTCGACAATAATAAATGGATGCAAGCCATTTATTGTTGTCCAATTTCATCCTAACGATCCAATTCTTCCAAACGATAATTTTAAAAATCATTAGGAGAAGGTAACCTTTATCCAGCAGTGGACTGACCGCGGCTGAAACGATGATAATTAAATGCAACGTTTATTACATACACAGCAATTTTTCAATATTTTCTTGGCTAACCTAAAATTCACCAATACATGACAAGCTCCTAGGCCCCGATTAGCTCACTGCTGTATCTACAGCCTTATAGCTCACAGATTAAAAAAAGTTTCTCCCAGCGTTGCACAGTTTTGCGGCGTAGCTTCCAGCGTTTTAAGCCGTTGTCATTGATATGTCTATAGTAGCGTCAAGACATGTCCAGCACCGCGGCGCAATCGACATTTGACGCTGTAAAACATTAGGGCCATAGCAACGCTCTAATCTACAAACTGCGATGTTTAATTTGAGACGAGACTGCAAAAATATTTTAAAAAAACCTGCTTAGTTTGCTGTGTGATGTGTTTGAATACTAACAGCAAGTTAAGACAAAATCACCAAATTAAAGAAGTACAATGAATCTTTAGTGATAATTTTTCAATTTTGTGTTTATTAAAACTGTACCTACTTAATATGTCTGTTTGCGTTTAATATCAATAAATCATAACTACACAGAATAGTTTTAATATTTGAAATTCAAAGCCATTGAAAACGTTTTTTTTTTCATATCAAATGCGAGTACTAAAGAACGGCAATTTCAGAGGTAAAGACCTAATATTATTGTGGGCTCATCCTTACTCAAAATCATTGGCTCTAGTCTACTTTATGTACTTTCTTTAGCAGAATCCCCGCTTTATTCCCTCACTGAGTAGACTCCATTGAATTTTATTCAGATCTCTGTAATCTGTCGCGTCTAATAAAACCGTTTTGACTGAACTTTGTTCGGTTTGAGGTTTAAACTTCGTGAAATAAACGGCGTGTCTATAAATTAAGGTCCTTGTATAATTTCGTTTGTGGGAATTTAAGTGGTAAGAATTGAAGACAGAAATTAAACTTTAATTTTAGTGGTATTTTCTCCCTCCCATTTTTACCTAGTTATTTTATTACGAGTATTTAAGAATAAACGTATAGTAAAATTAATCCAAAAGTGAATTAGGTTTTTGTAAATCTCTGGCCCTTTCATTCTCGGGAAGCGTACTTTTAAAAAAAAATTATACTGTTTCTACCTGTAGAGACTTCTAATTTGCTCTTTGGCATACATTGTAACAACCATTGTCAATAATAATAGCTGTAGGTCTTCTTAAGATTGAATAAATAAATAGATCTTTTAGTGCCAAGATATATGCCACTTATGCCATTATGGAGCACACCAAAGAGCATTACATTCAAGCTCTTAGCTGATTCAGCTTATATAAGTACATATATGTATACCTATATGGTCTAAATCGGTCGCTGTAGCCGAACACAGCTACGACACTAAATATATATAGACTAGCTATTTCCTGCAGCTCCGCCTGCGTCAAAAAGTAGCCTATTTTTGACCCCGGGTCTTAGACTATATTCAAATCAGATTTCATCAAAATCCGTTCACCGGTTTGGCCGTGATGGCGTTACAAACAGACAGACTTTCGTACTTATAATATTAAGTATGGAAGTATAGAGTGGAACCAAAGCTGATTTTACAATACATACATACATACATACCATCATGCCTTTTTCCCGTAGGGGTAGGCAGAGACTACGGATTTCCATGTGCTACGATCCTTACAGACTTCCCTCGCTTCTTCTTCGCTCATCACTCTCGTCATACACGCTCGTCGATTACGGGTACTCCTGACATTTCCCATTTTTAATATGTCTGCGATTTGGTCGCAGTATGTTCTCCGAGGCCGGCCCTTACCTAATTTTCCTGTCACCTTTGGTTTGTAAATACCTTTCGTAAGTCTCCTTTCATCCATCCTTTCTACATGCCCGAACCAATTTAACATACCTTTTTTTATCTTTGTCACTACATCCTCATTCACCCCACACCTTTTCCTTATCTCACTATTTCTAATTTTATCCTTCAAACGTACTCCACACATACTACGTAAAGCTCTCATTTCAACTGCATTCACTCTGCTTTCATTATTTTTCTGCCAGACTCAACTTTTGGCATTAACACTGCTCTATGAACAGCCAGACGTGCATTTTGAGATACAACTCTACTGCTCATAAAGGAATGCAATGCCCCATTTACCCGATTACCCGCAGTTCAGATTTTACAATAGGGTATTAATAACAAGTTAATATTAAACAGCTTTAAAATAAGCTCAGACTCTTCTTATAAATCGATCGTTATCCCTAAACGAACCCTTATCGATTATTCTGTACTCGATTTAGCCATCAGGTGAATGAACAACGAATGACAAAAGTAGTGCGTCAGGAATAACCGAGATTTCTAATTTGGGATCATGGAGATCGCATGAAAAGGTAATTTAAAAAAATAAAAATGATCGAATTATATGTAGAGGGGTGGCAAGTGATAGGGAAGGTTTTACTCTGAACGAAGTATATATATCTACGTTCTAGCTGTTTCCCGCTGCACCCAAAACTAGTATCTATGTTTGACTCTTCAATTATATCTAGACCAAATTTCATCAAAATCGGTTCACACATGTTTAGCAAATAAAAATTACTTACTTACAAATAAAGTATTCTAAGCGGCCTTATAATTACACTTTGTCTATGTATATTTCATCCAATCCATATCAAATTAAATCAAATAATTTATTTGTGCAACATAGGTATACATGAACATGCAGTTGTTACAGATAATAGGGAACGCTATGTTTTGCCATTAAAGTACGGCGTATCACATCTCTTGTTCTGTTTTTTGTTCAGGCAACCTATTTTTGATCAGTCACACACGCAAAACCGATGAGTTTAATGATTTTTATTAGATTTAATCGAACAGCGGGATATTTTTACTCTCCGATTTTGTGCGAGTTATACTTTTAGAAAATAAGGCTCCAAGAACCTCACAGTCATAAAAAACAGAGTCATCTTATGGTCAACTTGCTAAGGGTTAGAAAAAGTTTACAAATATTAATTCAGAAATTAGATTTTCAATGCCCATTTTTGCCATCGCGCAGTATAAACTTTGGCGCTCTCTCTAGTTTCGAAAGCCAAGATCCACTTCGGGTCGCTGAGCCAGCGGAGTAAGTAAATTTTTGTGACCGTTACTAAACATAGACAAGAAAGACACCTCAATTAATATTTAAAATTCAATTCAAACCATGTATTGCGTTTCTACTTAGTGAAAACTGTAATCTATAAAAATCCATAGACAAAATGGCGCGCATTTAAATCACACATACACATTGACAAAATAACTACACAAATAGGTAAATATCTTAAGTTACTCTATGATATGAAGGATGAGGCAATATTACATCCATTGTCGCCAAAACACGTCTATTTATGTACCAATCACGTCTAAGTGTAATATTCTTGATACGACAAACATCGATGTAAGTAATCGATGACAAACATGGAGCATGTTATACTGGCGCGAGGAGTGGCGTAGCTATGGGAGCAAAGACCCGGAGAAAATATTAAATTGGGGCTCTATTTTGGGATAGTTTGGATCGAAGTAACATTATTGTACTTCTGAATTGAAATGGCTGGCGAAATAAAGATTTATTAAGGTGAAGCAAAACACAACGTGCTGTGTGGCGAAAAAGGGCTTTTGTATAAAACTGAATGCAGCAGAAATTCTGCAACTAATTTTCTGCGACTCAGGACTCACAAAATTATGCTCGTTGGGCTTCACCCTTAATTTACACTGTACCAATTTAAAGAAATCTGAAAGTCGGCAAAAGAGCCTAGTAACTCTTAAAATCGGTAAATCAAATGTTTCATTCTCATGCTAATGACATTTGGTGGTCGTCAAAGGAACCATGTCAGAGGTTGAAATGCAAATCTGTAAAACTAGGACATGTAATCCACTATATTATTTTGGGGCTTTCATTTGTTTCCTCTATTGTCGCAAAAGAAAATACTAGAGCGGACTACAAGAGGAGCTTTATCAGTCAGTGGACAGGAATCAGAAGTGTGGAACAGCTGTTCAGACTCGCCATGGACAAGACGAGGTTATTTTTAAAACGTTTCCTTGAAAGTCAAGCAAACGGTTAGAAAAACGTTAGCGAGCACTAGCATGTTTCAGCGCCCCGGGACACAATCCCATCCCGCGATAGTTACACCCCTACGAGGACAACGCACACCAACGTGTGTCAACACGCGTCGATTAAAGTACAATATTTGCATTGGCTAATCTCGAAATGACGATGATCGCGTGACGATCCGAACATACCGGGTGTTAGGGGGATAGAAATAGTGTTTCATTTTTGAAGTTGTTAGAATCGCGCCAGGAATTTATTCACTGTGTATTCATCTTTAAATAACCCATTATTCGAAGCAAATCCCCTGCAGCATTGTCCAATCAGAAGATAAAATGTAGTATTTAATTTAACTCTTGCGAAAACAAAACGTATGAAAACTGCGTGGCGCGGAACGTTTCGCGTCGTTTATCAAGCGATTATGAAATAGTGCAAATATGAAAACGTGTAAACAAACAAACGAGTTGGTTTTAATTACATTTTATTGTTTTAAATTTATTGGCCAATGCGTGAACGTATTTAACACGTCCAGTTGCGTTACGGAACACGCAAACAAATATTTTTTAATGCCAGTTTTAATGAAAATCTAATAGGTACATATGCATATTTTTTCATATTTTTTTGTTTAAATTATCTCTGATAAAGATTTGGAGATCATAGAATTATGGAATTTTCTCCATTTTTCACTTTTCTTAATGTTTAAAAGCAAAAAATAAGGGAAAGATTACTAAATGTAAATAAAATTCCCTGTGGCTCTCCCTATCACACACTGTTATGTTTATTAAATACTAGCTGTTTTCCGCAGCTTCGTTTGCGTCAAAAAGTAGCTTATGTTTGATCCTGAGTCTTCAACTATATTCAAACCAAATTTCATCAAAATCGGTTCAGCGGTTTGGCCGTCCTTTTTATAAGTCATTATGTCAAAAAACCAAAGTAATTTAAAACAAATGCGAAAGAATAAAGAAAAGATAAATGCTGACTTTAACTTAATACTTCAAACAAAGAGGCAAAACCGAGGCTTCGACGCCCAAATTCTCGCTCAGTCAGCAGAAAACTTGTCTATTTATGCCCTTGGTTTATACAGATGAGCCTAAATAGCTGACAATGAACTTACAATTTGAAGCTATTTGTCTTTCTTTTCATATAAATGACTTCAAATATTTATTTTTCACTTTATGTTGACCAAATCGCTGACATCTTGAAAATGGGAGATGTTAGGAGTACCCGTAATCGACGAGCGTGTATGACGAGAGCATTGAGCGTGGAGGGAGAAGACCTGTAAGGATCGTAGCAAGTGGAAATCCGTAGCTTCTCGTACCACGGAGGGAAACAGGCGTATGTATTTAGTGTGATTTATACGTACAGCATTTTGTAGAGATATATTTTAAGGTTCAGACAAAAATAGGGTGTTTCAGAATGTTTTTCGTTTTTAGATGTTAAATAAAAAACAACAATATTAATTAAAACTCGTTTTATTTATTGTTAAATCAAAGAGCAGTTCTTGAAGTTTATTTATGAAAAAACAACCGTTTGCAAATGCGCACCATTCGCTTCTTCACACTCATTTAACCTGGAGCTAAAATTTTGAATCACTCGCTGGAGCATCGCTCTTGGAATAGAGTTGATTTCTTCAGTGATTTTTTGCTTCAAAACATTCAGGTTGGATGGCAATGGATTGTAAACTTTACTTTTTAGGTAGCCCCATAGAAAAAAATCTGCAGGCGTTAAATCAGGGCTCCTCGGTGGCCAGTTGATGTCTCCTCGGCGGCTTATCACTCGTCCAGGGAATAAATCGTGAAGAGCAGCTAATGAGTCATTTGTAACATGAGAAGTGGCTCCATCTTGCTGGAAAAAGGTGTTGCGGTTGTAGCCATCCTGGTTTTGCATTTCTGTAGCTAAAAAAGTCCGGATCATATGGCAATATCGATCAGAATTAACGGTCTGAGTTCGACCTCGGTCATCCTCAAAAAAATAAGGACCGATAATTCCTTGACTTGATATGGCAGCTATCTATACGTTTGGTTATGGTACAATAAAGTTTTAATAATTAAATAAAAATCGTATGTAATGTGGATGTACCAAGACTAGATAGGGTTTTATCTGCGAAATGACTTTCTTCTTATTTTTTAATAAAATAATGCTGTAGGTCGGTAAAGGATTTCTTTTATTTAATTTTTGGAAAATATTTCTATCTGCCAACGCTATAGATTAAAATGACTCGATTTTACCCTCGAACTAGGATCAATAGCCGAACTAAGCGCTAAGAGAAGCTAATCCATCGCTAATTAATTCTAAAATCTCCACCTTGTCACAAATTATACAGATCCCGACCGTCCGGTAACCGGATACCCGGATCGTCAGTCCCCTGTCCGGATTATAACCGGCGACTATTATTTCTAATAACATCTCATGTTCATTCAATTGTTTCGCGAACATAATCCTATTTTGTCCTGATTTAATTTGAAATCCCCAAATTATGATCCCGGCTAGGGAAATATTACGAGTGAGATAAAACTTTTGTAAATTAGTTGTGATAGAACCCTCACTATCCAAATCATATATTAAATCCTTTAAATAAAAAAGCCGGCTTAATTGAAATCCCCCTTTTTGGATTGTGGAAATCTCGGTTGGAAGGTGAGTTTGTTCACCTTCACGCTGTTTAATGATCCAACCTTTTTCAAAATTCTTAGTTCATCCTAGAAAAATGTAAGTGTTTCCGTGGGATATAAGTGCAAAGCCTCAGTAAATACCTAGTAAAAATTTCATATTTATGAAGTGTTTTTAGTTGGCAGAGAATGAGTTTGAAAAAGTATATATTTATTTTATTACATTTAAAAGTTTTCTTATTAAAATATTCTTAAACTCTCTTACTTATACTTATATTTAGATCCTACCCATACAACCATTCTGGTCGCAGTGTAGAAACTGTTGCCTATTAATATTTCCACACTGGTAACAGTTTGTACACTGTGACCAGAATGGTTGCATAGATACGTATCCTAACCTAACCTAACACGCAAAATTTAATTACTTCAACACTTCAAGCAAGCTAAAGCAAATTAGTTAATGATGTTCATGGGAATGTTCCATAGGGCTTCGTCCCTAAAACTGTTGTTTTGTTACTTATTGCTACCCCCGTGAGGGTTGTCCGTGTTTAGAATATAATTTATAGTGAATCTGATATTTCAAATTAATCCTACTCCTACACGTTGAAAGCAGCTTTAAAAATCTATTAGAAAGAAAAGCTAAATGCATGTATTAATAAAGTAGTGATATCTCACAATAAACACCATTTTTTACGTACTGTAATAAAAAAAAAACATTTTTCTGACTTCGTCGGATAAAAAAATTACTGGGACCAAAATGTATAAGGAAAATGCAAAAAAAAAAAAAACAAATAAATGTATTACTTATTCGATTTCAATTATAACGGGGTTTTTATCAAGTTTATTATAATAATATCATGTGTGTAATCGCGAAAACATAACACATAACAAAAAACAAGTGAAATTTAAATAATGAAAAAAAAAATCGACCTCTCGGCCTCTAACCTGGTTTCTTTAACGACTAAATATCAGCCGGGACCAACGGTTTAACGTGCCTTCCGAAGCACACAATCATCATTGTTATCAGATAATCAGGTGATTCAAGCCTGCAAAGTCTAACCAAACTGGAAACCACTAAACTTGACCTAAGAGTATATTTATATATAGAGAGTTATTTTAAAACTATTAGCAATATTTTTTTCAGTATGTAGTTCAGTTTTAGTAACCACTTTCAATATATATGAAAACCGAGAAAAATGTTCCATCTACCATACAAAATCTTGTCAGCTGATCATTTCATTACATTTTTATGGATGGTCGAAAAACTATTTTTTTTTAGTTTAACGTACTAACAAAACTTCCAATGAAAATTCTTTGTATATCGAGTGATTAATGGAAGTCTACAGAACCACGAAGCTATTTCCTCACAGAATACGAGGTCCGAAAACCAAAGAACAGATTGCTGAATAATTAAATTATCAAATTTTCATTGGTGAGATCAAATCAGTCGATGAATGAATGAGATTGCACTGGGCTTGACCGAGATAATCAAATCTTGAATAACAATTACAATGCCACTTTTCGATTATAGGCATTTGACTTTTACTGAAATAAGTATAGTAGAATCGTGGGTACTTTGGATTCTAGGATATTTTTTCTTCCCTTTTCCCTTCAATTCGCTCGGTATTCGGCTTTCCGGTTGTAAGACCAATTGCACGCATATTTCGGTTGCTTACAATCATCTCTTAATTCCATTTACATGCAAGTGAGTAAGCAAGATGACATCTTAGATACCGTATTACGCCATCTTGCTCACTCACTCGCATTTGCATGGAATGAAGAGATCATGGTAAGCCTCCAGTACTACAGATTAAATCAACATGTTTAGTGTTTGACTGCACTATAATACAAACACATATTCTGTGTATGCATTAATATACAGTCAAGTGGAAAATGCCACTTGATAGAATGACTAGTCAGGTTTATCTGCCAGCGAGTGTACAAAAAAATAAAACTAGCAAAAACAATTATTTATATTCTCTACGACAGTCTATCAGCTACCGTTCGCAAGTGAATCCAGAGTAATAAACTAGTTCGAATAGTTTGCCGTCGTCTAGAGTCTAGACACAAGATGACGAGAACCTAAGACAGAAAGTCAAACTGCTGTTAGGAAAAGTTGAATTTCTTCCGTTCTTTTTTCATAATAATTTTGCGCCGAACTTTTCTCCTGGTGGTTGAAAGGTAGAGAATGCTCTTAGAATTAAGCCCGTTCATTGTCATAAGTTATTTATATTTGTGGAACAATATTTTTTTAATAAATTAATAGACAGAACATTGCAGGCTGGTGTCACCTGATTGTTTGAAAATAACGATGATTCCGCAAGGCACATAAAGCTTATCCCCCGGCTATCTTTTGATGGTCATTAAAGAAACTATTTAAGAGGCCGAAAGGCGGTTCCTAAAACTTATACACCAGGGTGTGCTGGGTCCATTGACCATGAAACCTTGTCGATATAAATGAACGAGTAAGGCTGTGAGAACAAAACCGGGAAACTCAGTAACTTACGACTTAATATTCTTCTTAGTGCGTCGACTCTGGCAGTTATTATACTTTTGAGGACCAAAGTTTATACAGTTACTATTGAGAATGCAGAAGTCAGACCCCGATCGAAGAAGCGCTAGGACGAGGAAGAAGATCTGTACAGTATTTAATTTAACCCTCAGTCAACCCGAAGCCTCAACTATTTTATCGCAAAACTATCTCGTTGCTATTAAAACTTAGGGAAAAATGTGATCAAGAACCCGACTCGGAAATAGTTCACTTTACGTTTCAATTATGTAACTGTTGTCGTTGGAATTAGTAGATTGTTGCAGTAAACTATTCATTATTTTAATATTGTATTAGTGTTGTTTTGAATTTGAGGAGCTCGTTAGTCGAGCGCGACCCGCGTATACGTAGCGAATGCGCGTGTCAAGCGATGCCACTATTGGATTGGTCGCCATTTAGTGGCATTTTCTATCTTGACCCCGTGCTTCGGAAGGCATGTTAAACCGTTGGTCCTGGTTGTTATCAATAGATAGTAGTCGTGAGGCTGTGTCAGATGCCTTAGGGCAGCCAGAAAAATTCTGACAGTGTTGGCCACAACACACCTCCGGTCATGTTTCTGTTGGTATGGTTTCCCTGTAAAAAGGGTTAAGGAGGTCAGACGCCAGTCGCTCCATCGTAATAACCAGTTCCGCCAAATCTAAGATCAGGACTTACAGCGTACCCTGGGCTCCGAAGCGTAAGCTGACGACGCAACTAGAAAAACACGCTAAGATGATGATGAAGAGTGTTGTTTTGAATTTAAGAAAAAAATATTTGTTATGAAATATAGTATCATTAAGTTAGTTTATTGGGGGTAGCTTAATCTATGTGATTTGCCTCCATGGAGTAATTACAAAGTTTGCCTCTACATTTTTTTCGCTTGAATATATCTATTTTTTATAGTTTGATCAAGTTATACCTTGTATATACATAGATATAAGATTCCTTTCCGAAGGTCTAAATAGAAATATCCAAATACTCTACGTAGATAGGAACTAGCGTACATCTACCATGAGCAGACCAGGAGACATATTTTTGAAAAGAATGTATCACGAAAAATCAGTATGTCGAATGGTTTTCATTCGATATAATCGGTGGGTTGAAAAACTTAATTCGATACACTGATTTTGGGTGTGTCATACTTTTCACAAATAGGTCCCAGATCCGAGAAAACTTATTGCGCAGTGAACACCTCATTAACTTCGTCACAATGTTATCATCATAGTCCCAGCATCCATTTACGATGCACCGAGCTGCAGCCACTGCATTTTATTGCTCGTAAAAACATCTTGAGACGGTCTCATTACCCGCTCATTAGCACATGAGTAGATATTTAGTACAGAGAAAATTGCACTGGCTGAAAAAAAACAATCTTTATCGCCGCATGGTGAGTAAAGGACATGTGCCTATAACGGTTATGCTCGATACCGTCTTCAGTGCTAATGCAAAACACCTGTCCAGACCCTGTCGCACGTGGTAAACGAATACCCACTTCGCTGTTTTCTCAGTGGAATGTCGAAACTTCACCAACTCACACCCGCCACTAGTTTAAAAGTCTAGACTAGACATAAATGTTTGATCAGTGTGTCAATTCTCTTATTTTACAAAGTGCACAATTGAATCGTTACTGTTACTAATTTTAAGACCAATCGTATTCCATTGGCATGGCATTGAACTGCAATTGGAAAATTTTGCTCATCAAAAAATCATCAAATATCATCAATTATTCATTAATCGGTACTCTGCTATTTATTACATTTACATTTTTTCTACTATTACCATTCAATTACATTTCAGTTGCAATTAAATTGAGATTCAAAATTGTGTTAGCAAAATACCAATATTGAGCATATAAAAAATGCATCGTAATGAATATCAGTTGCTTGGTAGTTTAAAGTTTATTAGCGGAATCGACACCTAGGATGAATGCCATACGCAATGAAGATTATGACATACACTGCCTCAAAGCTTTTCCGGAACTTTTATATTCACGTATTGTTACATTATTAATTATTTAGCTGAAATAATGTTATGTTTGTATGTAATGCTGAATGTAAATACAATCCATACTAATATTATAAATGCGAAATTCTGTCTGTCTGTTATGCTTTCACGGCCAAACCACTAAACGGATTTTGAACTATTGAACTAATATTATAAATGCGAAAGTCTGTCTGTCTGTCTGTCTGTTACGCTTTCACGGCCAAACCACTAAACGTATTTTGATGAAATTTTGTATGAATATAGTTGAAGACCCGTGGTCAAACATAGGGTACATGTTTGACGCAGGCGGAGCTGCGGGAAACAGCTAGTGCTTAATAAAATGATATGGAAGAGCGAAACCTAGCTCCTAACACAGGCATTTTTTCCAGACCAGATAAATGTAAACCAAGCCTCATGATAAAGAAATTATTTATTTATTAATCTTATGTGAGATTAACAAAGCTTTGCTGGGATCTTACACAGCACAGACACCTATACCTATCATATGGAGCTTATCCTCTTTAGTATATTTACTCATGCGTTGCTGGCTCATTAGGTCGCCTCTGCTCGCCTCTCCTCGCCGCAAAGCCTCACAGGCTACTCATCTTAAAAACATATAACAACCATGTTTTTCATCTTAAATTTGCAATTTACATATCAAAATTCCGAAATCACTTTGAGTAATTTGTTATTTAAATAAAACCGTTTTCGTCCTCTGCTTTAAGAAGTTTGTTTGGTTACAAGGCTTTTTTTTTCTTTGAGTAAATTTTCAGAATTTAATGCTTTTATGAATTAAATGGACCTTTTACCCATAGTACATGGAAACCTTCTCTTCCGAAGATCATCTTATTTTGCAATGAAGTGATAATTATAAACATTCTTGCAAACAATGGAGCGACTGTCGACTGACCTCCATTTATTTATTTATTTAAACTTTATTGTACATAATACAATTGTATAGCACAATAGGCGAACTTATTGCTATAAGCATTATCTAACAGTCAACCTTTGGGTTAAACAGATATCCATTATCCTTTTTACAGGGAAACCAGACGAACAAGGACATGATTCAGGGTGTGTTAGTAGCCAATACTGTCAGTTTTTTTATGCTGACACAGCCTAACGACTGCCATCTATCGATAACAACCGGAACCAACGGCTTAACGTGCCTTCCGAAGCGTGGAGGAGCTCGCAAGAGAAAATGCCATTAATGGCGACCAATCCAGTTCGGCTCGCGTTTCACCACCGCTTGACGCACGAAATCGTTACGGATACGCGTGCCGCGCTCGGTTATCGAGTTCCTCATGTCCCAGACAAGTAAAGGCTCATAAAATGGATCAAGTTACAATCGGCAACAATTATGGACCTATTTATATTTACGTTTTGTTATACAACTTAGTAGGCAAACAGGCGTACGGCCCACCTGATGGTAAGTGCTTACCGTAGCCTATGAACGCCTGCAACACCGGAGATGTCTGTAACGCGTTACGTGTTGTTTTTTTCTCTTTTGACAATGTGTTGTAAGGTGAATATTTTAAACTGTATCACTAAACTGAAATTGTATTTGTTTTTTTTAAATTTCAGTACTCCTACTTTGAAATACTCACACCAAATTTATTACAATTAGTGTCGTTGCTGTTGGAATTTCAATTCGACAAACAATGGAGGATGTAGCACCATTGACCTCTACTGAGTAAACTGTGCTGGATTGAGGAGAGATTATTGATTATTATTTTTGCACCAGTGGGGTTTTTTTTAATATACAACTAAGTAAGCAAACAGGCGTACGGCCCACCTGATGGTAAGTGGTTACCGTAGCCTATGAACGCCTGCAACACCGGAGATGTCACGAGCGCGTTGCCGACCTGTTCGCTATCAGCACAGCGACCCCTCTGGAGCCTGGCGACCCTACTCCCAGCTGGAACACAACACTGCATCACAGTTTCTGCCAAATTAAACTATTTTAATACGGTTTTTATCGCTTTTATTATTTATCTGCAACTAACGTTTCAAACTCATTACATCGTTCATAGTCGGAGGTAGACTAAGTTAACATTTGTCTGTAATGTCATAAGAATACAACTATCGCCTATAATTTTATTGGAAACTATCCCGATTTACGCAGTATTGGCCCACAGTATCCAAGGGTCTTGCTGTTTCTGTGTTGTAATAAATTACTCAATCCGATGTATCTCTAGCCTCTTACAATAAGGACGATTTAAATATGGCGAAGATGTTTAAGTCCTAATCAGATTATATAATATAATCTTTAACCGATTTGATAGGTAAAAGAAACGCGAAAGCGCTGGGTTAATTATGGTTGATAATTATGTGGTCGTCTAAAGGAGAGTTTTGTAATGAAAAATGTTAAAATCACGAGTCTGTACAAGTCGAAATAGCATTGTGTTTCAAAATGATTAAAGCTCTCATTCTGAAAAGTTTGAGGCTGCACAGAATAGCGAACATCTCTCTCTCGGAGGCATAGATCCTCTTTGGTTCGTTGACGCCATCGCAGTAAGTAAGTATTGAGGGTGTGTAGTCCAGGGTACTAGAATATTCGAAGTCAATGGGAGTTGCCTACAAATTGCTTACTTTGCTCGCACATTAGCCAACAACGAATATCACTCTAGTCCAATACATTTGCAATGGATTTGACTAATTATTACACGCCGATTTAACAGGAGATGTTATTCGAGTATAAAGCGATTAAAGCATTTGCAATTTGTGTAATATCTGTGTTATTAAATCATCAAACTGCATACATATTTCACGTCTATTCTACCATACATTTACTCTTCTTGAAATGTTCCAACACTAGTACCTAACATAGGTACCATTTGATCATTACGTCTGTTTCCGGTGTAATCAGGGACTAAAGATTTCTTCTTAATAAATCTGGTAACTCCGTAAAAAGGGTTACGGAGGTCAGACGTCAGGACCTCCATTTGTAAGCAATTCCGTATTAATGACCATAATCATGATCATCATTAATTACTGAAGATTGAACATTTTATTATAGATGATTCAATGAGTTTCAATTACTTTTGTGTTCATTTCCCTCAATCGCTATCTCTTAACCAATACAACGATGCTGACTATACTTTTAATTGCAGATGAATCTGGGATAGACGCTCACGTGGAAGAATAGACAAAACACGCAATTTTCCATGTAAAAATAATACATATTATACTCCCCTATTTCGGTCCAGTTTTATGTCTAATTCATTTACCTTACAAGCCACACGGCTGTGGAATGCTGTACCCGATGACATCAAAGAGACCATTACTAAATTCGCTTTCAAAAGAAAAGTCAAAATTCACCTCACTAGCATAATATCACCCTAAATCGTCATCTTTTTCCGTTTTCATCTCTTCTTTTATGTATGTTTATGTATAGTTATGAATATTGTATGTAAATCTATGTATGTTTATTTAGCAGTTAAGTGTTTTTTTTTGTTTCTCTCATTGTATTTTTAAAATAATTCGCGCCGCACATAAATTTTCTGTTTTTCCTAATGATTGACTGGGAGAGAATGCTTTTAGCATTAAGTCCGCCAATTGTAAACTTGTGGTACAATAAAGATTTATAAATAAATAAATAAATATTTTTTGACGATACCATAATGGAGTATGTAAAGTGCAATGAGACGTAACGATCGCAATGTCTGCATCAGATTAGGATTAAACTATTTACGGTATGAAGCCGTACTGAGACGGCCTCCACCCGAATAGAACGGCATCCGGCTGCCGGTCTGTATCGCGACGTCTGAAGATCTAGGAGGCAAGCCATAAAGCAGAGCAAAAATGAGTGAGCAAGCGAGCTGTCGCCTTACAGCTTGTATTGCGCTATCTCGTTTTCACACTTTCTGTCCTACTTCAAGAGCCTTCAGCTCAAATGTGGGAAACATTTAACAAAAATTAAATGCTTATTGCATATTAGAAAAAAAAATTCTAAACAGCTGCACTATAAGACTTTAACTATTTCCTTTTCCTTTTATATAAATCTACATATATAGATTTACGTGGGGCTTGCATCTAATGGTTTTGACGCCCAATGCTTGTGTGGCCACCCGACGCAGACCATAGAGCATCTGTTGCATTGTCCGTCTTGCTCTGACGAGTGCACCCTCGAAGACCTCATGAGGGGGTCGGACAATGCAATAAGAGTTGGGAATTTCTGGTCCAATATAGTTTAAGTTTCCCCTTCCCGTCAGACATCGACAAGATGAAGAAGAAGTACTAAGAACATAGATTTAAAAACTCTTCGTCTGAGGAATTTTTGTTGTTGTTTCAGTTTGAAGAATTTCCTAAGGAATTAATAAAACCTATGAACTTAGAACAATAAATGTGTTATATTTTATGCTTTTTTGTTAGTGTTCAATCAATCTACACTAATATAAAAATAAAGAGAAAAGATTTGTATTTTTGTGTGTATGTTTGTAATGAGTAAACTCAAAAACTACTGTGCCGATTTCAAAAATTCTTTCACCATTGGAAAGCTACATTCACCCTGAGTAACATAGGCTATATACCGCAGGCGGAGCTGCGGGAAACAGCTAGTTGTTTATAAAGATAAAACGTTCGAAGTTTTGTATTATCTGTGTCCGTTATACAATTAGTTTGAGTGACATGGGCACCTTTTTTCGAAAGCAAAGCCGAGCAACAGCCTATAATACAAAACTTGCATCAGTTTTGTAAACTTTTGTATACAGTTCTGCATTAATGACAATAAATAAATGTCTAACAGAGCCCCACTGACCGCCGTCGTCCGTGACGGACGGCCGCCGCGCCGGATCACGGACCGTGTTGTACCCGTGTGTACCGGTTGTAAACCGTGTCACGTTATCACACGGTAAACACCAAAGCAAGGTTCAAAGATTTTTTCTACAAATGTGTTTTTGAAGCAGCCGAAGTACTAGGATTACATAAATTATGAGAAAGTTCACAGAAAAACCAAATAACGGTAATTTACAAAACTAAAAGTCCCGACTGCGTTTCTGTGTAAAATGGAAATATAATATATAAACCCAAAAACCCGCTATTTTGTTTTTTTTTTACAGTGTTCAGTTTCACTCTCACAGTAAATAAGAATCTTACACCTCAAAAATCCATCGAGCCGTTCAGGCTGCAGAGCGTGCCAAACAATTATACATACATACATACTCTCGAAAAGCATAACCTTCTGCAGAAAAATAAAAGAGCTTACAAAGCAAATGGGAACTTTTTGGTTGAAATAACTCAACTTTCTCTTGAAGTTTTAAACAAGCGGGTTTTCAATAGTTTTCAAAGGCATGGCTCAACTCAATTTAATATGGTTGTATATTTTTTAATTTTTTGCTCACGTATCTTTTTCTGGCTTTGATTTTCGGCCAGGAGTGCTATTTTTAAAAAGTATGTCTTAGGTACGCAAAATCTGTGGATCGAATGGTTTTCGTTTTATGCTATGTCGCATGCTTACGGACCTTAACGCATTCCTGAATCAGCAACCTGAGTGTGATGTGTTTGTCGATGGTACCAGTAAGATTGTAAGGAACCTGCTAATGTATTGCGAGAGTGAGTCCTCCTGTATGTGATCAATAAGTTTACGTTCTAATTACATTGTCTAGATACTGTAAGTGGAGAAAACCGTTGTATTTAGCTTTACAATAAATAAATAATGCCGAATGATTTTCAATCAACATTATGGCCAACTCGATTTTTTTTTCGATAAAGAGTCATGCATTAAAAAATCTATTTTTGAGCTCGAGCTCCAGATCATGATGGAAAATTATGTTTTCTGATTGGCCTGGGTCTTGGATCTATATAATGAAGTAGGTATTTTAAGAGAAAATGCATACAGACCATGGTGCAATTACAAAGAGGAGATGCCGTTTGAAATGGCGCAGTGATGTAATCATTGGCGCCTCGCCGACACAAACTGGGCAGAGCTTGTCATTGCTCATGCTCCATGATTGGAGCCACGGCCGAAACCAAGCACCCCGCACGTCTGCCTTCCGCCCCGTGTAGCCTCACAAATACTTTCTTACAAAACGCTTATTACGGCATCTCCTCTTTGTAATTACTCCATGATACAGACTAAGAGGATTATAGGATTGTGATATGTTATACCAATACTGTCAGATTTTAATCGTGTGATTTAGCATCACAACCATTTTATATAAACTGGTACTCAATGTTCTAGAGCCCTATTTTGTAAAGTCGGTGAATCGAATGATTTTCGTTCGACATCGAATGCTTATCATTCAACATATGAGTCATGTATTTCAAAAATAGTACTCCTGGGCTCCAAAGGGTAAGGTGATGATGTAGCCGGAAAACAATCAGATAACAGGGACCAAACAAAAGGGGCGCGCCCACGAAGAGTTGGCTTGACGTCGCAAAGCTGGATATGCGTGCTAACGGACTAACTGTCAGGGATGCCGAAGACCGGGCGAAGTGGAGACGCAAAAGTAGGCAAGCGGACCCTGGGCTCCGAAGTAGACAGCTGAGGATGCAACCGGGAAGGCGCTAAGATGATGATGATGATGATGAACAGGGACCAAACGTTTATCATCATTCGTAAAAGCAGTACGAGTAATATCAAAAAGTAAATTACCCTCTCGCCGAGACCCGACAAATTACGACATCGCATCAGAGCCGCTCGACACCACAAACTCGATTCATCTAGATCCGTGATATTATTTTGTCAGCGTGTTGATGCGCGAGGAGACCCAGGAAGGAATTACTGATGTGACAACACGTTGGCGTGTTGCAAGTACAGTTTGTCACATTATTTAGAAGATACAAATTTAACTGTACTTAATTTTATTACAATGTTTAATTTCTGGTGAGCATAGACATTTCCAACGAATTCACAAAATTTACCGGTCCTCGATTGGATCTTGTTTGTCATTGTATTAATTTTTTAAGCGACTGTAATAAGACGTATTTATTTAGAGAACCTGACATGAATGTTTATTTTGTATCCCCAACAACAACCAAAAAACAAATATTTAAAAATCTTATAAAAACTATTCGCTCTATGGTATAAAAAGATTCAATTCGTAAGCGACTAACTGTTACCGCTCTGCCTGCATCATAAAGCAGCGTATGTTTAGCCCTGGGCCTTCAAATTTATTCATATCAAATTTCATCGAAATCAGTTCAGCGGTTTGGCCGTAAAAGCGTAACAGACAGACTTTCGCAATTATAATATTAGTATGGACACCTCTTGTTATTGATACTATTCACTTTTCATAATTATAACAAATGGATAACACGTTGCTCGTAAATGAATTAAATTTTTAAATTACTACTCTTTATATCTTAAGTTTATATAGTGTTTTTGTTTCAAATTAACACAATAACAGTAAAAATAAAATGTATTGTGGCAATATTTTCAGCAGGAACAAAGATGGCGCCTATGAATTTAAAGTGAAAAGTTAAAGGATTTATTTGCAGCCCAGTGTACGCGAGACCCGCGGGACGTCGCCGGTGAAATTAAAAATTACACTTTTTCAATCTCATTTAAGGATTCCGATTAATATTTATGTTTGCTAATTTTTTGTTTGAAATTTATGTCACTCGGAGCTGTAATTTATAAATATAGGGCTCCACTACCTACAGATTACACAACACCTTACTACTTCATTTTTATTAATAATGTAAAGTTTCATATGATTTACTTTATTTTTTTACATGAATTCCATATAAATAAAAGTGATGAAAGTAACATAACAAACTTTTGAAATATATTTTTGTTTTCATTAATAATGCAAGCTTTAGTTTATACTTGTTTTATAAAAACAAATATTGAATGAAACTTTTTGGTTCAAAAAATAATTGAGAATCATTCATACACACAAAATTGCAAATCCTTATCCCGTCCGTCGCGGCGGCACCTAAAGGGTGGCTTAATGAATAGATAATCATTTTTCGGCGAATGGATTATGCAAAAAATTTGCATGAAGATATTCTCTTTAATATTTATATTTCAGCCCACTGTTTAACTAACGAGTGCGCGTTGCCTCTGAACCTTAACCATGACATTTTATCAACGCAATCGCTAGGCCAGAGTTAAGTAACATTTTTTATGGAAAATCTGTAAAGCATAACCGATAGTAAGGTGACCGAGATATTGAATATAAATTCAAATCGAAACCAAAACCTCCAGACTATTTATATCTACCGTACTAATCATTAATTGTAAAATAGCGTTGGTTTGACGTTTTTAATATTTTCTTAAAAGCATCACGCACTTCTGCCTTTCCCTTACTGCGATGGCTTAGCGACCCAAAGAGGATCTTGGCCTCCGACACATCGGATTTCCACTGTTCCCTGTTCAGCGGGAACCTCCTGCCAGATGGCTCTTTGGAGAGCTTCCAGGTCCCTCACTACTTCGTCTCTCCAGCGATACATGGGACGACCAATTGGTCTATTTACGAAATTTTGTATTTTTTTTGGTTTACAATACATATGTAGGTCAAAAACATATATCTGATATCGTCACACCTTTTCGGATAAAGCTATTAAGTTTACACAAGAAATCGGCGACGGAACGGCGGACACGCGTCGCGTACCGCGTTTACGAGTGCAGAGGGGGAAGGGGGTGTCATCGGGGAGGAATAGGAGTAAGGACTGTCTCAGATTTGACGACAAAAGGGGGTCTGAATTCAGTGTAAAATATAATAATATGGGATTGAATCCAATCAGATTCATCTTCACCTAGATAAGTACTCGTTTTTCGGAGAACCTACTGCCCGGACATGGTTTACCCTGGTTGACATGGAAGTCTCTCAGACTCCGAACCCAGGTCGGCCGAAGCAAGGCAAACATGTTCAGGTGGGGCTACAATTCAGAGGATTCCTGCCGGTGTGGTGTCTGTCTCCAGACTATGGCATCCTTTGTCTTGCCCTGCGAGTGCCCAGCCACCTGCACTCTTAAAGACCTTTACGAAGCCATTGACAATGCCTTGTTAGAGGCGGAATATTGGTCTTCTAAAATAAAATTAGGAAGCTCGTTAAGAAGAAGAATATTCGGTACCAATAATGGAGCGACGGCCGTCCTCAGGGAAATATGATACCGAGGAGTGCTGTTGCCAATGTCAGTTTTTAGAGGCAGCTGACAAAGCTTAACGACTGCCATCTAGCGATAACAACCGGGACTAATGGCTTAATGGCTCGTTTACATGAATCCAGTGTTAGCAATCCAGTAGTGAATTTGTCTATGTAGACGCACTCATAGATACGTGTGAGTAAATTTCATGTCCATAAACGTTACTGGATTGCCAGCACCTTGGATCCTTCTAGACCAGCCCTAAACTGCCTTTCGAAGAACGATCTTTCCCTTTAGATGCCACCGATGACGACCAATCCAATATAGTGCGTTACGCCATCGCTTGACACGAAATTTCAAAATTCCGTGATAAGAATACCCAACTCTATCTCTCCTTGGGTTAAGTTTCCCCTCAATCCCCCTATCTTTCGATATCAGAACGCTATTTTATTGTCGCTATCAGCCGCTTGAGCACTTCATGTTTACGAGCTGTTAACTCACTATTAAACGGGTTTACGCTCTCTTACAATCACTGCTGTCGATACTTCCGAGGTGATAGACTAATCGGTATTCGTTTTATGAAAGTATGTTGAAATCCAGGTTACAATATAATATATAACATAGCTGACAAGCTATGAAGTTTGTTCTGTCGAAATTACAATAAAATGATCTCTTTGCTTTACCCAAAGGTAAATGACTGTAAGATAATGCTTTTAAAATTAAGTCCGCCTATTGTGCTTTAACAAATGCGAATGGCCACGAACCGGCAAGCGCATTAGACATTCACCGACTAGATTTCAGGTCAGATGACATGACAAACCATGGATGCAGGCCGCTTACAACCGCTCATTTTGGAAATCATTAGGAGAGGCCTATGTCCAGCAGTGAACTGTCTGCGACTGAAATAATGATGATTGTGCTTTACAGTTTGTAATTTGAACCATGAAAAGGATAAATAAATAAATATCATGCAAATAGAAATTATTTTTCTAGCTAGAACGGGGAATAGTAAACATCCTTGGGCCCGGAAATTTTATTTTCTATATTTTTTAAAATAAAGATTTCCAACTTCAAGAGTAAGATGGAACTTGAAGCAGATAAACCTGTAATCTCAGCTTATTTTATTTTAGGGTATGTCAGGTTTCTTGCCATTATCTGATTTCAACAAAGTATGTTTTTAAAATAATGTGGCTTATTTATTTATTTATTTCATGTACACGCTGTAAATATACATTGGAAACTTAACATTACTTACTTCAATTCAGGTAAAAAATTATTTCTAAATTGAAAGTTATATCGTTTAAATTTAAAATTCAAAACAGCTGATCCATAACAGAAGAGAGACGTGACGAGGTTACTGATTTCCAATAAATTTTAAGAAATTGCATAGTTTCCGTAACACGTCATATTCCCGCGATATGAGTAGCTTAAATGAGTTTGCCTCCTGTGTTTATCCTACAAATTAAATAACCAACCAACCAACCCACGGTGTAGAAACGGAAATCGACGTTAGATTGGGCAAGTAGGTTAGTAGACTACAGGATTCAGAGGGACCTAGAGGGGCCAGTTCAAGGCCAATAAATATAGTTGTCTCGGCACTCAGTACGAGTTCACAGCCTTTGGTGTCTTCACAAAGGAGATCAGTAGACGCCTAAAAGAGGCAAAAACGGGTGACCCTTGCGCGGGCAGCTTTCTCGCTCAGCGAATAGCCATCGCTATTCAACGAGGGAATGCTGCCTGCGTGATGGGCACTCTGCCCAGGGAACATAATTTAGATTATATATATTTTTTTTGTATTCATTATTTTTAGATAAGTTTTTATTTGTGATATATCAATAAAATTAAAGTTTCTTCTGCAATAATGTCCGTCCGTTACTTGAAATATGACGTAAAATAAAACTAATTATTTTGCAAACGATGATTGTATAATAATCAAAGTGTGAAGATATCATTGGTACTAAAAAGACAGTTTTACCTAATATGTTGTTCAAACTTAGTATTCATTGCACCAAATTTTTATCTTACGTATATATTTAGGAAGCACGTCGAACCTCTGGGTTTTACTTTTTTCCCCAATACTTTGCCACCTCTAATGACGCGGTGATCGTCTTCCATATTGCAACAGTAGTTCATAAGTAAATTGGACTAGTAATTTCACTAGTATCAAGTATTAATAGAAAAGTGTAAACATGCAACTGCGCTTTAATTTAATTCGTGCAAGCGCCCATGCACCATTTAGCTGCAAATTAAACCCTGTCTCAAAGGACAATGTATATTAAGTTTAGTACAACTGATTAGTTCTACCGCGTCCGGTTATATTCTCAATTAAAGTGGTTATTATTATGCTAATATGCGGGTTTTAAGGGATTTCGTTTTAAATGGAGATCATGCATCACAGAGCATTTTGTGTTTTGGAATTTTGATTTTAATAGTCATAGTTAAATGTGATGGTAATAAAATTATGAAAGTTCCTTAAACGCGCCTTATATCTCTATTTTTTTAATTTGGGAAATCACAAAATTGAAATTATAACATTGTTAACAATATGGAGCAAAGGCGGACTTATTGCTAAGCAATCTCTTCCAGCCAACCTTTGTACAATAAGAGAACATGATGTAAGGGTGGGCTCAGTAGAATTACTTCCAAATACTACATACACCGGGACCGATGAAACACATACACAAAAGTTCTTATATCATAACAGCTTACCGACTAATTTGCAGTCAAGCAGATCCTATGCACCCTGGCTTAGCAGTACAGTTACAGTATCATACCTTCATCATTAATTAGCTCCTATTAATGAAAATAATAGTTTTATTTCCATTAACTGGTAATTCAGTTTAATTTGTGTACAAAACGAGAATCTTCTGCAGATCAAAATATTATCCTTTACAAGTTGGGTTTATTAAATTAAAGCGTTCATTCAGCGTTCATGGTCACAGGCAGTTGTAAATAAATAAGTAATAAACGCGATAAAAACCGTATTAAAATAGTTTGATTTAATGAATAACAATCGCGATTTTATTATTTCATAATTTAGTTTTCTAATTCAATTTATTAATTTATTTTATACAAACACTGACAGCACTTACAGTTTCCCAATGCGTGCTGTAAGTTAGGACAGGACAAATTACACAGGTTTATGAGACACATACATTATACACGAATGAACAAAGGATTTCAGCTTATCATAAAATATATCTACGTTTGATATATGCAAATTCATAGGTTATATATGATTCTGATTCTTAAAATGTCTGTCTGATCACTCGGACTAAGTGTTCAGAGGGTAAATTACTACACTAACATTAAAGTTATACTTTTAAACCAGAAATGTTATAGTTTACACAGCTTTATATTCACTGCAATAAATTCTACGGGTGTTTGTTTACCACAAATTAAAATTCTCTTAATATTTGGCGGGACACGCTCGCGCCATCTGGCGGCCAATTTGTATGGAAATTCCCTAGTTGTGTGCTGGTTTCGTGCGCTGTTTTTATTGCGAATCGATTATTCTGTTCGGCACAAAAACATTTTTTACGTCTGTCGGGATTTCAAATTTGAAAATTTTCGTTTTATATACGAGGGATAACTTATTCTGTTTTCTATTACAATCGTTATGACGTTTTTATAAATTGTGTGAGTGAATTATTAAATAGCCGTAAAATTTCTCTTTCATAATTTTTGGAGCAAGTACCTATTTCTTTCTGTCTGAACCTTCCAGAAACTAAAAGAAAATGTATGTTATTTTTTTATTAAAAAAAGGTAATGCCGTTTATTTATTTATTCTCAGCTACTCACTACACAGTACTACTATCAGTTAAATCGTTCTATGGTTATGGATCTTTCATTATCTCATTTTCTACGTAGCATTCCAAGGGTCTAAAATGCGATAACCTAATTTCCCCCTTTTAAGTTATCTACCACGTCACATTGTCAGATCAGGAATCACCTAAAACTCACCTAACACCAGTGATTTGAATGGAAACTGTTTGCCCGCCTGTTTGAATTTGGTGTTTCTTCCCGAAAAATAATACTCCACCTACTCTTATATAACAGGCCTTCCTGAATTCTATGCTTGAGAAAAAAAGTGAAAAACTTAAATCTCTATTAGTCCTTTAACGTTATCTACAAGAACAAATCATATAGTCCAGGAGCAACCAACAGAAAACCAAATATATTACCCGGAAAAATATCAATTCATTCACATACATACACCCCATCATTCCCACGGATTCATTGAAATCGAATGTTTCCGGAAATTGCTATACTAAATATAACCATCAATTTCGAAAAGCCTGCTATTAGTCTTAGATAAACCATAACACAAAAAAACTTTATCAATAGATTGACATATGCTTTGTACATATTATAATGGATTACTCTCCATCCGTCAGATCCGTGAGGAGCTCGTTAGTCGAGCGTGTGTCAAACTACGGCGTGACGCGACCACTATTTAGTTTGGTCGCCATTTAATGGCATTTTCTATCTTAAGCTCCTCCGTGCTTCGGAAGGCATATTAAGCCGTTGGTTCTGGTTATTGTCTATAGATAGCAGCCGTTAGGCTGTGTCAGATGCCTTGGGGCAGCCTGAAAAATTCTGACAGTGTTGACCACTAACACTCCTCGGGTCATGTTTCTGTTGGTATGGTTTCCCTGTAAAAAGGGTTAAGGAGGTCAGACGGCAGTCGCTCCATTGTATTAATCAGTTACGCCAAATCTAGAACCATGTCTTACAGCGTACCCTAAGCTCCGAAGCGTAAGCTGACGACGCAACTAGGAACACACGCAAGGATCAGATGACTCTCCATCCGTCAGATATAAGTAGTTAATTTTAGTGATAGATGGGTAATTTAGATTACGGACAAGCATGATTAAAACCATCAAGTATTATATTTTCATTTGTATGAAATACAACTGCATTTCTAAATAAACCTCAGAGGTTTCGTGAAATGTATTTTATTTGAATTTTTTATGTCTTTTTCTGCTTATTCCATTCTAATATTATAAATGAAAAAGTCTATCTGTTACGCTTTCAGGGCCAAACCGCTGAACGGATTTTGATGAAATTTAGTATGAATATAGTTGAAGACCCGGGGTCTAACATAGGCTACTTTTGATGCAGGCGGAGCTGCAGGAAAAAGCTAGTGTTAAATAAATAACTGTCTCTCAAAAGAGATATTGAATATATTTTATTTGCCTAATCATACCGATTTTCTTATTAGTCTTTGGTAGTGACCATATAATATGTTTAAAACAACACTCCATGTCAATGCATTATTAAATTTTATATTTTAGCACTTTTAAGTTCTGAAACTATAATACATACTTATTCCTTC
This sequence comes from Euzophera pinguis, assembly GCA_947363495.1. Taxonomy (NCBI): domain Eukaryota; kingdom Metazoa; phylum Arthropoda; class Insecta; order Lepidoptera; family Pyralidae; genus Euzophera; species Euzophera pinguis. The sequence continues at coordinate 14,888,950 of OX376172.1, read as the reverse complement.
TTATACTTGCCAGACAAATTACAGTCAATATTGATTTCAACTGAAAGAACTTTTTGCGAAATGAACTTTCTCTCCAACGAAATAAACAGACATCACTTTTAATAGTCTGCAACTGTTCCTAATGGGTAACATCGAAAATTTACATTACTGCGCTATTCATTGCGTCTTTACTACTGCAAATTTGTTTTAGCTAGTATTAAAACGTTCAATGTATAGTGAATAAAGAGATTGATTATAAAAATCGTAGTTATATCGCAATAAGATGGATATTCTCTCATTAGTGGCCACATCCGGTGGTTCTTAACTGTGAAGATGAAATGAATATTTTTTAAAAGTGGCTGGTTTCATTAGTTTTTCTTTCACTCAGTTTGATATTTAAAGCTAGTTGACTTTTTATATTTAGACAATATTTTAAGCATCATTTAAAATTTTCTTTTAAAGAAAAGTGGAAGCGTGGTGGGAATGTGTTTTTAAGCCCGAAATCAAGTCGCAGTGACGTCACTACACACTAAGTGCGTCCTTTTCTTGTTTTTTTTTCCACTGGATTTAAAAAAATAACTTATTCATCATTGAACGGATGAACGGATTTAAAAAATCTGAATGTTTTTATTTGAATTAGAAATTTTACTTTAATGGTCATTAATAATTCTGCGTGCGACTTATAATAGAAATTTCTGATCAGAGAGATATTTGGAAGGATATGGGAGACCTTTGCTGAGCAATGACATAACATAGATTAAAAAAAACTAGCATTAGAAAGGAGCTTTCAACTCTATAGGGACGCAATGAAAGGGTTAAAAAGGGTAAAAAACACATACTCGTTGTTTTATACAACCGTACAGGGGTGGTGGATACGCTCCATTTGGCCACGGAGCCGCAACGACGTCCCTCCATCCAATCGACCACGTCCCGAAGGTATGCATGTACTTATCTTTTATTTTAAACTAAATTGTATGTGTAAGTCATCCTGAAATACAGAAGTGCTATTTTCGAAAAACGTGACTCATGCTAAATCGGTCAGTTGAGCGATTATCGTTCGATTTCGAATTATTTTCATTCGTCATAATCGCTGAGTCGAATAATTCTACCCGATGACATCAAAGAGACTATAACTAAATTCACTTTCAAAAGAAAAGTCAAAATTCACCACATTAGCTTATTATCACCCTAAACCATCGTCATCTTTTTCCGTTCATCTCTTCTTTTATGTATGTTTATGTATGTATATGTATAGTTATGAATACTGTATGTAAATCTATGTATATTTATTTAGCAGTAAGTGTTTTTTTTTTCTCATTGTATTTTTAAGAAAATTCGCGCCGCACATAATTTTTCTGTTTTTCCTAATGGTTGACTGGGAGAGAATGCTTTTAGCATTAAGTCCGCCAATTGTATTTTTTTTTACTTGTGGTACATTAAAGATTCATAAACTAATTCCTATAGGTCTAATTAGATGTAACTTTTATGTTCTAAATTTAAAACTTCAAAATAAACAAATAATAAATTAGAGTAAGACCATGATTTACAGCGTACTCTAGGCTCCAAAGGAATACACGTTAGGATGAAGAAGATTTAGAGTAATGTCAGTGAATGCTTTAGAAATCAATGATTTCCTTAGATATCCGTTTTCAACACCGCAGGCAAGGTCAAAAGCTATATTACATCTTTCATCAAATATTGACCGATATTGGCATAACGTCTTTGAAGGAAGGATTTGGGAAATTAATATGACATGCCGGAGCCGTGTTGACACGGCCAACATATTGAGTCAGACAGTATCGGCGACATGGCTACACGGCTGGGCCTGTATTTCTAAGTGACTACGTTCCTAACTCTCCGTGGAAAAAAATATGACTTGAGAACAGCTATTACTACGTTATAATTCAAGCTCATCTTATAAATTCTCTTTAACTTGTAAACCAGAATCAAAATTTCTCTGCATTGAAATCTTTAAATGTATGTATATTATACTCCCTATTTGTGTAAATCTATGTATGTTTATTTAGCTGCAGGGTTTTTTTCTGTAATATCACACGAAGCTTTCTTGCGCCGCTTTGTATTTTCTCTGTTTTTCCTAATGGTTGACTGGGAGAGAATGCTTTTAGCATTAAATCCGCCAATTGTATTTTTACTTGTAGTACAATAGTTTTAATAAATAAATAATTAACTTTAAGAATAGCTGTTGTTGTTACTTGTAATACATAAATAAATTACAGCGATAAAAAGGGTATATTAAATAAAGTTTAATTAATAACAATATGAATGTTTATTGGGCTCACTAAAATGGTTACCGATAATTATCAAAAGACATCATCCGCTCGTAATACAATTTAAGTCCAAGAGTAAAAAGTGCCGGCCACAACAAAAAACTGGTTTATCCTGATAGATGTTGTTTAACTAATTATTTCTTATTATGGTAGAAAGCTGTACCAAAGCCAGCTCCCAGGTCCGTTGTTCCGTTGGTCTCTAGTTCTCAACGATAACGTTGTGATTTCTTTTAAAAATTCATTCCATAGTGAATACCGCAAGAAATGACGTCGTCTCGTATCAGAGGCGAATATCAACTTTGGGGTTTTGAGCCATTGTAGTAAGTAAGTGAATAGGGAGAGTGTCGAATGAGGAACGTAGTGATACTGACCTAGCGTCGTGAAGATTTTATTATTCAGTTTATTGCTCGGGTCACTAATGGCCCGCTTAGTTTCATCAAAACATACTTTATTTTCAATCACTCACAAATATTGCTACTTTTATACGTAGTATTGATTTGCTATTTTCCTGTAATGCAAGAGTTGCTATTCACCAAGAAAATGAACTACTGAAAATAATTTTCATTCATTCATATCGAGTGGGTTACATGGTCAATCGACCCTATACATACAAAGTGTTAGAGTTAGTCCGAAGTGCTTTTCAGCCTTTGACGTGGTTCTTTTAACGACCACCAGATGGCAGCTGGGACCAACGGCTTAACGTGCCTACCGAAGGCCGGAAAAGAATATTGAATCTTTATTGAATGACAGAATATATATTTTGTATCTGTTGTATGTGTAAAAAAATTCAGTTTATTGCGAACAGACAAAGTGCATGGACGGATTTGTACATATTTTTATTTCAACTATTTAAAAAATTCTATTCAGATTTATTGTAAATTCGAATAGAAAAATACATATTGAAAATATATATTTAGCTGTTTCCCGCAGCTAATCTAAGTAAAAAAGTAACCTTTGTTTGACTCCGGGTCTCCGACCATATTCATACCAAATTTCACCAAAATTCGTTCAGCGGTTTGGCTGTGAAAGCGTGACAGACAGACAGTTAAATAGACGTATATACTTTCGCACTTATAATATTAAAGTATGGAAATATAGATAACATATACATAAAACTATATATGTATACAGTATAATATGCCAGTCGGCATGACCGAGCGTCTATGCAATGTAGTGCATAGTCGTGTAATACTCGAAGCACCCTCGTAGCACTTCGTAGCAGCTCTACGACCTCGTAGCAGTTCTACAGAACTGTCGGTTGTAGTTTTCTCAATAAGGGACGTGTGGAGGCTTCGTTTAAAGTTTTTGATATACCTGAAATGACTTTTGACTTAGGATTTACTTGTTATACTTATTTTGGATTTAACTGTTATCTTATTACCTTAAAACTAAGGTCTTCGACCAGTTTGCATTACCAGTGATGGCATATGGGTCCATATGGCAAAAGTGGTCTTTGATTATGGGCCTGATAAGAAATTCTTGATGTTTCCCTACGAGATCGAATCAGAAATGAAGAGATCCGTAAGAGAACAAGAGTCACCGACATAGCCCAGCGGATTAGTTCTTTAAAGTGGCAGTGGGCGGGGCAGATAGCGCGAAGAACCAATGGCCGATAGGGCAGAAAGGTTCTCGAATGGCGACCGCGTACCGGTAAGCGCAGCGTTGGACATCCACCGATCAGATGGTCAGATGACCGGAAAAAGGTCGCAGGCAAACTATGGATGCAGACTGCTGCCAACCGATTATTTTGGAAATTTTTAGGAGAGGCCTATGTCCAGCAGTGGACTGACTGCGGCTGAAATGATGATGATGATGATGTTATTTTATTGATTTTAACGATTGTGTTAAATAGTTGTAATTTAGAATTTCTAGATAGTTCATGGCTTCAAAAAAAATTATGTTTCAATATTTCCCATTTGAATACTATAATCTGCAATCTGTTTGATTATCGATTTAATTTAATTTTTTTAAAAAGGATAAATAGGTAAAACTGTTTAATTTTGAACCCGATTTGTCACTTCTGTAATATAAATGCGTCAACATACGTACATAAAGATCGTCTTTATCAAGTTATCTTAGTTTTAAATTATTGAAATGTAATGTGAACAATTTCATTAAAACCTTACTTTGAAAACTTTGTTTCTCTCCTTTTTAAATGTATGTCGAAAATCATTCGACTCACTAATTATGACGAATGGAAATTATTCGCTATCAATCAATCAATCAAGTTATTGATATGCATAATAGATTACATCATTAGTACATAGACAGTCATACTTTTTAAAAATAGGACCCTAGCACCTACAAAACACTAGCCATCACTAAAATATCGTTCAATTACCTACAATTTACGTCACGTCGTAAATTTGAATCGTTCAATTGTTTTGCGGTAATTTGCGCTCGTCCAGGGCACAAAGCCGGCCATTGTTTAGGGATTGTCTCAAACAGCTGTTTTGCTAAACATTGCCTAATTTCAGGGAAATTCTTAAGATATCACTTTTGTACTTTTCTGCCAGAAAGTTATGTTTTTCGGGTACATACTTAGGTATATTTTATTTATTTATTAAATCTTTATTGTTTGACAAGTAAGTACAAATAACAATTGGCGGACTTAAGAGCATTCTCTCTCTACCAGTCAACCATTGGGAGAAACAGATAGTTCAGCGCACAAAGTTATGGAAAAATATACAACCTTTTTTTATGAAAAGTTAAATGCACACTTTCTTTTATCTTAGAATTGACCTCAATAAAAGGATTGATGGATTTTAGTATTTTAGTTGTAGAAAAAAAGGTTGTGGATTCGTTTGATTTTAAGTTAAATAAATATGTCTTAGTATAAAACTTAGTTCCACATATAAATTTTACGAGCAATTGGTATAAAAATATTTCTCTGAAGCGGCAAGTAGAAGTAAATTTTTGGCCTTACGAATTGAATTCAATTCGTATACAGTATGAATTATGAGGAAATTAGATGGAATATTTTAAGAACTAATTGACTACAAGTATATATACCTAATTTATTTGGAAGACACGAGCGGACCCTGGGCTCCGGGCAATCAGTCGAGGACGCGGAAAGACGCTAAGATGAGTAGTATTTCGAAGACACGAAAAGAGACGTTATATTTCTGCTTTAGATAATCTTAGGCCTGTAAAGTGAGTGCCCCTAAGGACCGAAACCCTTACTCCGTATGTTTAACAAAGGTTTAATATATTTTAAGCTAATTTATGATTCATGTACTATCTAGGTAGTCAGATTTCAGAGCCAGATTTTTCAGTCTGCCCAAAGGCTTATGACAGTCTAACTACTGCCCTCTTTCGATAACAACCAGGATCGAAATATAAAGTGCCTCTCATTCATTCATATTGAATCGAGTGGGTTACATGGTCAATCAACCCTTTACACCTTGTAGTTAGAGTTATTCGGGTCCGCATTTCGAAAGTGCCACTAATAGCGACCAATCCAATACGGGTTGCATCTCGCCGTCACTGTAAACGCACATGAAGTATTTATAGACATACTAGCAGCTCTTCCCGACTTAACCCGAACCTGTAGCCTTCCTCGACAAATAGACTATGCAACACTGAAATAATTTTTAGATCGCATAGCCATTTTGTTTAAATGGGTAATTCATATAATTCAACGTGGTACAATACGGCTTTATTAAAGCTGTCAGAAATAAACAACGAATCAAAATGTATACGCAAATTGAAACTAGACTATTTGATTTGAATACATCAAAAGCTTTCAATATTTTGAAATAGTTAAAAGCTTTTATCGAGTTTTCCCTGTTTTTTTAATTAGTTTTGTTCCGCTAGTCAGTAATTCTCGATTTCCAAATAAACTGAAACTTTTCATGTGTACTTATTTAGACGTCCCCCGTTTAATTACCTGTGATACCTATTTTTTTTTTTCTAATCTCTGGGATATAGATCTCTCCTTTTTCTCACTTTCACGTGGTCGTTAGAGTAGAGAAAGGGAACAACAAACATTTTAATTAACTTATATTAAACTAGCTATTTCCCGCAGCTCCGCCTGCGTCAAAAAGTAGCTTATGTTTGACCCCGGGTCTTCAACTATATTCATACCAAATTTCATCAAAATACGTTCAGCGATTTGGCCGTGAAAGCGTAACAGACAGACAGACAGAAAGACAGACAGACAGACAGACTTTCGCATTTATAATATTAGCATGGACTAGCTGTTTAACGCAGCTTTGCCCACGTCTTTTTTTTTTTTTTTTTTTTTGATTTCGCAGGGGAATGCGTTTACGCACAGAGTGTGGGACTCCTGGGCCGAAGCCGGCCCAGACTACCCACTAAACCCCTGCGGGTGCCGTCGGCCGCATTGCAGGGAGGCGCCTCGGATCTGACTAGCACAAGACGCCTCTGCGACTGGCCGGTTTCTCACCAGAAACCGGACTCACCACTCTCAGAGGCCCTCCGACACCTGGAGGACCTCTGCCACCGGGTGGGACTGTTCCAGTCCCACCGCTTACGGGGGCGCTTCCAGGCGCGCCAAGTAGCGCCTGCGACGCACCCCCCCTCTCCGCCGCCGGATCGGGTCCGCGAGGGGATCGTCCTCGCGGTCCCTTTCCTCGGCCTCCCTCTGCGACATGACTACCTCGCAGAAGGAGGCCATTGCATTCCAGGCGCTGTCGCTCTCGAGCATCGCGTTGGCGACACTCGGGAGCGACAGGTCCGTCCCGCCAAGCGCGGCGGCCAACTCCTGGCGCTGCCGGCTCCACCTGGGACACCGCTCAAGGACGTGTTGAGGGGTGTCCTGAGCCTCGCCACAGTCGTGGCAGCGAGGCTCGGCCTCCCTCTGGGCCACGCGGTGCAGGTACTCACCGAAGCAACCGTGCCCGGTGAGCACCTGCGTCATGCGGAACGCCGCCTCAGCATCCACTTCTCCAGGACCTGACGCAGGGCCCCCACTGTTCGGACACCGAACGCTGCCTGCGCCAGGTCCGCCTCCCACCTCCGCACGAGTTCCGCTTGCGCTCGCAGGCGCACCCGCCGCACGAGTTCCGCCGAGGGGCACTCGCCGATTTCTCTCCTGCTTGCCACAAAGTGGTAAACTTCGGCGAGCACCTCCGCCACCAATTCCCACGGCGGGTCGCCCGCGAGGGCCGTGGCCGCAGAGAAGGCCACTGTACGGTACCCCCGTATCACCCTCACCGCGATCACCTTCTGCGCCTGACGCAATAGGCGTTTGTTCGTCGCGGTGAGGGCGTCCACCCAGATGGGGGCACCGTACATCGCCATACTCCGGCAGACGCCAGAGTACAACCTCCTCACTGCTTCGCTCGGTCCACCCAGGTTGGGGAGGAGTCGGCCGAGCGAAGCAGCCGTCCTGATGATCCTCGGCCCCAACTCGCGAAAGTGGGGGCCGAAGGACCATCGTCCGTCGAGGATGAGGCCCAGATATTTCATCTGGGTGCTCACCCTCAACTCCTCCTGACCCACCCGGAGGCGCGCTCCTGGGGGGGGTCCTCGCGTCCGGGCCCCGCGGAAGAGGAGGACTTCGGTCTTGTCCAATCGGACCCGAAGCCCAAGCCTCTCTATGCGGTCGACCAATAGGGCAAGACCCGTTTCGGCCGACCGCGCCGCCTCGCAAGCTTTGCCCACGCCCTGAAATAGCCTATGTTGGCCTCCGGGTCTTTAATTATATCCACACCAAATTTTATAAAAATCGCTTAAGGGATTTAGCCGTGAAAGCGTAACAGGACATACATACAGACAGACTTTCTCTTTTATAATATTTAAGTATAGTATAAGTATTAAGTATTATCAGTAGCATATGTTTAAACTTTTTTATCTAAGCATATTATGTAACTGTTTGTTGTTCCCTTAATAAATAAGTAAGTATGCCGGAAGTCCCTGTTCTCCATAATACTTTTTACAGGGAAACCGAGCTATTGACATCTGGCTTTGTGTAAGTAGTAAAGGCCGTAAACATACTTGTAGCATTAGAAAAAAACAACATTTGAGTATGATGATTTTTAGTGTGTCCGGAAATGGGGCTGTGACAGCGGTCCGTAGGGCTCCATTGACGTCCCTAGCAGCCTTCGTAAACGTGAAGGTTTATATTAGTAGTAAATGTAAGTAATTCGAAGTTCTATAAGTAATATTGAGTGGGTATATTTGGGTCGACACCTTATATAAATGTTACTAAGAGTTACATTCTTGTATTTTTTAAATACTCAGTATTTCTAGTAAAGAGTGAATGTCACAGAAATAAGATTAGGTAGAGTGTTGTGTTCCTGCTGGTGAGTAGGGTCGCCAGGCTCCAGAGGAGTCGCTGTGCTGACAGCGGACGGTCGGCAACGCGCTCGTGACATCTCCGGTGTTGCAGGCGTTCATAGGCTACGGTAACCACTTACCATCAGGTGGGCCGAACGCCTGTTTGCGTACTTAGTTGTATAAAAAAAAGAAGTGTCATAATGCGTGCCGAAGTTTAGCCTAGAAGGCTTAACTGTCCTGCACGTGGCATTTCTGCCTAATCTTATTTTTGTGATAAGTTTTGCATGGTTTGCAAGTTATTTTGAACAAAACAGAAGTGTCAAAAATTCGTACGCTATTAAATGAAAGAGGTGAAAATTAATATGAATGAAAATGAATGTGTTAATATAATTTGTAATTTGGTTGCATTTTTAAACTTAAGTCTTGTTATTCATTCATATGGAGTGGGTGACATGGTCAATCGGCCCTGTACACCCCAGTGTCAGAGATTTTATATATATTATTTTTAATTATTTTTTATTTTTTATACATATCTAATTTTTATCTATACTAATATTATAAAGCTGAAGAGTTTGTTTGAACGCGCTAATCTCAGGAACTACTGGTTCGAATTGAAAAAATATTTTTGTGTTGGATAGATCATTTATCGAGGAAGGCTATAAAACATCACGTTGCGACTAATAGGAGCAAAGAATGTGGACAAAACGGGGAAAATTATTCATATTTGAGGGCTTCAGTTGCGTGTGCTGCGAAAACCGTTCGGGATACCAAAAAAATATGTATGAAAAAAATATTCCTCTTTAAATTATCTAAAAAAATATCTGCGACAGTATATGTCTATCTTTTAAGATTAACTTACAATAACAGTTTTTATGATAATCAAATTTGGTCGAAATTAATGCATTATTACAAATTATTTGTCAGAGTTGTATCAACATAATAATATTAATCTTTATCCAAATAAATGTGTTATTGATTCTGCCACAAGAAAATAAAACTAAAAATATATATACGCAGAAGTAATTTAAAATATATTCTTTTTAAAACTACTTTAAAATATATTCTATTAATTATGTAACTAAGTCGTCTAAAATAAGTCGTGGGTAACAGCTATAGGTAATTTATAATAAAGCTGAGGAGGTTGGTTTGTAAACAAAAAATAAATATGATTCCCAAAATAACTATTCCATGCGGACGAAGTCGCGGGCACAGCTAGTTCATTATAAAGAGGAAAGATTTGTATGTTTGAAATGAATAAACTCAAAAACTACTGTGCCGATTTCAAAAAATCTTTCACCATTGGAAAGCTACATTCACCCTGAGTAACATAGGCTATATACCGCAGGCGGAGCTGCGGGAAACAGCTAGTCTTCTATATATATCTAAAATTAAAGTCACTTCAGTCTTTAAGGACATCTTTTGGGGACTCACGTCCACACCTATATCTCCCATACTTTAACCTCAGGGAGTGGGGACGCCTGAAAAACAGCGTTACTCCAGTCGAGGCTAGGGTAACACAAGCTGAGGCATTCCTTTGTTATTTTCCTTTGTTATTATTTTTTAATCTCTTTCTTCTTTTGCATGTTTATTGTAAAAACTTGTAATTGTGTGGCAATAAACAACATTTTTATTTTATTTTCATAACCGCCTTTCGGCCTCTGATTTGTTTCTTTCATTTTCTGACATGATCTTGTTATAATAATATTTATAAATGTAGATAGCATAGATATATTTTGCACTTTATAGCAGTAATATAGGACGTGTCACTCTGAGTTCCAAATTATGATCAAAGACACATCACACGGGGAATGAGACGTGGGATCACGTTTTGAATGAATTTTGAGATAACTTTATTCACTCGATCATGAACTTTGAATATTACGGCTACAGTAATAAATTAAGAATTTTAAAATTTTACTACAATACAATACAATACAAAAACTCTTTATTGCACAACAAGGATACATTGTTAAATACAAGTAATTACAAGAAAAATAACCTTGCGCATATGTTTAATGATTGTTTTATTTTTACTAAAGCACTGCATTTTCAAATTTTCAAAATTACAGAATAAAGTACTTCTGAAACGTTTGTTTGTTTGTTTGTAATAACTTTATTGCACAGAAAAATACATTACAGTAAATACAAAACTAAAAATAATTGCAACGGCGGACTTATCCCATAAAGAGATCTCTTCCAGTCAACCGGGACGATAAAGGAATACAGTTACGTAGTACGTCTTAAATATGCAGGATTGAAGGTATTATGTGCTCTTTATCCTATAACTTCGTTTTCATTATTGATTACCAAACTCGAAGGCTATATAATCTGTAAGCTGTATTAATAGTATCATTAGTCTAAATTACGTACAAAAACTTTTAAACGGAATGTAAGCCTGAGTCATGCCGACACGTTACGCGCCGGGAATTAGTTTAGTAAACTTGAGGAACTTTAACTGGTGTCTTTTACTTAAATTGACGTGTTTATAATTATAAATTGTATTATAGTAAACATTACTTTGAGACCAACTCAATCTGTGTGATTAGTCCCTATAAATAAATTTATTAAACTAAAGAAAAACAAATAAACATAGACAGATCCATATTAATATTATAAATGCGAAAGTCTGTCTGTCTTTCTGTCTGTCTGTCTGTTACGCTTTCACGGCCAAACCGCTGAACGGATTTAATGAAATTTTATTTATTTATTAAAACTTTATTTTACCACAAGTAAAAATACAATTAGCGGACTTAATGCTAAAAGCATTCTCTCCCAGTCAACCATTAGGAAAAACAAAGAAAATACAAAGCGGCGCAAAAAAGCTTCGTGTGATATTACAGAAAAAAAAGAACCCTACAGCTAAATAAACATACATAGATTTACACAAATAGGGAGTGTAATATACATACATATATATAAATTTTGTATAGATATAGTTGAAGACCGGGGATCAAACATAGGCTACTTTTTGACAGTAGGTACATAGACAACCGGACAAACCGGACTACGTAGTTTTTGGATTGCATTAAATGAACAAACGAATTTTTTTGGAAATAAATAATAAAAGTTAAGTATCCATTTTATAGTCACAAAAAGGCTACCATTAAAATTTACGAACATTTGTAGTTTTAGTGTATTTTTTGTTACTATTTAATATTGGAACAATCAATTCATATTTTGGGGTACATGGTCATTTGTACGTGTGTAGATCTTAGTAACAAATTAGTTCGGAACCGCTTCTCGGCCTCTTACGTGTATTTTTAACCACCACATGACAGCCGGACCCAACGGTTTAACGTGAATTCACATTTGGGGACCCTTTATACGATATACTTAAACAGGTGAAAATTAGAAGTAATAGCAATTTGCAAGCCCATTTGACCTCTGGGTCAATGAGGTCAATTGGCTAACTTAAGACATAAATGGAGGTTGTAAGCTGCAGACGACTATGGGTCACCCCATTCATTTGACAATCATTTACGATGTAGTGAAGAAAATAACATTCTAAGTTTATTTTCGGACCATTTTGAAGTAATATTAAAATAAATAATAAAAAACGTGTCTGCGATACGTGTTGCAAGATAAAATATGCATGAATGAATGAACACTTTATTGCACCATTTACACAGAAGATAGATAAGTAAAGTAGGTATATTTATATGTTTACATAAAAAAAATTCTCTTTAAAATCTGTTCTGCACAACCGAGAACAATCTAAATTTATTAATTATAAGTAAATTAATAATTGAAAAAATACTTTTTAATTTAATAAAAAAACATACAACATAGTAAATCTATAGGGAAAGAGATTTCGTCCATTACATTTTATAATATTGAATAGACAAAAATAGTCCATTCTTCATGATTGCAAAAAAGACATTTCCTACTATAAATTTATGTAAAAAAAAACCAAAAAGCAATGTAAATTACAAATTTTGCTCTTACAACCAGTATAACTGGAGCACTTTTTCCGTGTGCAAACATAAAGTTTCGGCATGCGTTATGATATTTACAATGTGTAAACAAAATATCATTTCAAGAACACAGGAACTCTTATTTCTGCTGAGATATCTTTAATATCAAAAGGAACTGTGTAAACTATAATATTTGACGTTTAAATATTACGTATGTGTCGCCAAATAAACTTAATATCGTTACATAACAGAAGTTTTGTAAGTGTATATGATATTAAGTGTTAAAAGAATAATTTAGTAAGGAAAAGCAAAAAAGTAAGTATTATTTCCAAATGAAGTGGATGTCCGTACAAATCTATCAAGGTTTTTGTGCATCTTTGAATATGTTTTTGTTATTATATATTATGCTATATGTATGATTGAAGACCTTCGTGGCGTAATGGTTAACATGCTCCACTAATTTGGAGGTTCGATCTCAAATTCAGCAAAATTCAGGAAAATTTCCTTTTTAAAAATGTAAAAACTATTCAAATTATAGAAAAGCAGAGCAGGCTTCATTAATTATTTATAATAACTATATCAATAAAATTATCTTTTAAAAAAAGTAAATTATTTTTCTAAGAGTTAAGTACCCTATTTCCTTTACAAGTCTCTTAGAGTTTGAAATTTCACGCGAAATTTCACAGAGATTTTCTAGTAGTTATGAGAGATATCAAATAAATGTTGCTGCTCTTAAAGGGCAAGTTCGGCCGCATATAGAGTCACCTATGTCACCTATGGGCGGGAGCGCCTGAATGCCAGTTGCGACTTGATACAGAGACGAGCTATTAGGGTTGTCAACGATCCCAAGATTACAAGTGGTATTGAACCATTAAGTTTAAGGAGAGACTTTGCATTCTTGTGCGTGTTCTACCGCTTATACAACGGGTTGTGCTCAGAGAAATGGTTCGACATGATGCCAACAGCCACCTTCTATCACCTCTCTCGCCATCGACAGGGAGTTTATCCTCATACCCTAGACCCTAAAGTGTCGCGGACAGTACCATTTAAAAGAAATTTTCTACCACGTACGCTTAGATTATGGAATGAACTCCCTGCCTCGGTTTTTCCCAGTGACTACAACATGAGGGCTTTCAAAAGGGGTGTGAATAAATTTCTTCCGTGATACTTCAGATCAGGTGGGCCGCGTGCCTGTTTGTCTATTAAATTGTATAAAAATATTCAAAAATTTTGTAGCTACTTATATACAAAGTGTCGGGTCAAGCCTGGAGCCCTACTATTGATATGTATGACTCATAAGTCGGATAGAAATCGTTCGAACAAAAATTATTGGAGTGAGTCACACTTTTAAAAAATAGCACCCCTGGACGGATTTCTGGTTAATTCGTAAGTAATTTCCCTACGAGTAGTGCTAAGTTGGCATCCATATATTAATCAAACAGACTGATATTAAAAGTAATTAGACACACGAAAACTGGAATGTTAACGTTTACATATGTCCCAAATAAGATACGTTTTAGCGTCATACCACTCAATCGCAACACATTTACAGTACAAAGGTCAAGGTTAGTAATTTATTCACAAACAAAATTGCATTCGTATATTATATGATCATCACTCCCGAGTGATTTCACAAAAACTCATATATATTACTTTCATTTTCCCTCGGCTCCGCATTATATAAAAATAATATTTTGTATGTTTGTCGTTCAAACTTCCACCTGTAATTAGATACTACCCCTTGAGGGTTGATTTATGAAAATCAAAAGTAGCCTACGTTTGACCACGTGTCTTCAATATATCCATAGCAAATTTTATCAACTGATTTAGCCGTGAAAGCGTGACAAACAAAAAGACTTAAACCTCCAGCAAGATTCATGAAAAACGTGAGGACGCATTGAAGATAGCACGTATAATGCAGTTTATAGTGAAAGACTAATGAAGAGGGATGCTGTAAAACCATTAAAATCAACTCATCACAGTCATAATCTACCATACTCTACATACTAGTCAACCATTAGGAGAAACATTAAGATAGCTCTGCGCAAAAAGTAAAAAAAAAAGTGCTTCTGTACCATCTGTGTTTTGTATCAATACAAACAAGATTCGTAGCAAATTGTGTAGTCTGCTACGGCGTAGCGTGCTACGAGATCTCGTAGACAATGTGTAGCGGAGCACGAAATATTCGGGGGGATTACATTGCTTCCAAATATTAATGTTTGTCTGTTTGTTTACGTTTATCAGTTCCATATTTTAGATAAGATTCTGTTAATTATCATCTTTATTGTTATACTAGCTGTTACACGCGGCTTCGTATGTTTTGACTCCGCTTGGGATTCAGGGTTGCCCTGGTCCTTTGAGAGGCTTGCGCGGGGATATGGATCCAACGCGTGAGGCCCTTTGGAGAAGTTGATATCATGTGGTGCTCCTGCCCAAACCCGTCCTCGGCTATATCAATAGATGACATTTCCATGAACGGGTCTGGACAGGAGGAGGAACTAATAGCTAATGAGTGAAAAGAATAAAATGGGTTATGGTTATGAAGTTTGAATAGATTTAAACTGGGCTATTGCAATAAAAATCGGACACCTGCCATAATCATAATTCGTGACTATTTGTGGCAGGCGGTGACTCGCCACTCAGTGAATGGTCCCCCTAAATAGTCGCCGCGTTTGGCAACAGAAGGACAACATTGGAATGAGCGGCTAAGGGTGCTGAGAGGTGCGGCTCTGGTTTCGCTATTGCGAGATGCCACATAAGCGGGTTTCCCCGTTATTACGCCATTACGTGCAATACGCATATAGCTCTTGCGACTCCACTCTGGCCGGCCGGCTAAGGCAAGCCAGAGATAGGGGTTCTGTCCCTCATCGGTGTCCACTCCGACCTTGGCGAAGGAAGGCCGGAGGTGAGGGACGGCGGCCTTCCCTGGGAGCTGAGTGCTCCCAGGTCCGCGGTGTCGCCACTCACCAACAGCTCGCCACAAGCTGCCCTGCTGAGACTAGAGAATACAATCCCGAGCATGTTTTTCAATCCCGGGCTTACGGGATTTTTGAAGCCTTTTCCCGGGATCCCGGGCCTATCCCGGGATTAGACTATGTGGTTTCTAATTGGGCTAAAAAAACACGAGTAATTAAAAAAAATGTCTTTAATGTCTTTGCACAACACAAATCAGAATAATTAAGAAAAGAAAAAACACAAACCAAAAAATACTATACTATTGCAAGAAATTAAAAAACAGCACAAAATAACTATTTAGAATTTCGAAAATATAATCGCAGAAATATCAAAACATCCAATGTTTGACTTCCGAGCCTGCTTCGTAGTCTATTGCCAACATAAGCAGCAGCTGAAAACACTCGTTCAGCTTCTACGCTGGTCGGAGGAATAGACAATAGATACTTATATGCTGTTTCTAAGTGATATCCACGAACTCCTCCATTTTCGAACAGGCTCATTTCACGTCTAATACTATTTGCCAACCCCAATTCATTTTGTACTTGTACTTCAGGATCTGGGGATTTCATACTCTTGTTAATTTCCAGCTGTAACTTTTCCTTTAATGTCAATTGGGGTTGGGATTGGGAGGTTTCTGACCTTAGCTCATCATCTGTTTGTGATCCTGACCTTGCTTCTTCTTCCGTGTTATCTCGACTATTAAGTCTTTTAACAATACTCTTTATTTGCTTTCTCACTAAAGCCTGTGTCGGAACTGGAAATAAGTCGTGCCATTCCAAATCCGATAATAACTGATTTTCATCATCCATTCGTGGATTTTGTAAATAATTTAACACGCCAGTTAAATCATCACTTCGTCGTTGCTTTATACGTTCCACTAAGGATGTTTTAATTTTTTTGGCAAGTGCTGAGTTTTTGCTAGACAGTTGTTTTATAAGAAATTTCAAAGCGGCATCAGCTGTGCATAAATTAGCATCTCGCCGACAGATTGCTTCTACTGTCAATTTAATTGGGGTCAGCACATCAACAATTTTATTTACCAATTCAAAATCAACATCTTCTAAACGAATTGGATGATTGAGATCTATAAGAGCTTTTTGAATGCATGCTTTTAAAAGATAAAATCGCTCCAGCATTGTTAAAAGACTATTCCACCTGGTTTTACAGTCCAAAAGAAGTGACAACTCTTTTCCATGTTCAATTTTCACATATTTTTGAAGTACTGTTTCATTTTTCAATGGAGATCTTTTGAAATACACTACAACTTTGCGGATTTTCTTTATCAGCTTATTAATATTTTCATATTGTGTTAACTTTGGTACGTGTTCTGGCGCAAGATCATTTTGTGACATTACGATTAAACCTGATTCTGGACAGTCTAAGTCTTCTAAATGGTGTTCATCATCGCTGTCGTCCATATAATCAACAGTCACAGCTGGTTCATTTATAGTATCATCTGAGGTAGGGCTATCTTGCAAATTATTATGTTTTTCATAAAGCACATCACAGACCGCCAAATTGATACCATGTGCGAGACACAGTTGTTGTTCAGTGCAAACAAGCCGCCCCACCTTTATCATAACATTCGGTCCATCGGTTACAATAGCCACGATGTCAGTTTCTAGGGAAATGTCAAATTTACTTAGACGCTCTTGCAATATACGAAGACAATTTTCAGCTGTCATACTATCGTAAATAGGAACAAGTCCTAAGTTCCAAAATTTTTTATATGAATGAACGTTGACCGCCATGTATCGTTTATTGGAAGTTGAAGTCCACTCGTCGAAAGAAAGACTAAATCTTTCACCTGCACTTTTCAAATGTTTTAATTCTGCAGTTACTTGCTTTCTGATTTTTTCACTGTAATTCATAACACGTTTTCGAACAGTGACGGCTGACTTTGGTAAATCCGTGTATTTTGCTAAGAGCAATTTTCTCAAATCATCTGAGGTTATGAATACACTGAATGGAAATCCATCTAATGCAATCATTCTTGCCAAAATATCATCCAGGCTATCGTCGGCACTTTTAGTAAAATAATCATCTAACTTTCGCTTGGCTGGCGGCGGTGCTGTGTTCAGATTTTCAAATCTTGACTTGTTGAAGCTGATATAACCTTGATGTTATGTTTTGATAACAAATGTGTATGTAATCCCTTAGTTGATCCACCCAGTCTTGAGGATGGCTGGGCATCGCTTACATTTAGCACTATTCCCGTCCTTCGCAACTAAATAATAACTCCACACTGACGTCGTATCACTGTCTTTTTTATGTTTAACAAAGTCTCCCGCCATTTGAAATACTTAATTTCAGATAATTGACTTTTAAATTTTAATGACGTAGCCTACGTAACCCGTCACTGACAGAACAATAAATGAAAAAAACAAAACCGGATTTGCATATTTATACTTTCGTACAGGGAATCCCCGACGGGAAATACCCGCAACAATATTATGATATGAGATGATCAGGTGATTCCCCTGTTGGTTCGTTGGGGAATTACCTTAAGAGTATTGTATTAAAGTATTCCGAGTGGGGAAGTCCCTTCTAAGTTCTACGACAAACATATTATTAGGACTGTACCTGTGTAGTAAATAGTGGGTACCTAACTACCTACGTATTGTACGAGTTGCTTTTTGTCGTAATGTATTAAAATAATCTAGGCAAGGTTATTTTCAAGACGCAACGGACTACGGAATACAAACTAGACTTGTTTGTGGCAATCCCAAAAATCCCGAGATTAGCCAAGTACAGTCCCGGGATTTTCGGGGCCAGAAAACGGTCGGGATCCCGGGATCCCGAGATTTGGGATCCCGGGATTGTATTCTCTAGCTGAGACTGACTGCACTGAGAAGGGAACTCAGTGGTCGATGGGGGTCGTTACATCCCTAAGCCTACTTATTATTACCATTATTTTTGTGCAATATTATGAGCACGTTTCTTAAAATCAGCTCAGAAACGGAACAATTCATTTTATTTCTATAGAAAACAAGACATAATAGGCAGGCATAAACTTGAACAAAAGCCTGATTTTTGAGCAAGCCTTGGCGATTTATAACGACGGTTATTTTATCAAAAAATAATGGCCACTTGTTTTAATTTATTACGATTTAAAAATTGTGTAACCTAAGTATTTTAGAAGCAACCCGAAGGCATGGGCTAATAGGCTAGTTTCCAATATTAACATCAAAATTAGTCCGTCATTTATGGAACTAAAATATATTATTATATAATTTATTTGAATTTCTGATTGACAAATGTTACTATAAAATTAATGACTTTTTGAATGATGATAACATACAATTTTGATTATTTGTAACACTTTGACATACTATTATAATATAAATTTTATTTTCAATTTGACATAACTAGAATGATGTTATTAATCTTTTAAATGACTGAATATTTGTACGCTATACTTAAATGGCAAAACATAGCGTTCCCTATTATCTGTAACAATTGCATGTTCATGTATACCTATGTTTTCACAAATAAATTATTTAATTTGATTTGATTAATTTGATTCAGTGATATATTTTTTTAATGATATCTTATGTTTTCGCGATTGTTATGTAAAGTGTTTGAAACGTCAGGTGTAAATAAATAAGTAATAAACGCGATAAAAACCGTATTAAAATAGTTTAATTTAATATTTTTTTTATTTTGTCAATAAAGATATAATGCATCAAAGTTTAGGAGTGAGGGCTCGTGACGTCACATATTGCTAAAACGTGTAGCACACTGTGACGTCACACGGAACTTTAACGCGCCATATCTTTACAAATCTTTGTTTAATTTTCAAAAGAAAAAATTCGTCTCCATTACTTTTTGATTATCTAACTGATGGACTAATTATATTTTTTTTTAGGAAACTAGCCTATTATGGGTTAACTACGTGGCAGTTACAAATATTTCATAATTACGCGTTTGTCTTAGACCCGGAGGTCGCAGGTTCGATTCCCAAGGGACGTTCATATACTGTGTTTAGCGTTGCCAGGCGTCCGGATAAAGCCGGACATAGTTAGGCTTTTTTATTGCGTGTCCGGCCAAAATAAAGGGTGTCCAGCTTCATTAAATTAAACTATTTTAATACGGTTTTATCGCGTTTATTACTTATTTATTTACACCTGACGTTTCAAACACTTTACAGCGTTCATGGTCGCAGGCAGACTAAGTTAACATTTGTCCTTGATGTCATAAGATTACAAAACTACCGCCCGAAATTTTTATTGGGAACTATTCCGATTCACGCAGTATTGGCTCACAGTATCTAAGGGTCTTGCAGTCTGCTTCCGAGTTTGCGATTTTATTAAGTTAATGACTGGGTCCCAAGCTGGCGGTACCTGCCATCCATCCTCTCTATTGAAATTAGGATGTTTTTTAATTTCAATAGCTTCACGTAACATCCTTGGAATGAATCTGTTTTCCTTTGCAAGGACTTGAGGATTATCAAAACGCATATAGTGGTTGGGTTTGTCTAGAGCATGTTCACAGACTGCAGACTTGGTTGAGCGTCTATTTTTCATGTCAGCAATATGTTCTTTTATACGAGTATTAATGCTTCTCTTTGTTTGCCCAATGTATGATAAACCACAGTCACAGTCAATTTTATAAACTCCAGCATCTTGCAATGGGATATTGGATTTTACAGGTCTTAAAAATTGGTTAATTTTCTTATGCGGCTTGTAATAGGTCTTGATTGAAGCTCGCCTAAGTATGTTACCAATCTTGTCCGTGACTCCCTTTATGTATGGTAAGATGGCAGGAAAACGATCAACTGTGTGTGGCTTGGGTCGACTTCTGTGACATATGTGTGGGAGGCTGAGATTGTTGCTTCTTAAGACAGACTTGACTCATCCATGTCAGTTAGCTACCGTAGGCAAATCTTTGTTACAGAGAGCACACGGCATCTGTGACACCCACCATCTTAAGGAGGAGCTTCACCGAGTCAAGTCTGTCTTAAGAAGCAACAATCTCAGCCTCCCACACATATGTCACAGAAGTCGACCCAAGCCACACACAGTTGATCGTTTTCCTGCCATCTTACCATACATAAAGGGAGTCACGGACAAGATTGGTAACATACTTAGGCGAGCTTCAATCAAGACCTATTACAAGCCGCATAAGAAAATTAACCAATTTTTAAGACCTGTAAAATCCAATATCCCATTGCAAGATGCTGGAGTTTATAAAATTGACTGTGACTGTGGTTTATCATACATTGGGCAAACAAAGAGAAGCATTAATACTCGTATAAAAGAACATATTGCTGACATGAAAAATAGACGCTCAACCAAGTCTGCAGTCTGTGAACATGCTCTAGACAAACCCAACCACTATATGCGTTTTGATAATCCTCAAGTCCTTGCAAAGGAAAACAGATTCATTCCAAGGATGTTACGTGAAGCTATTGAAATTAAAAAACATCCTAATTTCAATAGAGAGGATGGATGGCAGGTACCGCCAGCTTGGGACCCAGTCATTAACTTAATAAAATCGCAAACTCGGAAGCAGACTGCAAGACCCTTAGATACTGTGAGCCAATACTGCGTGAATCGGAATAGTTCCCAATAAAAATTTCGGGCGGTAGTTTTGTAATCTTATGACATCAAGGACAAATGTTAACTTAGTCTGCCTGCGACCATGAACGCTGTAAAGTGTTTGAAACGTCAGGTGTAAATAAATGAGTAATAAACGCGATAAAACCGTATTAAAATAGTTTAATTTAATGAATAACAATCGCGAAAACATAAGAAAACATGGTGTCCAGCTTGTCCGGCTATTGTTAAGATTTTTATATTTTATTTAATTTAACAAGATTTATGGTAATAATCAGAAAAGCTTTAAATACTGAGACACAAAATCCTCAATCATGTAGGGTGTCCGGCCGTTTTAGCCAAATGTCCGGCCAAATTGGCTGGTCTGTCCGGCTATTAGGTTTGGCGACCTGGCAACACTAACTGTGTTCAGTTGTTTTCAGTTCGGTTTGGACATTGCAGGCTTGAATCACCTGATTGTCTGATAATAATGATGATTCCGTGCTTCGGAAGGCACGTTAAGCCGTTAGTCACGTCTGCAATCAGGTGGTCGTTATAGGCACCATCTCAAAGATTACTGACTGATACTAGAGTAAACAGAGTCGATTGATTAGTAACCCACTTGATAGGAATAATCAAGGCACATTAAAAGGCTTCATCTAAAACTTTGTACTGTATTTTTAACCTATCAGAAAACTAGATGCCTAACTAATCGCACAATCGTCAAAACCAAACCTGCCGCAATAGGCTATCGAGCTGCATATAATTAAAGTGCTAGTGAATTTAGTATATTTAAACTAGGCATTACCGTCAAAATATAAAACAATCAGTAGAGCCTTAGATTAGTAGAGATTATTGATCACACATAAAAATATCCAATGTAGTTTAGTAGAATAAGCGTAAATCTGAAAGTTAAAATAAACGAGGTGAAAACAGTCATTAAACTATCTATATTAACATCCATAGAATAACTTAACACACATATTTCTTTTTCATAATCTTCACATATTTCTTTTTCATAAACTTGGCGAAAGTCTAAGTTAATACGTATGTTTGAACTTAATTTTAAAATTAGGTTCAAAAGGTCTTTCACAGGATTCTCAAGAAAATTGAAATGGTAAAACCATTTGGTCTCCAAAACACGAGGGCCAAGGTACTGAGAGAGATAATTTAAAAGTAATTTAATTAATCCGAGTTCCTATAACGTCCCTTAAGCGTAGTGTTTGAATGAATGAATTTAATTCTCAAACGGATTAGTTAGTTAGGATTTTCGTTGATTTGTTTGCATTCAGACATAAATATGTTGTAAATATGTCTTCGTTGTTTTAACGCCTTTTAAATAAAGAAAATGAAGGACCATAATATCTAATATAGACTAGACTATAGTAAAATTAACCAGACCCTTTCGGCCGCTACAGCAACTGATTTTTGGAACTGATCGTTTATGAGAAATTTTTGGTATTTATTGGCAGCCAGTTGCAGAAGATTACTTAAAACTGTTTTTGTGACATGAGAAATTAGTTTTTATGCGTGTAAATTATAAAACATAAATATAGGTTCTAAATAAAATAATTTTATCTCTTTTTATAAAGAATACCATAAAGTCCGAACAGTTTAAGTAAAACGGTAGTGTGTGATTTGGACTGTAGTAACATTCAAAATTTCTACCAAGGTCTAACTTGAGAATCATTATGTGTGAGTATCTTGATTTGAACTTAGTTATTTCATTTATTGTATTACTTGTTCTATTAGATAGATTAAAGTACTTTAAGGCGAGCTTAATATGTTTTAGGACCGTTTTATATATAAAAAACAATTATAGTTCAACTTTTGTCGAGACCTCTACTCTCAATTTACGTATATTCTTATTAGGTATTTTTAACATTGAAATAGGAAGTATAATTATATAAGATTGATAAACAATTCTAGTATTTTTATAAGTAAAAAATAAGTTTTAAAACATTCAGCTGTAAAAAATCACAATTTTCCGTCGGAAAAACCGAGAATAAAACATAAAATTCCATCTTCAACTTACCGTGATGTGTCTCGACGTAAACTTTTGGGAACTTTCGACAAGCTCCCTGCGTGACGACCGGGTGGTTACTGACGGGAATTTCAGGGTTGAAGCCTTATATACCGGTTGGTTTGCGAGGGGCATGGGGCGGGGCTTAGCCGCGCAGCTTTCAGAATTCTCCGCCTTCTTTTGACAGCGAAATTAGGTGACGTGGTGAGTGACGTCACCAATATTCGTTATAGGCTGCGTAAAGGTCAAAGTAGGTTTGATGGAATTAGGCTGAACATCAAATGTATGTATTTTAGTTTGTAATGGTTCACGTGTTGTATTTAATGCTAGCTTTTATTCGCGGCTTTGCACGCGTACTTAAATTCTACAGGAACAGGGCCTATTTTGATGTACATATCATAATGTCGAATGAAAACCGTTCGATTTACCGATTTTGTGTGAATCATACTTTTTTAAAATGGCACCCCAGTACTTTTCCTACGGTTTCGAATGAAAGTCCTCTTCAGTACTGCTCCCAAACTCTTAAACATACTTATTTTTGGGAATTTTCAGGCAGATCGATTCAGTAGACAATGTACCCTTCGCCTGCGTCAAACTAGACAAATTACTCTGTCAATAACGTCGTGGGCTACATTACTAACAATCTGATCATTCATAATCTGTTATTTTTATTGATACTTATAATGTAGCTGTTTGTTATTCCGATTAAATAAATAAAATAATAAAAATTCCATTGTTAAGAACCAAATATGGTTTCCGCGCAGGTGAAGTGAGAGGAAACTTTTAAAACCCATTTATCCTTATTTCATTACAGTGCAGCTGAGCTATATGTTGTTGGATGTCGCGTTGAGGATTGAGGATGTATGTATATGTACAATAATTTTAGTTAAACTGCTGGGTGGTACTCATCTTAATTTTGTTGTCTTGACAATTTATTTATTTAACTTTATTACTTATTTGTAAATGGCGGACTAAAAGCCCGAGGCTTTATCTACCAGTCAACCAAATGGGCGATGCTAAGAAAGTTAAGCGGTAAGACAATGTAAAATAACAAGTTGTAATGGTGATCCATAAGAAATATTACGCATACACTATTTACAAATAATACATAAAATTATTGTATACTAATATAAACAATACATAAACTACACATACAATCACTAATCGTCTGACAACTGTGGATTCACACAACAATTTCAGTTAAATAGTTTTCGTAGTTAAATTTTTTGGGGAAGATGAAAGTTCATAGTGTTCAAATGTGAATGGTGCTTAATGCATTATTTACATACATTAAAAAAATCCAACTGAATCCATTGGTTAAATGCAATACCTTAAAGATTTTAGACTTAATATTTGAAGGATAAAAGTCTGTAAGGATCGTAGCAAATGGAAATCCGTGGTCTCTGCCTACCCCTACGGGAAAAAGGCGTGATGGTATGTATGTATGTATTTGAAGGATCTTTGCAAGGTCTACTATTTACAGAATACTAGTTTATTGTATTTGATAACGACCGAAACTAATTGAAAGAACTACACCCAGTACGACGAAAGTTAATCTTTATCTTAACACTAACTAACAAGTTAACGTATGGCAGTTTATGATATACAATAAACGGCAATTGCAATCCATCAACACGATCATAAACTACAGTTAGCATTGAAATTAGTGATCGTAAAGTTAAGTTTAACTATTATTGGTAGGAACACAGGAGGCGCACAAGGATAAATTGAATTTAACAAGTCATTTCAGAACTTTGTGTAACAAATAAATATACATTATCTAGTTTATAAAAATTAAAAACTATACAAATAAAATTAACCTAAACTAAATAGACCTAAACAAAGATAAAGAGAATACCCCGTCAATGCATTCATCCTTCGGCATGGTATGGTGCCCAGAACGCTGGCAGCGTTACCTCGCTGAATAATTAGACTAATACGTTGTGTGAGATAACCGCTAGCCCTCAGGTCACCCAATTCATGGCATGGACCAAGTCATTTCATTCATATCGAGTGGGTTACATGATCAATCGACCCTGTGCACCCTGGTGTCAGAGTTTTTCAGAACCGCCTTTCGGCTTCTGGCGTGACTCTAATTTTTCTAACGACCACCGAATGGTAACCGGGAACAACGGCTTAACGTGCCTTCAGAAACACGAAAAAATGATTATAAAAATATTCCTGTGCAAAATTTCAAATTTGAATTTTGTATATTTACTATTTAAATGGAGATTTCCTTACATAAATGGATAAATTAAACACTTTTTGAAATAAAACTATTAATAGATACAATAGTTTCCACATTCAACAAAATTTTAACGATTCGCAATGGTTAACAAATTAATTATATCTCAATACGGAACGCGATGTGATATAATTATTATGGTATTGTAATGAAGGAAACGGAATGAATTACAAACTTAGCTTTATGAGTAATTATGATAAAATAGGCTACTTAAGTGTGTCTACATTTGGACAACATTTTAATATGGAACAATATCCATAAACTAAGTAGTTAGTGATTCCGAAAACAACAACAACAAAACAAATAGCAGTTGTAAAAAAAAAAAAAGCGTGGTAGGACGTCTTGCTATCTCTTTTGTACGGACGAAACCAAGTTTTTTTTATATATACAACTAAGTAGGCGAACAGGCGTACGGCCCACCTGATGGTAACAACACCGGAGATGTCACGAGCGCGTTGCCGACCCTGAAGCAATAGGCAGTGACGTCACTTCAAACTAAGTGCGTTCTTTTTCTGATTCTTGACAGTTTATCTTTCCACCGGATCTCAAAGGCGTATACAACTTATTTATTTTTGAACCGATTTAAAAAAGTCTGTTTTGTGTTTGTTATGAGTAAAATAAAAATTGAGGAGAATATTCCATTGTGGTTTAATTTTTGTTCAAAAAATCATCCTGTAACTGACGATGAAAGCCGAAAATAAAAATGTTATTTTGTGTCCACGCTAACTAGCTTCGCTTACGAGTGATACTATGTTTTATTGTTTTACTCAATGACGTCATAAGAGTGACGTTTATGATTTTTACTGATTCAGAATATACATTTTTATTTATCAACTTATATGTATAAGAAATAGTTTACACTTGATATACTAGGCCGAAGTTTGGTGCCTGTGAGAATATAAAGTAAAATAAACCCTGATTTTTTGCCAAATTCCCATTTGCATAGCTTACGCTTCCGAGCCTAGGGTACTACGCTGTTAGTCATTATCTAGATTTGACGGTACTGATTATTACAATGGAGCGACTGCCGTCTGATTCCGTAACCTTTTTTTTACAGGGATATAGATCAAAAGGAAAATGACCCACAGTGCGTTAGTGGCCAAAACTGTCAAATTTTTCAGACTTAACGACAACAGCCTTAATCAAGGCCTTAAAGTGCACATTTCATCATCATAATTTTAGCCACAGTAAATTCACTGCTGGACATAGGCCTCTCCTACTGATTTCCAAAAAGACCGGTTGAAAGCGGGCTGCGGTCCAGTGTTTGGCTGCGACACTTTTCAGGTCATCTGATTGTTATATCTTCTTTGTTTTTTTAAATATCTACTTGTGAAGAGAAAATAAACTATTTGATTGATTGATTAGTGGATCTCCAACGCCGCGTTTGACTGGTTCATGGGCGCCGAACGAAAACCTTTCTGCTCCATCGGCCATCGGTTCCCCGCGCTATGTGCTCCGCGACCTACGTGCACATTTAAACACACTCTATATACTCATACTAGTAAGATACTGAGAAGTACATTGCTTCCTTTTTTTTTTACCTAAATTGTCCCACTGTTGGGCAAAGGTTTACCCTGACTCCTTCCAAACCATGGTTCCAAACCTCTCTTTGTTTCGCCACCTCTGCCCACATAGCGTTTATCCCGAAAAAAAGAAATGTTTTTGTGACATTTAATTACGCATGCGAAACCGCAGAAAAATTCTAGTGAAGCTATAAAACCATGTACATTGTATGTTTGCTCACTAAGTGAGAGTAGATTGCAATGTTTGCTTTGATGTAAACGTGACGGTAAGAGGGGAAGGCAAATTCTGGAACTATTGACGTAAGAGATTGGGAATTGTGACGCCGGAGAACCGCCCAACCTTCTTCTAAGCGTGTTTTCATACTTGCGTCGAGCTTACACTTCGGAGCCCAGGGTACGCTGTAAATCGTGTTCTTAGTTATTACAATAGAGCGACTCCCGTCTGACCTCCGTAACCCTTTTTACAGGGAAACCAGACCAACAGGAACATGCCCCAAGGTATTAGTGGTAGGTTTTGTGTGTAGGAATTTTTTGTCGGCTCTTTCGGGAGTTGATCGTTGGGATCATCGTGGTGTAGGGATTGGTTCTTCTAGTTCCTTGGAGTGACTACAAGCTATCCTTCTTCTTCGTCCGAGCGTGTTTTCCTAGTTGCGTCGTCAGCTTACGCTTCAGAGTCTAGGGTACGCTGTAAGTCGTGGTAGCACTGGTTATTACAATGGATCGACTGCCAAGTTATTAGTGGCCGACACGGTCAGATTTTTCTGGCTGCCTAAAAACATCTTGCATTGCCGCCATTTATCGATAACAACTAGGACCAACGGCTTAACGTGCTTTCAGAAGCACGGAGGAGCTCGAGATAGAAAATGTCACTAAATGGCGACCAATCCAATACGGGTCGCGTCTCGCCGGTTTAGTTTTAAGTATTTCCTTCTACTGCGAGATTTCACATTTGCGATAAGTCCGCCTAATGTGCTAATTACACAAATACAAACTATTTTTTTTTAATATATTAAATATGGTGCATTCCTTAATTCACCCAATTTTTACATCATCTTCCCAGTCACAAGACGTCCACTGCTGGACATAGTCCTTTCTCATAGAATTCAAAAAATTGTTTCAAGCTCTTTTAAGAATATACTTATTAAAATTAAACCAATACAAGATAGACAACAAAATGCTTAACTAGTAAATTTATGCTAAATTAGTTTTACCCCGTCATCAATCTTAGGTTACTGTCTAACCCACAATAGCGAGAGCACAGGAGTAGATATAGAACAGAGGAATAAATAATACCAAGCTATTCAAGATATGTTTTTTTAACTACATACATACATACCATCACGCCTTTTTCCCTGATTTCCATGCATTGACATTTTTTTAACTATGCAACACAAACGAATATTTAAATGAAAATTTTCCTGACTAAACTTATTTAAAGATAATTTTATATTTTTACTAGATTTTGCCCCCAGCTTTGCAATCATTTTTAATTCTGGCAGGAACAGTTATTTTTTCCATGTTGAAAGTTACCTAAGTATTTAAGTGCTTCTCAATATTTATACCTATGTGTTTGCGATGATTCAATATTAGCGTAAAGAGGTAACAAACATACACATATAAGAACTCACGTTTGCTTCTATTATTAGTTAGGTAGAATTTAATTGATAAAATTTTAAGAACCTCGCTGTTCGCAAAAATGAATCAATCAATCATTTATTTATTTGTTAAACTTAGGTACATAATTTAGATGTTTTACAGAGTATAAGACGAACTATATTTTGTTATTTTTGCACAACATACAAATAAGTATTTAATACTAATATGGTCACAGGCTCACAGCCAAAACAATTACAAATTAAAGTAAAAATATAAATTTCAGGCACAAAGAGATTGGACCTTTTAGTCTAAGTCTAGTCTGAGTAAGAAAGAGTTATCAATGGATTTCAACGCATTTATATTAGTCTCTCTGTTATCAATATTTCCTCATGTGATAAGAGCGCCTTATCACAAAGATCAAAGACGAGACGCGTCGATCAGAATTGCTGATATTTCAATAAATTTACAAATAAAGACGCTAAGATTATTTTTATCCACAATAAAATACTAAGAAGTCATAAAATTACTATTTGATTAACACTTTATAATTTTTTCGGGATAAAAGGTAGTCTGACTTTCTCAGTAAGGTACTCTTGTCTCTTTTATTTATTTATTTAAACTTCATTACAAAGAATGCCAATGGCGGCCCTAAAGCAGTCTTTTCTATAAGTATGCAAAATTTCAGAATTTTTTTTTATACTACTAAGTAGGCTAACAGGCGTACGGCCCACCTGATGGTAAGTGGTTACCGTAGCCAATGAACTGCAACACCGGAGATGTCACGAGCGCGTTGCCGTCTCTGGAGCCTGGCGAAGATTAGTTAAGCCTAAGTTGACTTGAAAATATTAATCAGGATATATACAGGTACAGTCGGTCAAAATTATTCATAGTTACGTCACCGATGATAAACCACTAAGGATTGGCGAATACAATCAATTACGTGATAAGTGTCTGTTATCAATCGTTATCAGTCAGACACAATTCTTAGTTTTCTGATCACTCGTGACGCGACTGTCTTGGATTCCACCTTACAAGATGGCGGAAAGGTAAATTAAAATATTCAATTATATATTTAACTTAAGTTTAACTAAAACACCTAAAAATTTTGGTATAAATACTATAAATACTAATATTATAAGTGCGAAAGTCTATCTACTTATCAGTCTGTTTGTCTGTTACGCTTTCACGACCAAACCGCTGAATGGATTTTGATGATTTTGACCCGGAGTCAAACATGGGCTACTTTTCGACGAAGGCGAAGCTGCGGGAAACAGCTAGTGTTAGCTGACCCGGCAAACTTCGTACCACCTCCGAATATATTCACCTTTTAAACCTTCCCTGGACTTCCACAAATAATTCAAAACCAAAAATAGCCAAATCGGTCCAGCCGTTCTCGAGTTTTAGCGAGACTAATGAACAGCAATTGATTTTTATATATAAAATTTCTTTTGATTTTGCGATTGTAACACATTAGATTAAACTATGAATACGCAATAAATATGATAAAATTTAAATAAAAATATTAACTTTAAAATCAAACAATCTAAATCAAAATATCTTTATACTTAGTGACCACATCAAATTTTAATTGGCGTAGACTATAAATAATTCTGTGTAAACGCCTACGTTACTCAATCAATTTCATTTATAAAATTTTAAACAAAATCATACCAAAAACGCGCATAATCTTACCTTAATTTTAACTTGCGTGTACTTGCATCATTTTTTGTTGAATCATCAATACAATTTACGGATAACACACACTCAAAAAGGTAGGTTAGCAATTCAACAGTCACCAAGCTTTATCTAAAATCTATAGACAGTGCATACTTGGGCAGGTGAAGCGTTTGCTATTGTCTATATACAAGTATATTTATAAAAGCTGGTCGTGCCTTCCGAAGCACGGAATCATCATTTATATCAGACAATGTTATTCAAACTGGCAATATCCTAACTAAACAAAGTACGCTTCCCGTAGGAATCAAACCCACGACCTTGGGGTCTAACAATGTTTTAAACACAAAATTTCAAAAATATACTGAACCTATTATTTTGCAATTTGATACGAGTAATTTGTATGAGATTTTAGCTAAGAACGGATTTGTCAAAATCCCACGGGATCCCAAATCAAAGTCAAAAGAGACAACAAAAATTTCGTACGTATCATAGTTCTATGATTCTTATGTCTGAACGAGGACCGAAGTAGAGAACTTGTTCCCTTTGTCATGTACTACAATGTCATCTTGTCAAAAAGAACTAACCATTTTATTTGGGGTATGTCCATCAGTGATAGTTGTTTGTGGCGCAGTACAAACGATGGCCCACCTGCTATCGTGCCCCAGCTACCCTGCAGCAAGTAAGCAGGCTGATTTAGCTGTGGTCTTTGACTCGGCCGTGGATGTTGCGTCTTCCTGGGCCAAATTAATGTATTCCAAGGATGTTACGTGAAGCTATTGAAATTAAAAAACATCCTAATTTCAATAGAGAGGATGGATGGCAGGTACCGCCAGCTTGGGACCCAGTCATTAACTTAATAAAATCGCAAACTCGAAAGCAGACTGCAAGACCCTTAGATACTGTGAGCCAATACTGCGTGAATCGGAATAGTTCCCAATAAAAATTTCGGGCGGTAGTTTTGTAATCTTATGACATCAAAGACAAATGTTAACTTAGTCTGCCTGCGACCATGAACGCTGTAAAGTGTTTGAAACGTCAGGTGTAAATAAATAAGTAATAAACGCGATAAAACCGTATTAAAATAGTTTAATTTAATGAATAACAATCGCGAAAACATAAGAAAACATCAAATTAATGTAGTTTTGTGCCATTAACACGAAAAAAGAAGATTTACGACATTATTGAAGTGGTCTATCCTTTAGCCGGAAATGACAGTGATCAGTTTATTGGCTGATAACAATCGTAAATTCTGAAACATTAACTAGACGTAATTTAAAGTTAAGTTAATCTAATCTATGATAATATATCATTCTTATAATTATCTGTTTTCGATTTGTAATGAGACGACTACATTTTATCAGTATTAAATAATATTATTTGTTGAAATATTTGTATATCTAATTAGATGATCCAGCAAAATTAGGCGAAGTGGTATCAGATTTTTTAATGAAAATAGTCACAAAATCAATGCTTGTCTGTTGTACACATGATAAAATCACGGTAGAAATTTTTTTTTTTTAAATCTATGACTACTTATGACTCACCAAATCAATGACCCATGACCACGTCTTAGATTAACTAACTCCGCCTTACAGCGTATTCTAGGCTCCGATGCGCAAGCTGAGGACGCGACTTGGCAAGCACGCTCGAACAAAGAACCTTCTACCACGAAAAAGATAATAATTCCACCTCAACCTCCTTTTCAGCTCCTTGAAAACCTTCACCTACGCCGAGGTGGCCACAAGGAATGGCCGCGGGAGTGCGCCTCTGTGGATTATCTATAAAGACAGCGTATACGATGTCACCAATTATATAAATGAGGTATTCATTCATTCATATTGAGTGAGTAAGATGGTCAATGGGCCCTGTACACCCTGGTGTCAGAGTTTTTTGGAACCACCTTTCGGCCTCTGATGTTATTCCTTTAACGACCACCAAATGGCAGTCGTGACTTACTACGGTAAAGTACGGAATATTATCTAATTATCACACAATCAAGTGATTCGAGCTTGCAATGACCTAATCAAAGTGGAAACAACTAAACAAAGTATGCTTCCCGTGGGAATCGAACCCAGTACCTCCGGGTCTAAGGCAAATTCATCATTCATCATCATCATTTCAGCCGCAGTCAGTCCATTGCTGGACATAGGCCTCTCCCAATGATTTCCAAAATGATCGGTTGGCAGCAGTCTGCGTCCCGCGTTTGCCTGCGACCTTTTTCAGGTCATCTGACCAACTGACCATCCTTTCTGCCCCATCGGCCATCGGTTCTCCGCGCTATGTACCCTGCCCACTGCCACTTCAAAGAACTAATCCGCTGGGCTATGTAGGTGACTTTTGTTCTCCTACGGATCTCTACATTTCTGATTCGATCTCGTAGGGAAACACCGAGGATCGCCCTCTCCATAGCTCTCTGGGCGACCTTGAGCTTTCTTATGAGGCCCATAGTCAAAGACCACGTCTCGGACCCGTATGTCATAACTGGTAACACACACTGGTGGAAGACCTTAGTTTTAAGGGACTGAGGTATTTTGGACGAGAAAACGCTACTTAGCTTCCCGAACGCCGCCCAGCCGAGTCGGATTCGACGAAAGACCTCGTCCTCGAAGCTGGAGTTGCCAGCCTGGATCATCTGACCCAGGTAGTACTGGTCTACAACTTCAAGGGTGTGGTTCCCGACAGAAACCGGTGATGGCGTAACATGGACATTACACGTTGCCTTGGTTTTGTCCATGTTCATTTTAAAGCCCACCTGTTGGGAGACCACGTTGAGGTCGCTGAGCATGGTACTTAAGTCCTCCAGCGACTCCGCCAAAAATTATTAATAAAAAAATATTAAAGGCAAATTATTAATGAGGTATTTAAAACTGCCCAGTAAAGAATACATAATAAATAAACAATTCACCTGTTTGTCCTGCCCCTGACGTCTACCCTCGGGGCGACCTGATGGCGGCTACCGATGACGCTGTGAAAGTGGCAGAACACCATTCGAGAAAAGTTTGAAATGATCTTTGGAATAGCATAGACACGCCAAAAAATACACACTCTCTTTGTCCAAGCGTGTTTTCTAGTTGCATCCGCATCTTGCGCTTCGTAGCCTAGGGTACACTACAAGTCTAAGTCCCTGATTTTGGTCAAGAAGAATAAATATATTATAATAGGACAAACCACACAGATTGAGCTATACCCAGAGTTTTGAAAATTCTGTTATGGAGTACTAACTCAACGATACCATATTTTATAACATCCTTTTCATCATCATGCCCTGACTAGAGATTGATAGAATAATTGCCCAGGACCTCCGGCCCACATGCACGGAAGTGAAGATGATCACTTACTCATATTCTTTTAATGTTACAGCACCCTGGAGGACTGGAGCCCATCCTGGATGAAGCTGGTACAGACGTCACGAAGGCATTCGATTCAGGTCATTCTAAAGACGCCAGAACTATTATGGAGAAGTATAAGATCGGAGAGATTATCGAGGTAATTACAAAATCTTACTATAAATATAGTGAGCTTCTTTCTCATCCCCAATCCATTCGAACAAGTAGCATCCCAAATACCTTTATCCTGTTCCCCCAGTCCAAAAAACTCTTGCCCTTTCCTCGAAACGAAGCAAGCCGAACAAACTACGCTCACCAACTCATTTGCGTCGTGAGTATGGCAAAACCCCCCAATAAGGGAAATTCTTGAGGGAGGCCTATGTCCAACAATGGACTGCCTACAGTTGTGATGATAATACAGTGAACGTAAAATAATAACAAAATTTCCTAACGGAGCCCAAATCGCTACCATCACAGGGTAAAGCACCCAAAAGGCTAGCGGTGTTTCGACATCGTTAGCCATGCTGATCCTTTGACACTTGGGTCCCCGGAAACATCGACTATGCGTCACGCACGCATAGTCGATGTTTCCGGGAACTATCTCTATGAACAAGAGGTCTCCATAGCTAAATGCTGAAATATGTACGCCTTTACGTACAGCTATGCTAGAAAAAGGTTCCTACTTAATTAAGTTACATGGTCTATCGACCCTGTACATCCTAGTGTCAGATATTTTCGAAACGCCTTTTGACTCTTTTGAACTACCTACTCAATTATATGGTTGACTGGTTGGTAGAGAACTTATAGAGCCCGTTGCCTTACTAACATAATCTTAATACGAGGTTAAGTAGATAGTTTGCTAAATATTATTCTTCTCCTAAGTAGCCATGACATGACCATTCTCTTGACACGTAGTTGATTATCTTAGTAAACATGTGTTATCACTTCGTTTATTGTGTAATCAACTTAACTGAGGATGGTCAGAGAAAGAGGATGAAAAGTATGTCATAAATTATCGTTATTCATCTAATTATTCACTTCCTACTTCGAGACTGTACTGAAATAAAATATATGTAATGATTTTAAGCGCATTATTGAATGAATGAATGAACACTTTATTGCACCATTTACAAACAAAAGAAACACATAGTTGAGCTTTTTTGTGGAGTTTAGCTTACAAGTACAATTTGCTGGATAACCACTTTTTCGTTTTAATATTTTTATAATCAAAACCCTCCTTGTGTCCTTCTGGAGCCGGTCATCAGAGATGAGAGATAATTTTCATTCGATATCAAATAATTTTCATTCGATGTCGGTGTAGAAAAATTTTCTTTCGACTCACAGGTTTTGTATGAGTCATCCTTTTCAAAAATAGGGCTCCTGGTATTTCCATGTTTGTAGAAACAAACAGCTAAGTCCGTACTTCTCTAGTTTTTAACGCCACAGGGTTATCATAAACATTGATTTTATTTATAACAAAACACGTGAATGGTAGACTTAAAGCCGTGGCCTTTTTCTATCAGTCAACAGGTGATATTGAGACTAAGTTCACTTACGTTTCAGAGCTCAGGGTACGCTTTAATCATGGTCCTTGATTTGGCCACAGATTACAGAATATAGGTTAGTATTTATATAAGCTAACTAGCTGACCCGGCAAACTTAGTACCACCTCCGAATATACCCCTATATAACCTTTTAAACCTTCCCTGGACTTCCACAAATAATTCAAAACCAAAAATAGCCAAATCGGTCCAGCCGTTCTCGAGTTTTAGTGAGACTAACGAACAACAATTGATTTATATAAATATATGGACTTAATTTTTATCAATTGAGCTGGCTACTACAGTCTG
This sequence comes from Euzophera pinguis, assembly GCA_947363495.1. Lineage (NCBI taxonomy): Eukaryota > Metazoa > Arthropoda > Insecta > Lepidoptera > Pyralidae > Euzophera > Euzophera pinguis. The sequence continues at coordinate 14,853,794 of OX376172.1, read as the reverse complement.
ACTTCCGTAACCCTTTCAAAACGTTTTTTATTTGGATATCTTTATCTGCAGTGTAGTGATACAAAATCACACGTGTGGACGCTCACGTATAGATAAAATTGTCTTGCCTGTCTTCAATTGAGCATTATTGAATGTTAGTTGTCTATATATAGACCTGTCTCTATTAGTTTCACTAGTAAACATTTATCTAAAACTTACATACATTACTAAAATTTCAAATAAGTACTTAATATTATTTTCCCTATATTTGTTTCATTTGGTCCGTGTCGATCCGAACGGTAGAGTATAGTGGAGTGCGCTATTTTTGATATGTGTGACACACTCAAAACCGGATAGTCAATGGTTTTCATTCGACATACGTCTTACATTTTAAAAATAGCATTCGTGGATTTCACAAATAAATTATTTGATTTGATTTGATTTCCGAGTATTACCGCCTTTTCTTTTGGGTGCAATAAAGAATTTTAAATTGTATTATATGATATCATCTTCGCAACATCCATACTAATATTATAAATGCGAAAGTCTGTCTGTCTGTCTTTCTATCTGTCTGTTACGCTTTCACGGCCAAACCGCTGAACGGATTTTAATGAAATTTGGTATGAATATAGTTGAAGACCCGGGGTCAACCATAAGTATTCATAGGACGCAGGCGGAGCTGCGGGAAAAAGCTAGTTTATGGTGGAATACATACTTATAGAGTAGTAATATAAATAGTTTAATGTAGCTCAAAAGGCTTTAAATAAAAAATAATATCATGTTAATTTCATGCCGAATTCTAATCTGATTTAAAACCACATTTTAAGCATACCTTTAAATTATAACAATATTCATGAAAGGACTGAATAAATTATGCCAATGTTTTGTTCCGCGGCGTTCGGTTCTCCTTAACTTTGTAACTTGAATCGACAATATTCATTTACATTCAGTCAAGTTAGGTAGGTATTCAACGAAATGAAAGGTAATTTTAGATCTCACTTTTTGTGACTTTTTGGCACTCTTCGAATTTTAAAATAGGTTTTTTTTAAGAAAATCATGGATGTTATAAGTACCTGCCGATGACGAAACCTATAGCAATGTGATTAGCTAGAAAGAAATGAAACCTGTGGAAGATGAGTACCGACCAATGATGAAACGTATTTATATAAGATTAGGTAGAATAGAATATATCTTTATTGAGAAAGCTATCACGTAGATACAGCAAAGATCTTATAAACTTATGCTACATGTTTATAATGTACGTGACAGACGTCTCAATAGGTAGGTAGAAGAAAATGAAACCCATACATTAATAAGTAGATATATTCTTATACTAGCTGTTGCCCGTGGCTCCGCCCGCGGTTTCAAACACAGGATTACGAACAGAGCAAGCTCTGTAGACGGCAATATTAAACCAAATTATGGCCTCGACAGTAAGTAAACTTGTAAGCTTTAACTGCAAAAACGTAAAACGATATGTTGATAGTGTAAGACAGTTGTGTCTCACTTCGGATATTATAGCTCTGCAAGAAACTTGGCTATTGCCAAATGAGCTCACTTTCCTGTAAAGTATCGATGGGAACTTCAGCGCGACTGGTACTTCCGCAATGGATATCTCGGTGGGTATACTGCGAGGCCGGCCCTACGGCGGGGTGGCCCTGCTGTTGAGGAGTGCGGTTTTCACCAATGTGTCTGTGCTGCCATGTGGTAGTGATTGGTTATGTGCTATAAAATTTGTGACAGGGAAACATCCCATTATAGTGATATGTGTGTATATGCCTACGGATACCACTGCTAATTTACCGGAATTCACAGACTGTCTAGGTAAAATAAGTACTCTGGTAGATGAATATGGCAGTGAATCTATTTATTGTATTGGGTGATTTTAATGCTCACCCGGGTGAGTTATTTCATGATGAGCTCACAGACTTTTGTCATGAATAAAACTGGTTTTGTGCAGAGGTAAATAAGCTTGGATTGTTATCAGATACACCTTTATAAGTGATGTTCATGGGTGTAGGCGATTGCTTTATCACTGTATTGTATCACAATATGTTATGCATACAGTAAGAAAGGTGTATGTTAAACATAATGTAACATGGTCCGATTACTTTCCTCTGATACTGGAGTGTGACTTAAAGTTATATAACTTTTTAAGTCTTATTAAGAAAACTTTTCCAATTAACTAAACTAATTATTAAATTAAGAAACTGAACGAATCGACCGACACATACAACAATAAGACCAATATTTATTTTCTGGGAAAACAAACAACCAAGAATCTTCGCGAAGAACAACAATAAAACACAACCACTTACATAGTCTTATTATTTCCGTACGACAAACTGTATAGTTTAATTTTATGGTGGCGCCATCTGTTGATGTATACATTTCAATATGTTTTATATATTTTTTTAATATAAGCAACGCCATCAAATGTTGAATAAACAAACAATTAAATATAAGCAGCGCCATCTATTGACGAACAGCCAAACAATTAAATATATGAATATATGGCAGCGCCCATTTTCTTTTAACAAATAGCCAAACAAATTTTCATACATATTTTCTTCTTTTATTGCAACAATTTCGGGACTGAATTTTGGGAAAAAAAGTGTTTGACCCTGGGTCTTAAAATATATCCATACCAAATTTCAACAAATTCCGTCCAGCGGTTTGGCCGTGAAAGCTAACAGACAGACAGACAGACTTTCGCATTTATAATATTAGTATGGATGTCTACGGACAAATCACACAGATTGCGTTAGCCCAAAAGTAAGTTCATTCGAGACATGTTTTGTGGGATACCAACTCAACGACACTAAAAACAAATACTTACATAAATAGGTAAACATTCATGGATGTAATAAGTACTTCAAGCTTTAACAGTAAACTGCCAGAATCAACTCGCTAAGAAGTAGTAAACTTATTACAACTATTATTATTTACAGGAAGAAAAGAAATACGATGCAAACGGGAAGAAGAAGAAGCGAGTTGTAAAAGTCGACCCGGAAGGTGGCAGCAGCGGTCGCAGTTGTCTAAACGTAATTACCTGTGGTCTAGTTGGGTGATGAATTTTGGTGATGAAAAATACTTGTTAAAAATAAACTTATCTTCTTCTTTAGTTCTTCTCACGTGACGTTAACAAAAGAATCGACTATTTTTAGCTCTCGGTTAATGCTGCATGGGCCCATAACCTAACGCAGTGAACTTAAGCGCGTACTAAAAATTTGAGTCGCTTACTAATTTCAACCGGAAAATTTCTTAGTTATCATGAAAAACTGGTAATCTAGCTACTATTTTCAAGCGTTTTAATAATTTGGAATTGTCGAGTAAAACCATATGCTGTGTTCAAAATGTAAATAATAATGTATTTGATCAATATCCCGCGCAAGCCACTGAAATATGTAATTGAAACGTTATTTATATCTGTCTGTTAAATATTCAATTTTAGATATAACTGATTTAGGTAAATGCGTCATAAAAATTATCAAAATATTTAGAGATATACAGAATTTAGAATATCATATAAAAATCGCAATTAACATAATCATTATATAATTGATAATGATATTTTTACCATCTCATGACATAGCATACTATACATTTAGATAGTAGGCACACTAAATATAAGTTTTTCAGTATACATTAATTTATGTATAAATTAGGTACCTATTACTATTTATAAGAATCACTCATAATTTATTATTCTTTTAAAATAAATCTGTACGGAACCCTAAAAGTAGTATTTCTTTTATTTAGCGCGAAAGTAATCCATTTAGTTGTGATTTTCAATGTTCAACTTAAGCTTGGTAAAGAATCCTAACAAATTGACATATTATTATATATGTCAATTTGTTAGGATTCTGTTTTTACATTTGACATTTTTCGATTATTATTATTTTTATTAAAATTGTATTTAATTTAAATAATCTGTAATCACAATAAAATATTGTGCAAAATGTTGACAAACATGTGAATTCGTTCATTTAACTAGTTAATGTTTTTTTCATATTTGTAAATTGACGTTTTGAAGAAAATGCTGCAGTGGAGTTTGTGGCGCCGCTTCTTCTCCACTTGCGCTTTGGAAGTGGTGGTAAACTTAATATAAGTAAATTGGCGTCAATAAGTGATATTTATATCCTATATTGAAAATAAACGTTTTCATTTTATTTCGAAAACGTAATTATTACATTGTTTGCTCATATTAATAAATACCGTAGTTTTAACATCTAAACGGCTAAAATATCAACCGTTGGCTATTTTAACTAAAGTATGTTCAGGAGTGCTTTTTTTTAAAGTACGAGTATCTATGACTCATGACATGAATCATTTTCGTTCGATATCGAATGGTAATAATCGGTGAGTTGAACTATTTTCATTTTACAAAGTCAAAGATTTTCAAAATAGCCCTTTTCTTCCGATATTTGAAATGGATAATAATATATAATAACAAAATAATAATTATAAAAAATAAAACAGAAAATATAATAAAATATTTTAGTTATAATAAAATAAATAATAGTTATGATGAGCTTAACAACTCTCTTGCTCTCTGTGTATTTAACAAAGACACATCGTGCGCTCAACAAAGATTACCAAATTTTTCAAATAAAATTATTCGATGCACATGGCGTCCATTTAAGGAAACTCTAGATCAGTGATTCCCAAAGTGGTCCAGGTGGACCCCCAGGGGTCCACGGGAGACTTGCTGGGGGTCTACGTAGGCGTGAACAAAAAATGGGGGTCCATAAGATGTTAATGGGGGTCCACGAAAATTTATCTGCTTTTGATAGTAAAGAGCAAAAATGTAAGCATAGTTTTTATAAGGGCCTACCTACATTGTTTTAAGTACCTATCTAAGCAGATAATATTTTAATAAGGCAAGCGACTGTTACTTGTCCAAACTTGTGTATTCGATATTACGTACAATTTCGTGTACAGACTTGCAAAGCGCTATCCGCCCGACAATGCTTAATGCTTGTTCAGACATGAACTTGATCAACACTATAAATACTTGATGCCAAAGGCAACCAAACGCATTCATTTGTTTCCGGAATTTCGAAAACAAGGCGGAATTTGGAAAAAAGTTGTGAGAAAATTTATATCTGTGTTTGCTAGTGCCGGAGAAAAGTAAGTAACCTACCTTTTTTTGTTATAGTACTTAAGTATTTTGTTTACGTGTACTAGTCGGTTGATCACAACGGCCTGTATAGATAGGTAACTTAGTAACTTACAGATATTTTAATTGTCCTCTTTCGATTTGAAGACAAACACAGCACGTTTTATTCAATTGTTTTTTCACGAGAGAAGCACTGCCTCTCTAAAAAGGCCGAATAAGCAATATTGCAGAGCAATTAATTTTGTAATTTTTCTTGCAAATAACTACTAATTTTATAAAACAGTAATTTCATAATCATGTTAAATTGATTTTGAAGTAACTATTTTATCAAAACTATTCCTTTTCGGAAAGAGCGAGCGGTGCGCGGGCGACGGGAAAAGGGCGGGGCTTGAACTTCGATGCCTGTTTGTCACGTTTTAACAATGAAGCCGCAGACAAAAAATACGCAAATACACGGAGCGCGTGAACTCATTGATTTAATAAAATGTTAGTTATCGTTTTTATGGACAATTTTGGGATTTCGACGTTTATTTTTTCCTACACAAATATGATCAGTATTCGATACTGAGTACACTAATTTTTATTTATACTATTAAAAATTAGTGGTAAATTATGTACTTTAAAATTGATACCGTTTTGTGAAAACGTTTGTATTTGTCTCAGCGGTTTATTAGTTGGTCCCTTTACAAGCCGTAATTCTATTTCCGCGTGCTGACAAAGGCTGCGGTGTGATACCTATATTCAGAAAAAAACTTGGTTACTAAAACATTTTTTTTACAGGTAAGGTAACTGACACGAAACATGGCTACAGCAAAGAAAAAATGTCGACAATATAGTGTCGATTATTTGAAATATGGTTTTGTTCCATCAGAGGCAGACAAACAATTGCCCATGTGCCTATTATGCAACAAAGTTTTGAGCAATGACTCTATGAAACCATCAAAGCTCGAAGATCATCTAAAAAGGTGTCATACTGATAAAATAGGTAAAGATTTAAAATATTTTCAAACATTGAAAGAAAAATATGGAAAGAGACCCACCATGCACAGTATGTTCGCTTCAACATCTCAAAGTAACGATGATGGCTTGCGGGCATCTTACAATATCTCATTACTTATAGCAAAATCTGGAAAACCGCACACTATCGGAGAACAATTAATTTTACCCGCTGTTGAAGAGGTTTTAAAAACTGTTTTGCACAAATCTCCATTTGACGTACTAAAAAGAATTCCATTAAGTAACAATACTGTACAAAGACGCATTGATGAAATGAGCTCTGATATCGAAAGCTTTTTGTGCAATCATCTGCAAAAAACTCATTTTTCTATACAACTGGACGAGTCAACGTTACCCAGTAATGAAGCATTACTATTGGCATATGTCCGATTTATTGTTGAGGAAGAAATTCACGAAGAATTGCTATTTGCCAGAACTTTGGAGACTGACACTAAAGGCGAATCAATATTTAATGTCCTGAGTAATTTTTTTACGGAAAAATCGATCCCATTTACAAACATTATTTCAGTGGCAACAGACGGAGCTCCTGCAATGGTCGGGCGATATCGTGGGTTTATAAGTCATCTCAAAAGAATTATACCAGGACTTACAGCTATTCATTGCGTAATCCACCGACAACATCTTGTGGCAAAACATTTAAGTGACAGGTTGAACCAATCTCTTCATTTTGTAATAAAAGCTGTCAACAAAATCAGAAGCAATGCATTGAATACACGTTTATTTGCTCAATTGTGCGACGAAAATGATGAAGACTTCCAACGACTGCTCTTACATACTGAAGTACGCTGGTTGTCGAAAGGTGCATGCTTAACGAGATTTTACTCTGTTTTCGATTCCATATTAGAGTTCTTAGAAAGTAGAGATCCAGATTTAAAAGAAAACTTGATCAAATTCAAAGCAGACATTGCGTATTTGACAGATTTGTTTAAAAAATTTAATGATATTAACTTGCAGTTACAAGGGGACAGCCTGAATTTAATAAAAACAAAGGGGATAATTTCGGCTTTTCTTGGGAAATTGAAATTTATGAAGCAAAACATTAGTCGGCGCGAATTCTCTCAATTTCCAAACTTGTCGCAGGTAGAATGTATTGATGAGGATATCCATACCTACAGTCAACATTTAAGTGCCCTGCATGATGACTTCAAAACCAGGTTTGAAGATATACTGACGATGGATATACCACCATGGATAATAAATCCATTTGATGAAACGGAAGTGGCCAATGTTGTATTACAAGAGGAGCTGCTCGAGCTAAGCACTAATGAGGAGCTGAAGGTGAAATTTAGAAAAGGCTACCCAACATTTTGGCTGCAAGCAGAAATACCCGAAAAATATCCTGGACTGTGGGAAATCGCAAGGAAATTTTTAATAGCTTTTCCCTCGTCATATCTTGTCGAAAGGAGTTTTAGTGCCGTTACAAACCTCTTAACAAAAAAAAGGAGCAAATTAAACATCACAGAGCGGGGGGATTTGCGGTTATTGCTCACAAAAATAAAGCCAAACATTGATCGTTTGCTGACACTCCATCAGATACATCCTTCCCATTAATTAAAATTATGACCTGAACCTATATTACCTTAATATTTTTTTCTTGTAATTCTATTCTTTTAATAAATAAAGTGATATAAAATGTACCATTTTTCGTTTTTATTTTACATATCGAAATATAGGGACAGAACTCAGAAGTGACACAATTTTTATTTTTTGGCGACTTTAAGAATGTGGTAGAAATGTAGCAGCAGGGGGTCCACCGAAACCAGTAAAATTTTGAAAGTGGTCCACGAGAAAAATAAGTTTGGGAACTACTGCTCTAGATATATCCGTGATAACAGATAGCAGACAGCATCAAGTAACAACGAACAGCTGCATTGTCATCATCATCCTAGCGTGTATTCCTAGTTGCGTCGTCAGCTTACGCTTCGGAGCCTAGGGTACGCTGTAAGTCATGCTCCTAGATTTGGCGGCACTGGTTATTACAATGGAGCGACTGCCGTCTGACCCTTTTTACAGGGAAACCAGACCAACGGGAACATGACCCGAGGTAACAGCTGCATTGTCAGATAGCTAGGAAGGATATTGTTGAAGGAAGCGCCAGATGTATAGATTAAATTGCAAGCTCTTCATGTTGCAACTTGGCTGGCTTTTAAGCACAAAATTGTACAATACAAAACCATTCATTGGATAAAAATAACTTACGAACAGGAATCGGAGACAAGGTCTTTAAAGTGTAACTCAGGCAAAATTGGCGAGTCGAATAATATTTGTTCGTTAACGAATGTTTTTCGTTCGATATCGAAGGATTTTTTTCATTCGAGATATCCATACTAATATTATAAATGCGAAAGTGTCTGTCTGTCTGTCGGTTACGCTTTCACGGCCAAACCGCTAAACGGATTTTGCTGAAATTTGGTATAATATAGTTGAAGACCCGGGGTCAAACATAGGCTACTTTTTGACGCAGGCGGAGCTGCGGGAAACAGTTCAAAAATAGGGTCCAAGGAGACCTATTTTTAAAATGTATGAAACATATGTAGATAAAAATCCTCGTTAGCGAATGTAAATCATTCGATTTCAAACAAAAATTATTCGACTCACTATATTAGCTATTTCCCGCAGCTCCGCCTATGTTTGACCCCGTGTCTTCAACTATATACGAAATTTCATCAAAATCCGTTCAGCGGTTTGGCCGTGAAAGCATAACAGATGAATAATATGATAATATAATTTAAGAAGTGCTATTTTTGAAAAGTACACAAGTCTCGATCAAAGTCGGTGAGTGAAACGATTTCGATTTGACATTATTGGTGAGTTATACTTAAAAAAATAGGGCTATAATGGCAATGCTATTTTTGAAAAGTGTGACACGCTAAACTGGCTAGTCGAATAATTTTTGTTCGATATGGAACGATTTTCATTTCACATATATTTCAAAAATAGTGCCCCAGAGCCGTCAACTAGCCCAATATATATACAGTCTTCTCCTCCGTGGTTAAATCGAACGAATTGAACAATGAAATTGATTTTGGCTGAGATTTTAGCGAAATTATTCAGTGAATTTTATCCAATCCTATAAAATGCATTCTACCGCAAAAATCGAGGCGTGATCTCGCATAATTATAAGGAGATTTGCAGCAATATTTTAGAGGAAGACGCTTAATCCCGTATTAAATATTAGAACGAAATTCTAGGTGTTCGGTTTTCATAATGTAACTATACTAGAATCTATCTCCATCAAATAGACCGTATGCCTAATTGCGATTAAAATAGTGAAACCTGACCTCTAGCGGTATAGTAAAACAACATTAAATCAATCATAGATGGCGCTATATTGTTATTATGAAATAGGTAGATTTATATAACAAGTTCAAATAATTAATTATGTAAGTCTCTATCTTTGTTTTACCCTGATTTTTTTGGGGCAAAACCAATAATAAAGGATATTTGAAGTATTTACAACAAACTAAAATAAGCGCCATCTAGTTAAAACTCTATAAATTATTAACACCGAACTGAAAAGATTATTAATAGTTTCTGTAGTCAACACTAGATGGTGTTTAAAATAAACCGCCAAACGGGATCATGAAAGTAGTTTATTTCTTGCTAATTTTTTTGTTTATTTAATAAAAGGCCGCACTGCTCAGAGAGTTACTACATCAAATTCTAATAAAATACTTAAATCTATCTATTCTATGTCTTCAGTTGTTTGCTCATGCCATTTTACAGCAATGAGTACAGACACAGATGAATTATGCTATAGTAGTCACAGACAACATTTGTATGAAAAAACATCTCTGAGGGGTATTTTTCGCCGCACTTCCTCAAACACAAAATTTCAAAAAATCTCTTTACCATTTTTTTTTATTGGGTATAATATAGTTTATTTTGTAATTCATTTGTAATTTAATTAAAACTAAATAAAAACTAATGTTTGTCCTTGCGGCATGGTGCCAAGAACTCCAGCAGCATTCCCGCGCTGAATGGCGATTGCTATCCTCTGCGCAAGGAATGAGGCGGCCCTCTTGTCACCAGCGGCATCGACAAGTTTGGAAGCCAGGATTTTGAAAAAAAATAAATATTGCATGACCCTAGCCACGGCCCAAAAGTTTCAACACCAAGCGGAACAAATATATAGTCACAAGCCACTGACTCATATTTGCGCCGCTTGGCGTCTTCCGTAGCCTCCGCCGCGGCTCCAGCCCTTGAAACTGTCCCCCTAAGACGGGAAGGGGCTACAGTATCGACACAGGTGGCGTCCCATACTAGAGCTCTTCCCCGCTCCCAGGGGACTAATGTCAGGCCATCGTGAGGCTTGCCATCGTCCCGAAAATTATTAAAATTTTAAATAAATACTTTAAGGACTTGTCTATACTAATGAAAATACATATAAAAATTCTTTCTCTACATTCCTGTGCTATAAGGAGAACGTTTTCATTTTGAGTTTGCTTTTATGGACTCTGAGTGAGACTGTGAGAAAGAATTTTTAAATCCCTAGGAATAGTTGCTTACCTATATCCATAATTCTAATCTCATACCTAATGAGTATTTTTTTTTTAAATCCCTATTTTTGAGTATTATTTGAAGAAATTGCTTATAAACTGACGATTGCTGCTGTATGACATTAGCATTTGTGACTTCTGGGCAAAAGCCTCTCCGCTCGCCTTCCATAAGGCATTGGATATCGAACGAAAATCATTCGTTAACAAGTCACATTCAACAATAGCACTGCTGAAATGATTCAGGTTTTGCAGTACCTGAAGCAGGTTTACCTAACAAAATATCGAAACAAAAAATAAATTAGAAAATAAAAAGAAATTTCAAATCATCAAAATGTAAAATAGTGAAAGTCATAAATAAAATTCACACTTATCCAAATCGTTTATTCAAGCAAATGAACATAATATGAACAAACTATAACATTAAATTTATCTACTTAATGATATTTACATTCCATACCTCACTTACCTTACAATGATCTATACGTACATACTCTAGGAATCCTATACTAAACTGTATATAAATGCAGAATACAATTTTAGCACAAGATAACTTGAATCCATATCAAAAATAAAAATTCAAATAATTTCACTCAATCATTCCCATACAAAACAATATTCTGCATTTATGTCAATTTATTCTTATAGAACAGTTATTAATAAGTTGTCATTAAATATAGTAAAAGTGTCCATTCCGTCGCTTTTCAGTTGGCGTGCTACTATGAGAAACTACAACGCCAACAAAACAGCAGCACTATTTTTTAAAAGTTATGATTCACGCGAAATCTGTTTCGAATGATTTTCATTCGTCATAATCAGTAAGTCGTACGAGTTTCATTCGGCATATGAGTCATACATTTCAAAAATAGAGCCCCAGAAGCGCATCATCATAATAAAATGGATTTTATTGCGAAAGCGGCAGTGGGCGAGTGTACCGGTGCGTGAAAAAAAATATCACCAATCAGCATTGAGCATTTGGCTACAAAAAACTTTAACTTTTGGTATCCATTTTGTCTTGTCTTGAAGGCTTTAGCCAAAATACAGTTGATATGTAAAAAAGGGAATTTAAATTTTATTATTGCCATGGCCATCCCATACACAATCATACAAAAATTCACCAGTGAGACATAAATCAATAATCTATGAGAAACCATTCAAATATGCAAGTTTTTGAGTCAAATATACAATGTAAAACCTACAAATGCCATCCAAATATGCAAAGGTAATGTCCACATGTTGTCTAATATTTATAATTTCAATAGAGAAATCAATGGTATGTCCATACCGGTACACACTCACTACCACGGAGGCACAACGCTGTGGCAAGCAGTAATACTGTGAATAGCCTCAGACCAGCTTGTCTTGGAGCCCTATGTAGCCTGCTGGCCACAGTGCTAAGCCCAGCAAGAATATCAACAATCATTGTCATATAAAACTTAAATATAATATTATTCTGCATATTGGCACCGATATAGAAGCTTTAGTTTTTCATGACACATACATTTCATACAAAAAAGAACTTCATAGTACACATTGTTCCTAGCCATTTAAGACTAAAACCACGATATAAGTATTAAAATGACAGAGAATATTATTGATTCAAAGTAAATAAATAAGTTTTTGAAAGGACAAAGTGACAAGTGAATTTTTTGTCATATGAGAAATAAATAATTTACATAATCGATTGTATGAAAATTCAGGCTGTCATTTCATATTGAGTGGGTTATTTGATCAACTCACACCCTGGTGTCAGAGTTTTTCAGTACAGCCTCTCAGATTCCTTCCAGCTGCCATATCTAAAACTAAGAAACAAAGCTAGTCACCATGCTTGTAACGGTCATGTTCACTTTGTGAACAACTGATCAGCATTACACTTATGGACCGTTACAACCATGGATTATGTTTAACACATTATATCTATAAACTACACAATGCTGTCTGTCAGTTAAACCAAAAGGAACATTGGCAGCTCCGTAAAAGTGAGGCGGAAGACGAAATATTACATTTTCGACTCTGTTGAAAGATTGAAAATAAATGTACAACATACAATGTACTTATTAATTAAATAGTTAATACAAAAAGAACCAAAATAACAAGATAAGCCTCAATTTTTTTTAAATAAAGGAATTTTATTAGCAATTTAAATTAGATAGAACAGGCACTTAGCATATTTTTTAAATGGGGTTGCCAGCAATTTCTACTTGTGATCAATGGTGCAGAATAAAACAGTTCAGTGTGACAAAAACAAAGCATCTGCATTTAATCAGACAACATTATCAATAATATTATTATTACGAGTAAATAAAATATTTTAGTAAAAACTTTATGAGGACACTTTCTACACAGACCCATATAACATACAAAAATCAGATACTATATTATGATTTAAAATATATACTATGCTTTGTCCAACGCACAAGTGCTCAATTTACATTTAAGATACCATCCGCTCACAACACTGCTCGTTGGCAACTCCATTCACGCACCCACAAAAGGACACTGTTATTTCACTTAACCAAGGTAGACATCAGCTCTTCACTGCTGTTGGTTGGACTGTGAGGTCTGGTTAGCTGATTTCGTGATAACGATTGTCTGCTTGCCACCAACGCCTGACTTGCCAAGCTGCAAGACATTCGAAGGCAGGGTGATGATCTTATTACCGCCAACTGTGTTTGCTGATACTAGTTTCACGATAGTGGCGCCTGGTGAGATGCCTTGACCCTGCGCCACGCTGACTGGCGCTGACGGCCGATTCTGTACCATGGCGACTTTCGGAACGGTAGCTACGGTCATACCTGTAGACGTCTTCACTAGTGTTACGTACTGAGGTGTGCCACTCGACTGGGCGTTCCCGCCAGGAGTTTTCTTGATGATGACAGGGATGCCGGCGTTGCCGCCCGCCTGCCGCAGCACTGTGGCGCCGCCGGCTCCGGTAGAGGTCGCTACAGTCGATGTTTGCTCGCCCGATTTTGCAGTCACGATCTTATATACCGGCGTCTTTTGACCGCCGAGAGTGCCGCCCGCTATCTGTATCGCGCCGCCGCTACTCGCTATCACGGGCAGATTGCCCGCTCCTATTTTCACAGGAACACCCGCCGCCACTTTTGTTTGCAGATTGGCGACCCCAGCCTGCATCTGCATTCCACCTGCAGTCTTTACGAGAACATTACTTGAGCCGATTTTAACATTGCCTGCGCCAAGTTTGAGTGGAGTCGTGACTTGTCCTACCTTCTGGACACTGTTGGCTGTAATTTTACCCTGAATGTTGGCTGCGCCTATTTTCAGAGGGACAGTGTTTCCAGTTAATTTGACAGGCGTGCCGGCGCCCAGTTTCACTGGTACCGCGCCGCTCGCCCCAGTCTTCACTTGCACGAAGCGCGGAGTGCCTCCGCCCGCCGTCCCCGAACTTAACACGATCTGAGCATTTGACTGAGCAGTAGAGACGCGCACGGTGCCTGGAGTCCCGACTCCACTAACGATTCTTGTGACGCCTTGCGGTGTGACAGCCGAAACCTTGATTTGCTGTGAAGACCCTGCTGCCACTGAAGCTGGGGATTTAACAATAGTTTTAGCTTGATAAGTAGTTTGTTTCAATGCTGGGGTATTTGGTGATATTTTGACTGCAGCAGATTGTATTGTGGCTGGAACTTTGACAGCGGAAACCACTTTCTGTGGGGTGGTGAGAACTGGAGGAATGGCAGGCGATGCGGCCGCTGCCAGCGGGCGGACGGGGAGCTCTGCGGTCGGCGTCGGCGGCAGGCCAGTCGAGACAGGAGAAGTCAAGCCGAAGGCTTTAGTTGCATCTGGCTGAGTCGCGACAGGAGATGCTGGTGGAGGTGCGGTCACGGGCTCGGCTGCGGCGGGGAAGCGCGCTGGCGTCACTTTGCCACATTTCTGTACTTGTAGAACATATGTTGTAATAGTATTCATGGCAGGCCAGCACAATTCCAAAGATGTGGTGCCGGCTCGAACAAGGGCTACACGACCTGCTTGAGGTGGTACTCCAACTTCTAAATACCAAAGATCTTTGCAGCAGATCTGATTATTCCATGTTTTCCTGTACCCATCCCTTCCGGACCAAATGTACAATCTAGTTTGTATTGCCACAGCACTGTGTCCTGCCCGGGCTCGTGGGATAGACTCGTCAAACTCATCAAGTGCAATACTGTCCCAAGTCATGGATTCCAAATTGAGGGATGCAAGTGAGTTGGTACATTTCCATTCTTTTTCATGTGTGGCAAGTTTGGATTCATCCGGAACTAGCGGTACCCATCCTCCATAAACATACATGTGATGTCCGATGACAGTTGCAGTATGAAGTGAGCGGGGCAAGGGCGCAGGACCCCCGACTTCTGGACGAGACCATGACATACTATCCACATCAAGGACCCAAAGGTCGCCTAATCGTGAACCACTCATACCACCATATATTATAAGAGATGACTTTCCAGTATTTTTATCAGTGTAAGACACTCCACTATGCGACTCTCTCGGGGGTGGGGACTGGCCATATGTCAATGGGATATCCCATACAGTCATAGTAGAATTAGGATACAGTTCCAATGTATACAAGTCGTTAAGATATCTCGGGATATTATTCTTGGGGTCGTCGCTCTCATTGGCCAGCCCGCCAAATAAGTAAACTTTCCCATTGAGCAGGGTGAAGCTGTGACCAAGTCGGGGACATGGAGGTATGCCCTGCTTGGGTGGTAGCGGCTTCAGACGCTTCCATTCCCATCGAGAGGCTTGTAGTTCATACAAATCGTTAGAATACTTGCCGTACTCCACCATGCCGCCAAACACCAATAGGCGCGTGCCATCCACCACGAATCCGTATGCAGCACATCCTGGGGGCACTTCTCCTTTCGTGACGGGAACAAACCATTGGTTTGTAGTCGTGTTGAAGACGTGAAGCTCATGAACGATTCCTTCGTTTCCGCCGCCAAAAACTATCATCAAATCTTTTATAGCAACAGCCCGATGGCCATGGCGAGGTCTTGGTTGGGGGCCGGTGGGGTTGTAGACTTTTTGCCACTTAAGTACCGCGTTTTCCTTCATTTTTACTATACATTTGTCACTAAAAAGCTTTAAACCGTATGTATCGCAGGGATGCGTATCTATATCATAGACAATGAGAAACGTCGTAAATAAGCTTGGAAGAAAATATTCAGGTCACTTGACGCTACATATTGCAATCTTATATATCTTTCTCTTTCCCACTAATAGAACACGCCAATGAGTAAAAAAAAATCACCCTACACAGCTTCGAGTGTACAACAAAAATGGCGTTAGCAACAGCAGTGCCAACATAATAAAAAGTAAAAAGCGGCGTCGGACGTCAAGCTATATTGTCTATTCTCTTTAATAGTTTTAAAATAAACAACGTCAAGAAAAATGAATTTTAATGATTTTTCAAAAGTTTATTATTGCAATACAAACAAATACTGTCCATGAGAGGATAAGTTTTCGATTTTGTACGGAACTGAAATGAATCTGTGATATTAGCATTTACGTTTGCAAAAACTTATGGTAGTAAAATTATAGGTTGGAGAAAAAGTTTCTTCGCATTTTTTAAGAAAATTCAAAACATTTTTTAATATAGTTTATTTACATCTAACTAAGGTGTGTAGGAGCTATTTTATTCGATTACTTTTTGCCATTTTGTAGCTACCTACAGCTATCTTGTCCCTACGGACATGATCCCATTGCTATAGAAATTTTGAAGCTTCTGATTAAAATACCCACGGAGTAATTACAAAGAGGAGATGCCGTTTGAAATGGCGCAGTGATATGATCATTGGCGCCTCGCCGACACAAAAGTGGGCGGAGCTTGTCATTACTCATTCAAAAGCGTACCGAGGAACAGATCGCGAGCTCGTAAGTTCATAGAGATAGCATTGAATAATTGGTTTCTGTTAAATAAGATATATTTACGGCTCTAAAAGTTTACCTAATATATAAAACGTTCATAATTATGAAATATCGCAATGTTTTTAATATTGGAAGTTCGACGTACTAGTGACATCTATTGACTGAATTACTTGAAAATTTGTAAATAACGTAGTACTGCTACTTCCGTAAGATGGATTTTATCATGGATGAAGCCACGGCCGAAACCCCCGCACGTCTGCCTTTCGTCCCGTGTAGCCTCACAAATACTTTTATACAAAACGCTTATTACGGCATCTCCTCTTTGTAATTGCTCCGTGGTTTTGGCAGTCCTCTCGTGATGTTGACCTGACACTGCCTAAAGAAATCTGAAGAGACCGAAACATGTGGAAATCTGAAGTTGCAAGGTCAGGACTATACGGCGGATGCATTAACACCTCCCAGCCAAACTCTCTTAATTTTTGCTAAGTGGCTACAGTATGAAAAACCACCTTTTGGTTGCCTGGAAAAAATTGCTCTAGCGATAAGGCCGCCTTTGAACCATAGATAATAATAATATTCATGTACTTTCTACAATTTGGTGCAATAAAGAGTTATTTATTTTATTTTTCTGTTGATTAATTCCGGCCGTTTTCTTTCAACTTCTTGCTTTAATCTCATCAGTTGTTCGCAGTAGAGTTCAGAATTGATAGTTATGCGTGGTGGTAACAGCTCATAATGAATAATGCCTCACCTTGTTGCGAGTTAACCCGGGTTTCGCCACAGTCTGTAAAGCCTGACCGGCCTTTGACCAGGACCATTTTCGCACGTTCTTGTCGTACGTGATAAACTTTTCATCACCAGTTATCAGCTTCTTCAAAAATGGTTCGGTTTCATTACGTCGGAATAAAGAATCACAAATGAGTACACGGTTCATTAGGTTTCTTTCAGTGAGCTCGTGAGGTACCTAAATATCGAGCTTTTTTGAGTACCCAGGTTTTTTCAAATGCGCAAAAATTGTTTTGTGTTCAATTCCCACTCCACCCAATCTTGCTTCACTTTTTCAAAAATGGCATCCATTTTATCTGTAATAGGGCGACCAGAGCGACGTGCATCCTTGACATCAAAATTTCCGGATTGAAAACGCTTAAACCAAATTTGTGTTACTCTCACAGACACTGCACTAGGTCCATAAACATAGCAAATGTTTTTCGCGGCTTGCGTCGCATTTTCAAGTATTTTTGTAGTAAATTTTTTTAAATGTATCGAATTTCTTCATTAGATTCACTCAACTTGACAGTAAGAAAAACAAATGAAAATCACACATTTTCCTAATTTGAATTTAGAATTATCTTCTTTAAAATTTGAACTTTTCATGATACCAACACTAGCCAGATACAAATAGTATAGCCAAAGAGATTTTATTACAAGTTCATACATACTGTATTCGAAAAGACGTTTTCCTCAATCTAATATATAATTTTGCATGTTTTTGTTAATTTAAAATATATTGTACGTCTAAATAGGCTAATTTCCAGAATCAAAAGACTAACCCCCTTATTCTTAAACATAACCTTATGAACGTGCTTTTCTCAAACTCATTAGAGGGTGCCTTATGGAAGTCCTCGAACTTTCCTTGAAAATTACATTCATAATTGGTTGCTTGAGCAAACTCCAGTGAGGAACGTGACAGGTTATAATACAATCCTAACCACAGAAATTGAAAATTACAAAAGAATAGAGTAAAAAATTAAATAAAGTAGGTACCTAGGCCAAAAGTGGCAAAAACCCTATTTATATCCACTTTATTTCATTTCAAGGACGCCTCAAGGTACCTCTCGGCCAACCTTATATTTGACAGTTTGATACTCTCCTCCAATGAGAAATCATCTCAAGTCAACAGTCTGCTTGCCGATGATCCACCAGCTCACAAGTTGATGATGACGATTTCAGATTTAAGGTTTGTACGGCGCAAAAGCGGTGTGCGCGGGCGGCGCAATTTCTATAAGTGCCTCGCTAGACAGTTTGACACCCATATTCTTAAATCTTCACTTAAACTCGACTCAACCTTACTCCAACTCATTGGTAGATTAGTCGACACTAGCTTCATTGACTTAAGGAGATTTCTCATTGGAGGTGACTATCGAACTGTCAAATCCAAAGTATATAATAAATAAGTTTTTTGTCACTTTTTACCTTTTACTTTGTTTACTTTTTACTCTATTCTTTTGTATTTTTCAATTTTTGTGCTTTGAATTGTTATTATAACCTGTGTCGTTCCTTATTGGAGTTTGCTCAAGCAACCAAATAAGAATGTCGTTTTTAAGGAAAATTCAAGGAATTCCTTAAGTCTTCCTCAATGAGTTTGAGTGAAGGACATTCATAATGTTATGTTCAACAATACGGCTGTGAATGTGAATCTTACTGTCGCCTAACACTGTATGCTTGAAGTGCAGAAACATCGATGCGCAAAAAATATTTCTTATCTTTATAGATACACTAGCTGTTGCCCGCGGCTTCGCCCGCCTGATCAAAAGACATTTACAATGAAGTTTGAATCACTTAGATTATAATTATATGACAGGTCTCTCGGGATCTTCTTTTTATGTACCTATTTAGAAGATTACTACCCCATCGGATCCCAATAGGGATTGATAGTATATCACACCCGGCACGTCGGATTTAAAAATGGTTATTATTTTGGTAGTCAGCAACCCCATAAATCATACAAATAACACCCATGCCCCCCATTCAGGGGCTGAATTCTAAAAACCTTAAAACAGGTAACAAATCATTTATCAAAACAAATTCTTGTGAAGTTTCGACTACAAAGGGCTTACTTATCTCCTTCCCCTGTACATACTTTGAACATCAGTTTCCCTTTTGGGGGTTAATTTTGAAAAAATCACTTGCTAAATTCAATGAGAGATCAATTGCAGTTTAGTCAGAGTTTGTCCCCCCTTTTAGAACTGGAATTCTAAAAATACTGGTACAGGTTCATTTATCAAAAGAAATAATTTTGTGAAGTTTCAAATAAAACGGTCTAACTAATCTCTCGTTTTGAAAACTACTTGCTTAGTACACCCGCTGATTACAAAAGGAGCCCCTTGCTAAAATAAACACAATCAATGTTACATAACCTTTTTCCCCTTTTAGGGGTTAATGCAAAATATCCTAAAACAGGTATTTACTGATTCATCATAAGAAATAATTATTTGACGTTTTAAATAAAATTGTCATATTTCCCCATACATGTTTGGACCCCATTTCAGCCTCCTAACAGGTGAATTTGGAAAAATATTTGCTAAAATTTATTTATGAACAATGAAATTTGTTTTTTTTAGACTTTGTGACATTTGTTCCTTTCAGAAGTTAAATTAAAAAAAGTTAAGATTTAGCTATTTAGATTTTATAATCCCCATAAGATGTGCATTTAGAATAATTCTTGCTTAGTGAACCCCTTTATCTCAAAAGAACCCATATGCCAAAAGTCATTGATATGTCAGTGATTGTTTTCCCCTATTAAGAGGGTGAATTCTGAAAAATCCTGAAACACGTGTTTAATCATTTATCAAAAACAATAATCTTGTGAAGTTTCAAATAAATCGGACTTACTAATCTCCATCCCACATACATAATTTGGACCCCCGTTTGACCCCTTTAGGGGGCGAATTTTGAAAAAACCTTTCTTATCTGAGCACTATGTGATAACATAAAACTTCTGTCTGAATTTCACGTTTATAGCTTTTATGGTTTAGGCTGGGCGTTGATGAGTCACCCTTGTTCTTTTATATATAATAAAGATTAACAGTATAGCAACAAACAAAATATATGTTCATTCACTTCAAAGTTCAATCAATCTAACTTGGTTAGTTAGTTAGCCTTAGCCAAATTACGAAAACAGCCACCAAAATAGATTTACTAATGAACGAACAACGAAAGGGTAACAAAACAAACAACTCTTATTTTTAATTTTTAATTACCAACCAACCAAAACAACCACTAATTGAATTCAACTCGAAAACATTGGGAACAAACTATACGAAACGACCAATACGTAATTTTCGAGACATACACGACCCCTTTATGTTGTTAAAAATCTTAATAGCGCGAAGTAGAAATCACCAAAATGTCGCAGCGCCATCTATTGGAAACATTGAGAAATAATTTTAGCTTTCATTGTATGGTTGGCTATCGAATACATAATACATACATAATGTTCATCTCTTTTTCGTACAGACTCAGTGGATTACGATTTATGATTATATGCAAAAATTTACATAGGAACTACGTTTAAATTAAATCACTTTAAAGACGTCGTTTTATCGACGCCATCTATTGGATATCAGGGGTATTTTTTCTTGGCACAATCAGTAGATGACCGGAAATAAACTTGCAAATTAATTCATTTAAGTGTTTCTTTTCAAAATTAAAAAGAAAAATTAACAAAATAATTCTAGAAATCAAAAAAAAAAAAACAGAAAATTATTGTTTGTGGCAAAATTCGATCCAGCTACTTTCTTAAAACATTTCTTTACTAAAAAAATTTAAAAAAATATAGAATTCTAAAAAATGAATACAAAACGAAAAAAAAGGAAGTAAAAGAGAGAGCACGATTCGAACCCTCTACTAAAACAAACTATCAGCTATTTCTACCGATAGGCCACCAGGCGTTGCTTGAAACTGGCGAAATTTCAAATAGGATTTGTCTATAGATACGCAAACTCACCCTTCTTTTTGGGCTTTAAGGGTTGAAATCGTGAACAACCCTTTCTTATGTGAACAGTATATAGTAAAATCAAGACTCACACCAAATTTCACATTTATAGCTTTTATAGTTTCGGTTTTGAGATGATAAATCAGTTTACCTCCCCCTTTTTACCCCATAGAGGTCGAATTTCAAAAAATGCCGAAATACGCCTTTAGTTATTTTTATTGAGAAGCATTCTTGCCAAGTTTCAAGTAAATCGGTGAAGATTTTTTTTTTTCATACAAACTTTGCCTTCAATTTTAGCCCCCCTAGGGGTGAAATTTTGAAAAACTCTTTCTTATCTGAGCACTACGTATTAACATAAAACTTCGGTCCAAATTTCAAGTTTTTAGCTTTAATGGTTTAGGCTGGGCGTTGATGAATCAGTCACCCTTGTTCTTTTATATATATAGATATCGATCGATTTCACATTAAGAAAAAATAACTACGTTAATTTCGATACTATCGATAGTATCAACAAATTTTATACAATCTATAATTTTAAGCTATCGATAGTTAAAGAATAAAATGTTCTCCAGACGGTACTCTATCGAAATACTGTTGATAGTTACTAAAACAAAACTATGCATCGACGATGAACACCGACGATACTGTCGATAGTATCAACAAATTTAGATACTGTTGCTCTAATTTCACTATCGATAGTACCAAAACTATTGGTGGATTTCAATAGCCCTTGTTGAAATATCGACTATTTTTCCTATAATGAGTTTTAGTGAAGGGCGTCCTTGAGGTTATGTTTAAGTACACGGGTGCACAGACATTTAAGACGTAAACAGACGGAATGTATGCTATTAATTATTAGCGTAACAAAAACACACACATGCAAAACTATGCAAGCCTGGGCTATATCTAGGCTAGGGTAAGCTGTTTTCGATCATGCTTCCCATGGTTTCAAGAAATGTATGATTATTGTGTGGTGTGCATGATCTGATCATTTATATGGTATTCTACTCTATTATTTTTTAGTATTCACCGATCCAACAAAGCAGCTTATGCACGTTACAAAATAGCGTCACGGCCAAAAATTGCCACGCTTTGAATAATGTCTAAATGAGTGAATGTTGCTACAAGTGTAAAAAAGAGATGTCGCCATATAGATCCGAATAAGTGTGACAAGGATAACAACAATTACTTGCTACATAAGTACAACTAGTATCTTATGTTCCGTCTGTTTACGTCTTAAATGTCTGTGCACGGGTGTGAGTCGAGTAGACTTGTGAGGCTTAACTGTGGCACATAGGTAACGTCCATAAGCCCTTTCTTCTCGTCTTAATTTCTGTGGTATTGCACCCTTTCGCTAGCATTTGGATAGATTAAGAAGAGACGATAGTCAGTCCCAACCTCATTGCATTGGAAAGTGGCGATAGCTTCAGTGCGTAGCGAAATAGACTTAAAAAACTCGTATTCAAAACCGAAAATGTCATAAAAAATGGAGTTGTGGTAGTTTATGGTTATATTTATCTAGCAGTTGGCTGCACTGTCAATGAAAACGCGGCAAAACGGGCGGCGCTAAGACTGGTGGACGGGGAGGGGGCAAATGTTATAAAATCTTAAAAATGAATTCACTTAATTCACGCAAATAAAGCTGAACCACAGATTTACAGAATTATTAAAACACTAAAGTTGTTGAACATAGAATTGAAAAAAAACAAAGACTATTTTTATTGTAAACTGTACCTACTAAATTAATAATTCTGTGACGTCTGTGACCTGACTGATTGTTAATAGGTATTCCTTAAAATAATAATTGGTCTCGCGCGAATTATTAATCTATGAAGTATTCCCTATTTGGGATGTCCATGAGATATCTTTTCTCGCATGAATTTTACCTGTCTGTACCGAAAGACTATCAGATACCTAAATACCTAGTTTCCTTTTTTTGTTTTGAGCAATATTTTGGCCTTAGATTAATAATTCGTCTTCGCGACCATGCGAGACCAAATTATTAATGTAAGATTTTGGCTTTTTAAATTGATTACCTACTCAGTTAAAATTTAAAAATATATTTCTCTCTCTCATCTCAGCGCCTTCCCGGTTGCGTCGCCTTATTAGTAGTTTGGCCGTGAAAGCGTAGCAGACAGACAGACATATCGCACTTAACATATAAGATTAGGTTTAGATGGACAATGCCAGCCACTTCAAACTTATATATAATGTTAAATAAAACATCTAATTTGCCAGAAAAATTTGTACCTAAATCTCAATGTTTAATTGTTAACATTTTTATTAGATTTCAAATAGCTGTGGCAGTTGCAAATAACTTTTTTAAAATTATAATTATTGGTTAATACATAGGCTTAATTCTAGTTTTTTGCAGTTGTATTGTTTCACTTCCTTACAGATGATGACATGATGCTAAGTATAGGTAATTTAATATAAAATACACTGATTAGATAGGATAGCTAGCCAAACCAGAAAAACAATATACTATGTCTAACATTCCTACCATGGAGTAATTACAAATTGTACTTACTCCATGATTCCTACAAACATTTTTTTCTGCAACTTGTACAATATTTTATATCTATATTTTAAAAAAATTATAAATGCGACATTAAAAAAACAATTGCCGGCCGAACAGAGGTTGCAGAGGTATAACAGTATTCTATTCTATTTCTACCACAAACAATGTAATCTAAAAGTTGAAAAAAAAAACATACTAACCCCTGGGAATGTATTCATTCAAAATTCTGCATTCATTCTTTTATAAAAAATATTACAATCAGGATTATGCCGTCTAAAGATCTCCTGTCATTTTAGGACTTCACAGTTGAACCTTTACTGATATCATCAAATTCTTTAATTAATGAGGATATCAATTAATCTACCCGTTTTTTAAAATTAGTGACATTTCTTGTATGATGTTATGTTCACATACAAATTGCAGAGCTGTCATCTATAGCCCTCAATGTCTTCAGATATAACTCCACTTATGGGAAATGAATATTCTTGCAATTTGAACACAATTGCTGCATTGGCTCAGTGACCCGAAACGGATCTTGGCCAGAATACTACTCCTCTCGTCCCTATTCCCTCCAAATCATTATCATCATCATTGCATATGGCATTCATCCTGCATGGATCAAACCTCCAAGTCTACTCCTTTGAAGATCCTACTCGGATTATTCTTTAATACCTTAAATCAAAAAGCAATGTCTCTTTCCAGGGTTAATTCTTAGTCAATACTTGTTTTTTATACGATTTAGTATACAAGCATGTGGGGCGCCTGATGATAAGCGGTTACCGTAGCCTATGGACATCTGCAATATGAGAAGTATTATTTTCATCTAGTTTTCCTTGTTTGTACGTCACATTTATTTCTTTCTTATCGTGATTCTCCTATTCAAACTATGTAAAGATAGGTACACCTGCAAAACAGGAAGTGCTTATGATTTTTTGCAATGTTGATTTGTTTAATTCGTCTTACTACAAAAAAAGTTAGACAACTGTTCAACATGTGCTTAAAAAAACTCATCATCCTAGCGTGTATTCTTAGTTGCGTCGTCAGCTTACGCTTCGGAGCCTAGGCTACGCTGTAAGTTGGACAATGGAGCGACTGCCGTCTGACCTCCGTAACCTTTTTACAGGGAAACCAGACCAACAGGAACATGATCCGAGGTGTGGCTAACACTGTCAGAATTTTTCAGGATGCCCTAAGGCATCTGACACAGCCTAACGACTGCTATCTATCGACAACAAGCAGACCAACTCCGAAGCACAGAGGAGCTCAAGATATAAAATGTCAGTAAATGGCGACCAATCCAATAGTGGTCGCGTCACGCCGTCGCTTGACACGCGCATTCGCTACGGATACGCGGGTCGCTCTAGACCAGTAGTTCCCAAACTTATTTTTCTCGTGGACCACTTTCAAAATTTTACTGGTTTCGGTGGACCCCCTGCTGCTACATTTCTACCACATTCTTAAAGTCGCCAAAAAATAAAAATTGTGTCACTTCTGAGTTCTGTCCCTATATTTCGATATGTAAAATAAAAACGAAAAATGGTACATTTTATATCACTTTATTTATTAAAAGAATAGAATTACAAGAAAAAAATATTAAGGTAATATAGGTTCAGGTCATAATTTTAATTAATGGGAAGGATGTATCTGATGGAGTGTCAGCAAACGATCAATGTTTGGCTTTATTTTTGTGAGCAATAACCGCAAATCCCCCTGCTCTGTGATGTTTAATTTGCTCCTTTTTTTTGTTAAGAGGTTTGTAACGGCACTAAAACTCCTTTCGACAAGATATGACGAGGGAAAAGCTATTAAAAATTTCCTTGCGATTTCCCACAGTCCAGGATATTTTTCGGGTATTTCTGCTTGCAGCCAAAATGTTGGGTAGCCTTTTCTAAATTTCACCTTCAGCTCCTCATTAGTGCTTAGCTCGAGCAGCTCCTCTTGTAATACAACATTGGCCACTTCCGTTCCATCAAATGGATTTATTATCCATGGTGGTATATCCATCGTCAGTATATCTTCAAACCTGGTTTTGAAGTCATCATGCAGGGCACTTAAATGTTGACTGTAGGTATGGATATCCTCATCAATACATTCTACCTGCGACAAGTTTGGAAATTGAGAGAATTCGCGCCGACTAATGTTTTGCTTCATAAATTTCAATTTCCCAAGAAAAGCCGAAATTATCCCCTTTGTTTTTATTAAATTCAGGCTGTCCCCTTGTAACTGCAAGTTAATATCATTAAATTTTTTAAACAAATCTGTCAAATACGCAATGTCTGCTTTGAATTTGATCAAGTTTTCTTTTAAATCTGGATCTCTACTTTCTAAGAACTCTAATATGGAATCGAAAACAGAGTAAAATCTCGTTAAGCATGCACCTTTCGACAACCAGCGTACTTCAGTATGTAAGAGCAGTCGTTGGAAGTCTTCATCATTTTCGTCGCACAATTGAGCAAATAAACGTGTATTCAATGCATTGCTTCTGATTTTGTTGACAGCTTTTATTACAAAATGAAGAGATTGGTTCAACCTGTCACTTAAATGTTTTGCCACAAGATGTTGTCGGTGGATTACGCAATGAATAGCTGTAAGTCCTGGTATAATTCTTTTGAGATGACTTATAAACCCACGATATCGCCCGACCATTGCAGGAGCTCCGTCTGTTGCCACTGAAATAATGTTTGTAAATGGGATCGATTTTTCCGTAAAAAAATTACTCAGGACATTAAATATTGATTTGCCTTTAGTGTCAGTCTCCAAAGTTCTGGCAAATAGCAATTCTTCGTGAATTTCTTCCTCAACAATAAATCGGACATATGCCAATAGTAATGCTTCATTACTGGGTAACGTTGACTCGTCCAGTTGTATAGAAAAATGAGTTTTTTGCAGATGATTGCACAAAAAGCTTTCGATATCAGAGCTCATTTCATCAATGCGTCTTTGTACAGTATTGTTACTTAATGGAATTCTTTTTAGTACGTCAAATGGAGATTTGTGCAAAACAGTTTTTAAAACCTCTTCAACAGCGGGTAAAATTAATTGTTCTCCGATAGTGTGCGGTTTTCCAGATTTTGCTATAAGTAATGAGATATTGTAAGATGCCCGCAAGCCATCATCGTTACTTTGAGATGTTGAAGCGAACATACTGTGCATGGTGGGTCTCTTTCCATATTTTTCTTTCAATGTTTGAAAATATTTTAAATCTTTACCTATTTTATCAGTATGACACCTTTTTAGATGATCTTCGAGCTTTAATGGTTTCATAGAGTCATTGCTCAAAACTTTGTTGCATAATAGGCACATGGGCAATTGTTTGTCTGCCTCTGATGGAACAAAACCATATTTCAAATAATCGACACTATATTGTCGACATTTTTTCTTTGCTGTAGCCATGTTTCGTGTCAGTTACCTTACCTGTAAAAAAAATGTTTTAGTAACCAAGTTTTTTTCTGAATATAGGTATCACACCGCAGCCTTTGTCAGCACGCGGAAATAGAATTACGGCTTGTAAAGGGACCAACTAATAAACCGCTGAGATAAATACAAACGTTTTCACAAAACGGTATCAATTTTAAAGTACATAATTTACCACTAATTTTTAATAGTATAAATAAAAATTAGTGTACTCAGTATCGAATACTGATCATATTTGTGTAGGAAAAAATAAACGTCGAAATCCCAAAATTGTCCATAAAAACGATAACTAACATTTTATTAAATCAATGAGTTCACGCGCTCCGTGTATTTGCGTATTTTTTGTCTGCGGCTTCATTGTTAAAACGTGACAAACAGGCATCGAAGTTCAAGCCCCGCCCTTTTCCCGTCGCCCGCGCACCGCTCGCTCTTTCCGAAAAGGAATAGTTTTGATAAAATAGTTACTTCAAAATCAATTTAACATGATTATGAAATTACTGTTTTATAAAATTAGTAGTTATTTGCAAGAAAAATTACAAAATTAATTGCTCTGCAATATTGCTTATTCGGCCTTTTTAGAGAGGCAGTGCTTCTCTCGTGAAAAAACAATTGAATAAAACGTGCTGTGTTTGTCTTCAAATCGAAAGAGGACAATTAAAATATCTGTAAGTTACTAAGTTACCTATCTATACAGGCCGTTGTGATCAACCGACTAGTACACGTAAACAAAATACTTAAGTACTATAACAAAAAAAGGTAGGTTACTTACTTTTCTCCGGCACTAGCAAACACAGATATAAATTTTCTCACAACTTTTTTCCAAATTCCGCCTTGTTTTCGAAATTCCGGAAACAAACGAATGCGTTTGGTTGCCTTTGGCATCAAGTATTTATAGTGTTGATCAAGTTCATGTCTGAACAAGCATTAAGCATTGTCGGGCGGATAGCGCTTTGCAAGTCTGTACACGAAATTGTACGTAATATCGAATACACAAGTTTGGACAAGTAACAGTCGCTTGCCTTATTAAAATATTATCTGCTTAGATAGGTACATAAAACAATGTAGGTAGGCCCTTATAAAAACTATGCTTACATTTTTGCTCTTTACTATCAAAAGCAGATAAATTTTCGTGGACCCCCATTAACATCTTATGGACCCCCATTTTTTGTTCACGCCTACGTAGACCCCCAGCAAGTCTCCCGTGGACCCCTGGGGGTCCACCTGGACCACTTTGGGAATCACTGCTCTAGACTAACGAGATCCTCGCCGCCGCGCCGTCGTGTTTAAAAAACAAAAAAAAATTAAACAACGTTTTTCTATAGTCTAAGGTTAAACAGAGTATATACATGGTTTTAAGCTTTGTTCAACAGTAGCACTTTAGGTTATAGAGAAACGTAATTTTACGTAGTGTTGAACAGATGTCTAACTTTTTGTTGTAATACAGAATTTCTTCATGACTTTGAATTTGTGTATTCTTGTTTAATAGTCTGATTGTGATTTTTGTAACATTTTATGATACTCAATATGTTTGTTATTTTTTCTTCTATTTCTTGATCCTTATCACAATTTTGTTCTTCATTATAATCTTTTCGAACCATTTTTACACTTCTTGGATCTTCGCCAAACAAGACTTTATAAGAAGTTTAACATAAATTAAATTTTTCTAAAATTGAACGAAATAACATCCTATGGACCAATTCATAGAATTATTGTCAGTCATCCATGCTCGTATCAAATTTTTCAAGTCTTGATTTGATTCTATGCTAACTGGTGACATAGGCTCAGTTTCAAAAGTTTATTTTTTACAAGAAGGTCACAATCTAGCTATTTATTTTAGCGCAGATGACGTGAACTAGCTTCTATTGTCACTTTGAAGAAAATAAAGATAGCCGACTGCCAAGATTCTTTTATGAATTTCTGTTGCCTCTTCTTTAGCCTGTTTGCTTTATATTGGTTGCAATTTTTTTTTAATATCCCCCTAGCTGACCCGGCAAACTTCGTACCGCCTCCGAACATATTCACCTTTTAAACCTTCCCTGGACTTCCACAAATAATTCGAAACCAAAAATAGGCAAATCGGTCCAGCCGTTCTTGAGTTTTAGCGAGACTAACGAACAGCAATTGATTAACTTCAATCTGTCCACTGATCGACATTAATCAGCATTGTATACATCGCAAACATCCTTTTGTGGTCCAGGTCCAAGAACGATAATATTAATGTGGACACGTCCACATTATAATATCGTTCTTTTTTTTTAATAAGGTTTTTTTTTATTTACAATTATTTTTTCTATTTTTATCTTTTTTATTACAAGTCCAGAGGAGATATCCTCTTTAATCGGGAGAAAGGTTGCAAATAACTAACAAAATTTCGATAGTCCCAATATAGTAGTAACCATTTGTACTCTTTATCTGGAGATGTTGTGAAGTGTACAAGATAAATCTGTCCACATCTATTGAAGTCGTCAGAACTCGTTGGTTTTGCAATAATTCCTTTTTTTGAAACTATTTTTTTTACATAATTTTTTTTCTATTCATATTTGCAATCAGTTAATTTGACTATAAGCAGATGTGGTGCGTGTCTCTTGGCTTGTCTGGTGCGGCTCCCAACGGAGTCAGCCCACTGTTTTACCTTTTATTATTGCAGGTCTTTGTCAAACATTTCTCGGCTCCATTTAGGCCGACGTATGGTTTTTGGGATAGTGAGCTAGGCAGCCAACGGGTTTGGGTGCTTTTCCAGACACAATTTGTAGCTCTCGCCATGACTAGCTATTTCCTCCTTCACTGGTAGGCATGCATGGATTCTCATGGGCTCTGTAGTTCGGATAAACCTTGGGGCGTTTGATATTTGTTTCAGAATACAGTTTTGTACTCGTTGGATTATCATTATATTTGAGGTAATTGCTGAGCCCCAGAGTTGTATGCCTATGTCCAAATAGGTTTCAATATTGAATTATACATAAGCAGTTTATTGTCGACTGTAAGTTTTGAGTTGAGTCCCAGGAGCCAGTAGAGACCCTTGTATTTTAATTGATATCCTCGCTCTTTGTTTTAATATGTTTCTGTTATGTTAGTCTGCGGTCTAAGTGCATCCCCAGGTATTTAACGGTACTCTGGTGTGGGAGTTGAATTCCATTTAGGGTTATTGGGGGGCAGTCATCCTTGTGGAGGTAAAAGTAAATTGGACAGACTTCAACGCGTTAGCGACTATTCTCCATTTGGTTAGCCATTCTTGTATTATATTCAAACCATTCTGCAGGATTCGCGAAGCTTGAGCTGAGCACACTTCAGAGGACAGCAGTGCCGCGTCGTCAGCGTATGTTGCAACAGTAACTCATGGAGCCTCAAGGTTTATTATGCCGATGTTGCGTATTTGGATCCTTCTGAAGAACTCCTCAATAAATTGGATCGAATCCAGAATGTATGTATAAGATTTGTCTTTGGACTTCTATGTATGTATCTAAGTATTTATGTAGCATATTTTTATGTAGTTTATGTCATTATAAGTATTATTTTTGTTTAATATTTAATAAATAGAGTTCTGTTCTGGTTGCACAACTTCTACCATCTGTCTCTTTTAACTGTATTCCTGTAACGTCCCGGTTTCTGAAGAGATCTCTTTATGGGATAAGTCCGCCGTTGCAATTATTTTTAGTTTTGTATTTACTGTAATATATTTTTCTGTGCAATAAAGTTATTAAAAACAAACAAACAAGGTCATGTGTATACAGAGTGTACAGTACAAGTCCAAGTACTGACCCCTGTGGCACACCGGTGGATATATCACAGAACTTGAAAGTGCAGTTATTTTCTCTTACTTGGAATATACTATCACTCAAGTAGGATTGCAGGATTCTGAAGAAGGTATGAGGTAGAATTGTTTTGATTGTACACAGAAATCTCTTGTGCCAAACGGCTTGTCTGGTATTTAAAAAAGCTGATGAGCAGATTTTTTCTCGATGGAGTGTCTTATTACTCTGCAAATTCCGTGGACTTGCTCTATGGTTGCGTGTTCCTGCCTAAATCCATATTGATGGTTTGGAATTATTTGCTTTTGTTTGATAACATTCATGATTCTATGTAGCAGTTTCTCAAATAACTTCAACATTATTGGTAGGAGACTGATTGGTCTGTGTGAAGATATCTCATATAGGTTTGACAGGTTTGTGAACCATAATTAGTTGACACTTTTCATAGCATCATTGAGTTGAATAGCATGGTGAGGTATACAATTAATTTACAAGGAGTTTCTTCAAGTAGATTTCTCTGGGAGTCACCAAGTCTAACATACATGTACACAAATTTAGGAATATTACAACAGCAAATATTGGCACCACATATTTATTTTTCTATGCTTAAACATGTCTCGACATCTATGTCCTGTGGCAATATAAGCAAGTATTGTTTGATAATACTCGTCTGTTGGAATTATTTGTACAACAGGATCGGAAAGATCCTTTCATTTTATTATTAAAACCTTCTGGTAATCAATATTCATTACATCATATTTTCTGGTATGATGTTACTGCTGATTTAAAAAGTTAAACTCTTCTATTTTTATTATATTTTGTATTTCTTCTCTTGTCCATTTTAACTTTTTGTTATTTTTATTAAGGCCACTATAATATTTCTGTAACACCAGAGTAAATTCATCTTGATCAACAATAACTGGCATTTCTGAGTTTTGTTATCAAATGAAATCACATAGGTTCTGAAAAATAAACACGTAGGTATGTTAGTTACAAAGATAGGTACCCTAGCGGATTTAGGTTATGTTCGCTGATTAACTTTTTTTTTTAATTGCACTTCTTTGGTTTATCACAGATTCAATTACATACATACCATTACGCCTTTCTCTCATATATTAATGTACTCTGTGTTTTTCCCGTAGGGGTACGCAGAGACTACGGATTTCCATTTGCTACGATCCTTACAGACTTCCCTCGCTTCTTCTACGCTCATCATTCTCGTCATACAGATTCAATTACTTCATTATAATTTTAAATAACTAATTTCAGAGCTTAATGTTATAGTTTGTTATGATTAAATCATGGATTTAATAAACAAAACACTGTTTGTTTACAACAAGCGAATCTAAAGCAAATCTAAAGTCAAAACAACAAAATATGACAAATGACATGACAAAAAAAGACATTGCATGCAACAAAGAAAATATTGCGATGTTTTTTTTATGAAGTATTGTACGGCCACAGATACAAGTTCTTTAAGGCCCTTCTTAAACTACGACAAAGCCAAAGTGAAGTTTAGCAGTCCATGTTAGTTAAAATGAATGTATGTTCGTATTTACATAAATTTCACTTTAGCGCCTATATTACTAAGGTAAGGAAAAGTAAGACAATGGATCTTCTGATTGGAATCCGTCTGTCTAAGGCAAAGGAATAATATTAGGTACCATATAAAAGGATCGAGGTGGCATAAGGGCGTTTCCTATGTGCCAAAGTAAAGCCTTGCCATATAACGTCAACACTCAGAAGGCTTAACTGGCCGACAAGTGGCACTTCTATCTAATCTTATTTAGTTATTTCTGAAGCCTTACCACTATCTTTTAAAGCAGGGCTGAAACGAGTGAGTAAGCGAGATGGCGCAATACAAGCTGCAAGGAGACATCCATGCGGCATCTCGCTTGCTCACTCGATTTCGCCGTGGCAGGCCTCCTATGGTCCATGGCTATGATCTAGGACTTATTTAGAAAATAATACGGTTCAATCTAACGGATTGTATAATTTTACGGTGACTTATCCACATTATTTTGATATTATGCCTTATGTCTGTTTCTTTATCCAGGAGGCTTACCATCATCCCTTAAAGCAGGGCAAAAACGAGTGAACAAGCGAGATGTCGCCTTGCAATTTGGATTGCGCCATCTCGCTTACTCATTTCTGCCCTGCTGAAAGAGATGGTGGTAAGCTTTCAGTGGTTAACCCATTTATACCCAAATACAAACCAGCGCGGATTTAATGTTAAAACCTTAAAAGTAGTAATGATTAGGGCTTAGTAAGACATAACATGTCAAAGAATTAAAAATAAAGTTTTTCCATATATATAAAAAAACACCGTCCTCAAATGGGCCCAATGGGCTCAAAAGATGTACATACATCTCAATCCCTAATTATTTAATACTAGCTGTTACCCGCAGTTCCGCCTGCGGTATATAGCCTATGTTACTAAGGGTGAATGTAGCTTTCAAATGGTGAAAGAATTTTTGAAATCGGCACAGTAGTTTTTGAGTTTATTCATTACAAACATACACACATAAATACAAATTTTCCTCTTTATAATATTTCTGTAGATTATTAAATTATATTTAAGAATACAATTTTACATTGATATCGAGCTTCTAAGTAAAATATATCTAGCTATAGGAATGGTTTTGAGGATAGGTGGCCATTGTCATATTGAGTAAAATTTTACATAGGCGAAGATTTTACGATTTTTTCTATCAGGATTTTGCCACTGCAATTCATTTCATTTCAATCATATGTGTTTCTGGGCCAATTATCTTGTATATCCTGGTGTAAGGTGAGTCAATCGAACCTGTATGCCCTGATATCATTATTTAGAAGTCGCCTCCTTGCTTCTTCTAATATTTACTTTTATTTCATTTGTAGTCCACAAATTCGTTGACCCTGTGCACCCTGGTGTCTGATTTTTTTTTCTTAAGTTGCTACCTAGGGTGTGCTTACTGCCTATTACATAAAGCCATCAAGTTGGACATAGAAAACCTATGGTATTCAGTGTCTGTTTTTGAGAAAAAACGGGTTTCTGTCATTGATTTCTCTTGATTTTGTAAATTTTGTTTTGGCTCTATAATCACTAGTAAAGTAACCTATTATATTTAGTCCTGGCTTCATCAGACGGCCACCATTAGATATCTTACAAAAAATGCTTCAAGGATTCCTCTTCTTCAGCATGGTACATGTAGGTCAAAACTCTAGTTTTTTTTAACAATATCAACTATATCGTAAGCGATTTCGAATCATTTTCTTCGTTTCAAATACTTTATAATACTTGTTAAAAAATATTTTTGTAATTGTTTGAGCTACTTTAGAAACTGTCAAAGAAAATTCTATAGGTAGTAATTTTATAGAACTGTGATCTACCCGTTGGACCCGTTTGGGGACATTTCACTAATTCGTCTTTACTGATGTAAAGCTGTTAGGAAGTTTGAGATGTTATAATGTTACTTATTAGATGACACTACAGGCAAGATTTTAATGAACGAAAAGTTTTGCAAATGCTATTCTTTCTATAAATTATTACGATCTGCTTTTTATCAAACATGGTTTGGTAAATGTACTAAACTAAATCGCTTATTTTAGCCAAAATACAAAATTGACACCAATAATTTAATTTCTCATAAAAGGCAATACTCTATTACAAATTTATAATACAAAAATTACAAAATTATAATACAAAAGATTATAGTTCCAAACATAAAAATAACAAAAATATTTAAATGCCTGTTCCCAATTGGGCACTGCGGGCATTAATGGGTTAAAGTGTCCAGATCCAGTGATTGCAGGTTTCGATTCCCACGAGAAGCATTTATTTTACTTCAAATCTAGGACCATGATTTATAGTATATCCAGGGCACTGAAGCATAATCTTAAGATACAACTGTTTCTATTCTATTATAAATGGGAAATACGCTCCGAAAAAAATGTCTATTGTTTAAATCAACCATGTTTGTTAGATAGGTTTACTTTTGCTTGACACTCCGCTACTCTTAGAATTGTTCAGTGTCAAATCCTAATAAAATCATTAATTTTGTCTTTATTCTAAATCGAGTAGTGTATAAAATAATGATTTTTAGGGCCCCGTTTTAGTCATTGGGTACAGAACCCTAAACATGTTTTGTCCGTAATAGTCGCAGATGCTAGTCTCCCAAGAAACTAGAAAAATGCTAGGTCTAGATATTGGGGATTTTTTTTAAATTGTGACACACGCAATATCGGTGAGTCGTATGATTTACATTCGGAATATAGGTCATATATTTAAAAAATAGGCGCATAGGGTTTTTACGTGGGCGGATATATCTTAAATAACAAATCAAATTGCTCGGTATGAACTCTTTCTTGCTGTTAATCTACAAAATAAGCTAAATATTCGTTGCCCTTTGAAGTTCGCTCTATGACACGCGTGCCTTTGTGTAAATTTGAAACACATAATTTGATTAAACCTACGTAGTAGATTCGCTAAACTAATTTGCCAAAGCAATTAAAATGTGTAATCAGCAGTACTTACAGTGCATATGGTATCAACCTGTATTGTACGAGTACTTCATGTTTAATGCAATTCTTGGAATACATTGGAATACGTTCTTGAACTGTATGTGGCTGCCTGGTGAACAAATGACTTTTTGAACAGCCTATGATATAAAGTATTCATTAATTTCAAGTAGGTTTCATGTTCATTCGATCCTGTACGCCCTGGTGTCGGAGTTTTTCAGGACCGCCTTTCGGACTCTGACGTGGTTTCTTTAACGACCATCAGTAGCAGCCGGGACCTTGCCTTCCGGAGTACGGGCACAGAAATATAGTGACAGAATTATTATTAGTGGTACGGGTACGGAATCATCATTATTATCAGATAATCAATATGACCATTCAAGCCTGCAATGTCCTCACCAAAACGAAGTGAAACGTGGCTATAGGTCCAATTTGTCTGTTTTATAAAACAGCTATCCAATTCTTTACAAAAAGAGATCAGTACCGGGCAATACTAATAGATGGCGTAGCTTTAAGGAAGGCTTTAAACCGAAGGGCATTTTCGCCCATATTGTGTGTGACAATCCCAAACGAAGTCAATTAATAAATTTATCAAAGCTCCAATCGGCGAAATAATTAAAATTTTAATGTCACAATAAAATTGATTGATTGGAGCGCGTAATTAAAATTCAAGCAAACCACTGTTACCTACCGTCATAATTAATAATGTGTTTCAAGTTTCAATGTCCCTACGTAATTCTTCGCTGTTGTATATCTTATGTGTGCGATGTAAGTCATGGTCCTAGATTTGGCGGCACCGGTTATAACAATGGACCGACTGCCGTCTGACATCCGTAGACGTAGCCGACCATCATAAACGGCTCTCCTGTTTTTCCGCTATGTCACGAACATAAAGGAATAACGTTTTTCTCAGAAACTATTAGAAACTAAAAGGGGTTCCTTGTGTTTATTAAGGAACTAGGTTCCGTCTGTCCGTCTGTCTGTCCTACGTTTTTCTCAGAGACTATTAGACCTAAAGAGCAATAACTTGGTATGCCTATATGAGTATATATTACTCACGCGGAGCTAACTGTGAGATAAAAATAGGAAAAATATTTTTTTAAGGGTAACTCCCCTACATGTATAGTAGGGGTTGAGATTATTTTTCTGTACTTTTCATTGTGTAGGATATCATTTAATAGCTATGTAAAAAACATGATGAGTACTCTCAGAGTGTTTTTCGATTAACAGTTTCGTTTACGAGATATTTAGCTAAAACGTAAAAAAAATCAGAGGTGAGTGTCCCTAATCCCTGCTAGGAAAACCGTTGCATTTGGTCACCTGAAAAATATCAATAAGAATAAATATAATAATAAAGATATAATATAAGAGTAAATATATAATGAATTTCAAAGAAAAATTATAACTGCCGTAAGGCTTGTAATATTTCAATAATTAAAAAAACATGTGAAATTCCAATCGCATCTCGTGTGAGCCGATAGCTACTAGACATTTTCCGATATCAAAATGACTTTTTTTACCGATATTTATGAAAGTTACCGTGATTTCGTTTCAGATTTGTTTTAAAATGAAAAGAAAATTTTATAGCAGGTTTTATGACCAAGACCATTCGGGACACTGTTAGCAGGCCCTTCAGGCACCATAGTGTCCTATGTGTGTCCCCATAGTGGCCCTATGGCAACGCTTGTGCCGCGCGGCGAGCTCTAATTGTTAAAAATTTTAAGCTTATATCTATGTTTAAGTTTTTGGAAGTACAATTATTGAGTGTAAAATTAAAAAAAAAAAAAAATTTTCATAATATGTAGATAAAATATATTTAGATAAGGCTGAGTGACAGAAGCCCTGACCTCAAAACGTTCCCCTGTTATTAGATTAATTCATTATGAAATTCTTATTAGTCTTCGTCCAACCGTGTTTTCCAGTTGCGTCCTAAGGTTGCATTTTTACTCGAAATGGAATTTGATTTTGGTGTTGGTTACTACAATGGAGCGACTGCTGTGTGACTCGAGTACTTCGGATATGCGCGCCGCGCTCGGTTCTCGAGCTTCTTGATATATCTGCTAAAGGACAGTACGTAGGTAGGTGTGCTTTAAGTTAAAATCTTTAATATTGGGACTACGACGGAGCCCTACATAACGCGCTACTTGACACGGCACTTCACCACTTTTTTGAATTAATGTTCGCATGAGGTACGAATGACATGATAAAAGATTGAAGGAGACCTCTTTCGTCTCTGACGAATCAGAAAACAAATCATCTATACTTATTTACTAATATTATAAAGCTGAAGAGTTTATTTGTTTGTTTGAACGCGCTAATTTCAGGAAATACTGGACTGATTTTAAAATTTCTTTCAGTGTTGGATATCGAGGATGGCTATAGGCCAGGACAAAGTCGGGACGGGCTGCTAGTAAATAAATAACAAACTTCCAATCAAATTAATTTAATTAAGTTTCGTCTCATTTGACACTCTCCAAAACCTTATTAATGGATTGGATGTAATAATTTTCTTTCCCTGTCTCCGACACGTCCGCTCCCTCCGGATATCTAGTAGTGTCTGGCTCGTCGTCGGCCATATCTGGCTTAGTTATGTCTGACATTGACGGCTCTAGATGGCGCCTGTGTGGTCCACCTACCCTCGCTACGTATTGCGTCTCTCCATTTCCGCTTCCTTGCCCCTGATCTTTTGAAAAACATTATAATTATTTTTGAACAGGCTACGTGTGATCTAAATTTCATTGTCACTAAATTGTTATAAAAATAGCGAGGGGGTTAATCACAAATTAAGAATCAGAACGAGCTTTGGATTAAGTGTTAAATTTGTTCTAGCTCAAGGATTTGGATTGGCGAATCCTGTGCTCTGAAATGCGTGACTTTCACAAAATCGGTGAGCCGTACGATTTTCATTTGACAAGTCATACATTTTGATTCGCTAGTTTTGAGGGAAATAAAGAACTGAATTCTTAAAAAACTATTTTTGACGTAAGAGCCAAAATTCTATCACAATTTAAAAAGTTAATTGTGTTAAATGATAATTAACAACTTGTCAAGTTTTTTATACATGGCGTTGGCGTGACAATGACTTTGTATGAGATACACCGCGCAACTATAAAAGTTGGCGCGTTTCGATGTATGACGAATGAATATCTGACATATGCGACAAAGGCATTCCACTTTGCGCTTCTTTTAATATTTTGTAGGAGCGCTAGGTTCACCTAGCGCTTCAAAGGCTGAGTACAGGCACGCACACACTAATGATGGGGTAGCGCTTGAAATTGAAGCGCAACGATTTGGAGCACTGGCTGGCATAGGTAGAATATCTGTAAAGCATATTTTCTGTAATCTGTGGCCATACCGTCATTACTAGATCTAGGACGGTAATCCTGACTTGGGGAACGGAAGTCTATCTTCTGAAACTGGTCATAGGCGCGCCTGAGGATGCTGCCGATCTGGTCGGAGACAGGAGACTTCACCAGCTCCTTGGCGATGTTGTGCAGGTCGTCCAAGTTCGCAGTCAGAAGGATGTAGGATGAAGCAGTTTGGATTATGAAAGTTATTGCTGTAATTAATAAATTGATGGTAACTAACTGTTGCAGGCGTTCATAGGCTACGGTAACCACTTACCATCAGGTGGGCCGTACGCCTGTTTGCCTACTTAGTTGTATTAAAAAAAAAAACTAAAAATGTATTTACAAATCACACAGATTAAAATAAGGTGTACAGGGTAGATTGACTGTGAAGCCCACTCGTTAAGAATGAGTGATTCAAAAGGTGAGAAAAGATTATTAATATATTTATTCTATCCAGGTATATATATCATATAGGTATATATATCATCTTTTGTCTATTTTGTCATAGTGTAAAATAAAGTTACACTGTGACAAAATAGACAAAAGATGTATACCTATAGATATATCTGGTTTAAAATTTTCAAAGATTTTTAAGTATTTTCATCTTAATTAGAGCCTTTTCGGTTGTGTCTTTAGCTTTTCTATTATTATGAGCTCTTTACTTTAAAAATATTTTCCAAGCAGGCACGGAACCTGTAAAGTGCAAATTTAATTCACATTTGAGTTTTTTATAAGCCAGAATCTGTAAAATGTACTTACAAATAATATAACCGATGAAACTCATAGTGTGTGTTTGGCGATAAGCATTTAACTGCGCAGTATTTAGAATCTTAATGAGAAATAATTTATTAGCATTAATTTTATGAATTGTGTAAACCTAATGGTCCAAATAATGCTGAAATTTTCCGCCAGAGGTTTTATAAGCCTATTTACATATGAATACAACTAAAAGGCTCAAACACTCTTACTGATATCACACATATTTAAAAAAATAACTATCGACGTTCAATTGCCGGGCAAAGGTCTACCCCATCTCCCATACAACAAACATGATTTTTTTCACTGTTTTTATAGATAACTAGCTTTTCCCGCAGCTTCGCCTGCGTCTAAAAGTAGCCTATGTTTGACTCCGGGTCTTCAACTATATTCATACTAAATTTCATCAAAGTCCGTCCAGTGGTTTGACCGTGAAAGCATAACAGACAGACAGACAGATAGTATATAGTATGGATGGTACGGAATCCTTTGTGCGCAGATTCGATTCGCACTTGATTGGTTTTTATAACACATGTCTATGTCCTACATAATCTTGTCATAGCAATACTTTACAGTTTACATCTACTTAGCTATAAATAAATTTAAATGATATGAAAACACGGCTTTATTATTTTAGGAACGCTGGTTATAATGGCTTGGTTATAAAGTTGGACTCAGTGTGTTTTGCGACCCACTACTTTTCTTGACTTAGATATTGTAAAAGGCGAATAAGGAATAAATAAGAGATCAACATTTCTGGACACCTGTATAAACATTAAGAAGTTCTGGCAAAATATATTGGAAATAATAACATTTATCTGTAATAGCTATCCCACCAAAAACATTCTGTAAAAAACTAGCCAAGTCTCGATGGAGCTGCTTGTTTATCTCTAAAAAGTAATGAAATCTAGACAAAGTCGTGCCAAGTCTAAGGTTCTTTACTGCGATTTCTTTATTACTTATTCTTTTAGACGGGTTAGACGGTATAATTTCTGAAAGATCGGCGCGGTATTTACGCCTAAGCCGGTTGTATTCGGTGATCGCTGAAGCTTGAGCTTTTATACTCTTGAAGTCAACATTTATGAGGTGCAGTTCTCGTGAAAGCGCCACGTAGGCTTGGCCACAAGAGAATATGGAGGTGCCAATCTTCAACTTGTATAACAAGTATAAAAACCAGTCTAGTCTTATCCAGAGTTTTCCTTTAATTTTATTTATATGCGTATTAAAAGCAGAAGGGGAGGTATTCGCCCAGCAGTGGGACGCTATAGGCTAGATTAAATTAGAAGATGTGTCCCACTACGCTGGATTTTTGCAATGACAATCGATTTTTTTATGTACCAATAGTAGAAGGGGGTATGGGGAT
The DNA here is from genome assembly GCA_947363495.1 of Euzophera pinguis. NCBI lineage: Eukaryota > Metazoa > Arthropoda > Insecta > Lepidoptera > Pyralidae > Euzophera > Euzophera pinguis. The sequence continues at coordinate 14,812,942 of OX376172.1, read as the reverse complement.
CGTTAGTAATGAGTTCCACCATGTACTCATCTGTGTTCAATGTTTCTCTTTACTTCGTTGTAGCAAACACAAAGCAAACACTTTATATGAAGGAAACCCAGTTTATTATTGTAATCTACAAATCCGTCGTACGAACAAATCTTCCGTTCTCCCACCTTTTTATCTGTCTCTTTGACAGCTCTAAACTTTGAGGTTGCGTTCACAAACATAAGTAGCGTTCGGAAACGCTACACCACCCCCCTAGGGAGAAAACTAACCCCACAAAGAAAAAGTTACAAATGTGAAAACTTAAAGCAAATTATGTATAGAGAAAATTAAAACAATTAACAACACATAAGTTAACCATAACCGTTAAGCAATAAATAAATTGTAACAGAAACCAACTCAAAATATTTCTAACAAAAATTATAAATCTAAAGGACTTTTAAATTTTACACTTCGTCCAGAACGTGTTGTATAAGGTTTCGACGGTAAATTGGTATTTGCGGGTGCTGGTATTACAGGGATCGGAGCTGAAATAGGCGCTTCTGGAGGAACAGGATCAGAATTAACGCTAAGATAAGCCGGTTTCACCCTGTCGATGCTTACTTCTACCTTTTTATCTCCCATGACAATGGTGAACGTCTTATCCTTCCTAGAGACCACCTTATAGGGGCCAGTATAGGGAGGTTTTAGAGACGGTCTCACCGTGTCGTCGCGCAGGAAAACGTGGCTTGAGGAACACAAATCTTTATACACAAAGGTGGCTTTCTTGCCATGCGCTGACGTGGGGACGGGCTTTAATTGCGACATTAATCGTTTTAATTGAGAGGCGAAATTGGTTATATCTGAACTGGAATCTGGAGTTGCGGAAGGTGAAATAAATTCGCCGGGTAAGCACAGAGGTTCTCCGTAAACTAACTCAGCGGGAGACACCTGTAATTCTTCCTTAATTGAAGCTCGCATCCCTAGCAAAACTACCGGTAACGCTTTGCATCAAGATTCTTGATGACACATTAGAGCCACTTTTAATTGACGATGCATACGCTCAACTAAGCCATTCGCACACGGGTGGTAACTCGTGGTACGCACTCGTTTAGAGGAGCAAAGTGCATCAAAGATTGAAAGAGAGCAGATTCAAATTGTCGGCCCTGATCTGTTGTAACTAAGCACGGAACACCGTATCGAGCCACCCAGCCACTGAAAAAGGTCTCAGCGACTTCTTCTGCAGTTATACCTACCATTGGCCATGCTTCAGGCCACCGACTAAAGCGGTCGACGGCTGTTAAACAATAGTAAAAACCTTTACTGTAAGGCAAAGGACCGATAATGTCCACATGGACGTGGCGAAAACGCTTGGAGGGTGTGGCAAAATTACCAAGAGGTGAGTTGACGTGCCGGGTAATCTTGCTACGTTGGCAAGCTTGACACGTTCGAGCCCAATTACGGCAATCCTTCTGAATGTTAGGCCAAACAAACCGCTCAGAAACCAGTTTGGCTGAAGTACGAGCGCCTGGGTGACTAAGGTTATGTACTTTATTGAACACCGCGCGACGAAATGATGGTGTTACAAACGGACGGGGTTTCCCAGTCGAGGTGTCACAATAAAGAGTTATGTCGCTACCAGGAATCGCAACTTTTTCCAGTTTTAGCGAAGAATTTTCCAGCATCTCTAGCAGTTCCTCGTTTTCCAATTGGTCAGTGGCAAGGTCGGATAAATTGTCGTCAAGACGAATGGCTTCGATCCGTGACATGGAATCCGCAACCACGTTATCCTTCCCACTGACATGGACAATGTCCGTGGAAAATTGGGAAATAAAAGAGAGCTGGTTCAGCTGTACCGGGGGCAGCTTTTCACGACGCTGTGAAAAGGCGTAGACCAACGGTTTATGGTCAGTGTAAATACGCACATGTTGGGCCTCCAAAACATGTCGGAATTGTTGGACAGCTTCGTAGACAGCAAGTAGTTCTCTATAATATGCCGGCCAAGTAGACTGACGGGTAGTAAGTTTTTTGCTAAAAAATGCCAGTGGCTGCCAATCATCTTCGACACGCTGTTGTAAACATGCACCAACATGGGTAGAAGAAGCGTCAGTGAAAAGACCCAGAGTAGCAGAAATATCCGGATGGGCTAGAATGGTAGCGCTAGCTAAGTGGTCTCTACACTTGTGGAAAGCTGCCTCTAAATCCGGAGTCCAGGGGACAGGTTTCTTGCCCTTTAATTGAGTGGAGGCCAACATATCAATAAGAGGGGCCTGGTATTCCGCCGCGTTAGGTAGGAAACGGCGGTAGAAATTTATCATTCCTAAAAATCTGTGCAGGCCTTCCACCGTTTTAGGCAAGGGGTAAGTTTGAAGGGCGTCGATGCGATCTGGTGGTGGGCGAATACCGTCTTTAGAGATCAGATGACCTAAAAATGTCACTTCTTCGGCACCAAAAACGCATTTGGATATGTTTATGACTACGCCAAATTCGGAAAGTCGTTGAAATAAGACACGAAGATGTTTCTCGTGCTCTTCCTTCGAACGAGAAAAAACCAAAATGTCGTCAACGTACGGAAACACAAAATCAAGGCCACGCACCACCTCATCGATAAAACGTTGAAACGTCTGTCCCGCGTTACGTAGCCCAAAGGTCATATAGGGGAACTCAAATAGCCCGAAAGGAGTTATGATAGCTGTTTTGGCAATATCATCGGGCGCAACTGGTATTTGTTGGTATGCCTTAACTAGATCGATGGTGCTGAAGACCGTGCATCCAGCCAAGTCCTGACCAAAATCCCCTATATGCCGGACAGGGTAACGATCGGGAACGGTGCGAGCGTTTAAAGCGCGATAATCGCCACAGGGGCGCCAACCCTTTTCACCCTTTTTAGCCATATAGAGGGGTGAGGACCAGGGACTGCTCGAAGGTCTAGCAGTACCACAGGCAACCATGTCATGAATACCAGCAGAGGCGGGGGCCAGACTGCGATGTCGACCTAGAATTTGCCCTAGAACGGGTACCTTGACGGGATGGGCGGTTTTTCGCCAAAGCGTCAACTTTCCTTGATAGCTCGAGCAAAGATTTCTTAATATGGTCAAGCTCAGAAGATGAAAAAGAAGAAGCAGCATGAACAGCCAAGGGCGCTGAGGATGGGGTTTCTGAGATGGCATCAGCTATCTCAGCAACCTTGTCCAATGGTAGATCTCGCTGAGCTGTAAGGATCCGCTGAATGTCAGGTGGTAATCGCCTCATCCACAGTTCGCGGATAATCCCTTCATCGCCAACCGTTATGCCAGAGCGTGACCGCAAATGACGAAGAAATGCTGAAGGCTTTCTATCACCTAACTGCTCCTCACTAAGTAGTTTACGGACCCGCTGTTCTTTAGAAGATGATAATCTTTTAATAATGTCCTTTTTTAGGTTTTCATATTTACCTGTAGGAGGAGGGTCTGCGATTATGTCTTCCACTTCACTGGCCAATCTGGTATCTAATTTAGCTAAAATATGCCCGTACTTAGTAGCATCCTGGGTTATGCCTGATATATCAAATTGTGCCTCTGCTTGAGCGAACCACAAGGTCGGCTTGTCTTCCCAGAAGTCTGACAATTTTATCGATACTGCATTTACTGTATGTGCAAAATTAGAACCGGGTTGCAAAAGTTTTAGCTGTTCCTGTAATTCCAGCACCTGCTGTTTCAATTCTTCTGACATTTTGAAATTTAAAGTAATTAAAAAAAAAAAATATATGAACAGGAACAAACATGCAAACAAAACTTTAAAAAAAAATTAGGATTATTTTTATGTATATTAATTAAATTTGGAACAATTTTAAGTTAAGTACTTTAGTCAATAAGTTTTGAAATTATAAGTACTTAGGTAACTAATTATAATTAAAACTTTGTTAGAAATTTGTAATTGAAATTAGTTAAACAAAACAGTATGTATGCAAGGTGCAGAAGCAAGGATTTAACAAAATCAAATACAAATAAAGTTATTAACCGGGACGATTTCAACGGGTCATAAAAGTAAGGATTTTAATTGTTGCAATTTAATGAAAAATAAATGTCCTTATGTGTTTATGTCATTCCTCATGAGAGTTATGTGTGTGGGAGACAATCTTTAATTAAATATGTACACAAAAAACACCAGGAAAAATGTTAGTTCAACAAGCACTTTCACTGTGTAAGTTTGTCCGACACCAGATAAAAGAAAAGTTGTTACCATTTGTCTTCCATTGCTTACTGTTAGTTGGAAGTCAGGCAGCTGTAAGTAATCCCACAAAAAACGATGCAGCATGCAAGTGCAGGGTTATACACCAAAGCCGGGTATCCAACAGGTAGCAGGCAAGAAAAGGGTGCTATGTCCAGTAGAGTAAGTCGAAACGTGCAGAGTTCTTGAAACCCCAACGTTCGTAACCACTTCAGGGAACAGCAACGTTTAAAGAAGACGACGAGTGCGCTAATTGTGTCCAACAACGAAGTCAAATTTTTCGAGGGGTCACCAATATGGGGATCGTTAGTAATGAGTTCCACCATGTACTCATCTGTGTTCAATGTTTCTCTTTACTTCGTTGTAGCAAACACAAAGCAAACACTTTATATGAAGGAAACCCAGTTTATTATTGTAATCTACAAATCCGTCGTACGAACAAATCTTCCGTTCTCCCACCTTTTTATCTGTCTCTTTGACAGCTCTAAACTTTGAGGTTGCGTTCACAAACATAAGTAGCGTTCGGAAACGCTACAGGGGCATTACCATATCTCTAATACAGCTGAGACCAGCTGAGGGTTCTTCATCAGATACTTCAGACCTTCGATTTTTGACATCAAATGAAGCGGCCCACCAAGTTGAATATTTTTTGTACAGGCGGTATGTCGATCTCTAATAGTTTGGTTGGGCTCTTGTGTTTTCTAATCAGGGTCACCAGGTACTCCAGATCTTCGATTATCCTAGTTTTTATAGTTTTCCCTTTATGTGGCCATTAAACCCTAACTCTGTACCAAATTTCAGCTCTCTGAGTTTATGGGAAGTACTAGTTCTATTCTGATGATCATGAGTGAGTGAGTGCGAAACTTTGCTTTCTCTTAACTTCGGAACTAAATGACCTACAGACTTGAAATTTTGGATTTTAAGTATGTGATTATAGCTTACTGGATGAAAAAAATCTGCGTTCTGGTCTTATCCAGAGGTTCTCAAATAGGGACCTGAAAATGCGGCGAAATGGTTCCAGTAAAGGATGGTACAGCAGTGTTTGCTTCGCGCTCGACTTGGTGGGGGCACTGCCGTGCCCCCCGATATTCCCTACCATCTCCCTTGTCCTGCTATTGTATAACACCCCCTTTAACTGTCTGTGTTGTATATAATGTGAATTTTCTACTAACACTATAATAAACTAACAATTGTCATTTGCTCATCTGTCCCAACGAGTATTTTTTGACATCATACACTGTGTGCTTCTCAAACTTCGACATTGGCAGAATCATTGTTTGGCCAAACGATGCAGCCATTAAAATAAAAATAGAATAGAATAAGCATTTAGGTCTTTATTTCTTTAACTAAGGCCGGCAAGGAGGATATGCTCGGTAAATTGATTAAAGAAGGAACGATGGATTAAAGAAAAAAAAGTGTTCAAGGATCTAATAAACTATTGCATTATAGGGGTAGATACTGATTAATGGCGCGACGCGATTGACGCGCTTGTCGGTGTTGCAGGCGTACATAGGCTACGGTAACCACTTACCATCAGGTGGGCCGTACGCCTGTTTGCCTACTTAGTTGTATAACGTCAAGAGAATGCCGCCGTAGGGAACGGCTGCTATTAGCATTAATTTTAGCCCTCATAATTATGTATCTGAGATAGTTGAGATACATCCCTGAGTGGCCATATGTGGAGACTCCAATTATCTATAGAGGCACTGTCATATTGTCGACCTGTGACGTCACGACTACGTAATAGAGGTGTCCGGCGCATGACAGCTTGTCCCTGTGATGAATCGCTCCAATCTAACCATCAATTACTAATTCTATGTAACGTTGAACTTAATAGATTTTAAATTATTTGTTGATTAATTTGGTCATTACAGTTTTATCCTATAACATAATAGTATTGTGTAGGGGATTTCAACAAGGGGCGAAGGGGCTGAAATCGGCCTGACACCGGGCAAAATTGAAATAAGACGCTAAATGAAATACCTTTCAACATAGAGAAGAAAATTATTGAATCCATACTAATATCATAAATGCGAAAGTCTGTCTGTCTGCCTGTTACGTTCTCACGGCCAAACCACTGAACGGATTTTGATGAAATTTGGTATGAATATAGTTGAAGACCCGGGGTCAAACATAGGCTACTATTTGACGCAGGCAGAGCTGCGGGAAATAGGTAGTCTAAAATAAAATTAACATTTTCAAAATTACCCATGTCTAACAATAAATATTTGAATTTGGCAGAGAGCTGTTTCAGATATTTTTTCAACACTGTTGACGCGCTTTTGCGATTGGCCATCTGTCAGAATTCGCCCGTTTTCGGAAAACGGGAAAAACTTGTGTCCCGGAGCCATCTCGGGGACACCTTAAATTCAAAATTCAAATCATTTTTTGTGTTTCATTAACAGTTTTACACACACTGTTTTTATAAAGATAAGTACAATATGAATTCTGTCGGGCATTGCAATTTAAGAAATGGAACGGCAAGCGATTAGTGGATGTTAATACTCGTAACTTATGTGTGAAGAAAATTAATATAAAACCTGGACGGAAAGTCGCAAAAAGGGACGGTTCCGTTCAAAACAGGACGTATGGTCACGTTAGATATGACCAAGAATAACCTAAAGGATTTTTCTCAAAAATCGGGTTATTTGCATAAAATGTAGGTATTACATGTCTTCTTAAATAATATATAATTTACCGATAAAGGTGTGCAAATTCTTGAACAAATTATATTACTATTTAAGTATCTGTACCTCTGTACGTGTACTAGTTTACAAAAAAACTTAAAAAGAAAGTGGTCTGGGAAAGTTGATACACTAAATTTAATAATTGGCTGTTGTTGAGAATGCATCTATTGAGAGTTGCTGGAATGCTATTTTTGGGAAGTATACTCATCCAAAACCGTTGAGTCGAATGAAAATTATGGACATCGAACGAAAATCATTCGACTCATTAGTTTTTGAAAGAGGATGGAACCTTATAAGCTATTTAGTACATTGTAACTTCTCATGCACTTTTTCAAAAACAAACTTAGTTTACAACAGTTTTGTAAAAAGTAATGCAAAAATAATAAAAATTAATCAAAAATCCCATCCCGAACAGTACCCGGCTCAAATGTACCCAAAACGCTTGCTGCATTTCCTCTTTGAATTGCTATGGAAAGCCTTTGAATCAGGTACCATCCGGAGCGATTGCCACGATTTTTATCGTCGCCCTATTTCACTAACAAATTGCTTAGCCCCTGCACACCACGGACCAGCCGTTTCCACGACAAATGGTACAAACTCGTACTGGCTGGTCAAAATTGAGTACCTACTTCGCTACTTTAAGTCCAGCTGTGACTTCAGCAGCAGCAGCAGGAGATCGCATTGTGTAAGAGACATAGGATATACCGCATACGTGCTGACGCAAGTCGCGTCCTATAACAGACAACGTCTTCTCTGCCATGGTATTAGAGTTATACCGTCAGGACGCTTTCCATCGGTGCGCGATAGGCCAGGAGGCTCTAACTGGCAGGGTATTTTGACCGATATTAACGCCCTACGAATTATGTCGTTTATAGAATAATGACGAGTAATGTAACAACTTACTTCAGTTATCAATTTTCAATTTATAAGTAGCTTTAAGGCTTTGTTTCAGTGAAACAACAAAATAATGAGATTTAAGTTCAATAGCGAAAGCTGATGACATTAAAAAGCTCTGTCTGCCCTAATTGAAGTGGATAAAGTGATGCTTTGTAAACTTATTGGATTTTGTCACTCAATACGGGGGTTTACTTACATAAAATATTACAGAAACTCGTAAATATTTAGGTGAAATATATTATTTATAAAAACATGGCCTGTGGCTTTAAGTCCGTCATTTACATGTTTTGTAATAAAGTTTATATAATAATTAAACATGGTCATCATCATTTAAGCCGCAGTCAGTCCACTGCTGGACATAGGCTTTACTTATTGGAATCTATTGGGAGAGCCCAATGATTTCCAAAATGATCGGTTGGAAGCGGCCTGCCATTTTTGTACCTATTTATATTGTAAAATCATTATAAAACCTACATTTTATGCAAAATAAATATTTGATTGATTGATTGCGTTCAGCGTTTGCCTGCGACCATTTTCAGGACCATTTTCAGGTAATCTGATCGGTGGATGTCCAACGCTGCGCTTGCCGGTTCGTGGTCGCTATTCGGATGATGGTCAGATGACCTGAAAAAGGTCGCAAGCAAACGCTGAATACAGGCCGCTTCCAACCGGTCGTTTTTGGAAATCATTGAGAGAAGCCAATGTCCAGCTGTGGTCTGACTGCGGTTGAAATGATAAATATCAATGTAGTTAAAGATCTGGGGTCAATCTGTCTGTATTAAGTCTACAGATTATTCAGGTGAATCCGGGACGGTTTACTAGTATAACAGAGGTACAACAATGTCTCGTTGGAAAAGGAAATTATATTTTTATCTTTACACCGGCAGCCGGTGGGATAAATGAGCTCCTGATATCATTCGTCGATTTATTAAATGAGTTTGGGGTAATGTCGACATACGACCTTATAATATACTCTTTATTGCATTAAAATAGGGTTGTTATAAAAACATTAAATTGCTAAATCAAACTAATCATACTAATATTATAAATGTGAAAGTGTGTTTATTTGTTTGTCCTTCCTTCACGCCCTAACTAAGCAACCAATCGACTTGATTTTCGGCATAAAGCTAGTTGAAAGGATGGAGAGTAACATAGGCTACTTTTGGTCCTGGAAAAACATCATGTTTTTAAAGGAGGTTTATACGCGGGCGAAGCCGCGGACACAGCTAGTAAGTTTATATATAAACCGAATGTATAAGATATAGGAAAGATGGTCAAACGACCTGAAAAAGGTCGTAGACAAGCGCTGGACGCAGACTGCTTCCGGTCATTTTGGAAATCATTAGGAGAGGCCTTATAGATTAATAATTGGTCTCGCGCGCTCGACTAGATACCGTCAGCATACTAGAAAAATTCGGCAACTAAAACCATGCCGAATTCGGCATACTTGCGGCATACCCGCGTCAGTCACGCCGCGACCGATGAATGAGTTGTAAATTTAAAATTTAATGTAAAAGCAGACGCAAAATGTGCAGTTTGCGTAGTCAAACTGTGTAAGAATAATAATAAAAGAAATAAGAAAGATACTGGTATTACATACCATCAATGAGTATTGTATAATTTCGAAATATGGACGTAAATTACTCACGAAAATAATATATAACCCTAAAATACGGCGCGAAGTACCGCTCGGTGCTCAATGTTGTTGTTGTTGTTGTTGTGTGTGTATTAAAAAATCTCAAATTCCCGAAAAAGGTTTCGATTTTTATTATTTAGATATTTTGTTTTTTAACTCCCGACCCCAAAAGAGGGATGTTGTAATTTTGACTTTTTCTTAACGGTGGTCTGGGAGAAAATTAAATACGTGGAATGTACTAGCTGCTTCTCTTCCCGCGCAGACCATACAAGCCGGCCGAGGGAGTGGGCGAAAATAATAATAAAACTCTTTATTGCACCAAGAAATTAAAATTACAAAATTACATAAGAGATTTGCAATGTACAATGGCGGCCTTATCGCTATAGCAATTTCTTACAGGCAACCAACGGGTAGGATTTAATAAAATAACATGGGTAAGGCGCAGACATAATAAACAGACACAAAAATAAAGAATATATAAGTTAATTTACACTTAAAAAAGTAATTTAAAAGTTAATCCATACTCAACAATTATGCGTTCTATATACATTCAAAGTACATATGTAGACACAAGTATTGCACAATACTTATTGCAAACAAGACACAGGTTTATCAAGCGGTTCCAATGGTGAGGTAAATAAGTTGTTAACATAATCATATAGATAGGAAATGGGCTTTAACCAGTGACTTAAAAACGGGAAGAGTTTGAGCGCGTCGAATGGTAACCGGAAGAGAATTCCATAAACGGATTGCTTTGACAGTAAACGAGCGGGAAAAAAATTCAGTAAAGTGGACAGGTGTTACTAACCGTAGGTTACACGAGCTGCGTGTTCTATTTTGTTCTTCACTACAGAACACAAAACGATCTTTTAGATATTGAGGAAAAGAGGGATTAAAAAGAAAAAATCGAAGAACCATACCTGTCAGTAGGCGATGCGACTAGCAACCTATCACTATTTTGATTCCATTTCCACTTTACGCCCACCAACATTCTAAATATGGCCTTTGGGTAGTTGGTACCCCGTAGGGTATTGTTGCCGGATAATCGATTAATCGAATTTGGGTTTTTTTTTAATAATCTTGGGTATCGAAAGTATTGATATAATAAATTTAATCGACTTTTGACAATTAATCGAATATATTCGATTATTAACTGCAATACCAAACAATTAGTCGATTATTGAAATGGGTCGATATAAATTATATCAATTTAATCAACTTAGGTAATCGTTTATATCAATGGTTATTAATCGATTATGTATCTATAGTATCGATATAATCTAATCTGTAGTATTGATTTTTGAGAATTTATGAAAAATAATCGATTAATGGATTAACAATAATACCAAGCATTTCAGGCACCGGTACTATACAGATATACCGGAACTCGGCGGCGGGATGTACAGCGGGCATAACACAAATCATCGTCATTCAACTCATACAGGAAAAAATATTGTACTTACAGAAATATATTATCGATAATATCAATATCGATACTATCGATATATGATCACTATCGATAACTTAGTTTATATTTTTTAACTATCAAAGAATCGATTATTATTCGATGTGTAATCGATTTTCCGGCAACACTACTGTATGGAAAAAGGCCATGATAATATGTATGTACTAGCTGTTTCCCGCAGCTCCGCCTGCGTCAAAAGGTAGCCTATGTGTGACTCCGGGTTTTTGACAATATCTGTACCAAATTTCATTAAAATCAATTCAGCGGTTTAGTTGAGAAAGAGTAACAAACATCCATCCATACTTACAAACTTTCGCGTCTATAACATTAGTAGGATGTGTATGTCTATTTATTTATTTGTATTTAAACCATGGTTACAACTAAAAAGAGGTCAGTAATCAATTAGCTCCAAGCTAAATAGAAAATTAAAGTAATGTTTAACATACTGTACTGTGTAATAATAAATCAAATGAAAGTTTTTTTGCAATTTTAGGATTCTATATTAGAATTATAAAATAAAGTAGACAAAAATTAACCATTTACCTACCACCTACCTTATCTTCGAAACTATGGATTCCAGAATTTCGTTGCATAAATTACAGAAAATCTATGAGATAATTTTAAATTTATTTGGGAGGTCCAAATGAAGAAAAATAAAAAATTGTACAGAAGCCTCTCCACGCGAGCCGACTCGACTCACACTTGGCCAGTTTTATTTTAATTTCATTTTAAAGGAATTTCTGAACTACTTTTTATAATACGTAACAAGACCACAGCAATTAATAATTTTCCTATTGGTCGGGCACCAGTCTAGTAGCTGGCAACACCATAATCGACGCTAGTGTGCGTCTTTGCACATTGTTTTATACACAATTTCCTATTATGTGGCCGCATTCTGGAAACTGATTTTTCTTCACAGCGCGGTATCTAGTCGTAGTGCCGCGGAGACCAATTATTAATCTATGGGAGAGGCCTAAGTCCAGCAGTTGACTGACTGCGGTTGAAATGATGATAAAGGACAACCTCGCTTTTTAGGTTTCGTACTCAATGGGTAAAACGGGACTAAGATTCCGCTGTCTGACCGTCATTTACTAACATGAATCGTGATAGTTGAAATTTTCACAGATGATGTATTCTGCTAAAAACAGAATAAAAAAATAAAATTTAAGGGGCTTTCTACAACAAACGTGATTTTTATTGCTCGTTTTTGCTAGATATTGATAAAAGTTACAGGTAAACACTGGAAATATTCACAGAATATTTAGTAAAATAATCACTTAAAAACATAATTAAATAAAAAAATATATACAATACATTAGATTTAAAGACAACTAACGTGATTTTTTTGCAGTTTTTATAGATAATGGTACGGAACACTTCGTACCCAAATCCGACTCGCACTTATATTGAGGTTTTATTTTTGAAAGTGGTAAAAAAAGTCATACAAGTGGGATATTTTTATGTTACAAACTCCACCTATAACCTCTTTTTAAGGTGAAATGATTTAGATGCAGCATACCGGAAAGTAGCCCATAAATCATGTTCTTTGGACTGGAAATAAACTGAATATATAGTGAAGCCCTTCACTGAGGCGCGAGAATAAGGCCTTAGTGTCATATTTATAAAAAAATATATACCTAAACTCTATGAAGCGATGGTTCAATGTCCTTAATTTATAGAGATCTGTTAATGAGGTGTGAAAACGGAATAGGAAGTACATGAACCCTATTTTTAAACTAACACACCACCAAAATACCCCTAATATCAGTAAGTCTGAATAAGGGCTCTCCTGATCCCGAACGATTTAAAAAAAAAGCATAGCTTTCCAATTATTCAGACTATCATATATAGATCCTGTCTCTATCTATGGTCTAGTGATTACGTTTGCCTTAGACACGGAGGTCGTGGGTTCGATTCCCGCTTTATTTACTTGTTTCTAGTTTGGTTAAGACAAAATAAGCGGGACGAATTTTGTTCGATATCAAATAATTTTCACTCGACACATTCATACTTCCATACTAATATTATAAATGCGAAAGTCTGTCTGTCTGTCCGTCTGTCTGTCTGTTACGCTTTCACGGCCAAACCGCTGAAAGGATTTTCATGAAATTTGGTATGAATATAGTTGAAAACCCGAGGTTAAACATAGTAGCCTATGTTTAACCTCGGGTTTTCTGTTTGACGCAGGCGGAGCTGCGGGAAAAAGCTAATTATCAATATTCACTTCCATACTTCCATACTAATCCATACTTCCATACTGATATTAAAAATGCGAAAGTCTGTCTGTCTGTTACGCTTTCACGGCCAAACCGCTGAACGGATTTTGATGAAATTTGGTATGAATATAGTTGAAAACCCGGGAACAAACATAGGCTACTTTTTGACGCAGGCGGAGCTGCGGAAAAAAGCTAGTATGTCATACATTTCAAAAATAGGCCTCCTGCTTGTTTGATAATATCGATTTCGTGCTTCGGAAGGCGCGGAAGTCATTCGACCAGTTTTGTGTAAGTCAGACTTTCAAAAATAGAATCCTGCACTGGAACACACACTTAAGTGATGAGAGCGTCGAAAAACATTTAGTTTGACATTCCTCCATCTCTGTAGAGTCATGAAAATATGCCGCCATAACAAGAACTACTTACAAGCATGAATGTGGATTTTTACGTAAATTGATTACACTGATATCGAAGTGTTTTTGGGGTCAGGAATGCTATTTTTGAAAAGTGTAACTCACGCAATATTTTGATTTTCGTTTGGTATCAAATGATTTTTATTCATCGTAACCGGTGAATCGAACGATTTTTATGTATGCAAGTATGTATGAAATATGAAGCGGTCTTTGTCTATGACTATTTTTTCAGAACATAAAATCTTCTAAAAAAAAAAAATGTGGGAACACTGGGACTTTTGACGGGAAAAGTACGCTGCGCTGTATTTTATTTTCCAAAATTTGTGTTTTTTGAATGTTTGTGCATAATAATGGTGGATTATTATTCGTAAAGTGTTCGATAACAAGCGAGAGAGTTGGGAAGTGCTACAGTGTTTGATTTATGTGATTTTCATGCTTGTTGCCAAAAGCTCCTAGTAATCGCTAAGTGCAGTTTTTCTACCACTTCACTTAGCCTGATTCTTCTGACTAGATTTGACTAGGACTTGACGAAACCACACTGTAGGACTGAAGAAGATTGAAAAATTAAAAAGGGCTATAAAGGATTTGTATCTGTAGTGTGTGGCCTAAAGTCTAGCAGGATACCGGAGTACAGGATGTAAAGGAAATACGTGCGTACATAACAAGTGTTTATTCCGGACTGTTCGATTCTATACAAACACCCAAAACTTAGATTACCCACCACCATTTATTATTCACTAACCTACATACATTACACTCCCCCACATCAATTAACCCTATACAATAATAATATTAAGCCCTAATTACACTTATCTCAACTTAACATCTATCGACACATTTTCTTAAGCCTACATTGTCGAATGGGGCGATTTGGGGGTGGTGTGGGTACGTTAGGCAAGGCATCCTGAAATTCGGGAGACGCAGGAGCATCCCTCTTATTCATTACCCCGTGCCCCACTTCCAAACCCGAACCCGGGACAACAGCGTCTGTGGTCACCCGCTGCTCCTGCGCCCGAGCCGTATCACCCGTGTCCGGCAAAGCTAACTGGGGTTGAGAATTTGTGCTAGACTTATTGTTACTAGGAGGTGTAACGGGTTCCGTAACTGGGCATGCAAGTGATGATCGGTTTACCGACCTCCTCCTTAATTGATCAATATGCCTATGTACTACCTCCCCATGTTTATCTTTTACCTTGTAATTATTAGGCCCCATGCACTCAGCCACTTGGCCTGGTGCCCACTTCTGCGATTTTAGGTATTGCCTGTACCATACGGCCTCATCCGGTTTTAAATCTCTGTGACTACCCTTTGCTGCTAACTTTTGGTGCTGTTGTTTTGTTCTGACCTTACTTTCCCTATCTGGCTTTAGAGCGTCTAACTTTGTTCGTAACCTACGGCCTAGCAACAGCATTGCCGGGCTCTCCCCGGTCGTCGAGTGCTCAGTATTCCTATAATGTATCAAAAACGTACATAGTGCCTTATCAATGTCTTGCTTTTCTATACTGGCCTTCTTAATTACTCGTTTTACCGATTTCACCGCGTTTTCGGCCAAACCGTTTGAAGCTGGATGGTAGGGGGGGGAAAATAAGTGCTCAATATGCTGGCTACTCACAAAATTAGCAAATTCCGCGCTCGTAAAGGGTGGTCCGTTGTCCGATACAATCTGCTTAGGTAGCCCCCATCTACTAAATAAATAACAAAGTTTTACTATAACCCCTGTGGCTGCCGTGCTCGAAACCTGAAAAACTTCTATCCATTTGGACATAGCATCCACTACTACCAAGTAAGTTTTACCAAATATTGGCCCCAAAAAATCCAAATGAACCCTAGACCACGGCCTATTCGGCCAGGGCCACATCCGCGGGGTCTGCCGCGGCGGCGCGTCCGCCTGCGAAGCACACACCTCGCACTCCCGACACAGCCGCTCCACGTCCTCGTCCACGCCCGGCCACCATACATAGCTGCGGGCTAAAGCTTTAGATTTGACTATACCCATATGAGGCTCGTGGATCATGCGCAGTACCTTCTCCTTACATTCCACCGGCACTACCAGCCTATGGCCCCACATAACGCAACCTAATTCCTCATATAACCCATCTTTACGATTATAATAGGGTTTCATATTCGTAATCTCGCATCCTCGACCAGCCGCCGACGGCCCCCGCTGCTGCCTGCCGCTGCTTGCAGCTAGCGCATGCACATCCGCCGATAGTTCCCGGCTCCCGGCTACAGACGCGTCAACCGCCGCTGAATCCCGCTCCGCGGCTTCTAGTGAACCGGCTAATTTCACGGCGTTAGTGAATGTCAGCGAATCGTCTTCAGCAAATAGTCTCTGCCGGATAAGATCGCTTTTTAAGCCGCACACAAGTTGATCACGAAGGTTCTCATTTAAGCTATCAGTCAGCTTGCAATACCGCGTCAATTTGTTTAACTCCGCTACATAGGTAGCCACGCTTTCGTCCGCCGCCTGCCTCCTTTGTCTGAACCTGAACCTCTCCGCCAGTGCCGATGGTGGAGGTTGAAGATGATTACGTAATAACCCCACTGCACATTCGTAACTTAGTTCCGACGGTTTATTCGGGCTGGCTAAATTTGCCAGAAGTTCATAGGCTTCGTCACCCATCACTGCAATCAAAGTTGGCACTTTAAGTTCATTCTTCACACCGTTTACAGTAAAGTACATCTCGAGCCTTTCCACGTAGGACGACCACGCCCCGTTCTTCACATCGAACTCCCGCACCTTACCGATCGACATATTCGCGATATGTTTATTGCACGCGTAATACAAATAACAATCCTCGTTCGTCACTGTAGTGTGTGGCCTAAAGTCTAGCAGGATACCGGAGTACAGGATGTAAAGGAAATACGTGCGTACATAACAAGTGTTTATTCCGGACTGTTCGATTCTATACAAACACCCAAAACTTAGATTACCCACCACCATTTATTATTCACTAACCTACATACATTACAGTATCCATGTCCGTAAAACCCATTACTAAAAAAAAATCTGGGAACACTGGGTAAACCGGGCTCTCTCTTTCTCTCTCTCTCTATGGTTAAAGAACAAAAAGACGATTAGACGAGATGAAAGATTTTTTTTTTTAAATGAAATTTTTGTAATTAAATTTTGAAGACTGGAGTGCTTATGGGAAAAAAGTAAAAGACTTTTTGAAGACTAAGACGTTTTATTTATACTCTATCCCAGATTCATTCCACATGAGTCATGAATTTCAAAAATAGGGCTCTCTAGCTATTGACGCGAGAGAGTGTTTTTGAGGTCAAATCACCTGGAATTGGGGTAAGTGGGTACACTATTAACATGGGTTTACGCTTGGCCGAATAATCTTTAATACGCCTGAAAGAACGCATTCTTTTGATAGCGCTGCTGAAAACACCATTTAGTAAGTACAGTGAGCATTGAACAATTTATACCACTTTACGCTAATACTTACATCTAAGGTGGTATTATTTTCTCTGTGGCTCTCTGTACGTATTTTTTACTACATCGATTTAGTAGGCATTAATTATTTACTGCTTGCTCGTGGTATTTTATTAAATGAAGGTTTGGTAGCGAGACTTTTGATAACGTATCTAAACATGTTTACAATACGTAGGAATTGTACAAAAAAAAAAACATAAATGCAAAATACAAAAAGTTAATATACCACATTGAGAAAGGAACGACAATGACGTTCCTTTCTTAGTGGTATACCTACATGATTCTTGTTCTTGTAGAATCAAAATGGCTGATTCTTTTTCGTCTGATTTTTTTTTTATTGAAATAAAATATGAAATGAAATACATTTATATTCAAATTCAAAAAAATAACTCACATATTTCTTTACTTCGAGACAAGGCTTTGAATTTCGGATTTAGAACACACGAAAACGCTTGAAACCTCTACATCCGTCAGCTGTCAGTTACACACACAAAGACAAGGCGAAAAGGAAAATTCATGTATTATGTACTGTACCTACTTCAATGGAAAATTGTGTGTTGTTATTTACGTCATGCCTTTGAAGACCTATTCAAAACTGTGCCCTGAAAATATAGGTGAGAGAGTTAGGACTTTTGTAAGGAGTAGTCCGTCTTGGGAAGTACTCGTACCTCCATCCTACAAAAGACCGCAGCCAAATAACACTGTGATGCAGTGTTGTGTTCCTGCTGGTGAGTAGGGTCGCCAGGCTCCAGAGGGTGTTGCAGGTGTTCATAGGCTACTGTAACCACTTACCATCAGGTGGGGCCGTACGCCTGTTTGCCTACTTAATTGTTAATAGGTACTCTGTATGACCGTCGAGGCCTGAAAATGAAGCATGAAGTATTTTGCCGATACATAGTCACCTATTTTTGACTAGCTCGATAGTCGTGTCAAGCGACCATATTGGACTAGTCGCTATTTAGTGGCATTTTCTATCTCGAGCTCCTCTGTGCTTCGGGAAGCACGTTAAGCCGATGGTCCCGGTTATTAGCAATAGATGACAGATGTTAGGCTGTATTAGATGCCTTTAGGCAGCTTTAAAAATCTGACAGAGTTGGCCACTATCACACCACGGGCCATGAATCTGTTGGTCTGGTTTCCCTGTAAAAAGGGTCACGGAGGTCAGACGGCAGTCGCTCCATTTTAATAACTCCATGACTGAGGAAGCAACTAGGAAAACAAGTGTATATGAAGAGTTTAATTGAGTTAGTATTCCATAACAAAAGCTCAGTTTTGTCCGCATATAATTATTTACATAGTCGGATATTTAGGTAATTAAATAAATTGTGTATTTTTTTATATATCCTTATTATTTACACATTCTTCTCATTATCCCTTTTCGGAGTTGGGTACCTCATCAAAAATGGACTGAGGATTAGTTTCGTGTAACAAAAACTAGTGCTTGAATATGTTAGTAAAGCATTAAATATTCTTAAGCAATTTCCAAGAGGGTTGGTGGTTTTATAACCCTACTTTTTTTTTATTTAAATTTATTGCATTTTTATGGTAAAATAAAAAAATATTTATTGGTTTCACTTTATTATAACTGTCATTACAGACACTATAAGATTTAATTAAAGTTTTTTTAATATGGTATTATCGTGTTTACTATATATATCCCAAATAGGCTAGTTTCCTAAAAAATATATAATTAGTCCGTTATTTAGATAATCAAAAAACATTGGAGACGTATTTTTTTTTTAGAAAATTAAACAAAGAATGGTAAAGATATGGCGCGGTAAAGTTCCGTGTGACGTCACAGTGTGCTACACTTTTTCGTAATATGTGACGTCACGAGCCCCCACTCCTTAACTTTGATGCGTTATATCTGTATAGCTCAATTGACAAAAGAAAATATATTTTGATTCCCTTATTGACGGACTAATTTTAATGTTAGTCTTTTGACCATGGAAACTAGCCTATTAAAATTTCATCCAAGCGTGTTTCCCAAGTCTTCAGCTTGCGTTTCGGAGCTTAGGGTACGCTGTCAGTACAGTAGGGCCTAAATTTGGAAGCATTCATTATTCTGTTTTTACCCGTAATACTACCTAAATCGGCGAGTCGAAGAATTTTTGTTCGATATCAAACGATTTACATTCGACATTAAGTCATACATATGTCATACATTTCAAAAATAGGGCTCATGGACCTGGATTGAACGGCACTGACTACCTAGTCTTCTTACCTGCGATACTACCTAGTAGAGATGGGCCGAGTACTCGGTTGTTACTCGGTACTCGGCATACTCGGCACCTTTTTCAGTACTCGTACTCGGTCGAATAACTCGGTTCTACTGCCGAGTGTTGGTGCCAAATATTTTAACATTTTCAATGGCATATCTGATTTAATTGACATCATATTACATGCATTAATGACGTCTCATATTTGCGTTCAAATTGGCGTTCAAAGGGTTCATAAGTAATAAAAACAACTTTAATAGTAAAAGCCAGTTCTTTGAAGCAGCTCCATAAAAGCAACATGGTCGTCTTGTCTTGAAATGTTCACATTCGCATTCGGTTCTTTTTCGTCTTTCGGTACATTTTACATAACCGAGTTACTTGGCCGAGTACTCGGTTTTATGATGGCAAAACCGAATAATACTCGGTATTCGGTTACTCGGTAAATGTAGTACACAGCCCATCTCTACTACCTAGGTACCTACTGGTAGTACCATCAAGATATTTATTGCCAGTAGTAATAATACCTTTTATTACAATGTACTTACATCTTGTCCTAAGTTGGCTTGTTAGTCGAGCGCGATCCGCGTATCCGTAGCGAATGAGCGTGTCAAGCGACGGCGTGACGCGATCTCGATTATATGGGTCGCCATCTAGTGGCATTTTCTATCTTGATCTCCTCCGTGTTTCGGAAGGCACATTAAGCCGTTGGTCCCACTTGTTATCGATAGATAGCGGTCGTTAGCCTGTGTCAGACGCCTTAGGGCAGCTTGAAAAATTCTGACAGTGTTGGCCGCTAACACACCTCGGGTCGTGATCGTGATCCTGTTGGTCTGGTTTCCCTGTAAAAGGGTTCCGGAGGCCAGACGGCAGTCGCTCCATTGTAATAACCAGTTCCGCCAAATCTAGGACCATGACTTACAGCGTACCCTAGGTTCCGAAGCGTAAGCTTGTCGACGCAACTAGGAATACACGCTAGGATGATGATGACATCTTGTTTCAAACATTATTATATTTGTTATGTATTTTATTTGTAAATAAAGAGTCTTTACTTAGTTACTTAACAAGAACCTTGGGATAGTCTTCGATAAACATCTTACATAGTCTCCTCAGATTGCGGAAGTTAGTAGAAGGATATTTGCTTCGTTTCGATCACTTACGCGGCTTAAGAATTTTCATTCTACTGCTACTAAAATCTCACTTGCACAGACCTTACTGCTCCCTATCCTAGACTATGCCGACTCGATCGCTCTGAAAAGCATGCAATAAACTTAAGCGCCTTCAAAACTTCTGCATTAGATTCATATTTGGATTACGCAAGTATGATCATGTTTCTTCTTTCCGCGTGCATCTCAAGTGGCTCCCGATCAGACTTCGTCGTAATAATCATATTCTGTCGCTTCTGTACACTATACTCTTTATTCCTTCGTCATCTCATTATCTAAAAGAGCGCTTCACCTTTCTCCATCAAGATGACCAGCGACCTGCTCGTAGTGTCAACGCCCTTCGCCTTGAAACTCCAACTTATACTTCTGCTGCATACTCTAAATCTTCACTGTACAAGCAGCACGTCTCTAGAATGCTTTGCCTGAAGATATTCGCACTGCTCAGACTATAACCAAGTTGCAAGAGTCGCTTGTAAGAATACTACCTCTTACTTTGACTTGATGTTGCTGTTATTTTCGCTTAGATATTTATACAGTACGCATGAATGTTACTTTATGTACGTTTATTTTATATGCAATATTTGTTATTTGTTTATATAATATTTTAGTCTTTGTAAATGTTAAATTATTTGTTACTGTATGTGGGCAATAAAGATATATTGTAACGAACTAAATTAAATTCAATAAAGTATCGGAAAATAACTTATATTCGTATCGCGGTATTGCTAACAAAGCGCCATTTTGAAACTCAGGCATTCAAACGTTTTTAAAACCGCTGTTCCATTCAATTACCTCCATGAACTTTGAACAATACAAATATTTTTTATTAAAAACGCCCACTTTACATCGTTTGCATATTTGCTGTCGTTTTTGGAGTTAGCAAATCAAATGTTTGTTTTTGTTAATTCTTTATTGATAAGGACTTTGCTTTGAACGCTTGAATCACCTCATTGTTTAATAATATTGATGATTCTGTGGAAGGCACGTAGTCGTTGAAGGAATCAAATGAAAAAGGTCGCAAGCAAATGCTGGACGCAGGCCGCTTCTAACCGGTCATTTTGGAAATCTTTCTGAGAGGCCTATGTCCAGAAGTGGAATGACTGCGGCCGAAGTTATGATGATGATGATGAAGGAAACCAAACCAGGGAATACAGAGTCGATTGATCACGCACTCTATATGAATAAAGTAATATAAAAGAAACTCAAACGTAAATATTTTAAAGATTATTCAATCATTATTAAATCCTGCATTTAATCATCATTAAGAATTATGAATAAGTAGAAAGTAATAGGTAATTGAATATTGCTTTTATTTATTGTTTTTTGTACATGTAAATAATCTGTACTCCTACTACAGTCACAGACTTTCCTCTGTTATAGTGGTTGAGTGGTAGAGATCCCTCATAGGGATAAGTCCGCCATTGTACATTTCGATGTTGTAAACTGTTTTCTTTTATGTACAACAAAGAATTTCACATACATACATACATACATAGGGCGCACTGTAAGTTTCCGGAACTGGCCACTTACATAAACAATATTTAAAAATTTATTGCAACATTTGAAAATAGAACTCTTTGGCTGTAGAATGCAGTTTGTTTCATCTGACTGTCTTTTGTTTTTACCTTGTGGCGCCATTTAAAAAATTGTGTATCTGCATCAACATGGATTGAACTCGGGAGAATTTTCGTAGTATGATTTTCTACGATTTTAAGTGTAATTTGACAGCTCAACAGAGCATCGCTCGGCTTGAAACAGCTTTTGGCAATGAAGCACCATGCAAGACAACTGTTTATAGCTGGTTTGCAGAATTCAAGCGTGGTCGTATCAATCTCAGTGACGAATCTCGCGATGGTCGGCCGTCCACCGCTGTGACCAACAAAAACATCAATGCTGTGCGCCGTATGATTGAAACAGACAGGCATGTGACCTACCATGAAATTCGCGCATCCTTAGAAATAGGCATGAGTCAAATACAATTAATCCTACACAAACATTTGGGTGTGAGAAAGCTGTGCTCGCGGTGGATCCCACACAACTTGACCGAGGCTCAAAAAACGGACCGCGTCACTTGGTGCAGTGCCATGCTTACCAGATTCAACGAAGGTGCGTCAAATTTGGTGTGGGACATAGTAACAGGTGACGAAACATAAATTTATTGCTACGATCCCAAAAGAAAGCAGCAATCGAGCGTATGAGTCTTTCAAGATGAGCCGAATCCAACCAAAGTGGCGCGCGTGAAAAGTGCATCTAAGCGGATGATTGCTTCTTTTTTTAATAAAACTGGACACGTGGCTACTGTTGCTTTAGAGAATCGTCGTACAGTGAATAGTGACTGGTACACGACCATTTATTTGCCGGAAGTTATTGACGAACTCTGTAAAAATAACCGTAAACGCCGTATCATCCTGCACCACGACAATGCTAGTTCTCACACGGCCAGACAGACAAACGACTTTTTGAAGGCGAAAAATGTAGAACTCATGAGTCATCCTGCATACAGTCCCGACCTGGCACCTTGTGACTTTTTTCTGTTCCCAAAAATTAAGAACCAATTACGCGGTCAACGATTTTCATCACCAGAAGAGGCTGTCGAGGAGTATGAAAAACACGTTTCAGAGGTCACCACAGAGAAGTGGCACAAAAGTTTTCAAAACTGGTTTCATCGAATGAAAAAGTGCATAGACGCCAAGGGAGATTATTTTGAAAAACAATAAATTAATTTTGTACCTTTAATAGTATTTTTTCATATTCATTCCGGAAACTTATAGTGCGCCCCACGTATAATTGCAAACAAAGAGGTAGGACAAAATAAAATTACACGGCCGAAAGTCTATAATATTCGAGGCTGCAAAATTGTGTAACCCTTTTTTTACTGCCATAATATTAAATGAAAGTGAAATACCTTTGTGAAAAATGATCATAACACACGCGTTTCGTATTATGCACTTGAGTGGAAAAAGAACATACTAAGCGGGTTCCGGAGTGCTATTTTTAAAAAGTATATCTCACGCAAAACTGGTGAGTCGAATGACTTTCATTTAACATAATAGAGCTCCTGGGCCTGTAGACAAAGGTACAATTTGAAAAACGATAACGACATTCTTGTTCGCTTTATTTCGAAATTAGTATAAAAGTCGACCACGTTTAGCGCGGCTAATGTCAATCCCATACATTTTTGTTTTCGAATGTCGTTCATTTTAAAATTGTGACTTCGTCTACGGGCCCTGGTGTTTCAAGCCTGCAATTACCAAAATATTTGCCTCCCACGGGACCGAACTCAAGAACGATCAAGTTTTCAGGCGTTAAATTAATCACTAGACCATGACAACGAGAGCTATTTTTGAAATGTTTGACATAAATGTCGAATGAAAATCGTTCGATATCGAACAAAAATCCTCCGATATCGAACGAAAGTTATTCGATATCAAACAAAAATTATTCGAATCTACGATTTTGCGTGAGTCACGCTTTTCAAAAATAGCTCCATATGCGCAGATAGTACAAAAGCAAATACCTATGTAGTTAGGGTTCCAGTTCAAACTCAAACAAAGGTAGTAGGTTGATTAATTGAGTAGTTAGAAATCCTAGTGCATAAGTACCTAGTATTAGTTTGGTAAAGGACCTTTACCGCACTCGGGCAGATAAGTTTTAATTGACTGAGCGAGAAGCGTCTGTTTTGTGACATAATATATGGATATAGCTTTATCACGGGGTTTTGCACGCGTTTTTTTTTTAATAAAGTATGACTCACTGTCGAATGATAATCGTTCGTTTTTCATTGATTTTCATTCGTCATAACCAGTGAGTCGAACAATTTTCATTCAACAAATTAATCATAATCTCAAAAATAGCACGCATCCTGTTAAAAGGGTAACGAAGGTCAGAGACGGTACCTAGTCGCTGTCGCTTTAAGTACATCTATACCTAAAACATAGGCTATATCTTTTTTATGAAGAGTCTAGAATACCAATAGTTTTTCTGAATTCCCTTTAGACGATCATATTGATGCACCTGCCACGTTCCGTTACATTTTCAGACATTAAAAATGTATTACATACCATCAAAGAGTGAAAGATATGAAGCAAATAAACATTTTGAAATATGATACTTTACATGCAGTTCAGACTTACAGAGTATTTGTACAAATACCTAATACGAAAATTACACTAAAACGTCAAAATATATTTACAACTTCACCATTGCTTTTTTACTATGAAAATTTAAAATAATGGTTGTGAAAACTACGCAATATACGGCTAGGTTTTCGAAAAAGTCTCGTTTAGTTTTTATGCATCTTTTTTCGATGTTAGACGTGGAATGTCGTAGCAATTGAAACGAATTTGCTTATTTCTGAATGCTGCAATTCGGTTATTCACTTATGTCATTCAAGCCCTAATACTTTAGTTTTCAAAGGAGCTTCAGTTAAATATTTTTTCAACACATTTGCTCACAAAATGTCTTTTATTTCATTGTAATTAGGCCCATAATGGGGGTTGTAAACAACACGTTGTTTATGTTATAATTGCACTTGTAAACTTGAAACGTTACGTTTAAAATAAATAATTAGGTAATAAATACGATAATAACCATATTGCAATAGTAGAATATAGAATTTAGTTAGTACTAGCTTTTTCCCGCAGCTCCGCCTGCGTTAAAAAGTAGCCTATGTTTGACCCCGGGTCTTGGACTATATTCATACTAAATTTAAAATATTAGTATGGGTAATTGTGCTCCATGATAATCCATACTAATATTATAAATGCGAAAGTCTGTCTGTCTGTTACGCTTTCACGGCCAAGCCGCTAAACGAATTTTGATGAAATTTAGTATTAATATAGTTAATGAACCGGGGTCCAACATAGGCTACTTTTTGAAGCAGGCGAAGCTGCGGGAAACAGCTAGTCCAATTATAAATTTACAGATCTCCTCGATCGGTACAGAATAGATAGCCTAGTGTAGTGACATTATCCACTACTGAACAATTAAACAAAATAATCCTACATGAAGACCGTCTATACGAGCCCAAAATACGCTAATCCGCTGTCAGTTTTCAGGAGTTGAATATCCCGCAGACTTTCACTTGCTGCAGCATCAGTCTGAATAAGCTACAGCACAGGTGCCCTGTTTTTGAAATACATGACTCATATATCGAATGAAAATCGTTCAACTCATCGGTTATGATGAATGAGTATCGTCATCGAATGTAAATCATTCGACTCACCGATTTTGCGTGACTCACGCTTCTCAAAAAGTCTGAACTCGATTTTTGACGGATTTTTAGGAAACTTTTCTGATTCTTTCTTGAAATGAAGTTTGGTATTTTAGACAAAGCCCAAAATATGGTAAGATTGCGGTCTTTCGAAGCCTCTTTGCAGAATACTTAGTTCTTAGTTGTCCTTTCTGCAAACTTTGAATAATGTTCTAAACTAGATTGTTTCATGAATAATTTGAGATATATCTATATTTATGCTTGAATGAAACAAGTTAAAAAGGCATTAGGATTTATTTTTTACTCAACTGTTCCAAGGAGAGTCATGTTTTACTACTACATCACCATCATCATCATTTCAGCCGCAATCAGTACACTGCTTGACACAAACCTCTTCCAATGATTACTAAAATAACTTGTTGGGAGCGGCCTGCATCCAGCGCTTGCCTGCGACCTTTTTTAGGCCATTTGACCATCTAGTCGATGGATGTCCAACGCTGCTCTCGTTGGTGCCATTTCAGAAAATTTCTGCCCCATTGGCCTTCGGTTCTCCGCGCTATGTCCTCCCATTGATACTTCAAAAAGGTATGTATGTTTCTTAATCGTTACTGAAACGGCTCGATAGATTTCAATTTTATGAGGTACAGCGATGGATTTGAGGAGTGTCGCGGAGAGATCGCAGAATAAACTTCCGCATTCGGGGCAGCCTTCATGTTTGTTTGTTCAAAAACAAGGTGCAAAAAACATATTTATCAAAATCAAATCACAACAGCGAGGGCTATTTTTGGTTTTAGTATTCAAAAATAGTCCTAGCGGGTGGGCTTTAGTTTTGGTAAATACTGTTACGAAATCAAAAATAAATAAAGATAAAATGCGGTCCGCGGAAGTTTGAGTAGCGCTGTCCGCGGAAAATTCTCGTACAATCGTCGCGTGTTTCCATACGGGAATAATATCGCGAACGATCTAGTACATCGATTATCTCGCTCTGACATATTGCTTTGTCTCGCTCTCGCACTTCTAGTATGTACTAAGGGAACGAGACAGAGGGTATCCCTCTCTCTCTATTCCGGAGTAGTTGTGTTCTTTCTAGAAACGTATGGAGCGGGTTTCCCGGGCCATATAAATATCGGAAGGTGCCTCAGGAGGGCAGTTCTAATTTAACTGAGCTACAAGTGCGATCAAGAAGCGATATCCGGAGCGAATAACAAGTGATACAAGCGACCTCGGCAAGGTATAGTGACTGTGATTAGCAAGTGTTTTGGACATTGTTAGTGATAAGTGAAGTAAAGTGACGTCGGCGACCATCCTTGTGGGAATAAACGTTTTTAAGAGTCATCAGGTGTTTTTCTCCAAATTGCGAACCCCGAGCTCGTAACAATACGTTTACAACGATCGACCTCCAGGACTTGGTAGAGGGGGAAGGTCCAAAAATGCTAGTTTGTATTTAAAATCGCGATCTACCGATTATATTGAACGAGAATTATTCGAAATAGAATTTCACTCGATCCACCGGTTTTCGGTGAATCGTAGATCTCAAAAATAGCACTTCTGATTCTTTGACGCAGTGAAAGATAAGCTTTTGACTTTTTATTTTCTACATCTTATAAAATTCTATTATTTACTAATATATATTAATAATGAAGTTAGGGTCACCAAAATATCTCTTGTTTCGTACAAGGTGCTCCCATGCACTGCAAACAAATAAAACAAATTAACAATATAGGTAGATGTATCGGAACCCTATTTTTGACAAGTATGACTGACGCAAAACCGGTGAGTCTTTTGCGGATGCTAATAAATAGTTTTGAAGTAAATTAATAATTTTCGTTCGACATGATCGGTCGGTTTATTCACTTAACAGATTTTGGACGAGTCACACTTGTCGAAAATATGGCCTCTGACGTGTACATAAGGTAAATTTCTCTAAAATAAATAGGTACATACATACCATTACGCCTTTTTCCCGTAGGGGTAGGCAGAGACTACGGATTTATATTTGCTACGATCCTTACCGACTTCCCTCGCTTCTTCTACGCTCATCACTCTCGTCATACACGCTCGTCGATTACGGGTACTCCTGACATCTCCCTTTTTTAACATGTCTGCGATTTGGTCGCAGTATGTTCTCCGAGGCCAAATAAAATAAATAAATAGGTATTTATCACTTATTCAAGCTTTTTCCCAGTTTTGTCTTTAGCTTACACTTCAGGGCAACACATGGCATAACTTGTTATTCCAATGTAGCAACAGTTTCGCCTGACACCTGGCATTTTTTTTTCAATGAACCCAGACCAACAGAGTCATGCTCCGAGGTGCGTTAGGGTAAAATATTCAAAAACTTACCATCACTTTACAATTCAAGCCTTTGCACTGTAAAATATATTTTTATATAGTCTTTCACAAAAAAGTATTTTTCAGGATTTTGTTCTGCGGTCAGTAGATAACTGTCGCGCTTAGGCCCTAATACATACGTTTTAGAGCCGCAAAAATTACATTTCATCACACCATTGGCTACGTCTTTACGCTACATATATAGGTATATATCATTAAGTTACATGGTAATACTTAGTTACAACCATGGAGTAATTATAAAGAGGAGATGCCGTAATAAGCGTTTTGTAAGAAAGCGTTTGTGAGGCTACACGGGGCGGAAGGCAGACGTGCGGGGTGCTTGGTTTCGGCCGTGGCGCCAATCATAGAGCACGAGCAATGACAAGCTCCGCCCACTGCAGTGTCGGCGAGGCGCCAATGATCACGTCACTGCGCCATTTCAAACGGCATCTCCCCTTTATAATTACTCCATGGTTACAACTTACAACACTTAGACTATTTAAATACGATACTTATGAGTTCATTACTTATTTTACACCTAAAGTTGAGGTCTATGAACGTGTTTGAAACATTAGATGTAAAATAAATTACAGTAAAAACCGTATTAAATATATGTAGAACAATTGGAAAACATCATTATAGTAACAACATTATCTATAGTCCACTTATATATACTTCCATTCGTCAAGATCTACCTAATGAACTTCTTAGCTAATGATCTTGCTTTATTTCACGTTTAGTTTTTGTGGAAGTTCCTTTCTCTATTCAGAAAGGAGCAAGTCTTTTTTTAACCAAAACTGTCCCACTGCTGGGCAAAGGTCTCCCTCATTCTCCTTCACTCATCTCGTTTTATAGCGACTTCCGTCCATCCCCTCTCAAATCTCATCAAATCATTGCAGCCTTCATAAACTAAAATAAAAAATACGATAATGGAATTAAATAAAATAGTATATTTTCAATATAGGATATAAATATCACTTATTATTTTTATTGACGTCAAACTACGTTTAATAGAGCCTATTCATGTACCGAATTTCTGCTTATTTTGTTAAAGCCATTTTTGGAACACGAAGGCGTAATATTCTCAAATAGCCATACATTTTTTCGACTAACTTTTCGTAGCAATTACGAGACTTGCAAAGTTTAAATCGGTACGATTACCACTCGATTATATATTCGATTACTTTAATATACTTACGAAGGCCTTACAGTCATTGCCTCGACACTGAAAAAAAATAATTGAATACTTATTTCACAGAATGAATAAATTTATTAAAAAAAAACCCATTGCTTTTTAGCTTGTAATATTTCTTTTGATGGTTCCGTACCCAAAGGGTAAAAAGGGGGAGGGGGGACCTTATAACTAAGACTTCGTTGTCCGTCTGTCATTAGGCTGCATCTCATGAACCGTGATAGACAGTTGATATTTACATGTCATGTATTTTTGTCGCCGCTATATGTTTAAATACTAGACAACAGACTAAAATAAGAAACTTAGGGGGGCTCCAATTAATTGTGATTTTTTTTGCAATTTTTATAGATAATGGTACGGAATCCTGCGTGCCGAGTCCGAGTCGCACTTGACCAGTTTTATTTTTATTTATTCTAAGGTAAGGTAGGTTCGTAGGTGATAAATAAAATGTAAACAAGAGATGATAAAGAAATACTTTCCAACTTAAAGACGCATTTCATTAGTTGTTAGTTTTTCTAGTTTTTGGAAGACAAATGGTTGTATTTTGCCTTCAAATACACCAGTCACAGAGTAGGTATAAACAGAGACTAGGTGGTTTTAGGTAATCGTTTCCAATATCTTAATATTAGCATGTTTTACTTATCACAAAAAAGTATCTGAATGACTCGTACGTTATTTATATTTAATTTAATAAGGTAGTTAATTATGTACTGGCTTATCTATTTAAAGTACTTTAAGTTATAGTTAAGTTATTTATTAGAACAGTTAACATATTTAGTTTATTAAAATGGATGAAAAATATTTTAGAAACCTGGACGAAGCAAGTATGATGGGAAAAAAATCATCAAGTGTGAAGTAATACTTACGGCCTGGCCGTAAGTATTGTCGCAGTTATTAGTCGCTGGTGGCGAATTGTTTCGTGGCCAGGCTGTTATTCGAATTATACAGATGAAGCTAAAGTCATTGTTATTGAATTAAACGCTTATAACTTGAGAACTACATGCAGGAGCCATAAGTTTGAAAAGTATTCGTCATGCAAAACCCGTGATTCGAATGATTTTCATTCGACATAATCGGTGAGTCGGACGTTTTTCAATAAATATATGAGTCACACATTAAAAAATAGCACACATAAAAGAAATCCTTTGTGCATATAAAACCCTTACTCTTGAGCGTATATACCACGGGCGAGGGGAAATAGCTAGTAAGCTAATACAGCTATCAAAACTTGGTCTCTAGTGTAACCTACTCCGTAGTAATCACTTACCTACTTTTAAAACGAAAACGTCGAGGACAAAAACTAAGTCTATATCTACTCTACTATATTTAACTGTACGAATTTGTAGCAAATTGCTGAATTAAAAGCATTTCTTTTTTTTTAATGGCGACGACTACAGATAATAATTAGTAAAAGTAGCATTTACTTTTTTTTTTTATCGGAATGCGCCAGAAGGAGGGGTATTTTTTTTCGTGTATGTATATGTAGGTACATATGTATAATTGTTAGGCACGCTCTGCAGCCTGGGTGTCAATTCCTCTAATGAACTTTAAAAGACCATACAATTGATATTCAATTACGATGCATTTTTGATATGCTTAATATTGGTATACTGCTAACACAATTTTGAATCTCATTTTAATTGCAACTAAAACGTATTTTAATGGTAAAAGTAGAAAACATGAAAATATAATAAATAACAGAGTACCGAGTAATAAAAATTTCAGGCGGTAATTTGTAATCTTATGACATCAAAGACAAATATTAACTTAGTCTGCCTGCGACCATGAACGCTGTAAAGTGTAAAGTTCGTATTTACTGCGGGAGTGACCCAGTGGTATATCAAACTAAAAAAACAAACAAAATGGCGGAAATGTTCTTTTTTTTCTATTAAAATTATGAAGAAAACCAGTCGGGTTTCTTAGTTTTTTAAGGTACTGTTATTAATCTTGTTTGTAGGATATTTTCCACTAGCTTTAACCCTTGAGTCCACGATCGAGTTTTACCTACTTGTAAAATGTATATGGCCTATACTAAGAAACATGCTACAATCAATTATCAAGTTAGTAGGCAGTAGTTTGCATGAACTGACTAGTTTCGCGCATGCTAAGTAATTTGTTAAGTGGTTGTAACTTTAACATTTGCAGCGATTTTTTTTTTAATAGTTGTAGATGTCCCACTGCTGGGCAAAAATTTC
Source organism: Euzophera pinguis (assembly GCA_947363495.1). NCBI lineage: Eukaryota > Metazoa > Arthropoda > Insecta > Lepidoptera > Pyralidae > Euzophera > Euzophera pinguis. The sequence continues at coordinate 14,781,701 of OX376172.1, read as the reverse complement.
CCCTCTCTTCTTCCACGAATCTCTATCCCTCGCTAGTTCCTTCCAATATTTCTCGAAAAAGTTTAAGTCAATTGACCATATCGTTCTTGCTTACCTTTTTACCTCTTTCGATACCCATCAGGCGGGACCCAATTAGTCAAAATTTCAGCCCATCTGCTATTTTATATTATATTCACTACAAATCCAGAGATTTGTAGTGAATATAATATAAAATAGCAAGTATACATTATTTATATTCATATTATCATCATCTGCAGAACGTAGGCCTCCCCTAAAGATTTTCAAAATAACCAGTTGGAAGCGACTAAGACTTTCTTCAGATCGTCTGACTATCTGGTCGGTGGATGTCCAACGCTGGCTTGCCGGTTGGTGGTCGCCATTCGAGAACCTTTCTGCCCCATCGGTTCTTCGCGCTATGTGCTATGTGTTTAAGTAAGTATACTCATTTACACACGACAAGCACTACTACCAGAAACCCCCGTAGAGTAAGCACGATATTAAATTTAAGATTTCAGAAACCAAAATACTTTTGAATATACATTTTCTTATTTGCGTATGGTGCAGCGAATCTAGAAAGGAAGGCTGTCTGTCCACTCGGTCACTTGTTCGTCCACTTTGTGGATCTTAATCGAACCACCCAAATATATTAAAAGTTATATACATTTTTGTAACTTGTGCCTTTGATAACCCTTTGATATCACTCTCAAAAACTTTAGGGGGGAAAAAATTTGATGTATGTTTTGGCGCCAAAAATCCAATATTTTAGATTTTTCCTATTTTGACCTACCCAGATAGGTAGCACAATAAAGATGGGTTTAACGACGAATCATTTATAAAAACTGGTTAAGTCATTTTTTGGCTACGAGGGAACAAGACTCACACACATAACCCTCCATTTTAGCTTCGTCACAGTCGGGTAATAAGCTTTGGTTGGCACAGCTAAGTTTATCTAACCGCACCAGAATATTACAGCTAAATGAAGCTGAACGCTGCCAAACACAATATTTAGATGTAGCTTAATAGCATCGCCATTACGTTATCTCCACTAAAGGGCAAGCCAAAATGCCGGCGTTTGAGACAAATAGCAGTGATTTAATGTACATATAATGAAGTATAAATTTTCTTTGCCCGTCATGCCTCCGAAGCACAGAGGAGGCCTAGGTAGAAATGCCACTAATTGGACCAAAATTACCAGATGGAAGCGGCCTGCATCCAGCGTTTGTCTGTGACTTTCTTGAGATCGTCCGACCATCTAATTGTCGGATTGAGATGGTCGGACGATCTGCAAGCTAAATAAACTATGTCCATACTAAATTTCACCTAAATCCGTTCAGCGGTTTGGCCGTGAAAGCATAAAAGACAGAGAGACTTTCGCACTTATAATATTTACTAGCTGTTTCCCGCAGCTCCGCATGCGTCAAAAAGTAGTAAAGTATGTTTGAACCCAGGTCTTCAACTATAATATTAGGTACATGAAATTGGCGTTTTGTCGTACACCTAGTACGAAATTAAAGATATTTATTCTCAAAAAAGACAAAAAATCACTTACATGAGAATATAATTTAAAGTAAAAATTAAAGTAGAACCGTAGTAATACTGGCCACTTTAATCACAAATTTCTCCTCTTTGGTTAGGAATTCCAAATTCAAATTTATACAGCTATTTCCACATGTATTTATGTTTCGTAAACCGTTATTCATTTTTTTTTTCTTCTGTTCTTTTTTCTGTTTGCGGCGCTCAGTTTGCAAAATGGAAATCTTGAAATATCGCGTTATTTATGAGTACGAGTTCCACCGCGCACCGTGGCACCAGTGCTGCGAAAACGGTTAATGATGTGTAATGGTCGTGTCGCAAAAGAAAACACAGTGCGTTTTTGGTTCCAAAGTTTTCGTTCTGGAAATTTCGACCTGCCGAACAAGCCCCGCGGACGGCCGGCGACCCAAGTAGTCAATGAAGAAATGAAGGCTATTGTGGAAGCGGATCCATCGCAAACCACGTCCGAGTTAGCTGCAGGCTGCGGTGTTAGTGATAAAACTGTTTTAATCCACTTGAAGCAAATTGGGAAGATTAAAAAGCTTGAAAGGTGAGTTCCTCACGAATTGAGTGAAGCAAACCGGCAAACGCGTGTCGCCTGCTGCGTTAGTTAACATTACTTGACCGGCACAACAATGAAGGGTTTCTTAATCGAATCATTACCTGTGATGAAAAGTGGATTCTCTATGATAATCGGAAGCGCTCATCGCAATGGCTGGACCCTGGCAAGCCAGCCAAATCCTGCCCCAAGCGAAAATTGACTCAAAAAAAGTTACTTGTAAGCCTTTGGTGGACTAGTGCCGGTGTCGTTCATTACAGTTTTCTCAAACCTGGCCAGACTATTACGGCAGACGTCTATTGTCAGCAATTGCCAACCATGATGTATAAGCTAGCTGCTAAACAACCGAGGCTGGTCAATCACTCTACGCCACTGCTACTTCACGACAACGCTAGACCACACTGCACAACAGACGGCTACCAAATTAGAAGAACTTCAATTGAAATGTCTAAGACCTTACTCCCCGGATCTTGCTCCAACAGATTGCCATTTTTTTCGAAATTTGGAAAACTTCTTGCAAGGGGAAAAATTTAACTCCGATGAGACAGTCCAAACTGCCTTCAAAGATTTTATTGATTCCCGTCCGAATGGTTTTTTAGTAAAGGGATCAATGAACTACCTATGAGATGGCAAAAGTTCATAGATAACAATGGTTCATACTTTGCTTAAATAAATATATCAAATTAAAAAATATTCGACATTTTTTTCCACCCATACAAAACGCCAATTTCATATGTAAGCACCTAATATATTCATAACAAATTTCATCAAAATCGGTTCAGTGGTTTGGCCGTGAAAGCGTAACAGACAGATAGACAGACAGACTTGCATATTTTATATTAGTATGTATGTAAAATAAATATTTATACAGCACATACCCATTCATCCCTTTCGCTGCCACTGAATATTGGAAAGTTTTTACCATGCCCTGTTTTTTTATAGAATATTATTGAAAAACTATGTAGATTTTAGTATAGAAGTCGAAAAAATATTCTAACATTTATTTATTTATTTACATTTGGGAAACATATAGTTATGTAGTTGATATACATAATGCATTTACAATACACTCAAACCAATTAAGTTTCCTCAGATTACTTTTACAAAAACAACGACAAGACTAAAAATCTTAAAATGAATACAATATAAAAATTTGGTAAACATAGAATAATTGGACTTTATTGACTTTTACAGTGAAGCATTACGTGATTTAATATTACTTTTGAAAGAAGCGATAGTTAAATGGAAAATATCTACGTCATTATATTTAGAGTTGTAATTTTGGCAAGTGCGATATAAATAAGTATTCTTAACATAGTTAGTTTTGCAAAGGGGAATATGGAACAATGTCTCAATTCTAGAATTAGGTCGATGGCATCTATAACAAATTTTGCTGGCAAGGAATTTCAATTTAATACTATTGTGAAGAAGCTTATACAGAAAAGTTTGATCCTTTTCTATGCGGCGGCTTTTCAACGAGGGTAGAGGGTTGGTTTGTTTATTTTTAGCGTATTTCTCAAAGTATTGCAGATGTTTAGCCAATTTTTCCTGAATCCTATCTATCATATCTTTATATACATCGTATTGTGGATTCCAAACTGTGCATATTCTAACACCGGTCTTACAAAAGAGTTATATAAAAGAATCCGTGTTGAGTTAAGTTTAAATTCTTTACTAATGCGTAACACAAAGCCAAGCATTTTGTATGCTTTAGATGTAATTTTAGTAATATGGTTGTTAAAAGAAAGTTCGCTATCTCTCTCACAACAGATACTCTCCTTATTTCAACATTATAAATTTTATATGGATATTGAATAGATTGCAATTTACGTGTAAAAGAAATTACATTGCATTTATCTATATTAAGATGTAGAGAGTTGACATGACAATAAGACCTCAAACTATTTAGATCTCTTTGCAATAGCTGACAATCGTCGGGAGATTTAATCACTCTGAAAATTTTCATGTCATCAGCAAACAATAGAATGTCACTGTTCTCAAAGATTAATCTTATGTCATTTATAAATAAATTGAACAATAATGGCCCGACATGAGAGCCTTGTGGTACACCAGATATTACAGTTACAAATGTTGAACAATGACCTTTCACCGCAACAGCCCGGCAACGATCCCGAAGATAAGACCAACGTAGTAGATAACCGTGAATTCCTGACACTTCAAGTTTACATATCAAAAGAGAGTAAGGGATTTTGTCGAATGCCTTGGCGTAATCAGTGTAAATCACATCCACCTGATATCCTTGACCCATTCCTGAACTTACGTGGTGAACAAATTCACATAAATTGGTTTCTGTATTTCTTTTGTTAACGAACCCATGCTGTTCATTCATGAGCCCCGGCTTCAAATAGGAAAAATATGATCGTAAATAATGTTTTCAAACATCATTGGCAATGTATTCAATTTCGAGATGCCTCTATAGCTACGCACGTCATGCTTATTACCGGCTTTATAGACAGGTGTAATGAATGATCGCTTCCAAACCAACGGCATGGTGCCCATTTTAAGAGATGCATTAAAAAGTACATAAACAGGGAACGCATGACTTTTCGCACAAGACCTCAGAAATATTGGTGGGATTTGATCAGGACCAGAACCCTAATGAATGTTTAGATTTTCCAAATATTTTTCAACAATTTCCGGTGAGATAGGAACTGAACTAATCGAAATATTACATGAGGATTCCTTTTTCAAATTTAAAGGTGTATTATTAGAATTCATTTTTTCTAAAACTGAACTAAAATAATCATTAAATAGTGAACAAATTTCGTTACCATCAGTGAATGTTTTAGTGTCATAATGCATGGTATCCGGAATATCACCTCCGTTTCTTTTCGATTTCACGAACGTCCAAAAAAATTTACTATTGTTTTTAATTTTAAGTTCAGAATCCTCAATAAATTTATCATAACATGTCAGTTGTACGCGTTTTTGTCGTTCTCGTAAAAGACAAAAAGTTTCATAGTCTGAACCGACCATATTTTTTCCATTTACGATGACATTTCAATTTTTCGGAGACTATTTTAATTAATGAATTTGAACACCAACACGGAAATCGAGAATTACATTTAACAACCTTGCTTGGTACATGATCCATAATTATTTGGTTTAACATCTGATAAAAAATATTTAATGCATCGCTAATGTCAGGAACACTCAATACAGACCAGTCAATTGCTGACAATTTCTCATTAATTAGCGTATAATCAGCCTTGTTAAACAATTCTACAGTATGAGATGATGTTTTTAAGTTTTTTTTCTACATTTATTCTAAGCGTTGCCAAAAATGCCGGGTGATTGTCATTTTCGGGAGCTAAGGGTGTATCACTATGCATAACAAGACATGCACAGTCACTAATAATTAAGTCGAGAAACCTATTGTTAATATTTGATATAGAGTTATATTGCTTAAAGTTTGTGAAGTTAAGAAAATCCCTGACAGTATTAATTAATAAATTGTTGTCGTCAGATAAAAACATCTCTGGCCCCGATTGGCTCCATTTCGCCTTAGTTATATTAAAAGCTCCTACTAACAAAAAATTATGTGCTGCGTTTTGAAGTGTATCGTTAGAGACAGTTTCAAAGAAATTACTAAGAGCATCATAGTGTTACGGACAGTGAGGAAAAAACCAAAACTATAAATATGCAACAGCTCAGATGAAGTAGACCGGCGCAAAGAGACCGAAATCTTAACAACCTCTGCTACAGAATTAACATAGTTTATATATATATATTATTCGCTATTGTTTTTTTTATAATTAACATAGTACAAAAGCGATAAACGCATACGTTGAGTTGGTGGCACGCAGCAAGAACAATTTTATGCAGATATCCGGAAACGCATCATTGATGGATGGTGTTATGCCGTGGTTGGCAAGCATAGCCGTTGGTCCCGGCTGCTATTTGGTGTATTATATTTGTGTATATATTTTCTAGTCTCAATTATATCTTCGTTTCTAAAAATAACGTAACTTTAATATGTTTAATAATTCAATAAGACTAAAACCCTACTACACCAGTGTACCACAATTAATGCGAAATGTTTTGCATAAAGCCATTCAATTCGGCGTGTGCCACTGAACGCACTATTTGAGTTCTACAATATTCAACTCCCAATTATTAATGATTTCAAAGTGCCAACAAGAAAATAATACAATTTTCAAGTAATTTAGGTACTGGTCTCGAGTTTTAATACCAAAACCTGGAAGTCAAAACCGGAAATCCACGAAAATTCTTCAAAAATATACCCGCGATTTTCGTTGTATAGAGCTGAATGGGTTAATAACCTAGTCGATTAGATGGATAAAAAAAAATATTCTCACACACAAATATACATACATGAACGCTGATTTTATCAGTAATACGAAAATATAATTTAGGTAGAAAACATTTCAGACTCCCAAATCACAAGTACTCTACCGTCACCGTCAGAGATACGATTTAGCATACTAGAAGGTATTAGTCACGTCAATTAAATGGAGTGTTACTTGCACATTGCCGACCTTTGACAATTATTTAAAGGCCTCATTTGTAAGACCTTATTTTGCAGTTAACTTCTAACCCTAAACTATAAACTTGCTTAACTCTACAAGCACAAATTTCACAAATTCGCAAATCAGAAAAATGTGTGTTTAATTTAATTGTATCATCTAATTAGATCTAGACCCAACAAGTAAATAAGCTGAACTATCTCTCCTATTCGGAGGTGTAGTGAACCCAATGGTCACAAAACAATTGCCGGCCGGCAAACAACCGTCGATTCGTAAACACTGGCTTCAATTCATTTTGTTTGTGTCCGAGTGTCTTTGACATGCAATAGACACTAGAGAGACAAATTGGTAAAATTTTGTTGTATTTTTTTCGACTGCAAAGCCATTATATGAGGGTTATGTATTGATTTCTTATGTTTTCGCTATTGTTATGAGGGTTATGTATCAACCTGTACGTATGTTCGTCTCTAAGTTTCATAATTATTTATTTTAATTTTACTGCAAATTTAACGTTATTATTAGGAATGGGTTTTATGGCCATGGATACAAGTCCTTTAAGGCCCTTCTTAATTTGCAAAAGGTACAAATGCACTGACACTGTTCTATAAATAGGCTTAGATTTTTTTGGATTAGGTAGGTACCTATGTCAAAGTTCTATATGACGTTACTTGGACGGACGTGGTTATATTGTGAATAAGAAACTCGGTTAAAAAGAAAAATAATCGTTTTATGGGAACGTTTAAAGAGTTAAAATCTTGTTAGCTGTTCACTTAATTTGTATGGGAGGTCTAAAAATTTTTGTCGGATTTCAATCTTTTTTTAAGTTTATTATTTTTAATTGATAGTGGTTTACTAAGTAAGCAGCATGTTATTATGCAGTGTGTTTAGTAAGTCTTACTAAACACACTGCATAAATATTAATTTATTTAAATTTTTAAACAATGGTATATATAATTAAAGGCTTTACATTCATAACCGAAACAAGAACCGAATTAAGATATCCTGAAATGGTACACGTAGGTATGCATGTAGTTTACTATAGTCACAGAAATGTATTTTATTCTACTTCTACTATGAAATCAAGTCTATGGCAGCTCCTGTAATCAATTCATGAAACTCGAACGTTGGCGGACGTCAACATACCGCGTATACAATCTCAAGCTTATTTTGTTTCAACTGCCCTTATGTCATTTGTATGTTATTTTACACGATTTTATGAAGGTAAAGGGGATTTTTTTTTACCTGGACAAAAAATAGAGGTCGATTTTAGGTTTTTAATTGCACCAAAGCAAATACGCGTAAAGAAATGTCTGTAACAAAAATATACAATACGCGGTAATTTATAGATTTACGGTAATATTAGGCATACTGGAGTGCTATTTTTGAAAAAATCGCAAAATCGGTGAGTCAAAATTTTTTCGTTCGATATCGAATGATTTTTGTTCGTTAACGAAGGAATTTCCTTCGATATATGTAATACTCGTACATTTCAAAAATAGTGCTCTTGATCTCGTATACCGCTTATATAAAGGCGCGATCGGCGAGTGCGACCGAGAAATGTTACGCTCCAGTACCCAGCAAACTAAGAGGGAAACCATATAAATAAAATTGCGACTTACCCCTGAATGGCATTTATGTCCATCACACTGGAAAACAATAAAGACAGTATTTTTATTTTCTTCAAAATTAAATTAAGTTTGAACATCCATACTAATATTATAAATGCGAAAGTCTGTTTGTCTGTCCGTCTGTCTGTCTGTTATGCTTTCACGGCCAAACCGCTGAACGGATTTTGACGAAATTTGGTATGAATATAGTTGAAGACCCGGGGTCAAACATAGGCTACTTTTTTACGCAGGCGTAGCTGCGGACAATAGCTAGTTTCTAATAATTGATACAAGAAAATCACATTCATGTATCTAAAAGTTATTTTAACTATTGTATTTTTCATTTTTAAATCGATTGGATCGAATAAATTACTCTATACTACAATTCTCTAAATATTTTTAGGGTTCTGTATAAGATTAATATAGTAAAAATACAAAAAAAGGTTCATATCTCACCCACGCAACGCAGCCGGGGCCTAGACACTGGAACATTATTTTTGTCAATAGACATAACAATTAGCCAAATCAAAATCTTGTATTACGTATCTAGAAGCTTACCACCATCTCTTAAAGAAGGGCAAAAACGAGTGGGCGAGTGAGATGTCGCCTTACAGCTTGTATTGCACTATCTCGCTTACTCACTCATTACTGCCCTAGCTCTATCGTTATCTATCGTTAGATATCGAACAAAGATCTTTCGATATCAACCAAAAGTCATTGGTTAACGAATAAAAATAGTTCGACTCGCCGATTTTGCATTAGTCACACTTTTCCAAAATAGCTCTCCTTTAAGTAATGGTGGTATAAGTCTTCTGTGTTTTTTAAAATTACATTATTTGAGAAAACTTACCCCTACAGAACATTCTGTACCCGTGCACTGTAATACGAATTGCAAGGCTTACAATAGTTACTTATGAGTTACCTATTGGCGGCGGGCAGGCTAAGGCCCGGTTTCCACCAAAGTGGAGAGGAGACGAGAGAAGATGTGTTTTGAATAACCAATCAGATTTCGTTATTTCCACATTTCCTGTCCGCTTAGCTTCGGTGGAACTGGATCAAGCGGAGAGGAGAGGAGATGTCTAATTTTTGTATAGAATCTTGTGCCGCACGCGAGCAAGCGGGGCGCGGCCGAGCGGAGATGTGTGCAGCCGGGCGGCGGGAGCGACAGTCGCCCCCCGTTTCTACTCCACGCCCTTTGAAGTTGAACGTTGAAGCCGACTTCAACTTCTAATTCTTCTTCCTCAAGCAAATTAAGATATAACTTTTGTAACGACATGACGTCTTCTTTCCGTAGACAGCGCTTGACTGAGTTTGAGCACACATCTCCGCTACGCACAGCTCACATCTCCTCTCCGCTTTGGTGGAAAAAACCTGCCAGCTTCCCAGCACATCTCCTCTCGTCTCCTCTCCTCTCCGCTTTGGTGGAAACCGGGCCTTAGACGTGGATTGTAAATTATTTTACTGCTAATTTAAATTCTTGAGGAAATTGCAAGCAAAGTAGGTGGTATAACTTAAAGGGCCTTGACAGACGCAACGACGTGTTGTTTGTATTAATTTCAATTAATCGTCATTATCATTTCGTGTAGGTTACATTGTCAACCGACCATGTACACCCTGGTGTCAGACTTGTTCGGATCCGCCTCTTGTCCTCTGATATGGTTCCTTTAACGATCACAAGATGGCAGCAATATTTGTAATTCTAAATTAAAATTTTACAAATCACACTTACATTGGCAAAACATTTTTTCTGATCATTTAACTGAAATAAATAAACGTTTTTATTAACTTCAAAAATTGTTATTCTTTGCCTTGGCTAGGTATATTCAGCGTTTCCGGTTTTTTTTTATACAACTAAGTAGGCAAACAGGCGTACGGCCCGGTAAGTGGTTACTGTAGCATATGAACGCCTGCAACACTGGAGATGTCACGAGCGCGTTGCCGACCCTCAAGGAATTTTTTCACGCCCTTTTTTAAGGGCTCCCATGTTATAGTCACTAGGGAAAACCATGGCATAGTTCATTCCATCGCGTCTCTGTATTGAGTCAAACGGCTTAAGCTGACATTCAGCTGCTCCCGCCCACAGGTGACAACAATATTCTTTTCGGTAAAAAAATCACCTTATTGTTCGCCAAAAAGGACATGATGAAAAATTTTAATGCTATAGAAATATCACTTACCCCTGATACACAGTGAGGACCCGAACACTAAAACAAAAGCGAACTTTGTTTTATGTGTCTCGGCAACACAATAAAATACAAGTCGCAATACATACAAAGGTTTTAGGAGATTCAATCTTTATCAGCGGGAATGCTGAAAATCCCTTTCCCTGAAGGTTTCAGGGCGGGATTTCTGCTCAAAACCGATCTCACGGAGGTCGAGAAAATAAACAACCAAAACAATACAATACAAATACTCTTTATTCCACTAAAAAGAAAAAAATACAGAAACGTATTATCAAATTCAGTGAGGCATAAAGGCGGACTTATCGCCAAGGCAATCTCTTCCAGTCAACCTTAATGAATATATCGGATAAGTGAAGTTTAATAGAATATTCATACCAAATTTCATCAAAATCCGTTCAGCGGTTTGGCCGTGAAAGCGTAACAGACAGACAGACTTTCGCATTTATAATATTAGTATGAATATGTCGAATGAAAATCGTTTGTGTTTATGTAAATAGTTCCTAAATGAAAGTTTATTTATTTTTTATGTTTTAATCAATTTTTTAGTAATTTTATATTTTTAAAATGGACTTTCCCATCGATCATTAAATTGTATGAATAATCTCCTGTGAAAAATTTCGACAACGAATTTAATTAATTAATTAATTCATTCATTCATTTTCAGATCATGATAATCCATAAAATTGTTAGTATATGTTACTTAGACTATATTAGTAAGCAAATTTAGAATATAATTTTAATCAATTACAGATAAAAATCAATTTTGTTACTTATTATAAAATAAATTAATTGATCTAAAGTCCAAAAATGAGACTCCAGATGTGTGAGACACATGAATACCAATCCAGTGTCCCATCATTGGACAGTCAAATTTATCTCTCAACACATTTAGAATACTATTCGTGCTGCTCCGTACACTCTGCATAAGAAAGGCGACTTTTTTTTCTGAGAATCGCGTGAAAGCCAATCTGCGTGCCTCTCCGCAAACATACCGGATGCGCTACAGTGCCTCGGTAAACCCAACAGCATTAATCAAAATCATAATCATTTATTCTTTTGTAAACAAGTTGAATTCCAGATGGTACATTGAAAAAATTAACATACATGTTTAGCCTACTAGGCATACAAAAGTGAAGTCAGTGGTGGCACACATCATTGAAACAAAATCATGCAAAACAATATAAAACCAGAAAATAAATGCGAGTTAATCTTACAAAAATGAGATCAGCTGTCCTTTAAAGTCACAATCAACATTTTGTCAGAAAAGAATTCATGCAAGTGATAATAACATTTGGTTACCAACAACTCTTTCAGATGAGCTTTAAATTTATTTAGGGGTAATTCCTTGAAATTCCGAGGCAGTTTATTATACACTTTTGGTGCCATGCTATAGATACTATTACTCATGAGCCTCGTTTTGCACTTTGGCAATAGCAATGTAGTAGGATCTCTTCTATTTCTATTATTGGCATCAGCTATTCTTGTACCTAAATAGACGAGGATTAGATTTTACAAATACACTAACCTCAAAGATATAGAGCGAATGCACAGTCCATAATTTAAATTTAATACATACTTTAATACATATATTTAAATACATGTATGCTATCATGCACTATTACTTTTACAATTTTTAAACCAGAGTGCTTAGTGCGAGTCTTCAAAATGAACTCGAATTACTTCACCGTTGCGTTAAACGAATAAACAAACTGAGTAGTGAGCATCGATTTATTGTGAGTGCGAGCTACAATCGAGCGTTAACGTTTACTCACCGTGAACAGTGATTATATTTATTTCTATGTTGGTAGCATTCTCACCGTGTATTCATTGCAGTGTGGCCCAGACTTGGTGTTTTATTACCTTTTCGGCATATTTTATCAACTTTTCTGAGCATCTTTGCAGGTTAAGCGAAAGTCAGTATTTTTTTGTATATGTTGAAGAAAATGTTATCATAATATTCGGGAATTTCCTTAAATGTTTTGTACGTTTTCATTATCATATAAATAGAAAGCGACTTTTTTTTATTTTCATCGAAGTTTTCATCCAAAAAATAAGTCTAGCGGTGGAAAGCTTAAAAAAGAGGTTTTATTGGTATATTTTCACGGAGCAAAAATGTGTGCTCTCAGTATTTTATTGATATCAATCGGTCATAGATTAATAATTGGTCTCGCGCGCTCGACTAGATACCGCGCTGTGAAGAAAAATCAGTTTCCAGAATGCGGCCACTAGCGTCGATTATGGTGTTGCCAGCTACTTGACTGGTGCCCGACCAATGGGAAAATTATTAATTGCTGCGGTCTTGTTACGTATTATAAAAAGTAGCTCAGAAAAACCTTTAAAATGAAATTAAAATAAAACTGGCCAAGTGTGAGTCGGCTCGCGTGTTCCCCGTGGAGGGTTCTGTACTATTTTTTATTTTTCTCTATTTGGACCTCCTAAACAAATTTAAAATTATCTCATAGGTTTTCCTGTAATTTATGAATCGAAATTCTGGAATCGATAGTTTCGGAGATAAGGTAGGGGAAAGGGTTAGTTTTTGTCTACTTTATTTTATAATTCTAATATTGAATCCTAAAATTGCAGAAAAATTTCTTTTGATTTATTATTACAGGCCGCGCCAAACGTTATTGTGAGTCCGAAGTTAGCTGCGAGTGCTTACATGCGCCGGTACAGTGGCTTACACGTTAGTAGCGGGCGTTATTTAACATAAGCGTTGCGGCAATCTTACCGTTTTTCTTTACTTTATTATTACCCGACTGGGTATTGGTTTAACAGTCTATGTATGTATGTATGTGAGTTTGTACCAACGAAACGACCAAGAAAACGATAACAATAACAAAACGATGTTTTTGCAGCCCAATGTACATCAAGAGTACTTAACACGCGCGTGTCTTCGTATACGAATGCAACACTCACACTGAAACCGACAAGCGCGGGGATGTGGTGTGGTGCGCGAGCGGCGGTGCCTCCTCCTCTTTCCGCATTACGTCCCGCTGCTTCCCGCTGACACCCAAAATTCGCTACTGCGACGCGTCTTGCGACCAACTTCGGACTCGCAATAAAGTTTGGCGCTGCCTATACACAGTACAGTATGTTAAACGTTACTTTAATTTTGGAGCTAATTGATTACTGACCTCTTTTTAGTTGTAACCCGGTTTAAATACAGATAAATAAATAGACATACTCATCCTATTAATATTATAAACGCGAAAGTTTGTAAGTATTAATGGATGTTTGTTACTCTTTCACAACTAAACCGCTGCATTGATTTTCATGAAATTTGGTACGGATATAGTTCAAGACCCGGAGTCAAACATAGGCTACCTTTTGACGCAGGCGGAGCTGCGGTAAACATCTTGTACATACGAGTAGATATTATCATGGCCTTTTTCCATACAGTAGTGTTGCCGGAAAATACATTACAGATCGAATAATAATCGATTCTTTGATTGTTGAAAATATAACCTAAGGTATCGATAGTGATCATATATCGATAGTATCGATATTGATACTATTGATAATATATTTCTGTAATTTTTTTCTGTATGAGTTGAATGACGATGATTTGTGTTATGCCCGCTGTACATCCCGCCGCCGAGTTCCGGTATATCTGTATAGTATCGGTGCCTGAAATGCTTGATACTGTTGTTAATCCATTAATCGATTATTTTTCATAAATTCTCAAAAATCAATACTACAAATTAGATTATATCGATACTACAGATACATAATCGATTAATAACCATTGATATAAACGATTACCTTTGTTGATTAAATCGATATATTTTATATCAACCCATTTCAATAATCGACTAATTGTTTGATATTGCAGTTAATAATCGATTAATTGTCAAAATTAGATTAATTACATCAATACTTTCGATATCATAGATTATTTAAAAAAAAAACCAAATTCGATTAATCAATTATCCGGCAACAATACCCTACGGGGTACCAACTACCTTAAGGCCTAATTAGAATGTTGGTCGGCGTAAAGTGGAAATGGAATCAAAATAGTGATAGGTTGCTAGTCGCATCGCCTACTGATAGGTATGGTTCTTCGATTTTCGCCCACTTCCTCGGCCGTCTTATATGGTCTGCGCGGGAAGAGAAGCAGTAGTACATTCCACGTATTTACTTTTCTCCCAGATCAGCATTAAAGAAATAAGATGTTTGTGGCGTGCGTCCACGTCTTTTAATTAAAAAGGAAGCTATAGTTTTATTAAGTTGTATAGTATTAATATTATAAGTTTTTATTTTGATAATTACTTGTCAATATTTTAAATAAACTGCAATACTAAAACTTGTTAATTTTAGATAATTTAACTTAAAAATTTGTATATTTTTAATGTCAACGAACAAGCGGACAAGTGTTGTTGTTTTATATAGATAGCGAATGCGATGCGCGCGCATGCATGCCAGCCGCTGCGATCGGCTCGGACGATGCGCGCGCAGCCCAAGCTACGGCGATCCGTGCGTCTCGCCGGCTCGCCAGTCCGAATACCATCTTGAGACTGAACGCACGTTGCTTGCGCTCGCATTCGCGCGCTTACGTAAACTCATTTCCCGCTTGATCCGTTCCTTCACTTTTCTCACCTGTATTTTGTGCTTATCATAACCTTCTGTTAATCTTTAAGTTGTCGGTGTGCTTGTATTGTATTTGTTCTATTTAATTGTGCTGAACTTTTAATTATAGTGTTAAATTACATATTGACTTTATTTAATTATCACGCCTCATAGCACAATAGCCTAACACTTATCATACACATTACGCACGCACCCCGCTTTATGTTAAAGACAGACAAAATTGGCAGAAAAAGTCAAAATTACAACATCTCTCTTTTGGAGTCGGGAGTTAAAAAACAAAATATCTAAATAATAAAAATCGAAACCTCGGGGAATTTAGGATTATTTAATACACGGCAACATTGAGCACCGAGCGGTACTTCGCGCCATATTTTAGGGTAATATTATTTTCGTGAGTAATTTATGTCCATATTTCGAAATAATACAATACTTATTGATGGTATGTAATACCAGTATCTTCCTTATTTCTTTTAGTGTTATTCCTACACAGTTTGACTACGCAAACTGCACATTTTGCGTCTACTTTTACATTAAATTTTATATTTATCTAGACATCCAACTCACTCATCGGTCGCGGCATGACTGACGCGGGTATGCCGCAACCATGCCGGTTTCGGCATGGTTTTAGTTGCGAATTTATGTAGTATGCCGACGGTATCTAGTCGTAGCGCAGCGGAGACCAATTATTAATCTATGTCAATCGGTATTTTTCGGTATTCAGTAACACTGACTCATTGTAAAATAATCTCGCTATTTTCGTTGTCAGTCGGTGCCATTGTTTGTTTTATTGTTGTTTATTTTGTAATTCGTTGCTTTATTTAAAAAAATATACATATACTTTCTTAATTGTGAGTTAATGAATGAAAAATTAAGACATCAACAATTTGAATTGTTAATTACCTACATGGAACAGCTGTAAGTAGATGAAATTACGTACAAAGATTTTTATTGTTAAACATCATTTTGAATTATACATTTAATTTTAGCCAAATTCAAGCCAAAAAATAATAAGCTGACATCGTTTCGTTACAGTTAAATCGCCTTTTAATAATATTTTTTACTTCCTTTACCTGTCTCTCACCATTAAATTCAAAGTGACGACTTTACTTTGCGAACGTGAGAACGTTTATCGAACGAGCTGTCAAACTTACACCTCGCACTCGCAGAATGTCCATAAACGCCCGTTAGACGCGGTCACTTGTCGATCGACGCCGCAGTTCGCTCGACCCAAAGTTTACTTTGTATCTCGCACTCGCATATTTTAATTCGCGTTGTGACCGCTAGGGGCGCTTATTCAACGCCATATAATTCTGAGTTAACGTAAACGCGGTGAGCACACAAGAAAATCTCGCACTAAGCACTCTTGTCATTACGTAGTCTAATACTATGGTCGATTGTATGCAGATAAAGAAGATTACCATAATTTATACTTTAGAAATTGGGTAAATAAGTCTTTGGGACTCTCCTAAGTTGGCGACTTACAAGGTACTTTATATAAGTTTTCAGTATTTAATGCAAAAACTTAGAAATTCAGAACTGATTTAATGAGCATGCCTACGAGAAGTTATTATGCTAATTATTATTGAATTCATTATATTGTGGATTTCAAGATCAACTGATCATGACCATATCGGTGTAAGTTTTATTTTATTTATTTATTTTATTTTCCAAATTCAAGTACCAGTTAATCGAACAGGATACAACACAGAATAGAACACTAGTACAAGGGTGCTTATTTCCTAAGAAATATCTTCCAGCCGACCCAAGAGAGGAAACGGCAAGAAAAAGGTTTTACTTAAAGTTCTGGTCACTTCTTCATTCAAGCGTGTTTCCTAGTTGTGTCCTCAGCTTACGCTCGGAGCTTAGTTATCTATAGCTTAGTAGTCGGTACTGTTATAACATCAATCCTAAATGCTACGAAACGTCACGAACCCAGTTACAATTCCGCAACGTTTAGTCACTTACTCGATACTTGACATTCTTTCAATACATACTGTTTTCATATTGATTTTATCTAAAATTCTGCTAAAAATAAACAATTTTATCATATATATTCCTTTACTATTCTGACCCTGGAACAGTACGCTGTAAGTCATGGTCCTTGATTTAGCGGCACTGGTTATTTATTACAATGGAGCGACTGCCGTTTACTTGAACAAGTCCTCATAGTTAAGAAATTTATTTAAGGTTTTAACTTTTATTACTATACGTGTAACGGGAAGCGAAGGAGTGGTCAATAGAATAGAATAGAGTAGAGTAGAGTAGAGTAGAGTAGAATAATTTCATTTGCATAAATTCTTAAAATTGATACCATACAGCTAGAAATTTGTAGAATGCCCTCAATAGTGTCCGTCCTTACATCCAACCATAAAAATTCAAAGGTTATCCGATACATTAACTTTTAGAGGGTTTTACAAGATATTGGTCGCCCTTGCAGATGATGTGGGTAACATTTTTGCTTCTAACCATAACATAAAAAAATGTAACGTTCTGTTTAACGTAAAGAAAAATATCGGCCTCTGAACCCTGTCAGAGTCGGATATTTTCATTAGTTCACATCATTGATATTATTAAGGAGTAAGGATTTTTGTTGTGTGAAAAGCGATCCCAAAATGTATTTTGATTCGCCCAGTAAAATATTTGCATGTACGAAATACACAGGAAGGCATATTGGATTTTTTACAGTCACAACAAATGAATACTATTGGAGTCGGCTGCAGATTGGCCAAAGATAACAGGTAACTTACACCAGGTGAGCTATTTTTAAAAAGTGTGTCTCAAGCATAATCGGTGAGTCGAACGATTTTCATTCGACGTAAATGTCATACATTTTTTTTATTTATCTAACTAGGCAAACAGGCGTACGGCCCACCTGATGGTAAGTGGTTACCGTAGCCTATGAACGCCTGCAACACCGGAGATGTCACGAGCGCGTTGCCGTGTTTCACTTCCTTTTTGAAGGCTCCCATGTTATAGTCACTAGGGAAAATCATGGCATGTTCATTCCACAATCGCAGTGGAGACTAACCGAATTATTCATAAAATCAACGAACGTTCGTTATGCCTTCATTAACCAAAATATTCAAAGTGATTTCGAAATTTTCATAAGAAAATTGCGAATTTGAGATGAAAAACATGACCGAAAATATGTTTGGTCCCTTTCTCTCTTACCTGTATTTGAAGCGGAAGAAGGAAACGAAACATATTTTAGTTAAGTTGGACTTATCGTTCGTAAATTTATATGATAAAGGGTCTCTTCATATTGCGTCTAAAATGCTATGTACTTAGGTGGGTCAAATGCATAAGTAACTCGTCAAATTATTTTAATACGGTTTTTATCGCGATAATTATTTATTCATTTACACCTAATGTTTCAAACACTTTTCAGCGTTCAAGATTTTTTTAGTTCACGAAAATATAATATACTTACTCTAGCGTCGCATTCACCGCTGATTTTCTGAAATAAAAAATAATAATATTTATTTATTTATTAGGAAGACCAACTGCTTTTTTTTTTGTGTAAAGGTAGTAAGGTAAAAAATATATAAAGCAAGTGAGCCACTACAGGTCCTCACAGATAGATCCAAAATAGCTTAACAAAAGTTGAATAGTGATCACACACACGCCACAATTGTGAGAAAACTACATAATAAGTATGAGATCTAACAAAACATTAGTCGCAACATTGCTATGGTCAAAATAGAAAAACAATAATAAGAAAGTTTAACTCTAAGACTTAAATAAAACACAACAGAAAAATTCTATGCTACTGGAGTAAATGTTCATAAAGTAAACGCTTAACATTAACTATCCACAAGAATAATAGATTAATAGAGTGTAATTAGTAAAAAAGCAAATTATTAGCGATAAGGCCGTCTTGTGTTAATTTTAATCCACACTTCCATAAGTACTAATATTACAATTGTGAAAGCCTGTCTGTCTTTCTGTCACGCTTTCACTCGTAGTTAAAGACCCGGGTAAAACATGGGCTACTTTTTGACACAGGCGAATTTGTGGGACACGTTTTAATATTTGTATGTACAGTGGTGGCCATATAGAAACACTTCTTATGAATAAAGAAAGTATAACTTCAACGTACAAATGCTCGTGAAAAATATATACATTCAATAATTAATAATCATGCAATAATATAGCCACGCAAATAAAAAACTCATTAAATGCATAAAAATAAAACATATCTTATTTTTAATTATAAAATTTGTCTTACACATGTAAGAGTATATTTTCTGTTACTGGCCGCTTGGACGCTAATTAGAAACATTTGAAAAAAGCTTTCTTATCTTTTTCTATGATTTTAGCGGCAATTCAAAATTTAATCAGAATTTTATTTTGTTCAAAATGGGTAAAAATAAAAGTTGTGACGCGACTAGGCAAATAATTGTTAATTTACATATAGATCAAAAGACACACAGAGGTACAAAAGAATAGCTGAGCATTTAAGTTGTTCTGTTATGAAAGTTTTTGATGCAATTGATCATTATAAAACACTTGGAACTGTTGAAAATATTTTTAAAAAGGCCCGGCCAAGGAAAACCTCTCCCAGAGAAGATACGCTAATCGTTCGTGTTGCTAAAAACACCCATTTAAAGGCTACAACCAGATTAAAAATGAAGTTTTTTCGCCTGATGACCCGAGAAACGTTTCGTCAAGACTGATACGCCGAAGATTAGTGGAAGCTAAATTGTTTGGAAGAACCTCTCGAAAGGTACGGCTTCTTACAAAGCAACACCGAGAGAAGCGATTATTATTCGCTAAAAAATATGTTAATTTAACGGTACGAGAATTGAAAAAAGTGTTATTTTCAGATGAAACAAAAATAAATATGGCAAATTCCGATGAAAAGAGTTATGTTAGACGTCCTGTAAACAATGCTTTTAATTTTAAATACTCAAGGAGTCTAGCAAGGTGGCGGTAACAGTAAAGTTTGGGGGGGTGTTTTTCCGGATGTGGAGTTGGACCCGTTCGGAAAATTGAAGGTAAAATGGATCAATGGCAATACAAAAAATATCTTAGAGCACACAATGATTCCCTACTCGGATGATCATTTGCCTGTAACCTGGATCTTTCAGCATGACAATGACCCTAAACACACGGCCAATAGCGTCAAATATTTTCTTAGCGATAAGCGTATATCCGTTTTAGACTGGCCAGCAAATAGTGGAGCTTTAAACCCGATAGAAAATCTCTGGTATATTGTTAAAATGAAAGTCTCAAACAAACGTAACACCAGCCAATATGAACTATATGAAGCATTTGTTGAAGCATGGAATTCAATTCCCCTAGAAAAATGTATGAAATTGATTGAACCAATGCCACGTCGTTGCAGAGCTGGTATCGAAAATAAGGGATACGCCATTAAATATTAATTATAACTATTGGTAGGCTATAGTAGATATTTCCTAAATAACAATACTAATTACTAATACTTAAAAATATTGTTTTTTATACATTTTTGATGTTGTTTCTAATTAGTTGACCATTATTGCTGATTTAAATGTTTGTCCGTAATGTAACATTGAAACTGCACTTGTGTAGTGGGATTTATATTATTTTTCTAATAAATGATAAATCGTTGAACATATTGTTGTCCTATTTACAATACAATACAATACAATACAATATAACTATATTGCCCACATCTGGGAAATCACAAAACTGAAATTATAACAGTGTTAACAATATGGAGCAAAGGCGGACTTAATAATTATTAATTAATTATTTATTGTTTAATTTCAAAATAAAAACGATTGCGGACCGTTGGTAGTGTTTCTAATTATACGACCACCACTGTATATTATGTTTTAGCGCAGTAAATATATAAAACCGCAACAAAAACCGTTCGGTGGTTTTCAATTTAAACGCGAACACACAGACAGACAAAATGCCCGGGAGACTTCAATTTATGACCTTTTAGGAACTAACATCAAGGGTGGTTTGATACGGGTTACTGCGAAATCAAAATGTTGACATCGGTGCAAATTGGGGATGATAAGGGTATCATTTTTATAAGTTGCAAGGATTGCTATTTGTGTATTTTTTGCAAATAAATGATTTTTATTTTTGACTAGCAGCCCATCTCACTTTAGCCTTCCTCGATTAATAGGCTATCTAACACATTGAAAGAATTTTTCAAATCGCTTCAGTGTGTACTGAAATTAGCGCGTTCAAACAAACTCTTTAGCTTTATAATATTAGTACTTATAGAAGTATATATATAATAATATAATATATAAAATGTGATAGTACAAATTGCCTGAGCTTCCGACCAAAAATAGACCACTTCTTTCATCTTGATTATATTTATCTAAGGTGAGCTCCATATGCCAACATATACCTATATTGTTTTATCTTCACAGGATAGGTAAATAATACATAGCACATGATTTGGCATATTTATTTCGCCCTTTCCGACGTCAACCAATTTTATAAGCATTGAGCTACGAGAAGTGAATTGGGACTTCTATTTTTTCTTCGCATGACCACACACTCTTTTTGTTTTCATTTTTGGTACAGTAAAGAGTATTGTATTATGCACCAAATAGAAGAGGTGATAATATATACATAGGCCGTATACACAAATTAACACTAATACTCGTACCATATTTTCTTCGAAAGTCGAATTTTGAAAATAAAAGCTAGAACGATACAAATAGGTAAACTAGAAAAACATCAATTAGATTTTTTTATGATTACATTTGACTTCGAGATCAATGGATATAACTATGAATACAATTACAAGTTATAAACATGAGAAAAATAAAAAAATCTAACCTATTTAAATCTAACACGTACTCAATAGAGCCTTCACACACTGGTCTCCTTTCAATAAATCAATTCTTGAGCCGGAAGCCGAAGGAATGGAGCCTTCGTGACCATGAATGCGTTTGAACACCAAAGTGACAAGTGAAGAAAAGCTTTGAAGGTTAATGACTTGGATCCCCTTGGGCTTAATGTAGGGCACTATATATATAGTGCCCTATATTGTATATACAAGATATATAAAGTCATTCAAGCATAATGTTTAGTGATACTTATAATATAATGAGTACTAGTTGTTTCCTGCCGCTCTGCCCACGTCAAAAAGGAGCCCATGTTTGACCCCTGGTGTTCAACTAGATTCATACCAAATTTCATCAAAATCGATCCAGAGGTTTAGTTGTGAAAGCGTAACAGATAGACAGACAGATTTTCTATTGATGTTAGTATGGATACGTTCATTTCTTTGTCAATAAATTGGTATATGCGAAAACTGTATTATTTTCAAAACTTATTAGCTTCCCAACTAAAGATCGAACGAAGTGGAATAGTCAAGACGAAAAGAAAACGCTAAGACCACTTGGTGGCCAAGACAATAGGCTAGTTTACTGGGTCAAAAGACTAACATTAAAATTAGTCAGTCATTTAGGGAATCAAAATACGAGTATATTAGTGACTGTGTTTTTAACGATCGCCAAATGGCAAAATGTTTAGATTCATAGATTAATAATTGGTCTCCGCGGCGCGACTAATTAATCTATGGGCGAAATGGTTAAGAGTTTTTTTTTACCTTCAAATAGAAAATTAGAAAAGTTATCAGGACACAGAGATACAACACTGAACACTGCATAGCGAAGCTTGAAACTGATTGGATATGCCTAGACAATTCATTTCATGGGTTTAATGAAGATAGATCTGATTAAGATACTGTTTTTTTGAACATTTTTTTGAACGAATTAAAAAAACAACTTTCTGTAATGATTTCTAATGTTTACGCGATTTATGCGGCAGTAGTTTTGTTTCTTTTTTTCTGTTTTCGGTTTTTGGTATCGAAAATTTTCATATAAATAATATGAATTTACTTGAGCGGAATACCCTTTTTGGGATATGTTTGACTTTAATGCTAACTAGTTTCCATCTTTTGAAATCTTAAGCCACTGTACTGAGCACTATTTTTGAAAAATCACGCAAAATCAGTGAGCCAAATGAAGGTCGTTCGACTTGCCTATCATTTCGGATGAATATCATTCGATATGGAAAGAATCTCATTCAATTCACTAATTTTACGTGAGTAAAAATAGGATTCTTAAAATCTTATAAATCGAATGGTTGACTGAAAGACATTCGTTTCAGCTACAATCAGTCCACTGCTGGACTTAGGCTTCCCCCGAATTGAGGGGTTGTTGCTATACTTGCCATGCTTGGCAGACTGATTGGCGAGCGCAGTTTCAGCGGCTTATTGTACTTCCGACGCTGCTGCCCATCGGAAGTATTCTTAAGCTAGGAAAGGGTGGCATGTGGTTGGGTTTGGTGAAAGGATGAGGTACAAGGATGCTACTGACTCGGATGGACATGGGTTGACTCAGTAGCAGCTCGGGTAAGTCGGGCTCGCGTACCCGTGTGTTATGAATCCAAGTCATCGGACAGATGTTTGGAAACAAACCCCTGACTGAAAGACATTGCTATTGCGCATGATTTTTTCTTTTAATTGCTTTAATTGTATTTGAATAATGTTTCCTTATTGTTCAATAAAAAAGTTTTGTATTGTATTGTACTTTCAATTACGTTTGCAGATTTGCAACTTGACGATTTGAGGCGAGCTGTTAGCCATTTAAGTTCACAGAAACTGATTTATTGGTAGTCAAACACAAACACAGAAAAAATATTTACGAAGGTGAGATTGTGGAAATCTAAAAATATTTTTTCTAACAGGCTAAGAATTTATTTGAAAGCAATAATTCTTTTAAAGTTGTCTTAAACAACTGTTACATTTTTTGATTTATTTGACAGGTTCTTGAAATCGAATGCGTCTGGGTATTTACGTTTGTTTATTTTAAGCATTGGAGATGTGACTGACCTTACTCCAAATACTTAATACTTAGATGTAATAAACATCAAATCTTTCATTTGACTTAGAATTTTCGAGCCCAATATCTATATGAAATGAAATGAAACGAAATGAAACTACATGAAACGAAATGAAATAAAATCGTTTATTTTCAATATAGGATATAAACATTACATAAACTTATTGTTAAGGATTAAAAAGGTTGCAGTTGCAGCCGCTATATACTGGCCAGTTACAAATAGAAAAAAAAGTAAATTATTCCATGACGTTCCTGATTTGATTCTAGGTCATGATCATTTTTAAGTTTTTTCCCGCCTGTAAAATAATATTGTGAGAACAGTTTTGATATATTTTAAATACAGTTTTATATTAATTTGCCACTACACATTGTTTTATTTGCCGTTTTATAGTAACTTGTTCACTTATTGACGTCAATTTACTTAAATTAAGTTTACCACCACTTCCAAAGCGCAAGTGGAGAAGAAGCGGCGCCACAAACTCCACTGCAGTATTTTCTTCTAAACGTAAATTTACAAATAAGAAAAAAACTGAAAGAATGGGAGATGGAGTTGAAGAGTGATTGATTGGAGACCAGGACAGGGCCGCAGAGGTTTGGGAAAGCCACCAGCAAGATGGTCTGATGACATAGTATGAGTGCTGGGCAAGACCAGGAATGCTATTTTTGAAAAGTATGATTCATGCAAAATCGGTGAGTCGAATAATTTTCGTTCGATAACGAAGGAATTTTTTTCGACACATCCATACTAATATTATAAATGCGACCAAACCGCTGAACGGATTTTGATAAAATTTGGTTTGAATAAGACCCGGGGGCAAACATAGGCTACTTTTTGACGCAGGCGGAACTGCGGGAAACAGCTAGTATGTCATACATTTCAAAAATAGGGCACTTGGCTTAGAAAAACTCAAGACCGTAGATAGTGGCAAAGGCATGAGGAGCCTACACTACACTCAGGAGTGGGTGTATTAAGTGTTAAAGAACGCCCTTCAGGCTGATCGCAGTAACTGAAAACACGTTAACATTTTTACCAAAAACAAACAATGGCCACCAAAGCTATTTTTGTATGTAAAATCGGAAGAAAAGGCTAGCGAAGCAAAGAAACGCTAGTGAAACATTGAAAGTGTCACCTGCGCGCTGTCAACTCATCACTTACTGTAACAGTAAGTAATCTGATGAACTTTTCGGAGTCCAACACAAGCGAAGCTAGAAACAATAGCTAGTAAATACGTTAGTGCAGTTAATAATGTAAATTAAAATTCTCCTTCGAAATACCAGCTATAAATTGTACCAGGTACAAGCTGCAAATTACTTTACTTCTCTACTTAATAGGAAAAGCGCCTCATCTTAGCGCCTTCCCGGTTGCTTGCCTCGGAGCCCAGGGTCCGCTTTCCTAATTTTTCTTCTCCATTTCGCACGGTCTTCGGCATCTTTGTGAGTTCTTGACCTATAAATATTTCCTCAGATCTCTTATAAAATCAAATATTATAATGCGGTATGAATACTGAAGTATATTCTACAAAGAATATTCTTGCTATATGCATCTTCTGTTTAATAATAAAACACGGTTTTGCAAAGTAACTATTCCGTCCATTAATAAAACAGGCAAAGTTTTAGCTAGGAAATAAGTGAGGAATTTTCATAGGTGGAAAAATGTTATGCAAAAATCTTTTTTTAGTATTACCTACGTGAGGTATACTGATTCACGTCTTAGCGTTATGCCGGCTGCATATTAGTGCTTCGACGCGTTTCATCTTTATGAGGCACATAAATTTCTTTTTTTTTTTTCATTCTTCGGAGTAAAAGTTGACAAAAATTATTATACTCATCAAGGACAAACTAAATTTCGTGCTAAATTGGATCCATTTTCGTCTGACCCCTTTACCTATTCATCTATATTTTGTTCGACACTTCGTTTTTACAAAAGGGAAACTTTTTAGCGACTTTAAGTTGCATGTTCATTTTTGTTACTTTATTTGTTAGGACACAAACGAAGCTAATGACAGTTTATCCACGAGAAAAAAAAAATAAAGGCTTATGTTCGCTTAAAAATGTATGTGAAAATCTACTTTCAGTACTTATATTCTTCTTAGCGAGTCTCGAGTTACAAATATTATAAACGCGATAGTAAATTTGTATGTTTGTTTGCTCTTCATATCATATTTACGAAATTTCAGGAACCGGTTCCTGAAATTTCGTATGTACATGAATAGGTGTAATGTGAAGGAAATAAATAATATGAGTAATGTGAATGAAATTAATAAATACATACTAATAAGTACTTATTTTCAGTGCGAAAGTCAGTCTGTCTGTTCGTCAGTTCGCTTTAACGGCCAAACCGACACACGGATTTTGATGAAATTTGGTATGAATATAATCGAAGACCCCAGGTCAAACATAGGCTACTTTTTGGCGCAGATAGAGCTGCGGGAAATAGCTAATAAATAAATAAATAATAATTTGTATTTTTCAAGTCCAAAATAAGCAATATTATTACAGCCGTTAAGAGGCTTTAGAAATTATTCAATTGATTCCGCGTCCCTACAAGGAACCTTAATTAAAATTCAAGGATGAAAGCCCTAGCTGTTTCAGGAGAACCATCCAAGTCCCTTTATCGGCAGAACAGAGGTTTTAGATGTTATCCAAGTTGTTTTGGAGCCCTATTTTTGAAATGTATGACTCATACTCGTATATCGAATGAAAATTGTTCGACTCACCGATTATGACTAATGAAAATCATAAATTTTTCAAAAATAGCACTCCTGGATTGCAATCGGCTCATATATTATCGGTTGGAGAGGGTTAAATTCATATTAATAATAATATAGTGAAAGAATCAATTTTTATTGACTGAGCAAGCGAAGCGAGCGAAGCGTCTACATTTCGAGATTGGCCAATTTTGCTTTTGTCCATATCAATACTTTCACATCCATCCATACTAATATTAGAAGTGCAAAAGTATGTCTGTCGGTCTGTTACGATTTCCCTGACAAACCGTTAAATGGATTTTGATAAAATTTGGTAAGAATATAGTTGAAGACCCGGGGTCAAACATAGGCTACTTTTGACGTGCGTAGTATCGTTATTTATGAACGGTATTTCAAACGACTGCATTTCCTGTCTGTTAGCGAAGACTAACTACTTTTCTAGTCATAGATTTCAATAATATCGCATTCGAGGTACTCTAAGTATAAAATAATAAACCTTTTGTTAACACGTCTTTTTAAACAACTTAAAGAAAGTCCTTCTAAATCATATTCAGATAACGTCACCAAAGCTGTGTACAAATTACGTTTTTATTTGTATTTGATTGTTGTTTGATACTTTCAAAATATTCAAAACATCTTTTGAATAATGTCTGTAATATTAAGTCTGCCTGCGACCTTGAACGCTATAAAGTGTTTAAAAACATGGAGCAAATACAAAGAGGAGACGGCGTATCGACTGGTGCACCGTTACGGTCATTGGCGCAGTGATGTCGGAAGTGGGCGTGGCTTACTTTATTTTTCGTTCAACTGTGAAAAATGCAAATAAGTAATAAACGCGATTAAAACCGGATTAAAGTAGTTTTATATCTATGCAACAATCGCTGTAATATTTATTTTTAGCCTCGGGTAATAGGCTATTCTACTATTTTTTTTTTATTTCTTATTAAAAATTTTTGTCCCTGAATTCGAAAACAGAACGAATTTTTTGAATTCGTTCAATTTTAAATAAGTTATAAGTCTTTAAAATCCTGTGCAAAGGGAAACTGTCAAGAAACAAGACAAGGACGCGCTTAATGGTGGAGTGACGTCACTGCCACTTGATTTCGTGCGTACAAAAGAGATAGCAAGACGTCCCCACCACTCCAACTTTTCTTCATTAGAAAACTTTAAATGCTAATTACTGCTTTATTTAATTACCAATTTTGTTGTTGTTTTCGGGATCGGTTACTTTTTAGTGTATGTATTGTTCTGTAAGTCTTTTCAAAATGAAAACACAGTCAAATAGTCCCCAAACCCGCCATGCAGCCATCAATGACATCCTACGAAGGGCGCTCGTTAGTGCCAAAGTACCCGCAGTTCTGGAGCCTCAAATTGTGCGGGACGATGGCAAGCGCCCTGACGGGATGTCATTGATACCTTGGAGGATGGGTCGAGCCCTTGTCTGGGACGCCACGTGCTCCGATACTATGGCAGCTACGTACCTCCCAGCCACCAGCAAACAGGCCGGCTCGGCGGCGGACGCCCGCGAACGGTTTAAAGCCAATAAATATAGTTGTCTCGGCACTCAGTACGAGTTCACAGCCTTTGGTGTCGAGACACTAGGTCCATGGGGCGCCGGTGCGCGGGGTCTTCACAGGGAGATCAGTAGACGCCTAAAAGAGGCAACGGGTGACCCTCGCGCGGGCAGCTTTCTCGCTCAGCGAATAGCCATAGCTATTCAACGCGGGAATGCTGCCTGCGTGATGGGAACTCTGCCCAGGGGACCTAATTTAGATTTCATTTAGTTTATTATTTTTAGATAGGATAGTGTAATATTTTTTCTTTTCTTTGTGTATAATTTAATTAGTTAAATAAAGAGATTTCATGTCAAATAGTCTATTGTTCTATGTTTATGTGTTTGAGTAATCCTATTATGTATGAAACCAAGTAAATTTCCGATTCTGAAGTTATCCCCGGTTTGACAATACACTGAGAATTTGTTCATTATTACTGACTGTGCGTTACTTAATAATTTATTTTTGGATAATGTAAATGATATGCAATAAAGATAGGATGTGCCATTTCTGAATAAGGGATTTTTTTTTCGAAAAATAAATAATCATTAAATAATAATTTGAAATTTTTCCGACGTTTCCGTTAACTCTGGTTAATTTACGGAAAATTGGGAAGTATTAAGTAAATTTAAAGTGAAAACTTTCCCAAAAATTCAAAAAATTTCTAGTGACACAGTTATCTTAGCAACACAGCCGGAGAAAATAGTTAAATTCTGATCAGAGTCAGAATGTTTTCAATCGACATTCGCCATTTACTGGCAATGAAGCGAGAAACTTGTAGTTAACATTTTATTACCATTACTCGCATCCTATTACGTTTTTAGGGTTCCGTGCTCAAATTATGGACTTGACTTCTAAACTTGATCATTATCAACATCAGTTGCACTTTATTCATTCAATTCGGTTAGGTTACATGGTCAATCGACCCTGTGCACCCTAGTGTCATAATGTTGTACCAAATATTATTTTTTTCTTTACTAAAACACTTTGTACAATGTTTGCTTGCTACTGGCTAAAAACGTCTAGTTAAAGTCATTTAAAACTATTTCATGTTAAGTAGAAACCCAGTATAAAATCTAAATTAAAATAAATAAGTAAAGGGTTCGAATCAAATTGTAAGCAGTAGGCTCTTCAGGCACAATAGTGTCGGCCCTTATGGCATAGAGCGTTTGTTACCAAAAAAAAAAAAAAAACCTCTCGCCTGCGATTCATGTCCAATCATGTCGCGTCATGTCTAGCTCTAGCGGTCTTACACACAATTAATATCCATTATATACCTACATGTGAATTTAAATCCATAAATTTAAAATTTAACTCCTGCACGATAGGTACGGAACCTTTGGTACAATTCATACTTGTTATGATTTATTACGAAACATTTTATTTCAAAATAATGTCTCGTCATTTTCTCAAAATCCTGACTAGCACCAAATATTTGTCGATGGAGTTCGCGCTTGACCACTTTTAATACAAGATTCTTATTTGTCTTTTTACAAATTCTTTTCGACTGACAAATATCTGAGGAATGGGCTTCATTTATTTCGCTTTGATCATCACAGGTCATTGTTTTATAAACACAGTATATGCGGTAAGTCTTGCATGCTTAGGTTATTATGTGTGTCATCTGAGCGCATTCCCGTTTAGTTGCTTCGATTGTTGTTGAAAAGGTTATATAGAAGATCGAACATAATGTTTTCTCATGCTTTTCTGCATCCATCGACTACTAACACATGTAATCCATTAGCTGAAAAAAAATAATTTGAAGAAATGTATATTATGTATACCTATGTATATTATTATTTATTTAATACTAGCTGTTTCCCGCAGCTCCGCCTGCGTCAAAAAGTAGCCTTTGTTTGACCCCGGGTCTTCAACTATATTCATACCAAATTTCATCAAAATCCGTTCAGCGGTTTGGCCGTGAAAGCGTAACAGACAGACAGACAGACTTTCGCATTTATAATATTAGTATTGAAGAAAGGAAATTAAATTTGTTTGTTTGTAATATCTTTATTGTAAAAAAAACAAGTAATTTACATACACAAGCATGGAAAAACAATAGGTACAATGGCGGACTTATCCCACTTAGGGATCTCTTACAGTCAACCAGCGAGTGACAGGAGAGGATATCCTTACCAGAAGGGTAGAAGCGTGTACAATATAATATTATTATAAAGAAAATACATTAAATAAACCTACATACTTATATAGAATAATCATACATACATATAAATAAACATACATACACCCATGTAACTAGTGTATACTTTTAAATGTCTAAGTTCAGCAAAGGAGAATTTAAGAGTTTTACTTCAAAAGCGTTTAAACTTTGTGACAGCCTGACTTCCAAAGAAGTGAATTCCAAAGCTTAGCTCCCGCAACAGCAAACAACTTTGAGTACGTATTCATACGAATGTGACGAACAAGGCGGCACTTCAAGGGTTGACCGACAGACCGTAACCGGTCATCTATCTGGCGAAAGGATTTTTTATTTTATTTTATTATTCTAATTTTAATTTTATTTTACAGAAATATAATAAGGACGTTGTTTGCGTCTTGGATAAGGTAAGACCATA
Organism: Euzophera pinguis; assembly: GCA_947363495.1. Classification (NCBI taxonomy): domain Eukaryota; kingdom Metazoa; phylum Arthropoda; class Insecta; order Lepidoptera; family Pyralidae; genus Euzophera; species Euzophera pinguis. The sequence goes on along the minus strand of OX376172.1, from coordinate 14,751,023 downwards.
TGTGACTAACAATAACTGTTTACTTAAAATGATTTTAGTTAAGCAAAATCTATAAAAATAGTATTAAAACGTAACCCCTTATGAGGAAGAATTTATCTAAGGGAGTCTGTTGTTTTTCCCTTACAAAGAAACACGTCCCACCTAAAACTTAATTAACAGACTTGAGGTGATTTTGACATAAAGATTTTTGCTAAAACTTTCATCAAGCACCCGGTACCAGCTTTCGAAAAGTTCAGAGAAACTTTGGAAATACCTTTGACGGTATAGTCAATTTGGCAGGAAGATTACAAAATCGTAAATTTATTTCTGCTTAGAATACTTGCTTTTCTTGTTAGATATTATATGATAGATGATCTTTTTCTGATTGGCCTGGGACTTGGATGTTTATCTTTAAGTGTATTTTTTATAAAATATAGTATCGTTGGTTATTCCCATAGCACAAGTCTCGATATTGTTAACTCTCTTTGATCGCTACGATACAGGTCTGCGAGCCTAGTGCAGTGTGTAGCTAGGAAATACCAAATTGTCAAATCCTTTTATCATAATCATTTATTTCTTGTAAACATGTTGTACAGTAAGGTCTTATATGTATAGTTAAATAGGAAACAAACATGCTTAACCGCTACGGCAACGCACACCAACGGGTGCCACCAACGCAAGGATTGCGTTTTCGACAGCCATAGATAAATCTGATTTTTTATTGTTCCGTTTGACTTATGTTTCATAATTTTGACAGAGAATGCTAGCTAAAGTTATTTTCCCGCTGGCAACATCGATACATTGCCGCCTACTTAAAAAGTTAATAAAAAGTATTAAAAAAAAGTTGAAGTATTTTTGTGGATTTCCGATTTTGAATTCCAGTTTTTGATATTAAAACTCAAGATCAGTGCTTAAATTACATGAAAATTTTATTATTTTCTTGTTGGCACTTTGAATTAAATAATAATTGAGATTTGAATATTGTAAACTCTCACTACTCAAATGGTGTTCAGTGGTAGGTACACGCCGAATCGGATGGTTTTATGCAACAAAAATTCGCATTAATTGTGGTACACAAGTAGGATTTTAGTATAAACATATTATACTTACCATTATTTTTAGAAAGGACGATGTTATTGAGACTAGAAAATATATACACAAATGTAAGGGACCAAGGGCTATGCTTGCTAACCACGGCATAACACCATCCATCAATGGTGCGTTGCCGGATCTCTGCATAATATCTTCTTACTGCGTGCCACTAACGCAACGTATACGTTTATCGCTTTTTTAATATGTTAGCATTTTTTCTCGATTTTTTTATATACATATGTACTAAAATCTACATAGTTTTCCAATAAGATTATATAAAAACCAGGTACTCACCATGGTAAAAACTTTCCGAAATTCAGTGGCAGCGAAAAAGTTAACTTGGGTTTACACAATCTGTATGATTTTTCGCAATATATTTATCTAATTATAGAGTGTTGTCTTTTGATTTAAAAGTAGAGAGAGAGCCAGTGAAATAAATAGGCACTGTGGTAAAACATCCTAGGCCATGAGTTGGCAGCGCGCTAGTGACACGTTCAAGGAATCACAAGCGTAAATAGACTACAGTAACAGCAAACCCATCTGTATGCTTGAATTAAAAATTCGTTTAAGTAAATTTTAAAATGATTACGTTCATAGCGTATCTTTATGTTATAGCTTTTTCATCCTGTTTTCGTATTTCAGGATGAAAGACCAGTATGCACAGTAACACCAATAGTACGGAGACGCAACATAGATGAATCAAAAAGCAACGCCTTACCATCGCACGACCCGTACATACCTCAAAAATTTGAGATCTTCTACAACTGCACTCTAAAATGTGACAGACTATTATTAAACTCATTAACACAAATAACAGAACCCGAAATTGTATTAAAAGGTTGCTATAAATTGAAAGACAAATACGCATGCGATAGTTTAAGGTACAATCATATGAAAAATGTTGATAAGTTACTATTTCTCAATAGTAATATAAAAGATAAAGTGTTTTATGCTGTTGATTGTTTAGTTTACAATGATGGTGGTAGAGTATGTCATAGGAAAGATGATGATTACGCTCATATAAAGCTTGTAGATACAGGAACTATAGTGCGGCCAAATGAGACAAACATTCTTTCACAAGATGAATTTATATGCGAAGAGAGTATTGAAGGATATGTCAATTGTGATATTAATCCATTCGTGTCGTTTGATGACAAACTTATGTTAAGAGAAGCAGTTGTAACTAATGCCAAGATATTGTTGAAGACCGGGAACTATGTGGTGCCGCTACAAAAGAACTGCATAATAAATTGGTGTGGTTACAGCGGTCTAATATTAAAGTCGGCTCGAAGACAAGGATATGAACCACCGGGTGGAAAGGTAAAAGTTTTACAAATAACCTTAAGTTAATGCTAATTAAATGTTTGACGACAATTATTAAGTAAATCTTGGTATCCAACACGAGAGAGCGCTAGAGTATTCAATTGAGGCGGTGGCTTGCCTCTTAGCTCATGTAGGTTGATCAGCTAACACCGTAAGATAATATGATAGTTGGGCTAATTGGGTATCTACTTGATTTTTTCCTTGGTAGTTTGATCATCTTCTTACTTACTCCGCTGGCTCAGCTATCAGATGATCTATGCCTTCGAAACGAGAGAGCCCCTATCTATTCATGGTACTGGCTCGATAGCTTCCATTCCCTCTGATCAGCCTGCACCTCATCGCTTTTGTGACATCTGGGGTGAACGGACGTCTGCATCATTCCTAATTCACTTACCGGACGGGGACTCTATTCTACCACGCCTTATCCCTTTATTGGGGATCGGTCCTCCTCACACGTTTGCGCCAGGACTAGTTATCTGTCCCGGGTTGTCTAAGTATTTAGTCGAGCCTATTCTAAACCTTTGGCAACCTTGTCCACGTCATATGGTTACAAATAACTAAATTTATATTTATTTTTCTAACAAATTCTATTATTCTTTCAGACATACCGATGTTACTATGCCAAAAAACAGCAAGTCTGCAAACGAATCCCCTCCAAATATGGTTTGGTGGGGAAAGGATTTGGCGCTTTTGATTTTCAAGCTGGATAATTTTGTTTATATCATCGATTTGATATTCTTAGGAATGAAAATATAAGTATCTACATTGATATGTTTTATTTCGTTATTATTAATAAGCATAGTTTATTCAGCTTTAGTTTTATCTTGCTAACATCGCTTGCATGCTTTTTAATGATTTTTTTAAATTTTTTACTTACGGTTTAAAATCAGTAAAATTGTAAAAGTTTAAAATATTGACTCTATTGATTATGATATCCTCATAATGAAACTAGAACATTTTGGTATGGTATGGTAACCGACAACAGTTTTTTTTCTCTTTTTGTATTTTTAAGATAATTCGCGCCACATAATCTTTTCTGTTTTTCCTAATGGTTGACTGGGAGAGAATGCTTTTAGCATTAAGTGCGCCAATTGTAAAAAGTATTTTTTTTTTACTTGTGGTTACAATAAAGATTTATAAATAAATAAATAAACAGTTTGTAGAGGTGACAGACGCTAAAGGAAAAATATTAAACTCAAAGCAACATTCAAAACTCTTTAAAATAGTTAGGGGCGTACCACATGGATCACTTCTGGGACCTATACCTTTTTTAATCTTTATTAATGATGTAATTAATAATATGACGGACACGCAAACTGATCTGAAACTGGTTATATTTGCTGACGACACAAATTCTGTATTATGGGACAAAACATGTAATCTGAATATAAAAATAAATGTTGCACTTGAACAATTTCAGTGCTGGTTTACAGTCAATAATTTAAAAGTGTAACAAATGTTATTTAAAACTACCGCAAATAATAAAGACAAATTCGAAGTAACTTTAAATAATGAGACAGTTGAAGCCCGGAAAGTCGTTAAATTCCTAGGCATAAAACTGGAAAAGTACCTTAACTGGAAACCTTAGTTGTAAGCAGCATCAGTAGCGCATGCTGTGCTCTTAGGAATTTGAGAGATGAGCTTACAAAAGACCTAACAAAATCAGTAGGTATATTGTGCTCTGGTGGAATCTAAGCTACAATATAGCATAAAATTCTGGGGCAAAAACTATAATTATAATATTGATAAAGCTTTTGTAGCTCAAAAAAGAGGTATTCGGACAATGGTCCGAATACCACTGGAATCGTGTGAGGAATACTTTAAAAAGCTTGAAATTTTAACTGTTCCTTGCTTATACAAATTTGTACTTCTCACAGATTTTATCAAAAATAGAGGTATATACTAAACAGATGAAGATATGTTGCGACGAGAAGTTACGAGACGGAAAGATTTGAATAGAGTAATAACGCCGACTCTTAATGTTGTAACACATTGTCCAAGAAATCAAACTGTAATATTATTCAATAAGTTACCCAATGACCTTAAAGTACTTAGAGAACTCTCGATTTTTAAAGAAAGATTAAGGCAGTTATTGTTGGAGAAGTGCTGTTATGAAGTTGACGATTTAAGTTTACATGACATAAGTAATATTTCTATAATAGAGAATTGGACATTTATGTGTTTTAATTGTAATTAATGAATTAATCAAACTCGCTTACAATGTAAATTATTTAATGAAATATAATTGAATTAAAATACTAAAATATTTCAGTTTTAAAAGTCTTTGTTTATTTGAGCGCACTCATATTCTAGTACAAAATTTTTGCAATCATCTACACTAATATTATAAAGAGGAAAGATTTGTATTTTTGTGTGTATGTTTGTAATGAATAAACTTAAAAACTACTGTGCCGATTTCAAAAATTCTTTCACCATTGGAAAGCTACACTCACCCTTTTTTTTTTTTTTTTGGATTTCGCAGGGGAATGCGTTTACGCACAGAGTGTGGGACTCCTGGGCCGAAGCCGGCCCAGACTACCCACTAAACCCCTGCGGGTGCCGTCGGCCGCATTGCGCCAGATCCGAGGAGGCGCCTCGGATCTGACTAGCACAAGACGCCTCTGCGACTGGCCGGTTTCTCACCAGAAACCGGGCTCACCACTCTCAGAGGCCCTCCGACACCTGGAGGACCTCTGCCACCGGGTGGGACTGCTCCAGTCCCACCGCTTACGGGGGCGCTTCCAGGCGCGCCAAGTAGCGCCTGCGACGCACCCCCCCCTCTCCGCCGCCGGATCGGGTCCGCGAGGGGATCGTCCTCGCGGTCCCTTTCCTCGGCCTCCCTCTGCGACATGACTACATCGCAAAAGGAGGCCATTGCATTCCAGGCGCTGTCGCTCTCGAGCATCGCGTTGGCGACACTCGGGAGCGACAGGTCCGTCCCGCCAAGCGCGGCGGCCAACTCCTGGCGCTGCAGGCTCCACCTGATGATATCCATACTAATATTATAAATGCGAAAGTCTGTCTGTCTTTTTGTCTGTCCGTGAAAGCTTAACAGCTTTCACGGCCAAACCGCTGAACGAATTTTGATGAAATTTGGTATGAATATAGTTGAAGACCCAGGGTCGAACATAGGCTACTTTTTGACGCAGGCGGAGCTGCGGGAAACAGCTAGTTTCTCATAAAATCATCGTGTAGTATTAAATGCATAGGTTACCTACTCAATTAAAATTATATTGTTCTACACTATGATCGAGGATTCTTGAACCCACCAGAAGCATCAAGCACAAGATTTTCTGTTTATTTTTTTCAGTTTCCTTAGGATAGCAAGTGTCCCTGATTGGCTTTGACATGGTTTATAAGGTTAACCCTCAAGATAATGTCTTGTCTCCCCCGAGGGAGATAACAGGTGAGACAAATCTATTAAACCTAATTTTCATATATTTGAATGAATACATGAATAATGGTGGTTCACTGAATGGTGTTTTCAAAAACTTCGACAAAGAGTTGTGACGTCAAATCAACAACTTCTTGTCGTAACTTTGATCTCTTTGTAAATGTCGACACCTCGTTGTAATTAACAAATTTTAGAAGTTAATCAATCTTAATTACCCCCTTGAAAATTTATTTTACGTGATTTACACAAAATATTTTGAAGTGATTGTTATCTTCGCCCACCATTCGCCCGCGTTCATAATTTGACAGGTTTCTTTATACTTACCTTTTTTTGTTCTTTTCTTTATTTAGCCAGTAATATGTAAAAAATATTGGATAAAGTTTTTTAGTCAAGACAAAATTGCCTATTATAAAGCAAATTTATTGTCAAATAGACAGACAGACTGCTTGCCTGTTTTTTTTTTATACAACTAAGTAGGCAAACAGACGTACGGCCTACCTGATGGTAAGTGGTTACCGTAGCCTATGAACGCATGCAACACCGGAGATGTCACGAGCGCGTTGCCGACATGTCCGCTGTCAGCACAGTGACCCCTCTGGAGCCTGGCGACCCTACACACCAGCAGGAACACAACACTGCATCACAGTGTTATTTGGCTGTGGTCTTCTGTAGGGTGGAGGTACTTCCCCAGACGGACTACTCCTTACAAAATGTCTTGCGTCTCTTGCCTGTATTTGAAGTCATAACTGTACTTAAAAAGTTTCATAGGTCAAGTAGTTGTGAATAAAAGATGGACCCTGTGATAAGTATACATTATTAGGAGATTATTACAGTCACATGAAATCAAATAATCTGTGTTTAATTTTAATTTCAGTTCTGTTCAGACGCTCTACCAAAATATGAAATACAAACATCCATACAAATTTATAATACTAGTTGTTTTATGAGCAGTAGACTTCGCGATTATTATTTACATACTTACTTACTAAGACGGCGCAGCGAAAAGTTGTATTGCTTTTGTTTGTAATTATTTACATACAAAAGCAAAATTGGCCAGTCTCGAAATAGAGACTTTCGCTCGATTCGCTCGCTAGTCAATTAGTGAACATATAGAAGTTTTCCATTAACACAATATGAGTTAATCGTTCCACATAATAGATAATAGAACTTATAATAGTACTATGATATCGGGTGAAAGCGCTTTAAGTCACAGTGAAAATTTTACAAATTTAATTTGTCAGTCAAAGTTTGAATGTCGTCGTGTTTTAAATAAATTATTTTATTCATTCTATCACGCCTATTCACAAAAGGATGATATCTGATTTATGTTTTAGGATGTGAATTTTTTTTTATTCTGACGAAAATAAATTACAGTAACTTGAAATAAGTATCTAAACAATGTTAAGCTAATTACTTAGGCCCACGGTGACAACACCTATATCTTTGACTGTTAACGTCAAATGAAAGTATTAACTACGTGCCTAATTTTAAATTGTATAGAGTCAATTAATAAAGTCTACTCAGGGTAGTTATTAGCAAGGTAGTCATTTAGACTAAATTCGAATTGAATAGAGTAAATTAATAAGGCCAATTCTATACAATGTATAATAATCAAGGTAGATAAGGTAGATTTAAGGCAAATAAATAAAGATTTTTATATTTAAGCTAGGGAAATAAGTGTAAGTGGCATAGGGTCATTTATTTTAGTAATTAAGGCATTTATTAAGATAACTATTAATTTTGTTAAGTTTGAAACACATGTTTGTAAGTAACGTTATTCGTTTTTCAAAAAGCGTTACCATAACGAGAACCAAGGCCTTTTTTCAGTAAATATGGTAAAATCACATTCCTAAAATCGAAAAGCGCTACTGTAACGAAAGCCGAACACAAGATTCCACGTCTACCGATAGATGGCGCGGTTGCAAGTTGGAACTAGCCATGTAGATTTTTACTCGCATAGCTGGGCTTTGCAATTGGGTATTCTACTAATTTTTATTTTTTCTTTCATAACAAAATTTTTATTTCCAAAAACAGAATTATGAAAGAATTTTTGTAATCCGTTCAAAAATAAATAAGCTTTTTGGCAATCGGCCTGAGGCGCGGTTCGTCCCTCGCGCGACGCATTTCCGCCGCGCACCTTTCATACTTCACCTCTTGTACTGGTAGCAGCGTGACATATTTAATTCTTAATATTTTGTTCTTGTGTTCGATTTATTTGTGAAATGGCTGCAAACACAAGTAAAAGTAGAATACGAAAACCTTTAAATAGCCAAGTAAAAGAAATATTATGTAATTTAAATAGTTTTTTAAAGACATTAACGATAAAGACGTGTCAAGTGTCACTACATCACTTACCAATTGGTAGCGACATCGACGAGAATTCCACTGTCCACTGTCAAAAGAGTTTTATTGGAAGGTAAACGTCTTTTGAAAAACGGAAGCAAATTTAAATCTCCCAAAAAGACCAGATGCAGGAAAAATATCATTATCATTGACGATTTTGACAAAGCGGTAATCCGAAGAACTATTCACAACTTTCACATTACAGATAAAGAGGTGCCAACTATGAAGCGAATACATGAAAAGTTGAAGACAGAAATAAACTATTCAGGCTCAATTTGGTCATTGCGTAAAGTAGTGTCTCTTTTAGGATTTAAATGGAAAAGGACAGAAGATAATAGAAAAATTCTAATGGAAAAACATGAGATACGTTATCTACGTATAAATTTTTTGATAAAAATTTCCGAATATCGCATACTGGGCCGGCCAGTCGTTAATACCGATGAAATATATATAGACACGACTCACACTTCTTCGAAATCTTATTCAGATGGCAGCACTTCTTGTTTAAAGAAACCAATTTCTAAAGGAAATCGTTTAGTAATATTCATGCCGGCGGAGAGGACGGTTTCATACCAAATGCACTGCTGATGTTCAAAGCAAATCAAAAAGGTGGAGATTACCATAACAATATGAATACAGAAAACTACACGAAATGGTTACAAACGCAATTAATTCCAAATTTAAAGCCCAAATGCGTTGTGGTGGTAGACAATGCATCTTACCACAATTCGTTAGAAAATCCCGCTCCCAACTCAAATAGTCTTAAACAAGAAATGATTGACTGGCTCAAATATCGCAATATTGATCACTCTACATCGATGGTTAGACCACAACTATATGAATCGATATTGCAAAACTTAACCCGCGTAGACTACACAAATTTTTTTTTTTTTTTAAACCGTGGTTGCAATTTATTAAAATCTAATAAATGGATTATTATTATTTACTAACCACTAATTTAAAAATGTCATGTGTCTTGCTTCAAACCCGACGAAGACTCATACAAACTGCCAACCCCTATTTCACCCCCTTAGGGATGGAATTTCCAACATCCTTTCTTAGCGGACATCTCCTAGTCACAATCTACCTTCCTGCTAAATTCATCTTCATTGGCTAAGTAGTTTTTGAGATTTCGTGATGAGTGAGTGAGTGATTTTCGCTTTTATATATATAAAGATAGTTAGATTGATCTCTGACTTCTCAGACACACTTACATATGAACACATACTCATCAGTCATACATATCATAGGCCTTTATTTAATTATATTTTATTTTTAAACCTCTCCTCTCCTACTGATGTATCTACCTAAAACATAATAAAATTTATTTTTAAAAGTTTTTGTCAGACTCTACTTTTGGTGATCACTCGCACAAATGCAAAGCTCAGCTTACGCCTCGCGAACTTTACAAGCAAGGAAAATAAAAGGAAGCATACTACAAGAAACGCATATTTCATTTCGGACCCTGGATCCCAGCCCAAGAAGTACATGAAGAATATCGTCGGTCGGATCGGAAAATAAGACCCCTGCTCGGAATGGGACCCCTGCTGCTCAGAATCGTCGAGATCGGACCCCTGCTCGGATTGTCGACAAACTAGAAAATCCCCTTGCTCGGCCTGCTGGCCCGCCCCCCACCTCATATAGTCCACTCTCATCGTCGTCGTCCTCGCCAGCCCGGGGCGAAGCTAAGCAGTCCGAAGCCATGCAGCCTCAAGCCACGCCGCTCTAAGCTACATCGCCTCAAGCTACTACACCGCACCGGCCAAGCCTCCCGAAGCTGTGCCGCAGTAAGCTGCGCCGCCGCAAGTTAACCCGCCTGGAGCTGTGCCCCCTGAAGCTAGCCTGCCTACACTGACGCTCGCCCGCACCTGCCTTCGCCCTCTACTACTGCAACGTGTTGAGGACAGATTGGGACGCCTGTTCGCCACAGAAAGAGTTATGTATAATAATAATAATTTTAACCGCACTGTGTCTATTGCTGGACATAGGCCAGGTAGGGATATCCGGCCGGCTGGCTAGTTTCCAGAATGACCGGTCAAAAGCGGCATGCATCCAGCGAGCTTACGAGAAAATAGTTATGAGTAATTCATTTTTATTTTTCACTACAGAAAAACAAAAGGTTAGGCACAAAAAATGGCCTTACATTTTCAAATAGATACTGAATGAGTATTTCTACGAAATTTGTTGAGATAACTGATGACGTCACGGATAATTATTATAAACCTATCGTGTTCTTTACTTAATGATTCTATAAAAAGAATATTTGATTAGTTTATGTTTTCTAAAAATATTCTATTGGAATAATAAATCAGTTGAAAGGTTATCGGACATAGGAATCGAAAAAAGGGTAATTTGCCTAAAAATCAATTTGGCTTTCTTTATGATATACTAATTCGTATTGTAGTGATGTATATGTATGTGTTATGTATAGACGACCGACTATTAATTAGCAATAAATTTTATTCTGTTACGAGCTAGAGTTCGCAATTTGGAGAAGAACATCCGGTGACTCGAAAAGACGTTTATTTCCACAAGGATGGTCGCCAACGTCACTTAACTTCACTTATCACTCACAATGTCCGAATCACTTGCTTATCGCTGTCCTGATGAACCGCTGAAGTCGTAGGTTTCACTAGTTCTTCGCACTTGTATCGCGCTTGTAGCTCAACTTGAACTGGCCTCCTGTGGTTTTTTTTTGGGCTAACTTAAGGGCCAGTAAATTGCCTACAGATCAGTCTGAATTACAGACAGGCGTTCTGAACAATGGTAGCGACTTTCAGCGGGAAGCTGAAAATATTATATTTTTCAAAACTTATGTTTTTTTATTGTTTGTGCATAATAATGGTAGATTAATAGGTATACGCGAAGTGTGTTGTGAAGAATAATCGTGAGTGTTGGGAAGTGAATGAAGTGATACAGTATTCGATTTATATGATTTTCATGCTTGTACCCAAAAGCTCCTGGAAATCGCTAAGTGCTGTTTGTCTTCAACTTCACTTAGCCTGATTCTTCTGACTTGACATAACTACTGACCTGACATTAGACTTAACAACTTTGTTGAATAATTTTTACATGTTACTGGCTAAATACGAAAGTTAAAGCCATAATGAAAAATAAAACTTTGGTAACGATTTTCTATGAGGTTGAGGTAGCCTGGTACGTCTTTTTACCGAAAGAGCATCAAAACCGCACATGGAAAGTAAATTATTACATACCTTTTTCAATATTTTTTACACGATGAAAAAAATATATTTAGGCAAGAAATTGAGTATTGACAAACTCTTACTAACTAATTACTTAATATAGGTATTAAAAGAGCCAATAAGAGCAATAGCAGTAGGTACTTATTACTTCTATATTTTATGCGCAATAGTTGTTGTACAAACCAGCAGCAACAGTATACAATACAACAACGTATTCAGATGTGAATGTCCCCCTCAATTCTGAATTTGCATACTCAGGATCATTCAGACGAACGTTCCTAACGCGGCAGTTGACGGCTTGAAATTTAATTGATTTACTATAACTTGACCACAACAGCTGTACCGCGCCTGAGGTATGTTAGCGGCGTGACGGTTGGGGGAAAGTGTCAGACGCACATGAGATAAAATATCTAAAGATCGTAAACTTTCATTATTAAATTTTTTAAAGTTGCACTTATCTAAAATCATATTGATCGGTAATTTAAAAATCTAAAAACCCGACTGCGTATCTGTGTAATTTGAAAATGAAAAAGACCTAAAAAATCCACCATTTTGTGTGTTTTTATATTTTGATGTGTCACTCTCACAGTAAATATGAATCTAACGACACATTTCAAATTAAAATCCATCAAGCCGTTCAGGAAAGTGTTCCAAACTATTTTACATACATACATACTCTCGAAAAACATAACCTTCCTTCTGTCGCAGTTGGGTAAAAACAGGGATTGGATTTAAATATCATAAACAGCTATAACAGCTTCAAAGTTTGTATAGAATCACCTGTGTCAAGATCAGTATAGCTCGACCAGGAAAATAACAACCCTGCATAGGTGTCGCTACTAATCGCTTTTAGGTGGCAACTTGTTCTAAGTGTTAAGTATGTCAATAACAAAATTGATAATATCATATAATGAAAGAGAAATCAATCCTTCGTTTTTATCCGCGTCGAAAACGATAACATTTTTTTTTTATATCAAATTACTCTTATTACCATAGATTAATAATTGGTCTCGCGCGCTCGACTAGATACCGCGCTGTGAAGAAAAATCAGTTTCCAGAATGCGGCCACTTAATAGGAAAGTATGTGTAAAACAATGTGCAAAGACGCACACTAGCGTCGATTATGGTGTTGCCAGCTACTTGACTGGTGCCCGACCAATGGGGAAATTATTAATTGCTGCGGTCTTGTTACGTATTATAAAAAGTAGCTCAGAAAAACCTTTAAAATGAAATTAAAATAAAACTGGCCAAGTGTGTATTTTTTATTTTTCTCTATTTGGACCTCCTAAACAAATTTAAAATTATCTCATAGGTTTTCCTGTAATTTATGAATCGAAATTCTGGAATCGATAGTTTCGGAGATAAGGTAGGGGAAATGGTAAGTTTTTGTCTACTTTATTTTATAATTCTAATATTGAATCCTAAAATTGCAGAAAAACTTTCTTTTTATTTATTATTACACAGTACATAATTTTCTATTTAGCTTGGAGCTAATTGATTACTGACCTCTTTTTAGTTGTAACCCGGGTTTAAATACAGATAAATAAATAGACATACACATCCTATTAATATTATAAACGCGAAAGTTTGTAAGTATTAATGGATGTTTGTTACTCTTTCACAACTAAACCGCTGTATTGATTTTCATGAAATTTGGTACGGATATAGTTCAAGACCCGGAGTCAAACATAGGCTACCTTTTGACGCAGGCGGAGCTGCGGTAAACATCTTGTACATACGAGTAGATATTATCATGGCCTTTTTCCATACAGTAGTGTTGCCGGAAAATACATTACACATCGAATAATAATCGATTCTTTGACGGTTGAAAATATAATCTAAGGTATCGATAGTGATCATATATCGATAGTATCGATATTGATACTATTGATAATATATTTCTGTAATTTTTTTCTGTATGAGTTGAATGACGATGATTTGTGTTATGCCCGCTGTACATCCCGCCGCCGAGTTCCGGTATATCTGTATAGTATCGGTGCCTGAAATGCTTGGTATTGTTAATCCATTAATCGATTATTTTTCATAAATTCTCAAAAATCAATACTACAGATTAGATTATATCGATAGTACAGATACATAATCGATTAATAACCATTGATATGAACGATTACCTTTGTTGATTAAATCGATATAATTTACATTAACCTATTTCAATAATCGACTAATTGTTTGATATTGCAGTTAATAATCGATTAATTGTCAAAATTCGATTAAATTAATTAAATCAATACTTTCGATATCATAGATTATTTAAAAAAAAAAAAACAAATTCGATTAATGAATTATCCGGCAACAATACCCTACGGGGTACCAACTACCTAAAGACCATATTTAGAATGTTGGTCGGCGTAAAGTGGAAATGGAATCAAAATAGTGATAGGTTGCTAGTCGCATCGCCTACTGATAGGTATGGTTCTTCGATTTTCGCCCACTTACTCGGCCGGCTTATATGGTCTGCGCGGGAAGAGAAGCAGTAGTACATTCCACGTATTTACTTTTCTCCCAGATCAGCATTAAAGAAATAAGATTGTTGGCGACGCGCTCATATGATTTCCATATTTTTTGCCAACGAAAGCTATATTCATATTCTAATTTATTTATGGTGCTCGTATTAGTGATCCGAATTGAGTTCACGATATATTTTTGTATAATTTAATATGTGCGGTACCCACTATATTATTAATATTTATTTTAACTTTTATTGTAAACTTCAGGTAGTTTAAAAACCGTTAGTTAGATTCGCACAGAGGAAGCGAACGAGCGTCTCCTGACTATTTTCTCTGTTTTCCGCGATTTATCAAATTTCCTTCTGTATTTGTGCTCAATAAAGCATTTTTAAACCTACAACTCATTTTCCTGGCACCGCCGAGACCCCACAGCTTACAGAGTGGTCCTTCGAGCCGGATCTATATGTACCGTACACCAGCGAAACCGTCGATAATGGTTGGCACTCGAGGCGCCGCGAGACGCGAGCTTGAACAAAGCGAACGCGATCAGAAGTCAGCTGTTGTAGTGGAGGATTGCAGTTCCGTGAATAGTGTCACAGCCCAGAGAGCGCAGTTCAAGACACCCGCCGCTACGCCCAGTGTTAAAAGTGCCGCCACCCACAAGTCCAAAGGTCATAGCGCCACATCGTCAGCTAAAGCCAGGAAGGCGCAACTGCTTTTAGATGCCGCGAAACAGAAAGCACAGATAAGAATGGAGTTGATAGATATGCAATTAGAGGCGAATTTAGCTGAACTAGAGGATGAAGAGTTGGAGAAGAAATACAGTCCACACGATGAAGATCACATTCGTGATGTGGAGCAATGGCTAAACCAGAGTCGCCCCGAATTGATGGAGTCGGCCCCCGATCATGGTAAATCCACGGGTCTGCTACATCAGCTGAACGTACCGGAAATCGAACCTGAACAAACTACCGCTCCACCAGGTCCCCCAAGGCCACATCTGTTCAATCAGTTGCAGCCACAGGTGATGTCCGTGCCACCATTACCTGAGGAGGCCACCAACATCAACGGCACCATACAGATGCTAGCCAGCGTAGTGAGGGATTTAGCCACAGCTAGTGTACCTAACAAACAAATATTATCTAGACTGAGTGCTCCGAAACAACTACCAGATTACTCAGGAGATCCATTAGAATGGTTGCAATTTAAACAGGCTTTCAACGAGTCCACCGAGCTCTGTAACTTCTCACCGCAAGAAAACTTATGGAGATTGAGGAAATGTCTGCGAGGAGCTGCAAAGGAAGCAGTAGCGGCTTTGCTTTGCACTGCGAGCTCACCATTAGGGTGGAGTGAATTTTTTTTTTTTTCATATTTGTTTCGGAATACCTGTAAAAAGTTGCTGTTATTGTTCACAAATATACATACAAAATTTTATTTGGCACATGATAAATTTAGAGGTGCCCCCAACATCATGAACTTTAGAGAAATTCGTAAAATTTTGTCAAAAAACAGCAACGTCTAATATTGTCAAATTAACGCTAAATCATATTCTGTGTGTTCCGTTTCGTTGGTCTCTGACAGAGCAGCTGCTATTATAGCTTCTTCTGTGTTAAAAGATGTTGGTATTATTACATCAAAGGATCCAAGTGCTGTCATTGATCGTTCAAAGCTGCGCGGAGAAAGAACGAAAGTCAGTTCAGCATTACACAATGCAAATCGCAATAAAAGTATACGCGGAATTTATTTTGATGGCAGAAAAGATAAGACTTTGGTTAGTATTCAGAAGGAAGGCAAATTTTATAGAAAAAGAGTAACAGAAAGCCATTATGTGATTTTATCAGAGCTAGGAAGTGATTATTTCGGGCATGGTACGTGTGAGTTGGGAACTGCTAAAGGTATTGAAAGTACCATAATAAATTATGAGAACAAAATCGGTGGAATTGGATGAAATAGTTGTTATTGGTTGCGATGGTACAGTCGTGAATACAGGTTTCAAAGGAGGTGTTATTCGTTTTATGGAAGAAGAACTTAACAAACCATTACAATGGTTTGTCTGCCAGTTACATTCGAATGAGTTACCATTGCGACATCTTTTGGGCCTAAATGCTTTTCAGGCCCTATTGGATCTGAATTACAAAAATGTGAATCAATGCCACTTGTTCAATTTACCACCATTCCCTGCATATTACCTGAAGTCGCTAGAAATGACTTGAGCACCGACCAAAAATATCTTTACGATGTGATGACAGCTATCAGCACTGGCATTTTTTCTCCCAATCTAGCTAATATTACACCTGGACCACTTAACCATTCTAGATGGCTTACTACAGCAAATACGTAAGACTACTAAGACTACTAAGAGAAATCATACGTAAACTAGCATATCAGCGAATTTTAAAAGGAAGAGCAGGGAGTACTCTAGGGCTTCGAACATTTAAAGTGCCTGCTTTAAATTTCGATGCTAAAGATTATACCGACTTAATTACGTGGCAAGACTGTAAGATAACTGAGCCACCTCTGACTTCCAATTTATCTGATGAAGCCTTGAAAGAGATTGTCAAAAACGGTTTGACTACATGTCAGAATATTAAAGATTTTCCGTGCCATACCCAAGCTGTAGAGCGCTGTATCAAATTAGTGACCAAAGCTTCAAGTGCAGTTTGTGGAGACAAAAAAAACGAGACGGTTTCATAAGGGCAAGAAGGCAGCAAATGTCTAATTTTAAAACAAAATAACAATTTAATACCAAATAATCTACTTATTTCTGATGTTTTTCATTCCTTGATATTTTTTTTATTTTATAATTTTTCTGGGTTAAAAACTTTAGTACTACTAACCAGGCTTTTATTTAACGTATCACAAAGTAGTTTGTCTTATGAGGGACAGGAAATCTAGAAAAATACTATCATTCAAAATTAGATCAATGTTTTTAAAAATTTAGTATTTTTCTAATTTTCAATTGGGTTGGGGCACCTCATAACATCAAGACAAGTAAACAATCTTTTGTATGCTGAATTTACTCATTAAAAGGCAACTTTGTATTGCTATTCCAATAAAAAAAAAATTAAAAATTTTTTGTTCATACATTATCACTCCACCCTACTCACCATGCAAAATAATGGCAACCTTAGAGCTGCGCTTCGGTAACCCAGAGCTTGTTATATCAAGGATATTGCAAGATATCAAGAAAATTCCTCCTATATCGCAAGACTATCACAAAGAAATTTTACAGTTTTCCGTGAAAGTGCAAAATATGGTAGAAGGAGTACGTGCAGTGGGACGAGAGGAATATCTACAAGGTACGAGCATTGTATCTGTTATCTTATCTAAGCTCCCTACAATACTGTTATCTAAATGGGCAGACTATAGTTTTCCACTAATAAATAAAGGAGGAAAGACACGAATGGAAATACTGTCAGATTTTTTGCACGATGAAGCCTTAAAGATATCTGCCACCTCAAATATATACTTTACAACATCATATGATAACAGTAAACAAAGAAGGAATAACACTGATAACATAGGAAATCGTACTCAGACCATATTGGTACAGTCAGACACACAGAGGTGTTCTCAAAATGAAAATATATGTCAGTTTTGCCGTACTTCAAAACATATATTAACTGATTGCACGCAATTTAAAAAAGCACTTCGAAAAACGAGATGGCAATTTGTGAAACGTAACGGGATTTGTTACCAATGCCTATTATCACGACACAACAGATCGGAATGTAAAGCAGCTGTGTGTGATAAGGAAGGATGCGGTCAAGCGCATCACAATTTGTTGCATTACAATGTAAACAAACCAGGAACGACCAGTCAGCAACGCGCTTCCGAGACGTCGACATCTTCGGCCGTCGATAGTCCGCAAACAGTGACGCACATCAACGCGAGTGAGAGTAAAGTGCTTTTAAAAGTAGTGCCAGTGCGTATCGTTACTAAACGGGGTATTATAAGTACCAATGCGATCCTCGATGACGGCAGTAGTGTCTCCATAATGTCGTCTAAATTATGTAAGCGCGCGGGACTTAGCGGAGTTTCTGAGACCATGCACGTGCGGGGTGCATGGACTGATAACGAACTGGTGTGTAAGGCAGTGGTTACGAACGTCAACCTTTTGAGTATGGACAATAAGGTGCACAATATAAAAGTACGATGCATTGATAAATTAGATTTACCTGTTCAATATTTTTCTGTTGTCGATTGTAGTCAATTTAAAAATTTGTTCGATATTAAAGATAAATTGTGTACTAAAGATGTCAAACCTGAGTTACTCATAGGTCAAGATAATTATCACTTGTTATTACCTCTCGAAGTTAGGCTGGGTAGGTCAAATGAGCCGTCCGCTACGTTAACTCCCTTGGGCTGGTGCATGCACGGTATGATGCGTCCGATACGATCGGAGCGCGTTTCCCGGTCGACGTCTGTGTCGCACGCGTCCTTGCTCGTGTCCGCGGGGACCGCGCCGCCGGTCGCCGCCGCCAGCGCCGATGACAACGAGCGTTCGCTAAGAAAGCTTTACGAGGAGGTGAGGCAGTCGTTTGCTGTCGACGCCTTAGGAGTGACAAGTAAGCCACGTCTAAATATTAATAGTGTTAAAGCTATTAACCGTTTAGAGGAAACCGCGACTTTGTCGGATGGTCGCTGGTATGTCAGCCTACCGTGGAAGGACGATGTTTGTTCCATGCCTGATACTTATCCTAACGCCTTGAAAAGGTTAAAGGGGATAGAACGAAAAATGGGAAGGGATGCAGGGTTCGCAGAGAGATATAGGGAACGCATAGACCATTTATTGGTAAATAACTATGCGGAAAAATTGGTAAATGTTCGACCTGCACCCCGAACTTGGTATTTACCTCATTTTGGGGTTGACAACCCCAATAAGGAAAAATTAAGATTAGTTTTCGATTCTGCAGACTCTGTGCATGGTAAATGTTTGAATGATTACCTACTGACGGGACCAGATTTATTGTCATCTCTTTTAGGTATTATGTTGCGCTTTAGGGAAAATGCAATAGCAGTTACAGGTGACATTAAAGACATGTTCCTGAGGGTAAAAATTCACTCTGAAGACCAGCACGCGCTTAGGTTTCTGTGGCGCGAGAACCCTACAGCACAAGTGGATACGTATGTAATGACTTCTTTAATATTTGGAGCCAATTGTTCACCGTTTGTCGCTCAATTTGTGAAGAATATAAACGCGCGTCGGTTCGAGTCGTCACTGCCGGCCGCAGTTGATGCTATATGTAATTCGCACTATATGGACGACTACATAGATAGTTTGCCAGACGAATCTTCTACTTCAAGACGAAATTTCTACTTCAAGAAAAGGCCGAAGTTTTGCTGTTACGACACGCGCAGGCTGACTCCTTTCCTGCTGAATTATCAGCAATAAAAAAGGGTAAATGCATATCAAGAGAAAGTAAACTTCTTACCTTATCGCCTTATCTTGACGAGAGCGGGTTACTTCGGCTTGGAGGGCGTATCGACGCTGCTTCTGACTTAGACCTGGAAACTAAAAGACCAATAATATTGGATGGTAAGCACCCGGTGACGCGTCTTCTTGTCAGATACCATCACATCAAGGCGGCTCACGGAAACCAGGAAATGGTAGTGAATAATCTGAAACAAAAATACTGGATTATTCGTTTGAGGCCTACTATAAAAAATGTTGTCTCAAACTGTATGTTATGCCGTTTAGGGAAATGTAAACCGGAGGTACCGAGGATGGGTGACTTGCCTCAGGCTCGTGTAGCTCATCATCAACGTCCTTTCACGTTCTGCGGACTGGATCTTTTTGGACCAATAGACGTCACAGTTGGTAAAGGACGTCATGGACGTCAAAAAAGGTATGGCGTATTATTCACTTGTCTCACGATCAGGGCTATACATATAGAGGTAGTTACATCGCTCACAACGGACTCCCTGATCATGGCCTTAAGACGTATGGCAGCACGCCGCGGTTGGCCCGCACATCTCTACTCCGATAACGGTACTAATTTGAGAGGGGCTGACAAAGAGCTGCAGCAGGCTGCACAAGGGCTCGATATAGATAATTTGAAGGCAGCTGGTGCCAACAATGCTATGAAATGGCACTTCATACCCCCTGCAAGCCCTGAATGGGGTGGGGGGTAGGAACGGCTTATTCGAAGCGTCAAGGATACTTTACGTGTCATAATGAAGGAACGTGCTCCACGAGATGAAGTTCTTGCGACATTGTTGGCAGAGGTCGAAAATATGGTTAATAGTCGTCCGTTGACTCATGTTTCGGTCGACCACGCTTGTCCGGAAACCCTAACTCCGAACCACTTTCTTATTGGTAGCTCATCCAATTTGCCCATCATTAGTTCATTTAATGACTCTGATTTATTTTTGCGAAAGCAATGGCGTATCGCACAATGTTTAGCAGATATGTTTTGGCGTAGATGGGTCAAAGAGGTTTTACCTGACTTGCTGCCAAGAAGAAAGTGGAACCAGGAAGTGAAACCCCTGCAGGTAGTTTTTATTGTGGATCCTGACAGTCCTCGAAATACTTGGCCAAAAGGTATAATTGAACACGTGTAACCAGGTAGGGACGGCCGTGTCCGAGTCGTCGACATAAGGACGAAGACAGGTGTGTGGAAGCGATCGGCGGCGCGTGTCGCTCGTGTTCCGCTAGATGTTGAGTGCTGTGCCAGCACTGGGGTGGGGAATGTTGGCGACGCGCTCATATGATTTCCATATTTTTTGCCAACGAAAGCTATATTCATATTCTAATTTATTTATGGTGCTCGTATTAGTGATCCGAATTGAGTTCACGATATATTTTTGTATAATTTAATATGTGCGGTACCCACTATATTATTAATATTTATTTTAACTTTTATTGTAAACTTCAGGTAGTTTAAAAACCGTTAGTTAGATTCGCACAGAGGAAGCGAACGAGCGTCTCCTGACTAT
This sequence comes from Euzophera pinguis, assembly GCA_947363495.1. Lineage (NCBI taxonomy): Eukaryota > Metazoa > Arthropoda > Insecta > Lepidoptera > Pyralidae > Euzophera > Euzophera pinguis. The sequence continues at coordinate 14,730,282 of OX376172.1, read as the reverse complement.
TTTCTCTGTTTTCCGCGATTTATCAAATTTCCTTCTGTATTTGTGCTCAATATAGCATTTTTAAACCTACAACTCGTTTTCCTGGCACCGCCGAGACCCCACAGCTTACAAAGATGTTTGTGGCGTGCGTCCACGTCTTTTAATTAAAAAGGAAGCTATAGTTTTATTAAGTTGTATAGTATTAGTATTATAAGTTTTTTATTTTGATAATTACTTGTAAATATTTTAAATAAACTGCAATACTAAAACTTGTTAATTTTAGATAATTTAACTTAAAAATTTGTATATTTTTAATGTCAACGAACAAGCGGACAAGTGTTGTTGTTTTATATAGATAGCGAATGCGATGCGCGCGCATGCATGCCAGCCGCTGCGATCGGCTCGGACGATGCGCGCGCAGCCCACACCACGGCGATCCGTGCGTCTCGCCCGCCTCGCCGGCTCGCCAGTCCGAATACCATCTTGAGACTGAACGCACGTTGCTTGCGCTCGCATTCGCGCGCTTACGTAAACTCATTTCCCGCTTGATCCGTTCCTTCACTTTTCTCACCTGTATTTTGTGCTTATCATAACCTTCTGTTAATCTTTAAGTTGTCGGTGTGCTTGTATTGTATTTGTTCTATTTAATTGTGCTGAACTTTTAAATACAGTGTTAAATTACATAATGACTTTATTTAATTATCCCGCCTCATAGCACAATAGCCTAACACTTATCATACACATTACGCACGCTCCCCGCTTTATGTTAAAAACAGACAAAATTGTCAGAAAAAGTCAAAATTACAACATCTCTCTTTTGGAGTCGGGAGTTAAAAAACAAAATATCTAAATAATAAAAATCGAAACCTCGGGGAATTCGGGATTATTTAATACACGGCAACATTGAGCACCGAGCCGTACTTCGCGCCATATTTTAGGGTTATATTATTTTCGTGAGTAATTTATGTCCATATTTCGAATAATACAATACTTATTGATGGTATGTAATACCAGTATCTTCCTTATTTCTTTTAGTATTATTCTTACACAGTTTGAATACGCAAACTGCACATTTTGCGTCTACTTTTACATTACATTTTATATTTATCTAGACATCCAACTCACTCATCGGTCGCGGCATGACTGACGCGGGTATGACGCAACCATGCCGGTTTCGGCATGGTTTTAGTTGCGAATTTATGTAGTATGCCGACGGTATCTAGTCGTAGCGCCGCGGAGACCAATTATTAATCTATGCTTATTACTTTTGTGAACTTTTATGAATTACTTTTGTTATTTTGATAAATAAATCGTAGGAAATAATTACAAAATACAAAACGTCCACCCCTGTCTCTTTTTGGCAGATGACGTTGAGATGACGGAATGTTACATGAATGCATAGTTGCCAGCATAAGAAATTAGTTCCAATATTTTTCCGCAATATGGCGAAGGCTGCTATTTTACTGGTCGGACTATACAATAGTATACTGTTTATTGCACCAAAAAGGATAACATTACAGAAACATAATAGCAAATTATCATTTGCTCAACAATCCTGGCTCCTAAGTAAATATTTGATGTATTTCAAAAATAAACGCTCGTTTGCAAAACCGATGTGTAGTGAGTGATGCCACGTGTAACGACTATACATTAATAGATATAAAGTCACCTGCTTCGCATGAAACGAGCTAAAACGCAATAAATGGTTAAACAAACTTACCTTTCTGACGTTTGACCGTAATTGGGTATTCTACTAATTTTGATTTTTTCTTTCATATCAATATTTTTATTTCCAGAAACAGAATTATGAAAGAATTTTTGTAATCCGTTCAAAAATAAATAAGTTATAAGCCTTTGAAATTCGGTGGAAGGGGATACTGTCAAAAAACAAGAAAAGGATGCAGTTGTGACGTCTCTGCCATTCGATTTCGTGCGTACAAAAGAGATAGCAAGACATCCCCACCACGCTCCCACTTTTCTTTTAGAGAAAACTTTAAAATCGAATTACTGCCTTAATTAACAACCAATTTTGTTGTTGTTTTCAGAATCGGTTACTTGTTTTTCATGTTTCGAGCTATGTTCCTTGGGGAAATTTGTTCGGTTGCATGAATGGAGTCACTGGACGATGGGTCCAAAACGACTAAAATTTCACGGTGTAATAATTCACTAAGTAAGTAGTTCCACTCTCCAATGTACGGGCACGTAGCACTATTTTAGAGTCAAGTCCATACTTAATATTATAAATGCGAAAGTCTGTCTGTCTGTCTTTTTTATCTTTCTGCCTGTCTGTTACGCTTTCACGGCCAAACCGCTGAACGGATTTTAATGAAATTTGGTATGAATATAGTTGAAGACCCGGGGTCAAACATAGGCTACTTTTAAACGCAGGGAAAAAGCTAGTTTCAAATAAAAAGAAGTTCGTAAACGACTCACATGATAGTTCCGGTTTCCTCCGCCTCGACACCTAGCGCCGCCTACTTTTCATTACTTTAGAGGCAAATTTCGCAAATCAAATACGGGGGCCAATATGAACGTGGGGTATAAATCTCTTCGTATGCAACGCCTCGTATAATTATGGTCAAACTTCACTAAGGTAAGTTTGATTAACCATTAATTATACTAAGTAGGATGTTTAGAGCTTTGTGAAATTTGAAATATGAGTTAGTACAGGATCTGGCAGAGATAAATTATAATTGAGTACCTACAAATACTTTAATCAATATTAAATATAATTTAACTTAAATATTAATGACTATTAAACAATGAAAGGTTACTTTATAGTTAATTAATTAATTATAAACTGCTTCCGCAAAGGTGCTTTCATCGTTTTTTATACTTAAAGGACAAAGCAAAAGACTATTTCCCGACCAACCAGCAGATTTTTTTAATCTGATCTAAAGACCAGTCGCGTCGAAATGCTACTGAGGTGACGCATGGCGAATACTATGTGCTGAAAAAATATTTATATCAATACCACTTTCACCCATGATTTCTTTAATCCATCTACTAATGTTTGATGTAGAGTAAGTTCTCTAAATATGGACTAGTCACATAATATGGACTACCGTGATATTTCGCTAGATATCACTTTGTTTGCACCGAATTTGATAGCATTCCATGCTCTCTACCCCGCTGCGCCCCTCTACTTGATTACAGTGAACTGCGAGGAGCGTTTGTGTCAGAGGTGCCATTTTGAAATTTTTCCGTTCTTAGATGACTTTTTTCGGTGAGATTTGTAAGTTAATTAAGATTAAAGTATCAATTATAATGCTTAAATTAAAATTACATATCATATGTTGTTATGTCTCTTTTCATTAGACATTAATTGCATTCTTTTAGACATTTGTTTTAAATACGTATGGGCATTTTTATCCAAAAGTATGACAAATTTTAATATGGACTACCTGCTAGGTTTTAAATATGGACTAGTCAATTTTGAGGACAGTTGGGTAGTCCATATTATAATCTAATTGAAAAAGTATGCCCTGAATAGAAAAAAAAGCTGCACCAAAGAAGAAGAGAACAACTGCAGAAATAAATAAAAAAAACAAATTAATAAAGACATCAAAAATGATTTCAGTAGAATTTTCTTTGGAACAAAGAGACTAGGTACCTATATACAGTCATTGTCTCTTTTTTTATACAACTACACAGGTTTAAGTAGGCAAAGAACCTCGCACACCCTGGCGTCTGCCTTTTTTCGAAACCACCTTGTAGTGTTTATAATAACTTACTTTTGATTAAGATGGCCCATATTAAAAACCTAGTGGTCCATATAATATGCCTTCGTCGAAAGAGTTTGATTTTTCAATTTTTCTAGAAATCAGATAAAATTGTTGAAAAGGGTTTTACTTTGAGGGATTTTAATTTAATTTGTAAACTAATATTAGTATTGTATCAAATCACCATAAATATATCCTGATATGTTCATAAGTTTTAGTTTGATTCAGTAAAATCGATATGGTAGTCCATATTTAGAGAACTTACTCTACTAGCAATATGGATTGGCTGCCTAGTAGTCAGAAAAAGTCGATCTGTGTCGGTCAAAGATCGGTGATCGATCAAAACTTTTGTCGCATCCTGAAACGATAAAAGCGCCTTTGCGGGACAAACTTCAATTTTGTTGGAAAAAAGGAATAACTAAATGAGGCATTGATCGATTAAGAGCTGAAGTTTTGATCAAATCAGTTATTATTATTTCAACTTTGGAATCACTAATGATTATATTTGATAATCTTATAAGAGATAATGTCTGAACTCGTTGTCCGGACGACAATGCGAGTAGAATTGCGACCTTTGGTGATTTTTACTAATAGTAATTCTTCATTGGGAAAAAGATTACTTACAAAATCAAGTATTAGGATTCCACGTTGATTGGTATCACGGAAAACTAGGTCTAGATCATGGAGTAATTACAAAGAGGAGATAATAAGCGTTTTGTAAGAAAGCGTTTGTGAGGCTACACGGGGCGGAAGGCAGACGTGCGGGGTGCTTGGTTTCAGCCGTGGCTCCAATCATAGAGCACGAGCAATGGCAAGCTCCGCCCACTTTTGTGTCGGCGAGGCGCCAATGATCATATTACTGCGCCAATTCAAACGGCATCTCCTCTTTGTAATTACTCCATGGTCTAGATCTAAAAACACCTCTAAAAAAACAAGTAACGATATCATTTTCTGTAAAGGTTGTTCCAAATATTAAATAATCAAGCCCTGACGCTACTCAACGATCTCGTTGCACAGCTCCCTCAAGTTGACATATTCAATGTAAATTTAACTTATTTCATATCTGCATGTATTCGTTTTTTGTCAATTACCAACTAATTGTACTTATTTAACTCACTATACGTCTTGGGAAACTGTAAGTGTAGTGAGTAGCTGTGAATAAATAAATAAATAATAGGCTGAACGGTGAGTGTTCATACTAGAATAACAAATACCACTATTAAATTCTGTGGTCAGAAATTCTAATAATAAGGGTAAATCATAATAAAAGGGATCACAGTTTTTTCTCGAGCATGAGCCACCACTTTTTTAATGTAACATTGTACTGTTTAAGGGAGTTTTTAGATAGAGACGAGATAATTATGTTAATCGTTTCTGGAGGGAGTGAGCGTTGTGTGAAGACTCAGAAGACGGTCCGGATAAGAGACCCGACACCAGGGTAAGTTGTCTCTAATGGGTGTGAGGTTCTCTGGAAGGAGACAATAGGAGATGTTCATCGGGATAGAAATATGGTTCAGTCGTCATGAGTGATTGTAATAGACGGTAGCCATGGCTTGCTCGGCCAGTAGGGTACTATTATGATAAATGTCGCTTCGTCGTTTATAATCTTCCTAAGACATTTTAAAATGAATGAAAATGGTGGAAATAAATAGATCACATTAGTACTCCAATCTATTATAAGGGCGTCAACATTAATAGAGGAAGGGTCTCTTTTCCAGGATACATAGTTCTGTCATTTTGAGTTTAGGCGAGATGCAAACAAATCAATTTCGGGTTTGCCAAATTCTAGTACAATTTTGCTATATGCGGTAAGAGATAAATCCCATTCCGTGTCTATGTTTGTACGCCTAGACTCTTCGTCTGCTTCTACATTTTCGCGAGATTTGATATATGAAGCAAAAATATACAATTGTCTATCTTCGGACCATTCTCATATCTCTCAAGTAATATTATTCAATAGTGTAGATTGAATGCCACCTATTCTATTAATGTAAGAAATAGCTACAGTATTCGTAATAATATTTCGGAATTACGAAACTCATTAGCAAAACACTTTAGTCCTATAAAAACTTGCGTTAATTTCTAAAAAAATTATATGACATTTTATTTCTTTGGAATCCCAAAACCCATTTGAGCGTTCGCCATTACACATTACCCCCCAACCAGTTAGAGATGCATCAGAAGAAATATATGGGATTCCCACCACTAAAAAACATGTTTTAATTCTTTATATAAAGTCATGTAGCAATCGTAATTATCATGAGATAATCGCAATGTTAAAAGTTTTTCTCTTTCGGAGGCTTTTGTGTGCCAGCCATATACAACGATAACATAAAACGATTCAATAATTGAGCCATCTTCAACAGATTCCATAATTGGGGATCCAGTGTCCATACCAGCGTGAAACGCTTGAAAGAAATAATAAGCAGCGGTCAAAATCTCGTCATGACTCCAAGTCAAAGTATATTACGTATATTACATACACATAGGTGTAAAATAATATGTAAAATATACGTATGTGTAAAATAATATGTAAAATATACGTAATATACTTTGACTTGGAGTCATGACGAGATTTTGACCGCTGCTTATTATTTCTTTCAAGCGTTTCACGCTGGTATGGACACTGGATCCCTATTGAGACTATTCTCATCGTAATCGCATCACGATAGTTCACTAGGGAACAGGACTACGATCGCATCGTAGTACATTATGTGCGTGACTATGATCGCATCATAGTACTATGCACTATATGTTTTAAAAGACCAGATTGTTTATTCTATGTTCAAATGAATAATACACTAACTTATAGATGATGAGCAGTGATATCAGTGCAACTTTTTACGTAGTACATAAAATCAAGTGTTAATACAACAGATGAGGGTAGCTGAATTGTTATGATTCGTGAGGATATAAGTTTCTTCTTGCTTTTAATGCATGAAAGATGAACTTTCGAGGCGACGACTTAGCCTTAATGTATTCAGAAGATTCTTTATGTTTTCGTTTACCTATAGTACTTAACACACCACTAAATACACAAAAAAACTAAATAATCGCACCATGTGACGTTCTGAAGCTCAGGCAGTCCTTCAGAAACGCTGCTGTGGGTGAGTAATGCATGGGGTAACTACAAAAGAAACCAGAGGTTCCACGTGCTTCCTGAATATATGAAAATTTGGAATTTTGGTCTTCCCCAATTATAATTTTGTCAGAGTAGACTTGCTAAGAAGAAAGATAAGATAAACCATCCATCATCGTCGCGTCGTGTCGCAAGCTACAGCGTTTGAAAAAACTCATGGTAGAGGGATTAAGGAAAAATGATTATTATTTTATCGTTATCCTTTATTTAATAATTTATTCATATCATTTTAATGTTAATTTCATTTTGTATCTAGAAAACATCTCATTCTGTTTTAGAGTTATGAATATTAGAAAATATTAATGTAACTAGTCTATCTCAAATACAAATTATATTGTGTGAAAAAACATATTATGTAGGTATGTTTGTGTTATCTGTACCCCATAACATACGCTTTGGGGGTAGCACTATCATCTTGTCCATAATTATTGATATATATTTATTTGTTACTTACATTTATTTATACATATAAAATGCTCTTAAATTCTATATTTACAATTAAATTGTGCATACATTTTAATTAACAATTTGTGCATTTATGGTCCTTTAAAATCTTGAACCTAGAATCAAATTGGAAATTTTTCATTGACCCTAAGGTTGAAAGGAAGCGATCGCTTTAGCGATAAGTCTACCTTGTACCTCAATTTTGTAAAAAAAATGTTCGTATTACAGCGTGTCAGTTTGAACAAGATATTTACAAACAGATAGATAATAATTTTGTGAAAAAAATATTACAATAAATTCAGTTTTTCAGTCTAAACTACACCTTAGAAATACCATCGAAGACACTATACAAATTTTATAACAATTTGAAACATAAAATTACAGGATTAGGTGCTTTTTATATCCACCTTAAAACCTTTATATTTCCAACGTTTCAACAGTGTTACAACGGCCGTGGTAACGGAACGTCTCTTAAAATTCGATAAAATGCTGTGTCAATTATGAACTTATCTGGGTCAATTTATTTTTCAGACAAAGGAAACCGTATTTATTTGTTTCATGTTTGTAATATCTTCAATACAAAAACAGAATTAGGTAACATACAACAGCATGAAAAAAAAAAATATTTCATTTGATTTTTCTATACATTTGTAATCTATATTTCCAGACTATCCACACTAATATTATAAGTGTGAAAGTCTGTCTGTCTATCTGTCGGCCAAACCGCTGAACGGATTTTGATGAAATTTGGTATGAATGTACCTAGTTAAAGACCCGGGGTTCAACGTAGGCTACTTTTTGACGCAGGCGAGGCTGCAGGAAACAGCTAGTGAATTAATGTATTCTTATAAGCTGTATAGCTTTGGTGCCAAGAATATGAACACAAAAGAAATGATTAGGTAGACAACATTTATACGAATAACCCACTTTTTTCTGGCCGACTTTTTACTTTTGGATCTAAATTGTATGAGAGATGATGTCTTTACTTATGTAAATGTATGGAGATATTAATGTTGATACCGTCATCTTCATTATCAAGTGTGTCTTTGTATTCATGTTCCGTCTCCTTCTCGCTGAAGAGGACCTGAGTGGAGTCGTTGTTGTTCCCTGGTGAGGAGTTGGAGCTTGTCCGGTCGTACCTCATGAGACTGTTTCTCTTTGTGCCTGTAGAAAATCTTTATTTTATTAACTCTTTCAGCACCAACCTACGAGTATTCTCATATATTTTTTTTATACAACTAAGTAGGCAAACAGGCGTACGGCCCACCTGATGGTAAGTGGTTACCGTAGCCTATGAACGCCTGTAACACCGCAGATGTCACGCCGACCTGTCCGCTATCAGCACCGCGACCCCTCTGGAGCCTGTCGACCATACTCACCAGCAGGAACACAACACTGCATCACAGTGTTAATTGGCTTCTTCTGTAGGGTGGAGGTACTTTCCCAAACGGACTACTCTTTACAAAATGTTCTACCCCTCTTAAAATAGTCATAAATAAATTTAAGTAGTAATAGGTAGTCGACAATAAAATATCAATTGTTATAAATTTCTGGTAGCGAAAGGGTTAATAAACCTAACCATAGATATATAATAATCCATATAATATATGATAGCACTAAAGTAACAATAGCACAGAATTAATAATAGCACTACCAATAGTGTAAACATAGTATGAGGCGCTTGACAGACGAGCGTGACGCGCAGAAAAAAAATATTACGAAAAAATTTATGTATTGTGATTCTGAAGGTGCCTTCTTCATTTTCGATACAAAGAAATAATTATAATAATAAATAGTTTTTTGTTTGTTTGTTTGTAATATCTTTATTGTACAAAAAAAAAAAAACAAATAATTTACATACACAAGCATGGAAAAACAATAAGTACAATGGCGGACTTATCCCACTTAGGGATCTCTTACAGTCAACCAGCGAGTGACAGGAGAGGATATGCTTACCAGAAGGGTAGAAGCGTGTACAATATAATATTATTATGAAGAAAATACATTAAATAAACCTACACATACATACTTATATAGAATTATTCATTATAATATTTCGTTTTTATTACAAAAACCTAGCAATATTGCAAATGTCAAATATATGGGAAATTTCGATCACATCGTATTGGGCCTTAACAGCATATAAAATAATGTCTTACAATAGTTCTAGATCAGTAGTTCCCAAACTTATTTTTCTCGTGGACCACTTTCAAAATTTTACTGGTTTCGGTGGACCCCCTGCTGCTACATTTCTACCACATTCTTAAAGTCGCCAAAAAATAAAAATTGTGTCACTTCTGAGTTCTGTCCCTATATTTCGATATGTAAAATAAAAACGAAAAATGGTACATTTTATATCACTTTATTTATTAAAAGAATAGAATTACAAGAAAAAAATATTAAGGTAATATAGGTTCAGGTCATAATTTTAATTAATGGGAAGGATGTATCTGATGGAGTGTCAGCAAACGATCAATGTTTGGCTTTATTTTTGTGAGCAATAACCGCAAATCCCCCCGCTCTGTGATGTTTAATTTGCTCCTTTTTTTTGTCAAGAGGTTTGTAACGGCACTAAAACTCCTTTCGACAAGATATGACGAGGGAAAAGCTATTAAAAATTTCCTTGCGATTTCCCACAGTCCAGGATATTTTTCGGGTATTTCTGCTTGCAGCCAAAATGTTGGGTAGCCTTTTCTAAATTTCACCTTCAGCTCCTCATTAGTGCTTAGCTCGAGCAGCTCCTCTTGTAATACAACATTGGCCACTTCCGTTTCATCAAATGGATTTATTATCCATGGTGGTATATCCATCGTCAGTATATCTTCAAACCTGGTTTTGAAGTCATCATGCAGGGCACTTAAATGTTGACTGTAGGTATGGATATCCTCATCAATACATTCTACCTGCGACAAGTTTGGAAATTGAGAGAATTCGCGCCGACTAATGTTTTGCTTCATAAATTTCAATTTCCCAAGAAAAGCCGAAATTATCCCCTTTGTTTTTATTAAATTCAGGCTGTCCCCTTGTAACTGCAAGTTAATATCATTAAATTTTTTAAACAAATCTGTCAAATACGCAATGTCTGCTTTGAATTTGATCAAGTTTTCTTTTAAATCTGGATCTCTACTTTCTAAGAACTCTAATATGGAATCGAAAACAGAGTAAAATCTCGTTAAGCATGCACCTTTCGACAACCAGCGTACTTCAGTATGTAAGAGCAGTCGTTGGAAGTCTTCATCATTTTCGTCGCACAATTGAGCAAATAAACGTGTATTCAATGCATTGCTTCTGATTTTGTTGACAGCTTTTATTACAAAATGAAGAGATTGGTTCAACCTGTCACTTAAATGTTTTGCCACAAGATGTTGTCGGTGGATTACGCAATGAATAGCTGTAAGTCCTGGTATAATTCTTTTGAGATGACTTATAAACCCACGATATCGCCCGACCATTGCAGGAGCTCCGTCTGTTGCCACTGAAATAATGTTTGTAAATGGGATCGATTTTTCCGTAAAAAAATTACTCAGGACATTAAATATTGATTCGCCTTTAGTGTCAGACTCCAAAGTTCTGGCAAATAGCAATTCTTCGTGAATTTCTTCCTCAACAATAAATCGGACATATGCCAATAGTAATGCTTCATTACTGGGTAACGTTGACTCGTCCAGTTGTATAGAAAAATGAGTTTTTTGCAGATGATTGCACAAAAAGCTTTCGATATCAGAGCTCATTTCATCAATGCGTCTTTGTACAGTATTGTTACTTAATGGAATTCTTTTTAGTACGTCAAATGGAGATTTGTGCAAAACAGTTTTTAAAACCTCTTCAACAGCGGGTAAAATTAATTGTTCTCCGATAGTGTGCGGTTTTCCAGATTTTGCTATAAGTAATGAGATATTGTAAGATGCCCGCAAGCCATCATCGTTACTTTGAGATGTTGAAGCGAACATACTGTGCATGGTGGGTCTCTTTCCATATTTTTCTTTCAATGTTTGAAAATATTTTAAATCTTTACCTATTTTATCAGTATGACACCTTTTTAGATGATCTTCGAGCTTTGATGGTTTCATAGAGTCATTGCTCAAAACTTTGTTGCATAATAGGCACATGGGCAATTGTTTGTCTGCCTCTGATGGAACAAAACCATATTTCAAATAATCGACACTATATTGTCGACATTTTTTCTTTGCTGTAGCCATGTTTCGTGTCAGTTACCTTACCTGTAAAAAAAATGTTTTAGTAACCAAGTTTTTTTCTGAATATAGGTATCACACCGCAGCCTTTGTCAGCACGCGGAAATAGAATTACGGCTTGTAAAGGGACCAACTAATAAACCGCTGAGACAAATACAAACGTTTTCACAAAACGGTATCAATTTTAAAGTACATAATTTACCACTAATTTTTAATAGTATAAATAAAAATTAGTGTACTCAGTATCGAATACTGATCATATTTGTGTAGGAAAAAATAAACGTCGAAATCCCAAAATTGTCCATAAAAACGATAACTAACATTTTATTAAATCAATGAGTTCACGCGCTCCGTGTATTTGCGTATTTTTTGTCTGCGGCTTCATTGTTAAAACGTGACAAACAGGCATCGAAGTTCAAGCCCCGCCCTTTTCCCGTCGCCCGCGCACCGCTCGCTCTTTCCGAAAAGGAATAGTTTTGATAAAATAGTTACTTCAAAATCAATTTAACATGATTATGAAATTACTGTTTTATAAAATTAGTAGTTATTTGCAAGAAAAATTACAAAATTAATTGCTCTGCAATATTGCTTATTCGGCCTTTTTAGAGAGGCAGTGCTTCTCTCGTGAAAAAACAATTGAATAAAACGTGCTGTGTTTGTCTTCAAATCGAAAGAGGACAATTAAAATATCTGTAAGTTACTAAGTTACCTATCTATACAGGCCGTTGTGATCAACCGACTAGTACACGTAAACAAAATACTTAAGTACTATAACAAAAAAAGGTAGGTTACTTACTTTTCTCCGGCACTAGCAAACACAGATATAAATTTTCTCACAACTTTTTTCCAAATTCCGCCTTGTTTTCGAAATTCCGGAAACAAATGAATGCGTTTGGTTGCCTTTGGCATCAAGTATTTATAGTGTTGATCAAGTTCATGTCTGAACAAGCATTAAGCATTGTCGGGCGGATAGCGCTTTGCAAGTCTGTACACGAAATTGTACGTAATATCGAATACACAAGTTTGGACAAGTAACAGTCGCTTGCCTTATTAAAATATTATCTGCTTAGATAGGTACTTAAAACAATGTAGGTAGGCCCTTATAAAAACTATGCTTACATTTTTGCTCTTTACTATCAAAAGCAGATAAATTTTCGTGGACCCCCATTAACATCTTATGGACCCCCATTTTTTGTTCACGCCTACGTAGACCCCCAGCAAGTCTCCCGTGGACCCCTGGGGGTCCACCTGGACCACTTTGGGAATCACTGTTCTAGATGTAAGCACTAAATATTTGCATGCTTGCTTGCAGGCAATATACATTTTACTAACTTTACCTAATACAAGAACCCTACTACTGTATTTTCATGCAAATAAATTATTTCTGATTTCTATTTTGTTGTGTACTGCAACTCAAATTGTAGATTGATAAATGTACAGTATACACTACTATCCCGTCCCGATTTCGCCCAGCACTATAGCCTTCCTCGATAAATAGGCTATCGAACACTGAAAGTATTTTTCAAATCGGACCTCGGTTCCTGAGATTGGCGCGTTCAAACAAACAGACTCTTCAGCTTTATAATATTAGTATAGATTGTACCAATCACAAAAGTCAGATTAACAATCCCAAGAACTCAGTACAGATGTAAATGAACACGCTGACGTCCACAAGTGTCGGCCTATGTCTAATTGTTAGAATATAAAATATTCACAGTACTTTTACGACAGCTCACGCGGTATAAACACGTAAATACCTCTATATCAAAACGGACCAGCCTTTCATTCCCAACACAAACTCTCCAGTTTTATAATTTTACTATAGATTGTACCAATAACAAAAGTAAAATTAATAGTGATAAAAAGTTTATTATGCGTGAAAAGAATAATATTTTATATTATTACCTTCTTTGTAATAGTCTTGCTTCCATTTATCACAAAGCGCCGTAGTTTCGGTACCGTAATAGCTGCACCTAGGGAAAATATTTTTTTATCATTACCACCTCCAAAATCATAGTTTTAACCTCATTTGATTATAGATGATATGACTGCCTCTGTGGTCCAGTGGTTAAGGCCTTTGACCCAGAGGTCACGGGTTCGATTCCCACCGGAAGCATACTTAGTTGTTTCCAATTTGGTAAGTACATTGCAGCATCATCATCATCATCCTAGCGTGTATTCCTAGTTGCGTCGTCAGCTTACGCTTCGGAACCTAGGGTACGCTATAAGTCATGGTCCTAGATTTGGCGGAACTGGTTATTACAATGAAGCGACTGCCGTCTGACCTCCGTAACCCTTTTTACAGGAAATCCAGACCAACAGGAACATGATCCAAGGTGTGTTAGTGGCCAACATTGTCAGAATTTTTCAGGCTGCCCTAAGGCATCTGACACAGCCTCACGACTGCTATCTATCGATAACAACCGGGACCAATGGCTTAACGTGCTTTGCGAAGCACGGAGGAGCTCAAGATAGAAAATGCCACTAAATGGCGACCACTCCCATAGTGGTCACGTTACGCCGTCGCTTGACACGCGCATTCGCTACGGATACGCGGGTCGCGCTCGACTAAAGAGCTCCTCATTGTACATTGCAGCATCATTGTCTGATAATAAAGATGATACCGTGCTTCGAAAGGCACGTTAAGCCATTGATCCCGATTGCCCTTTAGTGCACGTTAAACAACATCATGATCCTATTTGTCTGGTTTCCCTGTTAAAAAGGGTCACGGAGGTCAGATGGCAGTCCTGCCAAATCTAGGATCACGATTAAAGCGTATCCTGAGCTCCGAAGCGTAAGCTGACGACGCAACTAGGAGTAGTACACGCTAGGATGAAGACTTCTCAATGTGACTTGACTTCATCATTGATATTTGTGTAGGTATATGTATATATATATATATATAGGTATATATTTAAAATGAAATAGTATTTGTGTATGTTTTATGTATGTTTACGTAGTGTATAAACTTAAGCTTTTGATAAAATTTGCTCTATAAGTAATACATTTTTCCCCCTTAACTTTTTTGCGCCAAACTATCTTTCCGTTTCTCCCAATGGTTGACTGGTAGAGAATGCTCTTAGCATTAAGTCCGCCAATTGTTATAAGTATATGTGTACTTTGTGGAACAATAAAGTTTTAATAAATAAATAAAATAAATAAAAGAAGAGATTATAGAATACATAGAAGATTGGGAATTATTTTTATGCACTGCGATGGCAATTCTTCTTGGGAATGTTATTTTCGGTGGAATCCAGCTACCGAAAGGATGGACATGATAATAATGTCAGCCTAAAGTTAGCCATGAAAAGCGATATAGAGGTGGCATGTCTCTGGAAAAAACGTATGAGTTTGAGCTAATCGACACGAAAGATGAAGAAGGATAGAGACACATTTTAGCTTCACTATTATTGGAAAACAAGGTAGTCGAAGGTAGGACATTGCAGAATTCTAAGAATATAGCTTTTCATAGATTTGATATAGATATTACCGATTGTTACCAGTCAAACAATCGCCTAAGAAATAGACTACTTCTTCAAAAACTTGTAACGATGCGCTTGCATCATTCCTCATTTCATCAAACTTTTTCATATCATAACCATCCTTCACCACATTTTCATTTTAAAATCATATATATCATTTCATTCTTCGAATCACCTTTTTTTTATCTACATTGTTTACACGTCATCTCATCACATTCCATTTTCCTCTCGAAGGAGCAACAGCTCCACTTCTTTTTGTGTGTTTTTATTTAATTAAGTACCTATAATTTTAGTTATAATAATTGATTAATGTGTGGAAATCAATAATAAAAATAAATTTAATTCTGTAAAGTCTCGGATTTGTGCATTTTCAATGAACATACTATCACAACACTCCTATCATCTACTTTATCTAGCCCCCATATATTAGTCTCATGCCGAGATAGCCGAGCTGGGGAGCCCGCCACAAGCTCTTTTCAAACTGACGCGAATCCTGCGCGACGTGCGGGACGCCTACAGAAATAAGAATATATAGAAGGACCATTAGCAGGCCAGTTAACTTTGGCACACGCTACTGCGGACCTTAAGTCCGCCATTTGATATTTTTTGTAATAAAGTTTAAATAAATAAATATCGTTAATAAGCTATAGCTTCGACGAATTTTGTTACCTCCTATGCGCCTTATGCTCTATACGATTTCTCCTGTCGTGGCTCTGGGAGCGCACCCTCACAAGATGGGTTCCGTCAGAGGTGTGGTTGACCGTCGTCTCCCTGATGCTGGAGTGGTCTCGGTAGTACTTGCTCTGCTTCCGGTGAACTTGGCTGCAGCAGAGGGTCTCGCGGAATGCTATTCTGTACCTGAGGAAATAAAACATTTCAGGTTTCGCAACCTATGAAGCACAAGTTGCAGAAGTCTCATAGTCTATGGGATTTGATGGTCCAGTGTTTAAGACATGTTTGTTTTAGACCCGGTCTTTGATAGAGGTCGCGCCTATGTAGTTCAGTGGTTAAGTGCCTTTGGCCCAGAGGTCGCGGAATCGATTTCCTTACTTTGTTTAGTTGTTTCCAGTTCCTGCCTTTTGTAAGACCCCGAAATACGGTTCCGAAAATCAACAACAGGCTCGATTGACTATGCAAAGTGTTCATGTAACCATTCATGTATGCATTCATTCATGTAACCCACTCTCAATGAATGAATAGTCTACGTATAGGATCCACCAGGTTGGCCGTAGGCCTGTTTGTTTAGTTTAAAATAAAACTGAGCCTCGCCTTCTGATAGAAATGCAAACGGGCAAAAAAAATATTATTGATGAGATTTCATTTTTCACAATTTAGTAATAGAACAATAGATGGCGCCAAAAACGAAAATCATACAATCGCATAAATAAGAAAACCCGCCTTCTCTTGAAAAAAAATTGGCTCCGTATTTTGCACTTACACTTTGGGAACGGAATCCTAAAAGCGTTAATATTTTATTTTTCACGAACTCTGTTAGATGTAACAAAATATATGTAGAGAAGTTTTTTCTGAATGAAACTTCGTAATTTCAGCAAGAATATTTTCCAATTTATCTAATAATGAATCGCCACCTAATTATTAGACAGATTGTCATATAATTGTAATTAATTATCTCAGAAAATACTCTTAACGATGCCATTACATGAAATAGCGTTTATTTCTTCTATAGTAATACATAGCAATTAAAAATAATGAATGGTCCTCTATAAGTACGTCTCTTTGATTGCCAACTATTCAAAGAATACTTTTGCAATTTCAAGCTTTTGCTTATTACGAAAGGAGTTGCTTTTCAAATGCTATGACTGTAAACTATTAGAAGTAAGTAGTCCTTTTATCAAAAATGATCGAAGCTAATTTACATACAGCCAATAGACATATGAATTTGTTCCGTTCTTAAGGGTCAGGTCAGGCGCTATTATTAGGACTAACGTAACACCCTCCATCCGAAACAGATACCGCACCTAGCCGCGCAGATTTAGGGTGAAAATCGAGAGCAAAATAATGCAAGGATGTCGCTTCAGCCGCCCGGCCGCTGCGACGAATTTGACGCAGATACGGTATATAACCAACCCTACAAGTAAAACACACATTGACACATGCGTACGCGACCGAATCGTAGTAGTCGCAATAGGTATCGCGCTCGCTGCTGTTGTAGGGAGTGTCCGGGATGTGGCTCAGGTGAAGAGTAGCTCATCGGAGAGGATTTTGGAGCCATTCGCACATCAACTTTAAAGCTATTACTATAAATTTTGCAAATTGGAAGATCCTAGTTATTTTGGTTATTTTGAACATACACGGTACTGAGATAAAAAAAAAATAAAAAAATATCAATTACATGCTTACTTATTTCCCCATCTTCAGTCCTTAAAATGCTGGTTTACTTGCAAAATAACATCAGTATTGGCATTGTTTAACAGTTTCGCTGACTGTGAAGGAAATAAAAATGGCACTCAATTGTTATCTGAGAGGCGTTACTGCCAGCGAAAGTGTTAATAGAATATGTTATACCTACATAAATCCTTTGACAGATTTATGCGCCGTTACCTCGGGTATGGCTGTATCAGAATAAATAATATTACCTACAGAAGATATGGTTTCTAAACCGCGACATGAAACAATGCAGTCACACGAGCGACAAAAAGCTAGGGTTCCGAAACCAAATTAAACAAAATTCCTCTCAACCAGTATTTCATCAAAAACATGGCAGTTTTAGACAAAAAATAACGATCTTAACCAGAAATTTTATCTACATAGTAAAATAGAGTCCTACTTTTTACCAGGTAAAATACCGTAATTTTTGTGTCTTCGAAATACGGGTTTCTATTTCTGATCGTAGCGCGCGCATGTTACTGTGGGCCAGTGGGCATAAACAGGCTTCGATAATTGTGTAAAGAAGCGCGCTTCGCTTGAGTGTGCATTTTATTTTAATTTAATATTGAAAAGTCAGTTTTAAATAATATTTTAGACATAAAGTTCACATATAAATGTCATACTGTGAGTTGAGCAACTCAACTCTAATGTGTGTAGTCCATTAATCATTCCGTGCTTCGGAAGGAACGTTAAACCGTTGGTTCCGGATGCCATTAGGTCGTCGTTAAAGGAACCACGTCAGAGGCCGAAAGGCGATTCCGAAAAACCCTGACCACGGTGCATAGGGTCGATTGACCATTAACCCACTCGATATGAATGAATGACCGTACCTTCTATAGGTAATATTATTACTCTGTGGCTGTGTGTTCAAGGTTAGGATCAAACGTTATTGTGTACTCTGCGTTTAATCTGAAAATATAGGTTACACAAAAATTGATCTTGAATTTTAAATCTAGCCATAAACAATACTTAACAGCGAGAAGTCTTGAATAAAAATAAAAACCTTTTTTAGCTATTTTGTTCCAGCCAAGTAAAAAATTAAATTTCTGAGGCAGAGCTCAAATTTTTACCCGATTACGTCAAAGTGAAAAGGAGGGTCAAGATCATGACTTTGACTAGTTGATTTGTTTTTTTAAAGGGCCAAACGTCGCATTCGTCGTTAATTACTGACATTAGCTAATTCATAAACTCAATTAAAATATTTTCCAATAAAGAGTAAATTTTAAATCTGTACTTGATGTTGCTTACTTATATAGACTAATGAGTATAAAGTTAAAAATTCTCTCTCTATCGGAGAATTTTATTTCAGTTTCAAGAAGTGCTGTAATGGTCATTATCGACCGAGTGCGGCAGTAACTCTACCGGAAAACAAGTTTTACGAATATTGGTTTATAAATAACCTCTCAATGGATCATATATATATTATTCTGGTAATTTCAGTATATGTATTACACGCCACGGCACTCGGAACATGGAATGACCTGACCGCTCATGTTTTTATGTACATATAAAATGGAGAATAACTTAAAATAATCCTATAGATGTTGTACCAACTTTATGGGCGAAAAGTTATTTTGATAAATCATGTTCGTTTCATTATCAAAGTACTATTTAAAAGAACACATATCTAAGTATTTTGACGTCTGTTTTAGGAAGGTTTTAGACCTAAGATGGATACTTAGATAATTTAGAAGGTTATGTTTTACTTGTTATGATTGCATGATCCAAAGCCGATCCGAATCACACGTTAAATATTAAGAAAACAAAATTGGTAAGAAAAAATAATGTTTGCCGAAAACACAATAAAATCGCGTAAGATCATCATCATCATCATCATCCTAGCGTGTATTTCTAGTTGCGTCGTCAGCTTACGCTTCTGAGCCTAGGGTGCGCTGTAAGTCATGGTCCTAAATTGGGCGGAACTGGTAATTACAATGGCGAAAGAAAAAAATTAATAAAAATTGCGAATGATCATAATGTAAAATAAAGAATCTTTAAAAATTAACACGTCAACTAATTATTTGGATGCTGAATGGATGACAATACAAATAAAGTACTTTTTTCGTACATTATACTTTTAAACATATTATTAAAAGTGATATATACATTTTTGAATACTTAAACTGGGTAAGCTTTGATTTTATTTAAGTTGAGAATTCTGCTTCTACGTATTTTTAAACGAAGAGACAAAACGTTGTGTGTAGGTAATATGTTGGTTTAATTTTTTGCGAAAACGATAGCCCTTTTTTTTCAAATTCAATAAAATAAATTGTTTTCTTTTATAACATACGCATTAAGCATACAACATAAATCAAAGAACATACAAAGCCGAGTAACTAGATAAATTCAATTATATTTTCATCTCCCAAATAAGACTAGAGACATTTAAACATTTAAATAAATATGTTTCATAAATATTTTTTTACGTCTGCGAGGTTTTAATATTAAATTTATTTTTATTTGAACTCTGGTCGCAAACATGTCCTCCTGCCATCCTTTGATGGTAGAAGGGCAAAAGTTACATAATAAAAAAAAAACGTATTTTTATTTTCTCTGATACCGGACGTATGGAGTTGACTTTCGGCGTCAACACAACAATAAATTCTATATTCTGTGGTTTTGGGCTCACAAGTGTCAAAATACGGCACGAAGAAGGTGATTAACTACCGCCGCTAATGAATTTACACCTTTTTGCTATCACAATAATGTTCAAATTATCTTGCATGAAATTGATGCAAAGACTAAGAAAACAGAGGAACTTGATTGTTTTTGTGTGTGTTGCAATTGCAATTAATTGACCCTGTATGACCTATTGTGTTTTTGCCTGTGACATAGATTATATAAGGCCGTCTTTTGTACCTATACTGTATGTACAACTCGGCACAAATTCGGGGGAGGTTCTATTGTTACACCCTTAGGTAATGATACCAAGAAAGTAGCGTAAACAATATTTATTTGAATGGTAATTCAAGCGAGGATAAAAAACAGTACAAAAACCAAATAGGGTCATTAAATCCGAACGACAAACTAAACTGCGTTTCAAATCGGAGACAGCGTCGTCTAGACGAGACGAGTCGCCGAACACATTATCAAAACAAACTTAATTTAAATTTATGGAACACTGTTTGGAATCTTTACACTGTATTATATATAATATTATATATTTCTTTTTTTATTATAATTGTTAAATGTAATTTACTATAGTGCGCAATAAAGAGCTAATAAATACACAAAGAGGAATAAATAAATAGTTCCTTTTGATTTTAAGTCTGTGACTGATTTAATTTGCATTTTTTGGTCGAATCCTAATTTGAATCTTCTTGCGATACGAATAGCGTTCAAATTACCTTGTATGGAACCAATGCAAAGACTAAGTAAATAGATGATCTTAGATTAATAATTGGTCTCGCGCGCGCTCGACTAGATACCGCGCTATAAAGAAAAATCTGTTTCCAGAATGCGGCAACTTTATATTGTAGTGTGTGTAAGACAATGTGCAAAGACGAAACAAGAAAGAGTTATTTCTTGTAATATTATTGTTACATAGTTTGAATATGCAAACTGGCATTTTGCTTCTGTTTTTAAACTAAAATTTTTAATTTATCTCGACGTCCAACTCAGTTATTGAATGCGGCGTGACTGACGTGGTATGCCGCAAGTACGCCGAATTCGCGTAGTTTTAGTTGCCGCATTTATCTAGTACGACGGTATCTAGTTGAGCGCGCGCGAGACCAATTATTAAACTATGTAGATGATATACTTTGTAAAAAACTGTAATTATGTTTTTTTTTTCTTTTACCTGTGGCTCATAACGTTATAGAGGATAGGGTTGACAGTAGCAGAGACGTAGTAGAAGGCTCCGGCTACGCTGAACAGATGCTTGTTGATAGTGTGGTAGTGCCGCGAGCTGGTGCCGTAGATAAAGAACAGGCGCTGGAAGTGGAACGGAGCCCAGCAGACGAAGAAGGCGATTACTACTGCCGCTGTTGAAAACAAAACTTCTTACGATATGATCACAGAAAGAAGATTAGGTAGAAGTGACACGTGGGCGTTATCTTTGTGCCACAGTTAAGCCTCGCCATATTAAGTTAGGACTCTAGAGGCCTAGCCCGACTTCTATCTAATCTTATGTCTGTGGTCATACAATACAATATAAAATATATTATTACCCGCATGACCACACCATCCGAACCTTTATTTTTCCAGCAATTCATTCAAAGATTCTCACCCGTATTCTTAAACATAACCGTAAGGACGTCCTTCACTCGAAGTCTAAACTCATTGGAGCCCTCCAATGACGCCTTAAGGAAGTCTTCGAACGTTCCTTGAAAATGACATTCTTAGTTGGTTGCTTGAGCAAACTCCAATGAGGAAAGACACTGGTTATAATAACAATCCAAAGCACAAAAATTAAAAAATACAAAAGAATAGAATTTAAAATAAACTAATTAAGTAGTTAAATAGGCAAAAATTGTCAAAATATCTGATTTATAACCACTTTCGAGGCCGCCTCAGGGTACCTCTCGACCAACCTTATATTTGACAGTTCAACACTCACCTTCAATGAGGAATCCTCCTTATGTCAAGGAAGCTAGTGTCGACTAATCATACCAATGAGTTAGAGTAAGGTTGAGTCAAGTTTGACCAACGGTTTGAAAATATGGCGGTCAATGTCAAGTCGGAGATCACAGGGTAAAATAACGACCTAAAAATAGTTCTCCCATTTGTTCTATCTGTGCTATATGTATTCTGTGGCAGGGCCAAAAGTACTAATGTTTTATTTAATTACAATAATATTTGCATTGTATTTAATTAACGAATTAACGTTTTAGTAACTTTTTAAATTTTCAATTGACTGAAAATAAAGATTAATTTTATTTTTTCCCACAACAACATCCGTTGCGAAGCTGCTGCCGTAGCATTGACACGTGCTATTACCTATTACCCCAGTATCGTATCTGTAAGCCACGTTGCAGTAGATCGTCCTAATTGCCCACTCACACAGTACCAGGCATGAAATTGTATTCGGAATCTGATCGAAATTGCATTCCCAAGCTATTAAGAGTAAGACTTTTCAAATTCTTTCCTATTAGCGAGTCGAGTTTAGATAACATTCGCTTTTTTGCCCGCCGCGCTTTGCTGAAACTTTTTTCTTTCTACTTAGTTGAATTTTCAGCTTGCGCCACAGAGTAGGGTACGCTTTAATCTTGGTAATTTCAGTAATTTTTCTGAGTACAATCGAAGACAGATAAACCTGATCTTAAGACATTACGGTAAGTAAGTACAGTCAGGGGACACGTGATCTGCTCTACAATGTGCATTAAACTATTTGATTGACGAGGTGCGTAGGGATCTGCGCGAGCTGCACGCCGATGACTCCTGAGATCCTTATTATCGGAGGCCAAGACTTTCTTTGGGTCGCTGCGCAATCTTTTTCTTAGCGAGTCGATTCTGGCAGTTATTATACTACTGATGACCAAAACTCCGCCACCTACAAGGCATTGTCGGTGGCTTCGTAAAGGTTCCTAAGCGTGCAGATGGCTGGACACGCAGGGCATGACAGGAGATGCGTCATGGTTTGAGGAGAGATACCGGCCTGGCAGGCAACTTCCGAGCTGTAGCCCCACCTGAATAAGCTTTCCTTGCTTCGGCCTACAAGAGCCCGGAGTCTGTTTAAAGACTAAACCATGGCTTACATGGAAGTCTTTAACCTTTTGTAATATTAGTGCTGCGCAATTTTGTCTTATAGACAATAAAAGCGACATGCTTACAGACATCGGCATCTATTTAACCCATAGCTAATCCATGGAGGAACTTAGTCAATATCGAACTTCCTAGGAATGCTAACTGCACTGCAACTAAGTCTGATCAATTGATTTCACTCAAATCGTCTATCGAGTTAGGTTTATTGACGATGTTTCAGGCTATGTTTGAGCTCCGTAAAAAATTTAGCTTATTAACATAAGAAAAATTCACACTATTTCAAAAGAGGTTACTTGTTTAAAACAGATTATTTGTGGCCAGCAACGCGCACGTCACATTCCTGATGTTGCAGGTGTCAGGGTCGATTGACCATGTAACTCAACTAAAATGAATGAGGTGTCAATAATCGTAGCTATGTCGTTCGTGGCGCGAGATCTGAAAAAATTACCACCGGTCTTATTTGATCATGTTGATGTCACTAAATTGCTGAAGGATTTGTTATTGTTACGAAAAGATGTGGACGACATTAAGGAGAACTATGCAGCGACGACTGTGGTGCAAGATATAAAGATGGAACTGGAAAATTTAAAGTTGACATCCATTGTGAATTACTCTAATGTAAATACGGCGAGAAGAGGTGCTTATTTCTCTGAGAGCGGGCCTATTGTTAATTCGCATCATCAAGATACCTCCAACAGTGAATATTCAGTGTCACCGGTGCAAGATAAAAGAGAGAATTCTATATTGTTTCCGCATCGTTCGGAGTTGAATGAATCTGTCTCAAAATACACGCATTATCTATGGCAAAGAATGACAATGATGGGGAGAAGAGCTGTCAACTTCAAATGTGTCAATCGTCGAAATATCGGTGGAAGCCATAATTTTAAATACGAAAGAAAGAGGCGAGTACGCAAAATCAAACTAGTACTATGGCGGAGATTGTGAGTCGGTACAATGGAAAATGGAAACAGGAGAACCCTTCAGACGAATGGATAGAGATGCAAAGGAAAAGGCATAATAATTGTTTTATTGCTCAGAAAGGTAAAGGTACTGCTGCGCTGGAAATGAAGTTCAAGTCAGCTGAAACTTAAATACCATTGTGTATCTTCAATGTAAACAAACATACCTCAGTGAAGGATATCTGAGAATTCATACTCTCAAAGACGAGTATTGATAAAGATATGTTTGATGTAGTGCAAATTAATATGTAACAAGACATGCCGTATAGGGTTGTATGTGCCTAAAAATAAAGTTGACATATGTCTTTGTTAATGATAATTTTTGGCCGGATGGAGTTAAAGGTAATATATAAGGATATATATTATAGATAACCAAACACTTTATTGCACCAATTACAAAATTAATAAATACATTTAGATAATTGAGTACAAATACGAGCTTATCCATAGGCGTATATTAAATGGGCATTATGCATAAAAGAAAGAAAGAAATAAAAATTGTTTATTTGGTTTTCATTTGTTCGAATAAAATAAAATTAACACATTTGACATGCACCAAAACGGCCTTTGCTCAGCATGTGTCGTGGATCGTGGTACGAGCCACGACGCTGGTCTTCCGCGAATACCGAAAATTTATAAATTAAAATTATTATATTAAGATTAAAATTAAATTGATATTAAGATTATAAATTATATATTAAATTGATAAAATTATTGGAATTAATGCATGTTTGTCTAATAAACTGTACATAAGATAAATTGTATAAAATACACTTACAAATCAGCCCGTTAGATCCGATAAGGATAAATTAACACAAAACAGATAGGAACAGAGATAGACACGACAAAAATAACACTCCGCTTTTTGAGTCGAGAGTCAGATATAACAGATCGCAAAACAACTATGTAACTTGAAGTACCTTTATTATATTAATTCATTCATATCGAGTGGGTTACAAGGTCAATCGACCCTAATGTCAGAGTTTTCATTACTCAACAATCAGGTGATTCAAGCTTGCAATGTCCTACCTAACCAAACTGGAAACGACTAAACAAAGTATGTTTCCAATGGGAATCGAACCTATAACCTTCGGGTGTAAGGTTGCCTTATGCCTCACCCACTGAACCATAAAGGTAGTCTCCTTATATTGGGTGTTGGAATCCATCTAATACATTATAATATATTGCAAAGAAAACAAAACTAGGAAAACTTAGATCCGATCGAAGGAACTATTATCCGTAATTGTTAATGATCGATAGATCATAGTACTTCCATAAAAGTTATAAAACTAAGTTAGTATATCCCGATTCTTTATCTAACTTTCAACATATTTCCTTATAATTTATTACTTTAATTATGTATCTCCGCTTGGGATTCACGGGTTGCCCCGGTCTCTTGAGAGGCTTGCGCGGGGGTATGAATCCAAAGTGTAGAGGCCCTTTGCAGAAGTTGATGTCATGTGGTGCTTCTGCCAAAACCCGTTCTCGGCCATATCAATAGATGACATTTTCATGGTGGTTTCCGTGGTTTAAATCTGGGTTATTATATAGGAGTTCGGGCACCTGCCATAATCATGATTACTGACTATTAGTGGTAGGTGGTGACTCGCCACTCAGTGAATGGGCCCCCCAAATGGTCGCCGCGTTTGGCAACAGAGGGGCAACATTGGGATGAGCGGCTAAGGGTACCGAGAGGTGCGGCTCCGGTTTCGCAATCGCGAGTTGCCTCGTGAGCGGGTTTCCCTATTATTACGCCATTACGTGCAATACACTTCCACCCTCGAGCATATAGCTCTTACGACTCCACTCTGGCCGGCCGGTTAAGGCAAGCCAGAGGTAGGGGTCCTGTCCTTCTTCGGTGTCCACTCCAACCTTAACGAAGGAAGACCGGAGGTGAGGGACGGAGGCCTCCCCTGGGAGCACTCACTGTTCGGTGTGATTTTCAACAATGATTTGTAGAGGAATTTTCTCTTTCAATTATATATATTTACAAACGGAATTCCACGGTTATTTTTATATCGCTTAGTCTAAAGTTCTTACCCAGCATTCTGATGATGGCTTTTCTGGACTGAGCCTGTCGAGCCTCCCCGTGGACGCTGCCGTTGACTCCGTTCAGGGTCCCAGGGCTTCCAGGTTTGTGGGTGTGAGTAGACCTGGACAAATTACTGTATTTATATCAGGTTAAGGACTATTTTAAAATGGTGATGTAATTAAAAACATGTAGTTTTGTGAACAGTACACTTCGTGAACAACTATCAAATACGAAAAGATATCGTCCATTTTGGTCCAAAAAGTGTAAAGTGCCGGCCAGTAAAAAGTAGGTTATTCTGATATATGTTTTCTATCTAATCATTCATTGTTAGGCACCAATGCTATCCAAAGCATCTATCATCATTTCAGCCGCAGTCAGTCCACTGCTGGACATAGGCCTCTCCCAATGATTTCCTAAATGATCGGTTGGCAGCAGTCTGCATCCAGCGTTTGCCTGTGACCTTCTTCAGGTCATCTGATCATCTGGTCGGTGGATGTCCAACACTGCGCTTACCGATACGTGGTCGCCATTCGAGAACCTTTCTGCCCCATCGGCCATCGGTTCTCCGCGCTATTTGCCCCGCCCACTGCCACTTCAAAGAACTAATCCGCTGGGCTATGTCGGTGGCTTTTGTTCTCCTACGGATCTCTTCATTTCTGATTCGATCTCGTAGGGAAACACCGAGGATCGCCCTCTTCATAGCTCTCTGGGCGACCTTGAGCTTTCTTATGAGGCCCATAGTCAAAGACCACATTTCGGACCCGTATCACTGGTAACACACACTGGTCGAAGACCTAAGTTTTAAGGGACTGAGGTATTTTGGACGAGAAGACGCTACGTAGCTTCCCGAACGCCACCCAGCCGAGTCGGATTCAACGAAAGACCTCGTCCTCGAAGCTGGAGTTGCCAGCCTGGATCATCTGACCCAGGTAGATATACTGGTCTACAACTTCAAGGGTGTGGCTCCCGACAGAAACCTGTGATGGCGTAACATGGACATTACACATTGCCTTGGTTTTGTCCATGTTCATTTTAAAGCCAACCTGTTGGGAGACCACGTTGAGGTCCCTGAGCATGGTACTTAAGTCCTCCAGCGACTTCGCCATGACCACGATATCGTCGGCAAAGAGAAGGTGAATGATATACTCGCCATTGATGTTGATGCCAAGTCCTTCCCATTCCAGGAGTTTGAAGGCATCTTCCAGAGCAGCGGTAAACAGTTTCGGAGAAATGACGTCTCCCTGTCTTACACTTCTCTGCAATGGAATAGCCCCCGTGCTCTGCTCCTGTACTCGGACTGACATGGTGGCGTTGTTGCTGTACAAACACTTCAACACTTCGCTGTACCGATAGTCTATGTGGCACCGCCGGAGAGACTGAAGCACCGCCCACATTTCGATCGAATCGAAGGCCTTCTCATAGTCTCCAGTCTAGAATGGATATTTGGACGGAGAGATACCCTTCGGCCTCATCTCTGTCGTTATCGGAGTGCCTCCCTCCTGGACATGACCTGCCATGGCTTATATGGAAGTCTTTAAACAGACTCCGGACTCTCGTAGGCCGAAGCAAGGAAAACATGTTCAGGTGGGGCTACTGCTCGGAGGTGGCCTGCCGGTGCGGTGTCTCTCCCCAAACCATGACGCATCTCCTGTCCTGTCCTGCGTGCCCGGCTACCTGCACGCTCAGGGACCTCTACGAAGCCACCGACAATGCCTTGTCGGTGGCGGAGTTTTGGTCCTCTGAAGTTTGATAATAGCTAGAGTCGACTCGCAAAGAAGAAGTCCAAAAACGCTAGGCATAGTGGCCGGTTATACTCTTTGGTCTTCTGTATAACCTGCCGAAGCGTATGGATGTGGTCTATGGTACTATACCCTTTTCGGAAACCGGCTTGTTCGGGAGGCTGGAAGGCATCGAGCCTATTCTCGAGACGATACGTGATTACCCTCGAAAACAGCATATAGAAGTGGCTCAGGAGCGTGATGGGTCTATAGTTCTTCAATAGGATATTGACCTTTTTTGAAGAACAAAACCACCACGCCTCTGTTCCACGCTTCTGGCGTCACGCCCTCGAGCAAAACGGAATTGAAGGATTTTCAGTACCGGCGTTCGCTTTCAGAAGCTCTGCTGTGATTCCGTCTTCGCCCGGCGCCTTGTTGTTCTTAAGCTGTTTGAGGGCAATCCTTATCTCGTACAGGCTGATGTCCGGGATATCTTCCGTATAGTGTCGGGTAAGCTTGGCTCTTGGGTCTTTGGCCAAGCTTTTAACGGGTTTGGCTACTGAAGTGTACAGTTGTCCGTAAAAGCTCTCGATCTCCCTCAGCACCTTGGCTTTCGTCGATACCACGTTGCCGTCCTCCGTCTTCAGCTTGGTTAGTCGGCTCTGCCCAATAGACTCCACCTTTGCGAACACTTTGGAGCCTTTGTTTTCCTCTATCGTCTCCTTAATACGTTCTGTATTGAAGGAGCGAGTATCGTTCCGCAAAGATTTCCGGATTTGTCTATTGAGCTGCCGGTAGAAGTCGGCGTCTTTGGAGGTCTGCAGCATCATAGACCGTCGCTTAGCCATCAGATCTAGGGTCTGAGGTGAGAATTTTTGTTGGTTTATTTTTGGGGCGGGATTTAAAGATCTTCTTTCCCACCGCCTGGACAACTTCTACAAATCCGTTATTAATCTCGTCCACGGAAACGCAATCCTCAAGGCGTGCAAAGCGATTAGAGAGCCTTAGCTGGAAAGATTCTTGGCTTTGGATATAGGCTTGCGAAGGTCGGAGTATAGACCCCATCAAGCGAGTTCTCTCTCGTCTGAGATCGATATTCAAAGCATCTATATGGTACTTTTAACTAAGTTATACAACATCCGTAGTCAAGTGGTTGAGGCGTTCGCCTTTGACTCGGGGGTGTTGGGTTCGATTCCCACCGGAAGCATACTTTGTTTAGTTGTTTCCAGTTTAGTTAGGACATTTCATGCTTGAATCAACTGATTTTCTGAAAATAATGATGATTCTGTGCTTCCGAAGTCACGTTAAGCCGTTGGTCTCGGCTGCCATTTGGTAGTTTTTAAAGGAATCACGTCAGAGGCCGAGAGGTGGTTCCGAACAACTCTGACACCAGGGTGTACATGGTCGATTGACAATGTACCCTACACGAAATGATGAACATATATAAAATAACTTGGTAATATAAGCTTTCGGTAATATTACCAAGTCTTTTTCCAGCATAAATTACAGAAAATCAGACACCATTTTCATTATCTCCGAAGCTACCATCAATTCAAAGTAATCAACCAATATTTAAATCGTAATTTCGATAACAGGGATTTTTTTTTTATGTGATAATCATTGGATTGCCGTCACTGTAATCTCTCTGAAGCTTAGAGAGTCAATCACAGAAACAGATGACTTTTGAAAGTATTCGACGACATACTGCAGTAGACTTACTACCTACTAAAGCAAGACCCACGGGGGAATTCGCCACGACGAATTTTCCCGCGAAATTACTGACGACTTAACCAGATAAGTATATATTTTGCATGCTACATGATCAATCGACCCTGTACACCCGGCTGTCGAATTTTGAAGTCTCTGACGACCACCACAGGCCGAAAGGCGGCATTACCTGCCTTTCGAAGCACACAATCAGAAAATCAAGTGATTCAAACCTGCAAAATCCAAACTGGGAACAACTAAACAAATACGACTTGTAAAATGGGTCCTTATCAAGTTATTGTTATTTGTTAAAGTGGTGTACCTAAATACTACCAGGAAGTCCCATTGCATAAGAAAATACTCGTATTATGATTGAAGAAAATACTTATATTAAGTACTGATCTCCCTTATTTTTGGTGAAATTATTCACTGAATTTTTAAAACACTATTTGTTACGTACCAAAAATCAATCACAAGTTTAATGCTGTATTATTATTAAATATAAATTTTCATTCATAACTTCATAAGTTATTGACAGATAGCGTAACAATAACTTTGCATGAGTGTGCCCAGGAGGAGCTCGTTAGTCGAACGCGACCCGCGTATCCGCAGCGAATGCGCGTGTCAAGCGACGACGTGACGCGACCACTATTGCATTGGTCGCCATTCAGTGGCATTTTCTATCTTGAGATCCACCGTGCTTCGAATGGCACGGTAAGCCATTGGTCCCGGTTGTTATCGATAGATAGCAGTCGTGAAGCTGTGTCAGATGTCTTAGGGCAGCCTGAATATTTCTGATAGTGTTGGCCATGTTCCTGTTGGTCTGGTTTCCCTGTAAAAAGGATTACGGAGGTCAGACGGCAGTTGCTCCATTATAATAACCAGTTCTGCCAAATCTAGGACCATGACTTACAGCGTACCCTAGGCTCCGAAGCGTAAGCTGACGACGCAACTAGGAATATACGCTAGGATGATGAGAGTGCCCAGGAAAAAACAAGAAAGTTGGCGCGTGTGTATGACGGTTATCTGTAAGTATAGGCCATATTTTGTAATCTGTGATTGTACTGAAACTGGTAAGGCTTACAAGTCCGGAATTTAGATTTTGCCTCGAATTACCCCCAGGTCAATACCTCGGAGGCGTCTTTGAAGAGGGTTCCGTACGTGACTCGTCACATACATCCTCAAGTAATTTTGTCATAGAAGTCTTGTAAAAGAAATTAATGTAACTAAGCTATAACACATCACAAAAATCACAAATAAATATTTAACGGATTAAAAAAACACTTAACTATTCTGTGTGTGTATGTGTGTGATTTTTTAAATAAATATATACGGTCATCCCTGAAGCTACTGTAATCTGTTCCTCAAAGCACCTATAGTGAGTTCGAGATAAACTATTCTAATAGGCCATTATTTTCGCGAACGACACGGGGCTGTCTTTAAGGCTGAACGCTCCAAAGTTCTCCACAACTAGAAGACTCGAAAAGTTTCCACTGAAGTCCAGTATAGGATAAGCTCCAAGGGTTTCCAAAGAGGTCCTTAAGTCAGTGATTTGCCTCTCGTTGTCCTGCTCGCTGAATAAAGCTATTGTTTTTGTTGGTTGTTGAAGTAAGCGTTTGGGTCTAGATTTAGGGGCTGCAATGATTTGCCGTGATTTCAGGTAGAGACCCAAGGCGCAGGATACTAGAAGAATTTTTTTTTAACTAAGTTTATTTCTTGAAACGTTTTTTAAAGTTATTTCTTCAAATTAATTAACTTTTAGCTTGCATAAAACTGTTTGCGGAAGCTAACAAAGTGAGTAACTTTACGACAAGAAACAAACTAATAGGACCAACGTTCTTTGAATCATGGATCTTTCATGACGGACGATTAGATGGAATGCTTACACTACCTCGGTGATACCTACTCCATACTTATCTGTTCCCCAAAGCAAGTTCGAGACTTATGGAATAAACTTACTCTTATTACACGGAAGTACGTAAAAGTATACTTAAGTAACGATAGCTGAGTGACAACGGCTGTTGTAATACAGTAGAAACGTCGAACGAACGAAGTATGAAGGAATTGCTCTTCTTATTCAAGTTATTTTAAATATGCAGAGCGTTAGTTTTATTAATAAAGTGAATTGAGCACAGATTAAATAGAGGCTGAACTTTAAAACCATAGAAATAAGATTAGGTAGTTAGAAGTACCATGCGTCGCGAGTCTTAACTTAATATGGCGAGACTTAACTCTGGCACACAGGTAACGCCGACATTGCAATTGGATATTCTACTCATTATTATTTTCGCTTTCATATCAGATTCAGAAATAAGAAAGAATTTTTGTAATACGTTCAAAAATAAATAAGTTATTATAGCCTTTGAAATTCGGAGGAAGGAGTAACTGTCAAAAAACAAGAAAAGGATGCACTGTGTGTGCAATGACGTCAATGCCACTTGATTTCGTGCGTACAAATGAGATAGCAATACGTTTCCACCACGCTCCCACTTTATATCATGAGAAAATTTTAAAGGCTTAATAATGCTCTTATGTTGTTTGTTCTTCAGGTTTATAAAAATAACATTTCTTAATATAGTCGTGTTGTTCGAATGTGCAGTCTGGTTGTCAACCACAAGTCCACTGATATTCTTGGAGACACTTTGTCCTCTTTCAAACACAAAATTCGGAAAATATTAGATATCTGAACTAATATTATTTTTAATCTCTCGATTGTCCTTGTTACAGAGTCATACTTTCTTTTCTGTAAGTGTTAAATTTAATATCCTCTCTAGTTTTGAGGGTATTTGGCAGCTATTATACTTTTCTATATTATACAGATTAGTACATTATTTAAATTTTAAAAAAAAAATCTATAATTATCAATCAATTTTATTGTTACTTCAGAATCGGCAACTTTTTAGTATAAATTTTGTTTAGTATAACAATATTAACAAACTATGAACGAACACAGTCAAGTAGCCTATTCGGCCTAATCTTATTTCTATCGTTTTAATGTTCAATCTCTGTATAATCTGTGCTCTTACACCAGTTATTACCTATTAACAAGTTTCCCACTCCCAGTAGAAATCACACAGTAATAATTGCTTCAGGTTTATGTTTGAAGTTTTAGGATCAAACAACGATCTTTTTGGTTGGTATTCAGGTACTATTTGTATCGTAGTTAGCTTTAACTGTAACTGGTTTGTACGTGATTAGTATTTGTATAGAGGAACCAATAAATCTATTTGTGGTTACAATCAAAATGATAGATATATTTCCACTCACGTAATATGTACGGAATTTTATGATAAATTCAGAATCAGGATTCAAGACTATCATATTTATTTAGCTTTGTTTTAACTGCCTCTGTGGTCCAGTGGTTAGGGCGTTTGCCTGAATGCCAAATGCTGGGGGTCGAAGCAAACTTTGTCTAGTCTAGTTATAAACCAAAGATTTAGATTTTTTTTTTGACTACGTCAATAACATTGCAGGCTTGAATCGCGTGGTTGTCTCTTTTTAGAATCCGTACGCCAAAGTTTGGGACGATAAACCATAACCCACATTTTAAGATCTCTGCTTGACCCAAAGGTTGGCTGATAGATAATGTCCGCCTATTGTGATAGGTATACAATTGTATATTTTGTACAATAAAGTTTAAATAAATAAATAAACCACACTATTCTACATTAAACATTGAAAATAGACCGGAGCTTCTACCGTTGATGTCGTAAAAAGTGGTAAGCATAAACATATTTTTGGTTAATCATTAAAAAAATGAATTTTTTTGTAGGCCGGCCTGCTTAACGTCAACTGATTTGGATATGCAGTTGTACACAAAATCGATCACCAGTAAAATTGAGACCTCTATTACTCTCTTAACATTCATTAAATGGTCGCTAGAAATTCGACCTGCTAATTGAATATACTTGTTAGGTTGGGTACAATATTACTGTGACATGTGGGTCTCATTCGATACTATGCTACAATGGGTCAATTATTTACCCTGGCCTGGACACAGAATACGTAAATAAGTACAGGACGAGGGTTATCAGCCTGAAAACTTAATTAAAACGGTCAAGTGCACTAAGGGTTTCGTACTATTATCGATAGAAACTGCAAAGAGGTACTTACCTTAATAATGAGTATTTGTTCTCAATGATTAAGGTTATACAGGTGGGCGATCATATAAATATTTTAGTAGGATGTAACTGGGAAAGCCCTGAGATGAGAAAGAGATGACATGACCTTTTTTATCTTATGGTATTTTATTTATCACATAATTTTATCAAGAAACGTCTGTAGAAGTCTAGACAGACTCCGTAATCTAATATGGAGTCTCTCAACATTGAAAGAATCTTGGCTTCAATGACAATTGACTTTGAAAAGCCTATTAATTAAATTTGTTTTCACGAATTGAAGTGAGATTTACCTAAAGTGATGAAGTCAGTCAGTGCAGACAGACATGCATAACATTCACCTCGATTATTATTAAAACCATTGCCATTTACGTGCTAATGGACCAAGGATGCTGAAGACCAGGTTAAATGGCGGAGAAAAAGTAGGAAAGCGGAACCTGGGCTCCGAGGCAATCAGCCGAGGATGCAACCGGAAAGGCGGTAAGACAAGATACCTAGGTATTCCTTTTTAAATTCACGGGTTACCCCAGTCCTTTGAGGATTGACGTGCCGCCTTGTTTGTCACATTCTTACTCAAAGTCGTTTGCTGTTGTGGGAGCTAAGCTTTGGAATTCACTTCCTGTGGAAGTTAGGCTGTCACAAAGTTTAAACGCTTTTAAACTAAAACTTTCAAATTCTCCTTTGCTCAACTTAGACATTTAAAAGTATAAGCTAGTTAAATAAGTGTATGAATGTTTATTTATATGTATGTATGATTATTCTATATAAGAATGTAGGTTTATTTAATGTATTTCCTTCATAATAATTATATTGTACACGCTTCTACCTATAAGCATATCTTCTCCTGTGTCTCGCTGGTTGACTGTAAGAGATCCCTAAGTGGGATAAGTCCGCCGTTATACTTATTGGTTTTTCATGCTTGTGTATGTAAATTATTTGTTTTTTTTTTTGTACAATAAAGATATTACAAACAAACAAACAAACTGTGACGCGTAGAGGCCCTTTGGAGAAGTTAATGTCATGTGGTGTTCCTGCGAAATCCCGTTCTCGGCTATAGGAATCAATAGATGATACATCCATGAACGGGTCTCGCCAGGAGGAGGAACTATTTCTAATGTATGAAAAAGATATATGAGATATAGTGATGAAGTTTGGGTGGAGATGAAACTGCGCTATTGTAAAAGAGATTCGGATAACTGCCATAATCATGATTGTATAGTTACTTATAATTAAAATCATATAGAAAGTAACGTTTCTTTTATTAGGTAAATTCATAATCAAGGGCTTTCTAGCAAATAAATAAGGTATATTTGTTGGGACCCGCCCTCGTGGCCCAAACCTCGTGAATTCGTGATCACGGGAATCGTGATTGCATTATACAATATCCTTCTCCAAATAAAGTACCCTGGGAAATTTCATTTTCGTATTATTGATGTGGAAAGGTGATGTCGAGTTTTATTTTGACGTTTATTTCCGCTGAAATGAAAGGAAACAAAATTTTATTTGATGGATGTCCTGTTTGTAATTACTCGGTATTCTACAATCTTTTAGTTATGGTGAAATGCCTTAATTTAAAATTTTTGGTCAAGGAGATGATTCTTTTTTTCGAATTGACTTTTATTTTTTCATTTTTTTTTTCACTTTTGGAATACTATAGACTATGTATACATGGTTGCTACAATGTTCAAAAAAGTCATTTAAATTTCTCATTCTCTGTACAGAGAATAAGCGAAGCGCATAATCGACGCCTCAAGTGACCGGAAGGCTCGACTATACTTGGCTCAAAGAAGCAGCATTGCCATACAGCGTAGCAATGTTGCCAGCCTTCTGGGCACTTTCCCGATAGACATCGATGTGAATGAATTCTACGACGCCTAAATTAACTAGGTAATTTTTCATAATACTTTGTTTTTTTTTAGTTTTTATGTATATTATACCTAGTTATTTAAGTTTATTGATAATTTTAATTAGTAAATTTAATTTTGTACTAATTTGTACGGATAAATTACATGCAGAAATAACAGTTCACAATATCAAAGCCGAAATAGTTTAGATAAACTTGTAACAACCACAAAACATAGAAAATTATCAAGTAAATACTTGTTATGAAAGTTGTGGGCAATAAAGTTATATTGTTTTGTATTGTATTGTTAAGAATGGGTTTCATAAATAATTAACATCACAGTCATTACGACGAAAACAAAGTCAAACATCACGCAAGCTTCTTCGCAATAAATGAAAGAACTTCCACCGAAAGCTTCACGAAAGTTGCGAAGAGGCACGTGCCACTGAGTAAATATACAGACGAGAGCAATGAATATTTGCTCATTGAGAAAGAACCTTTTCGAGCTCTTGATTGGTTGTTTACTTTTGTCTAGAGAGTAAAATATAAATAATATGAATATGCGCAGTTACATACTAAAATGGCGGAGCGATCTAAAGTAAGTCTTGGCCAATTAAATTGTTTATCTAATTCTGTAGAATTCGTTATAGTAAATGATTCTCATTTTTTCCATTCGAGCGTTTTTCCCAGTTGCATACTCAGCTTACCTAAACCTTTATACCAAGTTTTCCTAATGCTAAGTTTCTATAGGGTAGAAATGGTGATACCAATGGACAGTTATAGACATAGATTTAGATTTTTTTTGACCACGTCAATAGACTGGCTGATTAGTTAAAGAAACGGGACGAATTTAAAAACTGTTTGTGTGTGTGTCATACATGTGTGCCCTGACAAATAGTGCTGAGCCGAGAAATGTCGACATCACTATGATCGATTTTCTTAACGTGAGAACATTGCCAAATTAAGTATGCAGAATTTTTTGGGTTATGTTAGAATAAATTACATAATAAACATTCTACTTTAGTTTTTTTAACTTTACTTTATTATAACTTTGAGACCAGTGTCGGATTCTCGCTCTACTGAAAACTGTATTGAAAGTGTTTACTACATTTAGTTGAATATATCTCGGAAAACTATTCTTCTCTGCCAACCATTTTAAGCCATTTTTCGCAAATATCTAAATGAGATAGAAATCTGAAAGGTAGGTATTTTATAGAAATTATAATATTACAATTACGAGAGATGAATGAGAATACGAACACGGGGGTTTCAATAGAAATCCGCCATGTTTATTTGCGATATCTCAAATTAGACTTTATCTCTAAAGGCGTGAAAGATTTTTCGAGAAATCTCGAATTCGACTTATTTCAGAGACGCGAGAATCATTAACCCGCGTTCGTAGCAGACATTTTCAGAAACCGTTTCGGATTGCTGAATTTTAAATATATATTTACGTTTGAAACCAGTAGGTAGGTATTTATTCCTCCCTAGCGTTTGGGTGCAATGCTATCGTTAAGATGTTTGACAGCATCGATGTCAATCCCCAAACTTCAAGAATTAGGTTGAAAATTGTGAAATTCACGTATTTATTTTTATGCAAATTTGAATTCTTATGCATCTTACACAATCATGTGACTACATGATATTTCTCATATATTAGTGCGGAAAAACTATAAACTTTGGTGGTACTTATGTTTAAAATGTGAAATTATTTGGGTTTTATTAGTTACTTGACATTTTAGACATTACATTTAGGCACTGCACATGAAACCATAATTATGCGCTTCTACTGAACACTTTTTTAACACTTAAGACTAGATACATACTTTGTTTATAATTTAAATATTTGTTTTTGACAAGAAATCCGTAAGGCTACTATGGGATATTGTTGTGTATATGAAATGGTCTCGCTCTCTATCTCATTCTAACATACGTATATCCTATATATTTCTCTATTGGATCCATAGTCGAAGGTTAAAGATGATTAGACAGAACAGAATGGATCAAAACTCTGAGTGACTGACATATCACCGCGCAGACCAAATCGCTGGGTCTTTTGATTATTTCCTTAGATTAATAATTGGTCTCCGCGGCGCGAGCGCGTGAGACCAATTATTAATCTAAGATTATTTCATTTATTTAATTTCATTAAAATACCCGAAGGGATGAATTTTACATTATTGTAATTCGTTTCAATTAATAATTTTACAAAGTTCGGACCCTAATTTAACCAATTAGGGTCCGAACTTTGTTTGGAAATTATTTTGGCATTAGTTGTCCCATGGGACTGGGTCGATGGGACAAGAAATGAGGAGATCGCTGATTACGAAATAAAACTAATTAATTTAAAATCCTTTTTGCCCGGGTACACGCAGGCGAAGCCGCGGCTAACAGCTAGTCACGGTATTTAATGCGAGGCCTAAGTGTTCCTTCCTTACTCAAACTCTGAACTTTAACAATTATCAAAGGCGCCGGTTGTTTGGGAAGAGTTTGGGAAACACGCATAGCCTCGTAGTACATGTTTCCAGTTATAAATGATGAAGATAAAGATAAAAAGCTTTTATTGTTTGTAAGAGAGGTAGGACATTTTGTAAGGAGTAGTCCGTCTGGGGAAGTACCTCCACCCTACAGAAGACCGCAGCCACAGTTGTGTTCCTGCTGGTGAGTAAGGTCGCCAGAGGGGTCGCTGTGCTGACAGCGGACAGGTCGGCAACGCGCTCGTGACATCTCCGGTGTTGCAGGCGTTCATAGGCTATGATAACCACTTACCATCAGGTGGGCCGTACACCAGTTTGCCTACTTAGTTGTGTAAAAAAAAAATTGTTGAATTTAGGTACAAGTAATATGTCCATAAAAATAACAACAAGAAACTCCAAATTCTGCCATTTCAGCGTACAATAAATAATGAGTCCAATGAATGGAGTGAATCCCCGTGCGAAAGCTTTATTTATTTATATTCTAAAAAGTCTTGTATACTATAAAAACATTTATCAATCAATAATTTCAACAAAGATCTGCGAAACTTTGTAAATGGCAGTTCCTTTATATCGTCAGGCAGTTGTTATATAACTTTACAGACATAATATCGCTATTATTACTAGTTGTAGCCAAATGCGTCAATGGTCTATAAAGTTTATTTCTATTAAATCGAGAGCGAGTATTTACAGTATGAGATTCATTATTATTCTTAAATAGATGTCGATTTTTATACACAAATATACTAACGTCAAAAACATATCAGGATATCAGACATGTCAGGATTTTATGTTTTTTGAAAAATGATTCAATCTCTTTTGCAATATGAACAACTTATGAATCTCACAAGATTGTCCCCAAATAATGATGCCATACCGAAGTATAGATTAAATATATCCATAATAACTCTTTATAGCTGAATTTATAGAAACTAACAAGCTCAACCGACGCAGTACAAATATAACCTTATCTATCTATATATATAAAAATCAATGTCACTTTTCGTTGTAATTTTATAACTCAAGAACGGGCTCACCTATCCAAACCAAATGTTTAGGCTTTGTTCGGACTATTTAGTAGATGGTTTATGTGAAGTTTGCACAAAATCGGTCGAGCGGTTCTTCATTTATCACTATATACGTAGCGAAGCACATACCGGCCGCTAGTTATACATATATATGACCTTATTTTATTGCAAAGTGCAGCAATATGTTCCTTCCATTTACAGTATCGTTCCAATATAATACCCAAGAACTTCGTACTCACAACTTCATTAATCGGTTCTCTATTGTATGATACATTAACATTTTTTGGTTTATTCTGCTGTGTATGAAATTGCATAAATTTGGTTTTAGCAATATTTACTTTATGATTATTTAACAATAACCATTCAATTGTATCATTGAGATCCTTATTTATGATAAATTAATAGTTTTCCTCAATTGCAATTGTCTTATCCAGCATATAATATACATTTATTATACAACTAGCCGTTTCCCGCAGCTCCGCCTGAGTCAAAAAGTAGCCTATGTTTGACCCCGGGTCTTCAACTATATTCATACCAAATTTCATCAAAATCCGTTCAGCGGGTTGGCCGTGAAAGCGTAACAGACAGATAGACAGACAGACAGACAGACTTTCGCATTTATAATATTATAGTATGGATGACCCCGGGTCTTTAACTATATTCATACCAAATTTCATCAAAATCCGTTCAGCGGTTTGACCGTGAAAGCGTAACAGACAGACAGACTTTCGCATTTATAATATTAGTATGGATAGTATGGAAGTTTAGATAAATATTTTAACGCTGAAAACGTAGGATGAGGAGTTAAAAATAAACAAGTACTCGTAGTACTGTGAATAGTAGACAGAAATGCAATTAGACTTTATTATGAGAAGTAGTAAATACCGTCATTCATTAGCGTGAATCAGAATTAAAAAAACCTTTTT
The DNA here is from genome assembly GCA_947363495.1 of Euzophera pinguis. Lineage (NCBI taxonomy): Eukaryota > Metazoa > Arthropoda > Insecta > Lepidoptera > Pyralidae > Euzophera > Euzophera pinguis. The sequence goes on along the minus strand of OX376172.1, from coordinate 14,690,427 downwards.
AGATGTTTTTTTGGCAGCAACGTAGGGAACTCGAAGTTGAATGTTTCCTCTCTTACGATTGAAAGCCTTTATATTTACATCATGAAGATTAACATCCTTTTGTCCCCCTTTTCTCTCCATTTGTAAAAGCTCTCGGCCAGTCAAATAAAATCGAATAAATCAAAAAATACGTTTGGAAAATTTTGTAAGGTTCCATTCAGAAATAGAACCTTTATCTGGAGTTACGACTTGAAATGCTATTTTTGAAAATGTGATTCACTCAAAATGGGTGAGATAAATGATTTTTGTTGGATATCGAATGTTTTTTATTCGTCATATGATCATACAATTAAAAAATAGAGCTCTAATACGATCTCAAAATACACACAACACACTTTTTATTTGTTTTCAATATAACATTCATTTATACCTTGCAATATCATCGTAATTTTAGAAACTTCCTTTTCTTAGAATTTAAGCCACATAAATATTGAGTTTTTCAGTAAATTCATAAGGAAATATCATTTTGAATGAGAAAATGGTAAATCCTCTTTTGACACGTCGTTCGACGTTGAAACCCAAATTCAATTTTCAACGACAGGCTGGACATTTCAATTATTCATTAGAAATAATATTCGTTTTTAACCATTGATTGTTGAGAGGGATGTTATAAATTTATGTCTGTGTGTATCCTAAACGAATAGATTTTTAATCGAAGTTTTTGATTGAAAAGATTAATCGAAATAATTCTTAGATATGTAGAATTTATAGAGATCTATTTAGCCGTTTTAACCATGGAGTAATTACAAAGAGAAGATGCCGTAATAAGCTTTTTGTAAGAAAGCGTTTGTGAGGCTATACGGGGCGGAAGGCAGACGTGCGGGGTGCTTGGTTTCGGCCGTGGCTCCAGTCATGGAGCACGAGCAATGACAAGCTCTGCCCACTTTTGTGTCCGCGAGGCGCCAATGATCACATCACTGCGCCATTTTAAACGGCATTTCCTCTTTGTAATTACTCCATGGTTTTAACCATCTACCAAATTATTTAGCATACTTCCTCCACCAGTTCTCGGAGCAAACTACTGATTGCACCCACTTACTACTCTTTACTTTTTTAGTTCCAATATGCCTGCCACCATTAGTGTTTACATGCAATCCAAGCGACGTGTTTCTTGTCTACAAGCTAGGACTAAGAAAAAGGGCGTGTGTCTTTACACCATAAATGTAATAGCTCCCTTTTCATTCTAGCGTGTGTTCCTAGTTGCGTCGTCAGCTTACGCTTCGGAGCCTAGGGTACGCTATAAGACATGATCATAGATTTGGCGGCACTGGTTATACTACAAATGTAATTAATTGCTCTAATACCAAGAAATTTAATATCCGAGACTCCGAGATAGCAAGATACATACCCCATAACGTACCTAATACGCAGCCCCATCCTCACGTAGAGACACAGGATGATCAAGCCAGGTAGGATGAAGAACAGCAGGCTACTCAGCTCACAGAGGTACCAAGTGGGCAGTTCTAGCATCGCGCAAAACGCTGATTCGAGGGATGCGTTGCCGGACCCTGGAATATAGGACAAATATGTAGGGACATAATAATATATGTTGGGACAAATATGTAGGGACAAATATCTAGGGACAAATATGTAGGGATAAATATGTAGGGACAAATATGTAGGGACAAATATGTAAGGACAAATATGTAGGGACAAATATGTGGGGACAAATGTGTAGGGACAAATATATAAGGACAAATATGTAGGGACAAATATTTAGGGACAAAATATATATGGACAAATCACACAGATTGAGTTAGCCTCAAAAAAAGTTTGAGACTTGTGTTATGTTTTGGAATAGAAAGCAACTTGGTTACTTAGATCATTCATTCATATCGTGTGGGTCAGTCAGGTGAGACAAGCCTATGTCCTAAGCAAACTGCAACAACTAAACAAATTACGTTTTAGTGAACATCGAGCCAATGGACCACAGTGGTAGTAAAATAAAAGAGAGTATAAAAGTAAGAGTGAGGTTCTCACGTCCAACGCTGCGCTTGCCGGTGCGTGGGCGCCATTGGAAAACCTTTCTGCTCCATTGCCCATCGTTTTTCCTCGCTATGAGCCTTACTTACTGCCACTTGCCAGCTCTTTGAGAGCTGACCCGTCGCGCTATGTCGGTGACTTTTGACACCCACAGATTAAACGGTCTTGACTTGAAAAAAGTCGCAGGTAAACGTTGGATGCAGGTCGCTTTAAACCAGTCACTCTGTAAAACCTTTGGGAAGGACAAAGTCCAGCAGTGGGCTGACTGCGGCTGAAATTGATGATGAGATGATCCTTTGAACAAAATCTTTATTAAGAATAAGATTTCATGAGTAAATGTATTGGAAAAATTTTATTAAGAGGCTTTAAGGGAATAAATGAATGATGAAGCAGATCTGAAGACAAGTCTTCAGATCTGCATATTAAGTAACACGGAACTTTATATTTACATCGCTATACAAAGTATATTTTTACACGACTGACCAGAAAAGGAGTGTTATGTTTTCAGCATTCATGTTCTTATTCATTTAAGAGTGTCTTTCTAGTTGCGTCCTCTGCTTACGCTTCGGAGCCTAGGTATACGCCGTAAGTCATGGTCTCAGATTTGGCGGAACTGGTTATATTACAATGGAGATAAAAGATAAAGATAAGATAAAGATAAAAGGCCTTTATTGTTTGGAGCGAATGAATTCTGTGATCCGTAACCCTTTTTTGCAGGGAAACAAGACCAACAGGAACATGACTTAACTTAAGGTGTCAATAAATGGCATATCGAGTGAGATTATCAAAATAGATTGATAGATATACACTTTATTGTACCAATCAAAACATTAAGTAATCTGTACAATTGTTTTTTGTCCTAAACAAACTAAAATAAAATAAATCACAAAATTAAAATATAGAAATACATTTAAAAAATTGAATACAAAGGTAGACTTATCGCCCTTGCAATTACTTCCAGCCAACCTTAGGGTAGACAGCAATTTCAAAATTGCTTAATATTATAAATATACGTTGGCTTGCAGACTTGCTTGCATTATTTTACACACAACTTTGATCATTTGTGTACATAACAGTTTGTACAATAAATACCTATATACCTAAAGTTTACAATCTTTAGCTAAACTTTCTTAAAACTAAAAGAAAATAAATAACAACGATAGGGCAATGCCCTTACTACAGGCTTTATGCCTGCTCATTCAAATGTAACTCCAAAACTAATAATTTGTTTCGTATTAGTTCCCGTCACGTACGAAGATTTTATGTAGTTTCTTAAAAAAAAACCAAAAAGTTTTATTTTCAGGAGACTGATCCCGCAAACTGGAAAACACGTTATTCTTCTATTTGATATAGTACGTACTCGTAATGAAATAAGGTTGAATACCGGTTGGCCTGTCACCAGTCTCAGTTAAAACCCGTGTCTACCATTTCGGTTGTTATTTTTCAGTTTTAATTTAATAATTCAATAATTATAACCAAATATTGTAATTTTTTTAAGGTATCCCTCTTGCTCATTAAGTTATACTTTTTATAGAAGCAAAAAAGTTGGTAGTTGCCGCTGAAAATATCAAGTAATTCGCGACGAAACTTTTTCTGGATAAAGCTTTTTTGCTATTTTATTTTGGCTAGGTTTTAAATACTTCTTTGAAAATATTTTGATGTTATCATTTATTTTGATCTTTGAACTGTACTTCATATTTTTTTCATGCTAGTATTCCATGGAAAATAAGGCTAACTGCGCGACGAAAAAATAGACGTTTTACGGTATTCCTCTGATGCACAGCGCCTTAATGTATTTACCAAAACCAAACCATGACCGCAAGAGCTATTTCAAATGATTTTCGTTCGGTTTCGGATGATTTACATTCGACATTATAGGTTAATCGAATGATTTTCAAACGACTTACCGATTTTACATACTCTAGATCTTTATCACAAAAGGTTACGGTAAAAAAAAGCGTTCGCGTTCAATCAATCCAACCTTATTGCGTATTATGGGTTGTCAATGATGTTTTAAATTTTACACTTCGTCCCGAACGTGTTGTATAAGGTTTTGACGGTAAATTAGTATTTTCGGGTGCTGATATTACAGGGATCGGAGGTGAAATAGGCGCTCCTGGAGGAACAGGATCAGAATTAACGTTAAGATAAGCCGGTTTCACCCTGTCGATGCTCACTTGTACCTTTTTATCTCCCATGACAATAGTGAGCCTTATCCTTCCTAGATACTACCTTATAGGGCCCAGTATAGGGAGGTTTTAGAGACGGTCTCACCGTGTCGTCGCGCAAGAAAACGTGGCTTGAGGAACACAAATCTTTATAGACAAAAGTGGCTTTCTTGCCATGCGCTGACGTGGGGACGGGCTTTAATTGCGACATTAGTCGTTTTAATTCTGAAATCGGAAGTTGCAGAGGGTGAAATAAATTCGCCGGGTAAGCACAGAGGTTCTCCGTAAACTAACTCGGCGGGAGACATCTGTAATTCTTCCTTGATTTAAGGCTCGCATCCCTAGCTTAAACTACCGGTAACGCTTTGCACCAAGATTCTTGATGACACTACTTCTTTCGCGGTTATACCTACCATTGGCCATGCTTCAGGCCACCGACTAAACCGGTCGACGGCGGCTGTTAAACAATAGTAAAAACCTTTACTGTAGGGCAAAGGACCGATAATATCCACATGGACGTGGCGAAAACGCTTGAAGGGTGTAGCAAAATTACAAAGAGGTGAGTTGACGTGCCGGGTAATCTTGCTACGCAAGCTTCACACGTTCGAGCCCAATTACGGCAATCCTTCTGAATCCTAGGCCAAACAAACAGCTCAGAAACCAGTTTGGCTGAAGTACGAGCGCCTGGGTGACTAAGGTTATGTACCTTATTGAACACCACGCGACGAAATTATGGTGTTACAAACGGACGGGGTTTCCCAGTCGAGGTGTCACAATAAAGAGTTATGTCGCTACCAGGAATCGGAACTTTTTCCAGTTTTAGCGAAGAATTTTCCAGCCTCTCTAGCAGTTCCTCGTTTTCCAATTGGTCAGTGGCAAGGTCGGATAAATTGTCGTCAAGACGAATGGCTTCGATCCGTGACATGGAATTCGCAACCACGTTATAACGTGAATAGCAGCATAGGTCTGATCCCGTATCAATCAGGAAACGGACCTTAGATGCCGAGTCTGCCACGAACAACCGGCGGCTGGGAGGGTTAAAGCAGTCAGAAGCCGCCACTACTGGCTGCTGGAGAAGTTTCGCTGGCCGGGATTCCAACTGCAGAGGGATAAAAAAAATCCGAATAGGCAAGCAAGTGTATGCTTGCCTTCTCGGATTTTTTTTTATGATACCAGCAGAGGCGGGGGCCAGACTGCGATGTCGACCTAGAATTTGCCCAAGAATCCTTGACGGAATGGGCGGTTTTTTGCCAAAGCGTCAACTTTCCTTGATAACTCGAGCAAAGATTTCTTAACATGATCGAGCTAAGAAGATGAAGAAGAAGAAGAAGCGGCATGAACAGCCAAGGGCGCTGAGGATGGAGTTTCTGAGATGGCATCAGCTATTTCAGCTACCTTATCTATCTGTATGCTGTAAGGATCCGCTGAATGTCAGGCGGTAGTCGCCTCATCCACAGTTCGCGGAAAATCCCTTCATCGCCAACCGTTGTGCCAGCTAGTGACCGCAAATGACGAAGAAATGCTGAAGGCATTCTATCGCCTATCGCCTTACTAAGTAATTTACGGACCCGCTGTTCTTTAGAAGATGATAATCTTTTAATAATTTCCTTTTTTAGGTTTTCGTTTTTACCTGTAGGAGGAGGGCCCGCGATTACGTCTTCCACTTCACTGGCCAATCTGGTATCTAATTTAGCTAAAATATGCCCGTACTTAGTAGCATCTTCGGTTATGCCCGATATATCAAATTGTGCCTCTGCTTGAGCGAACCACAAGGTTGGCTTGTCTTCCCAGAAGTCTGACAATTTTATCGATACGTCATTCACTGTATGTGCAAAATTAGAACTGGGTTGCAAAAGTTTTAGCTGTTCCTGTAATTTCAGCACCTGCTGTTTCAATTCTTCGAACATTTTGAAATTTTAAGTAATTGAAAAAATATGAACAGGAACAAACATAACTTTAAAAATAAGTAATATTTTTATGTAAATTAATTAAATTTGGAACAATTTTATGTAAATACCTTTAGTCAATAAATTTTGAAATTATAAGTAATAAACTAATTATAATTAAAACTGTTAGAAATGTGTAATTAAAACTGATTTAAACAAAACAGTATGGATGCAAGGTAAGAGTAAGGATTTAACAAAATCAAATACAACAACATAATTCCTTTCTCATCTAAAGTCAACAATTTGGGTATTGTTGTGGACGAAACTCTATCATGTCAATGAGCTGAGCCGAAGAATCTTTGTATCTTTGCACTCCTTAAGAATTTTCTGCCCACTGATACTAAAGCACTACTGGCTCGCTCGCTCCTTATACCTGTTCTGGATTATGCTGATGTCGCGTTCCTGGACCTTACAGACGAACTCACTGCTAAACTAGAGCGACTACAGAACTCTTGCATTCGTTACGTATTTGGGCTAAGGAAATATGACCATATCTCCGAGTTTCGCAAGCGTCTGAACTGGTTGCCAATAAGGATACGTCGTAAACTACATATTGTCTCTTTTCTTTATAATGTCTTGTTTAATCCTTCTTCCCCTGAATATCTCAGATCAAATTTCTCCTTCCGGGATCTTGATCCCCGTCTGCGAGCATCTCACTACCTAAAGTTGAACATACCTGTATACTCCTCACAGTGTTACGCCAACTCCTTCTCAATTCTCGCTGCAAAACTCTGGAACAAGCTTCCTTTGGAGATAAAAGAGCTGTCTTCTCACTCTTTCAAATCTCGGGTTAGGGAATACTACGAACGATCGGACTTGAGCTGAGCTTACTGTTTTTATGTGTAATTGAATTTGTATGTTAGATGTAAGTCTATGCACCTAAGATTTCTTTGCGTGTTGTGCCCTCTTCTGTGCCCATATGTCTATGTCCTATGTTAGTTTGGTTGCCTGGAAGAAATCCCTATTTGGGATAAGTCCGCCTTTTGTTGTAACCTGCATTTTGATACTATGTTCTTTGTGTACAATAAAGATTTTTACATACATACATACATACATACATACAAATAAAGTCATTAACCGTGGTGATTTCAACGGGTTATAAAAGTAAGGAGTTTTATTGTTACAATTTAATGAAAAATAAATGTCCTTAAAAGTGTTTAGGTCATTTCACGTGAGAGTTATGTGTGTGGGAGACGATCTTTATTAAATATGTACATAAAAACACCAGGAAAATGTTAGTTCAACTCACTTTCACAGTGTAAGTTTGTCCGACACCTAATAAAAGAAAAGTTGTTACCATTTGTCTTCCATTGCTCACTCAGTAAGGAACACTTATAACTGCAACATCACTGTGTCTAGACCACAGATATAGTTAAACAAGTGTATATTATCTGTGGTCTAGACCTTAATCACAGTTGGCAATTCGTCACAAAGTCATTATGAAACAAACAAGGACGATGGTAAATAGGAATTATTAATCAAGGGAGTTATTCCGAAACCAGAGTGAAGGGAGAATTGTTTATTACAATCATAAGCGAGGCGACAAGCTTAATTTACGGTTTCTGAGAAAATTACAATGTACTTTACTAGTTAGCTCCTGTTTGGGGCTCTTCTCCTGAGGGAACTCCGGTGTTAAATTTGTACTGTTACTAAGTCCTGGAACCCTATTTTTGAAATGTATGACTCGTATGTCGAATAAAAATCGTCGACTCGCTGATTTTGCGTGTCTCCTGAACACTCCTGCCCACGATTTATGTCGAGTGAGAACTTTTTGTTTGTATTTGTATCCTGTATGATTTTGCCGGATAACTTTAAAAATTAATAGTAAACCTAAAATATAAATAGTAATACTAATAAATAGTATACACAGATACTTTTCATACAAACAGAGTAACAATTTACAGATAATAATAACATCAAAAACCAAATACAATCGTGTATGAACTTAAAATAAAAACTGTAAATTGCAGAACCGACACATCTAGAAACATTCTTAATCCGTGTTGCCGGGCGGGATCGTAGTGCGCGTCAATGACGAGAGGACGGCACAATAACAACCATTAAATTTACTGCTACCCACTAAATTGTATTGCAATTTTTATCGAAGCTATTTAGTTTGTAATGTATAAAAAAGCATGCTCATTGTATTATTTTGTAAAAACAATGTTTTTTTTTTCGCAGTAAGTGAATTCTTTATGTAATTCATATGAGAAATAAAGTTATTCTAAACCTGAATTAGTCACTTCTATGTGAAAACAGGAGCGGTAGAGCCAAGCCTATTAATTTTTCAAAGGAATCAATAATTGTTATATTTTTTCAAGGAAAGTAGTGTACTAATTTATTCACATGAAAACACATATGCCATAATTGAAAAGAAAAATTAACATACGTAATATTAAAACATAAAAAAAGAATTACGATTCATCATCGTGCACGCGTGGCACTGTGCCAAGAACGCTGGCTGATTCCAAAAATCTGAATATTTTTTTATACACCAGCCAAACTTTTGCAGTGATTACTACGTCAAACTGAAATCTAAAAAGTCATCCTGTATAGTTGCGCGTAAAATTCGCAATGCACATAAGTCTTGATAAATTTTACGACGCTATTCTTCAAATTAAAAGTGACAGTAGATATGTAGTTGTACCAACATAGATTTATTATCAAGTAGGCTTAACACATTCAAGAAGACCGTGAAATATTTCTCCAAGGTCAGCATCGGACTTTGGAGATGCTAGGCTACCCTTGATGTTGCATGAATCCATATAGGCTACGGTGACTACTTTCTATCAGATGGGTAGAAATCTCTTTCTGGGATTAGAGAAGCTGGGGCGCGATTCTCGCGTCGTTAGAGATAAAAGTCGTCGAGATATGTCGAAAAAAAACACAGCTGAGACGCAGACCCAAAGTGAGTCTTGGTATCCGATAATAAGGATTTCCAGTTTGATCTGCCCTGCGTCACCTTTTGCCAGTTATCGGCGTTTAGCTTCATTTCTTTAGTATCCTAAAATTTTAGGCAATTTTTGTGCGATTCATATTTTCAAACCATATAGGTATACTGTACCTAGGGCAGCGGGAAGAAATTCAAGAGGGAAAAAATTAAATGTAGGGGGAAGAAAAGGGGAAGATTAATGATTTCCCATTTTTTTTAAATTCCGGGAGTAAATGGGAAATTTTCCGGGAATCTCTAATTGTACCTACTTTACATATGTGAGCAAGAATGGGAACATAAATAAATAATAAAATTTATATTATTCAGTTGTCTCTTATTTGAGGAATATAGTGTATGAGATCAGCATATCACCATCACGATATCAAATAGAGTGCCTTCAGACATAAACTATTCTTGTTTTCCCGGGCTGTCTCGTAAAATTACTCTTTAAATCTACAGAAAGTGAGTAAATAACGGAATAGAGAGAACGCTTCACAGCGTGAAATGAGCGAAATTGGGACATTCACACAAAGTGTCAGGAGGTGTCAGGGTCGGCAACGCGCTCGTGACATCTCCGGTGTTGCAGGCGTTCATAGGCTACGGTAACCACTTACCGTCAGATGGGCCGTACGCCTGTTTGCATACTTAGTTGTATAAAAAGTGAGGCAGGGATTGGAAACTTAGTTAAAAATAATTTAATAGTTAATTTTTCCTGGAAGAGATTGCACACTAGTGCAATCTCTTCCCTTATCACTAGATAAGGCCACCTATTTGTACATCTTTGTTACATATCTTTGTATGGTGCAATAAAGGCTAATAACCATACATTTTGCATTTCCGGGCGAAGTGGAGGTGAAAGAGCGGGAAAGCGGACTCTGGGTTCTGAGGTAAACAGCCGAGGAAGCAACCAGAAAGGCGCGGAGATAAGCGAGATACATTTTGCATTTGCAGCGATTAGCTCACCCGGTTATCAGCGGGGAATCGAGAACTTTGGAAAGAAAAAACATATTGCGCAGACCCCAGATAATAGGCTAGTTTCCAGGGTCAAAAGACTATCATTAAAATTAGTCCGTCATTTAGGGAATCAAAATATAATAGTGACGTATTTTTTCTTTTGTCAATTGAAAGATAAATTATAAAGATATAACGCATCAAAGCTTAGGAGTGGGGGCTCGTGACATCTCATATTGCGAAAAAGTGTAGCACACTGTGACGTCACACGGAACTTTAACGCGCCATATCTTTACCATTCTTTGTTTCATTTTCAAAAGAATAAATACGACTCCAATATTTTTTGATTATCTAACTGACGGACTAATTATATTTTTTTAGGAAACTAGCCTATTAGTAATGGTAAGGAAAATGATGATTTTCGGGCTTTAAAATACCGATTTTCATTCTTGGTATTTTGCGCCTCTTTATTACATGTTGTCTTATATTACAAATTATAGAGAACAACAATCGTTTATAGCTTAAACCAATACGTGTAAATCTAACAAATATGTTTTTTATAGATTTTATCAAAATAATTATGTACATTACGAGAAGAAGGTTGATCGACAAGCGCATCGCAAGATCACAGGCAATATTGCCTGTGTTTTGGTAAACAGATTTCAGCCATATAACTAAACTGTCTCTCTATTTGATTATCTACTCATGTGCGTAGAGTCTCTTTCACAATTTTCATGGATGACAAGCACGCCAGCTTTTCCGAAACTCGTGCGAAATTTCACTCACAAATGGTATGAAAAGGCAATAGCTTGTGTGAAACCTTTACTCTTTGTATATTTTTTATATGCTTGTACTAAAGTTTATGAATTTCTATATCAGGATCATTTTATAACTACGGGGAATAATCTTCTGTATAGATTCAATATTTCCCTAAGACACAGAATTAAGAATGAGGGAATCCGTAGGAGAAAAAAAAATAATCGACAAAGCCAAGTGGATTAGCCCTTTGAAGTGGCAGTTGGCGGGGCACATAGTTAAGGAAACCGAAGGTTATTTGGAATGACGATCATTTACAGGCAAGCGCAGCGTTGGACATCCATCGACCAGATGGTCAAACGATCTGAAGAAAGTCGCAGACTGGACGCTTATAACCGGTCATTTTGGAAATCTTTGGAAGAGGCCGATGTCCAGCAGTGGACTGACTGCGGCTGATGATGATAAATCTATGATAGGAAAAGGGATCCACTAATAAGCGATGCATTATTTTTCCTTTCATGACACAAGATTAGTATTTCTTCCGACGGATATAAATACTGTCCCGCCATTCTGTAGCAATTCTGTATAATCTGTTACCGTCTAGATAAAGAATTAGTTACGCAGCACCTGTACCCTGTATTTCCCGCCTTTCCTTATATATCATTAATATTAATTACCTTACCTGCACTATGATACAATGAGATCGACCCGAGGTAATGGAAATGAAGAGATATGCATTAGATTAAATAATTTTAATACGGTTTTTATCGCTTTTGATTTTTTTGATTTATTTATATGAGATATGTTTAACTTTTTGTACTTTTGGGTAAGGAAACAGGCTTACGGCATATATAAAATAGGTAGAAAATGGATATCGTAGGCTATGAACACCGTACCAGTTGCCAAAAGAAAACTGTCGATTCTGAAAGAATATTTACATGTCATTCTACAAGATTTGGTTAAGGTAGTTGCTAACCTCAATGAGTTATTTGTATATTTGGTTAAATAAAAAAATTCCATACATACATACATACATATATATATTATCACGCCTGTTTTTCCGTAAAGATAGGCAGAGTCTACGAATTTCCATTATTATGACCATTACTAACCATTTCTCCATTTAAAAATATTGAAATATATTTATTGTGACCACAAATTGTGACAAATCGCCCAGATTTAGATAGTTCGAGACTTGTGTTATGGGATACTAACTCTACGATATACACTTTATAACAAATACATTCATGACTCTGGTTAATCAGAAAAAAATCAGTTACAAAGGGATCGGAATACCTAAGAAGATGGATTTAAGACACGAGATGGTTAGGAGTGTATGAAACTATGACAGAACCTATTGAAAGGAATACATATTGATCCGACTCCTGTTATTAAATGTTTTATAGGTTATTTGACGCTCTCTCGTTTCGGAGGCTTCACTTCGGGTCGCTGAGCTAGATAAGTAAGTAAGTGAACATATGATCACGTTGGTAAACTAATCGAAAGTTAAGGGAATTGATTATATAAGTATATTTTTGTGCAATAAAAAGTTTTGTATTTTATTTCGATTACATTAAATCTCTTTGTTTCTCTAATCTGCACACACTTCACTATCAAGAAACTGAACCTTTGAGCATGACTGAGCTTGGAACAAGTAGGGCAAATGCCTAGTTACATTCATCAATCAGCTCTATAGTATAGAGTCTATAAATATACAACATACAAGGAAGAAAATAATCACATTATTCCACGTAATGAATGGGTTTCAATCCATTTGTAGAAATGCGAAAGGTTGTATATCATTCATGGTGTAGTAAACGCAAAATATATACCTACTAAAACCACTTGACCTATTTAGCTTAAATTTAGCGCATATTCTATTTCTCTAATATTCCCGATTTTTTCCAATTTTTTTTGTTTTTAATATACAGACATCACACCAGGACTGTGAACTTTGTTATACTATTTACAAGGCCTATAATCGTGATTACTAAAGAGTACAGGGTTATAAGAAAGGCTGCCAGTAAAAATACATACCAGGTATCCCCAAAACTTAAATGTACTTACCAGGCGGATAGGACTGATAACTGACAGCTGTTTACATGGCAAAAGGAGATGCTGTCAATTACATAGGCGAAATAAAGGGTAAGAACACACCCCACCAGGCATTCATGAAACTAGGAAGGATACAGCTCACCAGGCATTTAAATTCAAATGTACTTACCTGGCGGATAATCATGATAACTGACAGTTGTGTACATGGCGAAAGGAGAGGCTGCCAGTAAGGATACAGCCCACAAGGCAGCCACTATCCTCAGTGCGCGACGCAATCCAGCCATGGCGTAGAGATGGAGGGGATGACAGATGGCCAGGTAGCGCTCCAGGGAGAACGCTACGATTGTCAACACTGACACGTATGATGCCCTGGAACAAACGATACAATATCATAATTATTACTGATGAGGCCGTGAAAGTGGCAGAGCACTTCTCGGAAAAAATATGACTATTTCGTTGGAAGGATATCGACACGCCAAGAAGATAATTATAAATATTAAGACCATATAATTATTGCGTAGGTACTAATATGTCATCATCATGATTTTACGAGCTGGACATTGGTGCAGTATCATTCTGTCGTAAATGAGATAGCTATTTAGTATCCGGATTACGAAATACACTATACAGTATTTATTTATTTAACATTTCTTTGAAGACAGTACAATAAAACATAATAAATATAAATACCCATGAAAACATTTGTATAAGGTATATAAAAAAGCGGCCTTCTCGCATAAGCAATCTCTTCCAGGCAACGTTAGGGTAGTTTGAAATATAAAAGAAAGGAGAGATAGGCACACTATATTACTATATTTACTTCCTAAGAGGATGAAGAACTGCCTATGACGTCCAGTGGTTATGTCGTTTGTTTGAGGAGCACCATAGTGAGCGTAGCACGCGTATCTGTAACGATTCCGTGCGTAGATTGGTTGCCATTAGTGGCATTTCTATCCCGAGCTCCTCCGTGCTTGCCGGAAGTCACGTTAAACCTTTGGTCTGAGTTGTGTTTAAACGATGGGAGTCAATAGTCTGTGTCAGATGCTATTAGACAGCCTGAAAATTTGACAGTGTCCACTAACACACGCCATGTTTCTGTTGGTCTGGTCAGACGGCAGTCGCTCTATTGTACCACCAAATCTCCTTGGTACCAGTACCGCCAAATCTAGAACATATTTAACAGTGTGTCCTATGCTCTAAAGTGTAAGCTGAAGTTGCAACTAGAAAAGACGCTTGGACGAAGAATATCGTTTAAGGCGTTTGTCTAAAGACCCAGAGGTCGTAGATTCGATTTTTTTTTATTAATAAAATGTATTACTATCTATTGCATACATAATATTATTCCTCTGCCGATTTGCACTGATCTATCTACTTCAGGCTATAGCTGAAAATCAGTATATTTCTGTTTTACGAGTAGAGTAATAAACATCACTGAGCTATAGACCTTTTTGTATTGCTGCAGCGCATACAAGCATCCTTTTTGAACAATATCCCATTTGTTTTTTTCGAAATGTATATTGTAATGTAATTTTTAAAAATTTCCATATTTGTGATTGTAACGACAAATAAAGTATTCATTCATTCATTCATATTGACCAAACAACAAAACTTGACGACATAATACCGTCTCAATATCCTAAATTCTCGGAAACTCAATTGAATTCCTGAAACTTTGAACTTGAACTTGCCAATGCTTGCCACGTAAGCTCAAAGCTCTATTGAATTCTATTACATCAATCATTTTGAGTAATTTCGAAGTCAATTGATTGATGTTCTTAGTAGCCGTTTTGGGCTGAAACAGGCAGCCTAAATTTTTCGTGAACACATGAGTGTATTCTCGTTTATTTTAACAATACTGTGGGATATATAAAAAGTATGCTATTCAAGGTGTTATATTTCTGTTGAGATATACATATTGAGAAACTTGGTTGAAAATATGGGGTCAAATATGGGGTTGCGGGCAGAGCCGCGGGGATCAGCTAATATTGTTATAAGTACAATATTTATTCAATATTACTCACAGAAAAAAAGGTTCATACAACTCACACTGTCAAGATTTTATTATAAACAAGCGGATTCCCGCAGCTCGTTAAAAAGTAGCCTATGTTTGACCCCGAGTCTTCAACTATATTCATACCAAATTTTATCAAACTCCGTTCAGTAAAATAGCGTAACAGACAGACAGATTTTCGCATTTATAATATTAGTATGGATATTGGATTTATTATAAGTATACAATACTTTGCTACTTCAAAGTGAAAGGCAAGCTCTAGTCTTACAAGGTGTAAACGCAGAGATGTTCAGAACCGCTTTTAGGCCCCTGACGCAATTCCTTTCACAACCACCAGATGGCAGTAAAGACCAAAATGTCGTAACGTGCCTCCCGAAACACGGGATCATCTTTATTATCTAAGAATACTTTTTCATATTATTTTATAACAATTTTTGTTCACAATATATTTTTTATCTAACTCTCTATTAATTTCACACATATAATTCATGTTTTAATGCTTCAGAAATTTTTTCAGACATATTTAAGTGCATTCCTACATTTATTGTCTGGAAATTTTCAAATACTTTTGATAATAAATAAAACATACAAATTAAGCAATAATATGATTTGTTTTAGTAGCTTCATTATAATGGCAAGACTAAAATTTTGCGTGATTTTTGCTTTTGCTGTGATAGACGGTAAATTACAATTGAGCTAGCAAAGCAAGCGAGAGTCTCTATTTCAGGATTGACCCAATTTGCTTAGGATGTGTGTGTGTGCCACAGATTGTATATTCCGGCTAGAGGTCGTATTTCTGAACGGATATTTACGAAACTTGGCATACATACACGTGTTTATTTATTTAGTCGTTTTTTTTTGTGTAGAGTTTGTTCGGCCCCGAATAATTTCTGAACGGATTTCAATTATACTTAAGAGTGAACGTTGTACGTCGGTGTCTTCACAGGTTGCTGTGAAAAATAAAACAAAAAAGGGAAGTTATATTTATAACTAACTGTTTCCCGCGGATCCGCCTGCGTCAAAAGAAGCCTATGTTTGACCTCGGGTCTTCAACTAACGTAACTATCGTACCAAATTTCAACAAAATCCGTTCAGCGGTTTTGGTTGTAACAGACAGACAAATAGGCATACATACTTTTGCAGTAATAATATTAGTCTGGATTAGTATGGATAAATCGCGCTGAAACGGCGTTCAGAACTTTTCATAAATAGTAGTCTATTCGCGATGTCTGCTGTTCAGAAGTCAAAGAAGTACTAGTACCCGCTAATATTACAAAGCTACGGTGACTGCTAACAGACTGTATGACAAATGCTTGATTAGGTGACTTGACTACTTTTATTTAATTTTCAGGCATAAACTGTAAAAGTGTGCAAGATGAAATAATAGGTGGCAACGAAGTGGACATAAGGCAGTACCCTCACCAGATCGGCTTATTACTAAAGAATTTTGGTCCAATATGTGGTGGATCCATCATAGGAGAATACTATGTTATAACTGCTGCCCATTGTCTTGAACGGCGCAAGTAAGTTAATCTCCCTTAATGCATTCATATCGAAAGGGTTACATGGTCAGTTGACCCTGTAGACACTAGTGTCAAGTTTTTCAAAACCACCCTTTTGACCTCTAACGTGGTTCCTTTGACGACCACTAAATGATAGCTGGGACTAATCGAAAGAATGGCATCATCTTTATAATCGGACAATCAGGTTTAAGCCTGCAATGTTCTAACCAAACTGGAAACAACTAAATAATGTATGCTTTCCGTGGAAATTGAACTTACGATCTCCGGTTCTAATGCAAACGCCTTAACAATTGGACTACTTCCTTTTCTTTAAAAGATATCGCTCCAACTAGTGAAGGTTAGCGATTAGCTTGCTAAAGTCCTTTTCATTTTTCGCACTACGGAACAGCTCAGCCGCGCTTGCTATCACGGTCAACTCCAGAATGTTCCGCAGCCATGACTTGTTTCTTCTTCCTTTTCTCTTTCCATCAACTTTACCCATCTTAATGAGTGGCAAGAGCTCGTTTCGTTGATGTCGAAGAATATGATCTGACCCAGATAGGATAGGAGACTTTCCGCTGTTTGACAGTAGGAATGACGTGAAGAGTACATTTTTCACTGGGCAACGGAGATAGTTATGTCGCTTAACAGGTTCAGAGACTCGAAACTGTTCTCCGTCGACACTAATCCATTATCCCCTATCAGCTATTATATCATATATATTGAAACTGACAAAATCGTTTTATTTCGATCTACGTACAGACCTTCTGACTTCCAAATTAGAGCCGGCAGTACCTTCCGCTACACGGGAGGCACAGTATATGACGTATCATCATTTATTATCCATCCAAAATACCAAGGAGCAGCAACTAACTTTGACTACGATCTAGGAGTAATAAAAACTTCAACGAGAATTCTCATAGATGGCGACACTACTAAAATTGTGAAGCTAGCTGATGCTGGTGCCAGTTTGAAACCAGGATATCCGGTAACCGTTACTGGATGGGGAGACACGAAAGTAAGATCTCATTTTAGCTACATGATTTTAAATAGCTTTTTAGGGTTCCGTACCTCAAAAGGTAAAAAAGGAATTCATAGGATCACCCGTTTATTATATTTAGGATTACCAGCAATTGACCAAAAAATCCGTCAAGTGCAGTTGTGGTCAACAAGAGATCGCTGACTGATTTATAATTTATTTATGCAAGCCTCAAAGGGACCCAAATTGTAAGTGCCCAAAAACACCTGTACTGGAAGATATTACTACGAAAGCTCAGCGACCCAACCTTTGCCTCATTAGAGATCTCCACTGTTCATCGACTTTTTGTAGGGTTCAACATTCATCGCTCCTGCGGTACCTGGGGCGACTGGTCTTTCCACTTGGTCGTCCTGTATCCGCACTTCCGACTGCCCATTCCTTTTCATCCTCTCCATGTGGCCCATCCATCGAAGTCTTGCCGGCTTGGTCTCACCCATAATACTTATGAAAATTATCATAATTCGTCAATGAATTATCAATAAAGACAATGTCTCTTGTTTTCACTAGATGACGACTGACGCTAACTTTAACATTTTCCCTCTTAAATATCTGTATTTTCTAGTATTTTTTAATTATTATTATTTATTTATTAAAACTTTATTGTTCCACAAAGTACTATATGTGTATACTTATATACTTATAACAATTGGCGGGCTTAATGCTAAGAGCATTCTCTACCAGTCAACCATTGGGAGAAACGGAAAGATAGTTTGGCGCAAAAAAGTAATGTAAAAAATCTAATAATAATAATAAATTGGTGTGTAATCTATGCTTTTATCAATTATAGGTAATATTGTGGTTCCACCTGGCGCTAATATAATATCAACTTTCAGGGTGATGGCCAAGGTGTTTATTCACCAATTTTAAAAGCAGTATCCTTGCCTATCATAAGTCCTGAACAGTGCAAGCAATTGATGAGTGGAATTACAGATCGCATGATTTGTGCAGGATACGAGACACCGGGAAGGAGTGCTTGTAACGTAAGTATTTGGGAACATAAAATTACACGATTAAGTGCGTATAATAAATACCTTTATACTTCCCACAGTTCAAACCATGTTGCAACGGGCGTGGTAACAAATAAATGATACGCACTTATCCTGTAATTTGAGGTTTTAAATATGCAATGCGTTTAAAGGTTAATTTGGAATCGCGGTATTACCAATGCTAAACAAAGACCAAGGGTGCCTGTTTTTGAGAACTGTAACTCACTCAAAATTGGTGAGTCGAATGAAAATGATCCAACTTACCTGTTTTGCAATCTTTAAAGGTTTAGTAATGGCCTCTCTAAGGGGTCTTTAAAAAAACAGAGGTCCATTTAGCATACCTTATATTCTGTAGGTAATATATATTCCCGTGATATATTCTTTTGACCACCATAGAACGGATCCATCCCAATAACTTTGGAATATTAATATTGTTATAAAATTTATAGCAGTGAAAGGGTAAAGCTTCAAAGCTTGCGGCACGCTTTTTTATGATGCTAGATTTGGTGGTAGTTATAGGTTAAGTTGTGTAATCTGTCTTAAACTTCTAAATCTTTTTTTAGGGTGATTCTGGCGGTCCTCTAATCACCGAAAATAATGTAGTACAGTACGGAATAGTTTCGTGGGGGGCTAAAGGGTGCAATGTGCCTGGTGCACCAAATGTTTACACTAATATACCTGCAGTGCGGGGCTGGATCAAGGAGGTCACTGGAATTTGAATTGGCAGCTTGGAACCCTATTTTCGAAAAGTATAAATGAGTCAAACTTTTCAAAGATAGGGATCAATCAATCTATCAATATGTTACTATTAAAAGAGTATGAGAATAAAAAAAGTTAATTGTCTTTAACTAAATCCTATCAGACACTTTCATGAAACTGATATCACAAGGAACAATAAAATTCTATGCTTATGTCCACTGCTGGACATAGGCCTCACCCTGATTTCTTTGATTACTGATGATTCGGACATAATTTCAAGTTAATTCTGCAGATATCACAAGGAACAATAAAATTCATATAACATTTAAGCCGCAGCCAGTCCTATGCTTATGTCCACTGCTGGACATAGGCCTCACCCTGATTTCTTTGATTACTGATGATTCGGACATAATTTCAAGTAAATTCTGCAGGTATCACAAGGAACAATAAAATTAATAAACATTTAAGCCGCAGCCAGTCCTATGCTTATGTCCACTGCTGGACATAGGCCTCACCCAATGATTTTTTGATTACCGATGACTCGAACTTAATTTCAAGATAATTCTGCAGATATAACAAGGAACAATAAAATTCATAACAATACACGGTAACCGGCTCTCGCTTGAGTTTATAGAAAATATACATATATAACTTTCTTCCGATCTTGAGGTCAAAGTCAGAAGTATCAATCAATCAATCAATCAAATTATTTATTTGCATAAAATATAGGCATTACATGTCTTGTTAAATAATAATAAATATATTTGTTCCCATATACATTTTACCGATAAAGGTGTGCAAATTCTTAAACAAATACATATATTACAATTTAAGTATTCTCAATTTATCATCTGAATTATTCTAAACAGTCATTACAAATTAATTATCAATAACTGCCAAAACCCGGAGGTCGTGGGTTTGATTCCCGAGGAAAGCATAACTTGTTTAGTTGTCTTTTCTTTCGTTAGAAATTAGGAATCACGTGATAGTCTGATAATAATATTGATTTCGGCTTCGGAAGGCAATCTGGTGGACATTTAAGGAACCACGTCAGAGGCCGAAAGGCAGTTCCGAAAAACTTTGACACACAGGGTGTACATGGTCAATTGGCCATGTAACCCATACTATATAAATGAATAAGCAACAAAACCTTAAGCTTTTGATAAAATTTGCTATATAAACATTTTTTCCATTAACTTTTTTGCGCCAAACTATCTTTCTGTTTCTCCCAATGGTTGACTGGTACAGAACTGACTCTTAGCATTAAGTCCGCCAATTGTTATAAGTATTTGTACTAGTGGAGTAATAAGGCTTTCATAAATAAATAAAAACCGCACTGAAAACCTCTTTCTTCTATAAAATGCATACATAATGTAAGCTATACGTAACATTTATATATTTTCTTTGGCACAAATCTTCGAAATTACCTCTAAAAGACGTTTGAAGTCTTTATTATAATAATCCTGCATCACTCCACCATTTTAATAGACCTCCCAGAAGATTTTTTACACTACGTTTCGGAGTTCAAAATACGTTGGTCCTTAATCTGATTTTCAATTTAGATTTACAATAAGATCAGTCTTTTAACTCGAGCGAATTAGAAATACCACGAATGAATGTTTTCTTTATAGTAATATTATTTCCGTATTTAAAAAAAAAAGGACAAAGGAATAGTTAAGTTACCTATGTTCAAAGTTTCAAAACATTTATTTTTATTTTTTAATTATGGCTCTTTTTTTTTTATATCTTTATTTATTGAAGGAGGGTTTTTTTAACAGTGAAAATGCCACCCTCATAGGTGCAGCGACATAACAAGAATTCACAATCTACGTTTAATGGCGGCACTTACTAATTTATAAATCATTCGAGCCTCATCCGATAACGGATAGGCAAGTAAACTATTATATATCCCTACATCTATGGGGTTTACATCAAACATACAAATTAAACGACATCTCTCATATTCATTGCGAACACACTCCACCAATATGTGATAGACATCTTCAATTTTTCCACACTCTTTACAGTTGGGGGTATCAGTCTTACCCATCATAAAACCAAAGCAATTTAATGGAATGTGGCCAGAACGAATTCTTAAAGCTATACAAATTTCCGATCTACTCATACCAGTCCCCACGAACCACGGGTATCGAGGCAGACTGGGTTGAATAGTTCGGAACCATATCCCTTTGGTAAGAGACCTTTCGTCCGCAAATTCTTGCCATATTTTAGTACAATTTAGTTTCACAATATATAACAAATCCAAAAAATAGGGATTGTATTGAAATGGGATCCCGTCGGCTGAGGCTTGCTTTGCACATAAATCAGCTTTCTCATTTCCCACAATTCCTACATGTGATGGGATCCATTGTAAAAAGATAGCTTTATTGTTAGTAGCTAATTTACGAATGGCGCCAATAATGGAGTAGGCTATCGGTGTGCCTCGGAAACCTGAGGTACATCGAGCCAGGTGTTGGAGGGCGCTCCTGGAGTCCGTGAGTATTGCGAATTTATGAAATCCCACGCTCTCAATATAAGATAATGCCTCATATATAGCTAACAATTCAGCATGCATAATAGATATTTTACATAGTATTTTTAACTTTAATCGATTATTTGTTTGTGGATCAAACAAGCCTATGCCGACACTCTCTCCGTCCATTGAGCCATCGGTGAAAATTTTATAACAATCTGAGTAAGTTTTGTTTATAAATACCGAACTCATCTGTTTTAAAAAAAGAGAACAATAAGATCGTTTTGATTTATTAATGTTTGGCATATGAATCCTTAATATTCCAGAAAGGTCTACTCCGCTGACCCATATGTCCAGGATAAACATGTCTACCTGATTACTAACTATCATTTCTTTTCCCTTAAGAGATTCATGAATGGTGATAAGCAAAGGTTTTTTTCTACGCCTCCACTGTCCACTTACGCACATGTAATAAAGCTTATTTAACAATTCATTTAAGTCATTAATCCTTATTGATTTAGATTTGAGGTAATATTTACCGGCTAAATAATATCTACGGACATGTAGTGGTTGTATATAAAGATCACTTTCCATCACATGTATAGCTGTCGATTTAATGTAACCACCTATAATTCTTAAGCACTGATTTTGAATTACATCTAGTTTTCTTAAATGAGTTTTACAACTGTCATCGTATATAAAACTAGCATAATCTATTTTACTTCGGATAACTGATAGGTATAGCCGTCGGAGTTGAGTAGGATGAACACCCCAGCCAGGTCCAACCAAAACTTTCAAAATATTTAAATATTTAAATAATTTCTGTTTTGTTTCATTAATATGTTTGGCCCATCTGAGTGATTTATCTAGCCATACGCCGAGGTATTTGTAAAAGTAAACTGTCTCCAAAGAAGTGTTTTCAATGTGTAACTCAAATCCTGTATTATCGGGTAAGCGACCTCGTTTAAATAAGCATACTTTACTTTTTAATGGAGATATATCCAATCCTAATTCTCTCAATAGTCTCACTAGCTCTGTTAATGAGCACTGCAGTTCCTCGTACGCATGTGATATATTATCGCTTGTAATATATAAGACATAGTCATCAGCATATTGGGAAATAAAAACATTATCAATAGATTTGCTTATGTACATAGTAGCTAAATTAAATAACAAAGGGGACATGGGGTCTCCCTGTGCAAGGCCTCTTCCTGTGTTTCTACACAAATAATTATTCCCACTTGTTTGTATTTTAAGTGAGCGTTCACATAGGAATTGCCATATATATGTACACAATTTAGCACCGACCCCAATGTCGTCCAAAACTTTTGTTAAAAATGTGACGTCTATATTGTTATA